>JAKWJD010001763.1:27750785-28950785 GCA_027705065.1 Solanum peruvianum
CATTGAGAGGAGTAGTATCTCCAAGTTCTAAGTTGTCGCGACTGGGGATCAACCCTAGAAGTAACATGGAATACTTGACCTCTCGGAGGTCTTATACAAGCCCATAGTAATCATTCATCACATTGTCATAGGTAAATTTAGCATAAAATTTAAAACTTTCTTAACATATCATATGCTAGAACAACACCTTCATTATATATAAAACATCATAATACATAGTTAAAGACTCTAGTCTATTTTTGCCATCCTAGACTCAACATCATAAGAGTACCTTAGGGACACGACCCTTTATAACATAATACATAAGTATACTTAGACATAACTTTACAGTAAACTAGACATAGGATATCCTTGGACTTAAGGATTCCTTTCCTTGAGCTTGGGAATCACATATCAAGCTCCTTAATCATAGAGACATCCTTTAAGCATCTATAACCTACACTTTGTGTAAAAATTAGAGAAGAATGGAGTTAGTACAAGAATGCACTAAGTATGACAACCATGCAAATACATGCATTTAAAAAGGGATATTTTCTTGAAATCATACTTCATGCCTTTTTGAGAAAATCTTGATAAAACCTTTATACAATAGCATATATATATATATATATATATATATATATATATATATATATATATATATATATATATATATATATATATATATATATACCATTCACATAATTCATATAGACATATTCAAAGGCCAAAATCATATAAGATCACATATAGAATTTAAGCCACATTTTGGGCCACTTTAAAGTGAGCTATTTCCACTTTACAATGACTAATTCTCTTTTACAGTGAACATCTTTTCTTTAACTCCTTAATCTCCCAAGTAACCCTCTAGTGATACTTGGTGCAACTCGTAACCTTAAGGTCACAAGGAAAACCATATATACAACTTACATAAGCAACACATACCATCATAGAAGTATAATACATCAAAGACACATTTACGCCAAGACCATAAGAACATTACAGTAAACTCTAGTCATTATGCACATATACTTATTTTACTTTACATAGAACCTTATGAAACTATACTCACAATCCCAATCTAAGTACACTAGTGCATTGTACACGTGAAGCCCCATAACCTTGCACATACTTAGTAAGCCTATCATGAGACCACAAGCCTTAACACTCTATTTCATACATCAACAAGTAAGTTAAGATAACTTCATTCATGTCAACAAGACCATCATCATATAGTCATTAAGACCAATACAGTGCATATAAGAATAAGACCATAACATATAGATCCATCAGGACTCATACCATGCACTTCATCACACCAAGTAGACAATTACTACAAATTCATGCATAAGGAACATATACATAGACACACGTATTAGAATACCTTCCTAGGACTTCCCTTAAGATCCACTTGTGCAATGCATAGGTGAAGTCCCATAACCCCACCTACACTAAGCAACTACCCTTAGGTTATCTTAGTTAGGGTCCTTACTTTACTTCCATTGTCTGTTTTACTTTAGCGAAACTATAGAGTTAGACGACACTAAGACCATGGGTGCTACATGGAATTTGGTGTTCTAGAGCCTTACACCAATGAGAGGTGTTCTTACCTAGCCAAGGTAGAACATTAACACATGCTAGCATACTAGTACATTCACTTGCTAGATCTGTGTTGATAGCATAGTTGTAGAACTTGGAGGTATATATGGAAATATTTCTCTATGCCTTTGGTTTATAAGGATAACCACCTCATAAGGCTTATAGCAATTTATCTTCCTCCAATGTGAAGAGACACCCCTCACTTCAAGTTCACTCGGTGCTAAGCTAAGTTCCCTTTATTGAAAAGCCTTTATTAATTTTACTTATAAAATTAGGCTTAGGAGACTGACTCCGCACATGCATAGCTGAGAGTTCATCAACCTAAATCATGTGACAAACCCTTTCACATGGACATAGCATATGTAAGCACCTATATAGGTGTAGGGTACACATGAGCACACCTTTAAGGTCCCCTCCATTAACTACATATTCATTCATATGTGTGTGTATACTTATATGTGATCAAACCCTTCACATAACACATAAATGTCACACATGTTCATATATCAATCCATAAGTCTAAAGGTATAACTATATGAGAAATCCTTTCATATAAACACACCAAGAAAGTATGCACATTTTTATACTTCATCATATACTTAACAACATAGCATATAAGTCATATTTATAACATGTCCATACATTTATTTCATAAACATAGATAACCAATCCTAGGAACTATCTTATCAAGGTACACATGTGCAATGCATAGACAAGGTCTCATACCCTTGCCCATACTAGTATACCTATAAATTAATCCTAGTTAAGGGAATATATGATATTTCACATACATTTACCTTACATGCATTGTAGTAGACATTTAGTGAATATGAGAACTACCTTTCATTACACACCATGACCCTTTGCTACATAGTAAGCATGCATAATGTATGAGTGTGTGTGAATTTGTCAATCATGATCACATAGTGGCTATCAACCAACATATTGAGGTAGCCACCCTCTTAAGACCACAATGCACAACCAAGCATAGACCACACAACACAATTAGCATAGGAGGCAAGCTAACTTCATATTACACTTTAAGACTCCTAACATTAACTATTCACACATTCATATAGGGTAGATGGGTAGGGGTTTAAATCCTTAACACTTTATTAATGGAAGAACATACACATGATCTTATCATAACCATTTACATGCTTATAACATTAACTACATAACATAGATTCTCAACTAGAACAGAGGACTAGGCATAGGCTTCACATTGGGTGATCATCACCACCACACATTCATAATACAATTGCCATCAAGGCCATGATCACATAACATATATATTGAAAATAAAGTAAATACCACCACCATAAGTGGACAATACCACACAATGCCATACAAGGCTTCATCAAAAATACTATAGAGAAGTACAGAAGTAGAAGAGTAGAGCAATTCTTATCAATCCTTTAACCTTAGATCATACTTTATCAATACAAGTATTTTATAAACAATTAGAGTATAGGGAATTAGCTAAATATATACTTAACACAACGAAATCATATTTAAATCCCTACAAGATCAAGATACCAACAAAGGCAATAAACAATCGATTCAATAGAGAGTAGAGGAAATTGGTAATCCTACTAATTCCCTAAAGCGTTAATCATCAATCATATTTTACCAATAATGTACATGTTAGGAATTAGCTAAAGAGATCATTATTCTAAGGAATCATGCTTCATCTAACCTAAAATCGAGATCACATGACATACATAGCATTATTAATCAATAGACTAGAAGAACCTAGATCAATTCATACCAAGACTTTTTAATTTGGTCATACAAGATTCATACCCACAATTAAACCATGATTTTAACCTAATGCAGTAGCTATAATCATCTTAACATAATCGAATTCCACATTAATACATTATAAGGTCAATGTTACAGTGAACACATAGAGATATAGGTTATTCTTATTCAAATCTTCATATATTGATCCACATGGATCATTTATAAACAATTCACCATAAATATACATAATAAACTCTAGGCATAAGTTATTCAACGTAATAGAATCACAAATCCACCAATAACATGCCACAATTAGAATGCCTATGCATAGGCTAAATAGAGTTTGGGAAAAGACATGGGTTCACAATGCAATTGAATTGATGTTCACGTTAAAACCAATACATTATCATCAATTAATCATGATTAAGCATTTGAAAACATTTTGAGAAGGAACCCATGACTAGATTGAAGAAGAATAAGTTTGATCATGAAATATCGTTTGAAAACTTTGAGAAGAACTTCTAGATGAAAGATTAACTAGAGATGAAGGATCACAATACCTTTAATTAGAATAAAACCTATAAAAATTGATGAATAACCTATATAAATAAAAAATCCAAGCTGTTCTTGAGCTTCACCTTCAGCGGAGGTTTCTAGAGAGAATTGGTTTTGGAGGAAAAGTCTAATTTGTGTAGAATGGATTGAGAATGGGTTGTTTTCGTTTTTGATGACTTAGATACACCCAAAATAATCAAATAAAACAATAAGGGTAATTTAAGGATGTGGGTTGAATGTCCGACTCACACTTAAATAAAAAAGTTGCAGGCAACCATCGACAGACAACATCGGTTGGGCGTCTACTGGATGAGGGGGCGTCTTGCTGCTTCGTCATTAGTGATTTCATATCCTTATTTTGTTACACAAGGTTCAAAAATCCAAGTTTTGATATACTCCTCCCATCGATGGGGCGTCGATTGGGAAACGAGGCATTAACTTGGCTCATCGATTGACACTCCAAGACATTGTTTCGACAACTTTTGGGTCCTTCTTAAGGTCCTCTTGCGGGGCCCTAGGCAAGTCGTACCCAGACATTTCAAACGTAAATGTAAGAACTAACAAATAAATTACCTTACACATAAGTTTTACCGAAAACAATTGCACGCAACACGTCCAAACATGCTAGGCACATTCAAGACACACACATGCATGTCTCAAGGGCTAAATTTCGAACGTCTTGGACGTTCTTGGAGGTTTGACCTATAAGCTTCATGAAACTCAAAATACTTCCTAAAAGCATAATTTTTAATCATATAAGGACCCAATAAGATCATGAAACACACACAAGCACATACAAACACATAAGGCCCCTTAGGTGACTAGTCGTCGAACGTCTTGGTCGTCCCTTGACGTTTTACTTCCAAATGACTTCAAATCACCCATGCATACTTTAAAACACTTAATTAATATATTATCAAGAATATAGGCACAACTGAGTAGTTTATGCTCACAATTCCGCATGAACCCTCCAAGTTGAACATCATGAAATCATCCATAAGCATAAGATCATGAAATTTGAATCCATAATACAATTCAAGCAAAGTTAAGATCAAATTCAAAGAAGTTAAGAGTTAAGTCTAGAAGTTAGGAAGTCAGTCAAAGCAAAGTTTCTGAAGTTTCCAGAGTCTTTATTAAGCGTTTTAGCTTCTTTTTAAGACTCAACTTTAAAGCTAAGTAAAGATTAAAGAGTTGATTTCATTTCTCAACAATATAAGGGAACTAAGTATTCCCTAAAAGTTGATTTAAGATTCTAGTTTCAAACTAAGTATTCCCTAAAAGTTGATTTAAGATTCAAGTTTCAAACTAAGTAATGAGTTAATAGTTGGGTTCATTTATCAAAATCTATAAATGAACTAAGTATTCCCTAAGAGCTTATAAATGATTTCACATTTAAGATAAGAGGAAACTAAGATTTTCGAAAGAGGTTTGAGCAAGAAAAGGGAACATTGATTGAAATCGAGCTTTTTAAATCTAAATGTTGAGTAATTATCTCAACCCAAAGAAGGAAGTTGTTTTAAAAACACATGAGCTAAAGTATATTTTGGGAGTAGTATTTAGCATCGCTGTAGGGACAGTTCCTACAGTGCGGCAAAGATGCTGTATCACCACTTAGGCTCATAGTGGTAGTTTTATGTTAGAGAATCTCCACTGAATTATATTATTTTACTATATAAGTAAAGTTGAGTTTGTTATTGTATTTTCATTAACGAACTAAGTTGCTTTTAATGTTTTACAAAACTTTCTATATATTGCATGTGTATTCTTGTTTGATATTGAGTTGAGTAACCAAGTCAAATATCATATCTTTGAAGTTGAGTATCTAATCTTGAGTTGAGTATCTAATCTCTAAGTTGAGTATTCCTTAAGTTGAGTAATTTTGAAAAGAGGTAAGTATGTTTCCATTTTTATCAAGTTCAAGCTTATGTTATGCTTTAGAATTTCGCTTACATGCTCTTACATTCCACAGACTAAGCCAATTGGCCTGCATCTTCTCATGATGCAGAGACATGTATTGAGGATCTTCAACAGGAGCTTCATTGATACATCAAGGAGTTTGAGTTATCTATGGTGAGTGATGTAACGGGATATCCGAGTATAATTTAACGCTTAAAAACAAAGAACTAATACTAGAATTGAGTGTATTTGGTATGATTAGATGTGATTTTTGATGCTGCAGGAAGAATGACACAGAGAAGAGAAAAAGAAGTAAATCACGACCATGTTGACGGTCCGTGGCTCACTTCACGGACCATGAAAGTGACTGTGAAGTATGATGACAGTAGAGGAATTCTAAAGACCTACGTTTGAGAAAGTTAAAGTAAAGACCACGGAAGTCTTCATGGACCGTAATCATTGTGACGGTTTGTGGTTGAGTCTATAAACAAGATTCCAGAGAGTAGTGCGAAGTGTCCAAAGTTTGAGAAAATTGAACTAAAGACTACGAGCGTCTTCATGGACCGTAATAACTTTGACGGTCCATGATTTTGTCCGTCAACAAGATTCCAGAGAGTAGTGCAAAGTGTCCAAAGTTTGAGAAAGTAGTGAAGACTACATACATCTTTACAGACCGTGATAACATGGACATTTTGTGATTCTGTCCATCAACAAGATTCCGAGAGCATTGTAAAGTGTCCAGAGATTGAGAAGGTAGAAGGCAAGACTACGGACGTCTTCACAGACCGTGATTACTTTGACGGTCCGTGATTCTACCCGTGAACCAGATTTCAGAGAGCATGTAAAAGTCTAAGTATTTTAGATTTGAATGCAAGACTACGGACTATTGTATAAACTGTGAAGGAAAGCGACAGTACAATCCTAGTAATATTAGGTCTCTTTTTAAATTTTTTTTTTGGGATATTATTTAGGGCGTTTTTGAACAATTATTTAGTAGATGGGATATTGGGACAAAGGAGGTAAGAAAGAACTTGGTATTTTTCGAGCCTAACTTGTTCTCGAATTGCTTGGCAACAATAGAAAGGTTGATTATGATATTATCAAGATTGTTTTAGATTTTCAATTTGCCATCGTACGTATTTAACATGATGTTCTCATTTATTATCAACTTTTATATACGTAGAAATATGAGTGTCTAAGAATTTAAATACGTTGTGTAGGATCTATGACGATACTGTGAATTTGACCCTGTAAAACAAGCGTAGAGCAATCGTTGTTCACAAGCTGAAGATTATAGATTTTATTATAATTTTATCTAATGAGTGCACGTGTTAGACTAGCCTGAATCAAGTGGTTGTTCGAAATAAAATCACTTGTTAGGAGAAAGCGAATATCTCTTTACAATATTAAGGTTAAAGTTAGAGGAGAAAAGATAAATTTATCTTCACATTCATGTAAGTGAGTTCTTTATAAAAAAATATTTGTGGTTTGAGAGAATATAGATGATTGTTGTCTAATAAGGATGAAAACCATTAGATAAACTTAATTCAATCAACTTTGTGAAGTTATAATTGCCTGAAGCTCGGATTTCAGAGGATTTTCACAGTTTTGTCATAGTGAACAATAACCTTATTTTTCTTAATTAATAGAATAACCCATCCTTAGTCATAGTCTATACAATATATTTGAAATCTTAATCTTAAGTTTAGAAATTGGTACTTGCTATTTATACCTAAATTTTACTATTTGTCTAAATTCATTAGGAGATAGTATCAGCAATCGGATAAGACCGACAATAAAGCATTATCTATAAATAAATTCTCTGTGGGAACAATCTCAATTCCATTTGAGTTCTTTAAAGTGACCACAATCGTTTACACTTTCATTCGAAGTATAAGATTGGACTTATCCACCGCCTGTCGGGGAATTTCATTTCAGGATTTTTTTACTAGCTTGTATTTGAATAGTAGTTATAATATCCTAATTTTACTTGTGTTGTTGTTTTTTACCTATTATAGATAAATCAGCTTGTGTATGCGCACCACTAGAACTAAGCGAGCCACATGCTACCTTATCATACGGAACTCCAGAAAAACATACGTAAGATGGTTAATGCTCAAGAAGTAGAGGCTCAAAGGCAGAGGTTGGGGCTAGAGGGTGAACTGAATGCTGCACGACATGTGCAACAAAATGCTGGATTAGTCCCACCTAGGGGAGCATATGGAAACAGGGATGATGTTATCCTTTTTCATCGCCCACCTATAGCCCAAAAGGGTAGAGTTCAACATCCAGATCATATGATGTATGATGAGGATGATGTTGATTTTGGTGAAATTCACTATCACCTATCCAATTATATAATTGCTTTATCTCAAAGGAATGTTTAGAGCCGCAACTGGTGATGATGCAAACCAACATCTAATGAATTTTTTTAGAATATGTACATCTCAAGAGATTCCTAGAGTTAATCAAATTGCAACAAGGCTAAGGATATTTGCCTTATCTCTTACTCAAACTGCAATGAGGATAAAACTATTTCCCTTATCTCTTACTAGGGATGCAACTAACTAGTTAAATGATACACCAGATGACTCCATTCACACTTGGAGTGAATTAAAAGAAGCTTTCCTAGAATGATTCTTTATAGAATCAAAAGAACTGCAAAGGATGAGATCAGTTCACATAATCAGTTACTACGATAAGCAATACATGATATTTGGTGGAGATTCAGCCAGAGATTGAAGAAATGCCCCAAACATGATCGTACTGAGAGGCATCTTAAACAAGCTTTCTATAAGTCTGTTAATTATGTGACTAAACCTGTTGTTGATGCGGTCTGTGGAGGTTCTTTCATGAGGAAGCCATTTGCAGAGAGTATGCAACTGTTGGATGAAGTTTTTAAAAACAATAGGGCATGGTACACCAGAGATGCAAAAGTAGGGGAGTTAGGGTATACATATGAGATGTCAACTGAAAAGACAAGAAAAGAAGAAGAAACTTATCAGGACATGGCACATCTGAGAACTCAAATTCACTTACTAATGAAGCGTATTGTGTCCAGGTCTGAAAAAGTCAATGTTGTGGGAAAACAAAACAAATATGAAGATCAAGAAATTTACATTGATGAGGAAGCTAACTACTTGTGAAACCAATGAGGTTCCCAAAATTATAACTCTGGACATAAGGGGTATAATTCTGGAAATGTAGGTCGGAACTAACCAAAGATGGTAAAAATGACAGGCCACAAAACAGAGAGCACGGAAACTGGCAAAACAGAGGTGGGTACAGAAATAATCATAATGGTGTGTATTTGCCCCCAAGTAGTAGAGAAAGAAATGGTAATTCTAATGGGTCTAAACTAGAAGACATAATGGCTAAGATGCTTCAAAAGGTTGAATCAATAGATGCATGAGTTAAGGAAATTAGGGGTGAGTTTTCAAGCATGAGTCAGTTAGTTGACTCTCACACTACCTCTATTAAGCAAATAGATCAACAGTTTGGACAACTCTCAGCATCCCTGAATCAAAGAAAAAATGGTTCATTAGCAAGTGATATCATTCAAAATCCCAAAAAGGATGGACATTGCATGGCAATCACTACTAGGAGTGGTAAATTGTTATCTAACAAAAATTTTTCAGGTACTAAGGATGAACATGTTAGGGAGAAAGAAGGCACAGAGGATAAAACTGCACCTCTACATGACTTGTATGAAGTCCAATAAAGAACAAATCCTGCACGAGGACAAGAGAAAGCGATCCAGGAAAAACTGCATTTACAACAGTTCCCTAAACCTCCTCATCCTTTTCCTCAAAGACTCAAAAATAAAGCCGAAGATGGGAAGTTTACAAAATTCATCACCATGGTGAAGCAACTTTAGTAAATATCCCACTGGTAGAAGCCCTTGAGCAGATTCTAGGATATGCCATATTCATAAATGACTTGGTTACCAAGAAAATAGTAGTAATTCTTGATTTTTCTAATGATGTGCATCATTGGAGTGCTATTGCAACCAAATCTCTATTTTTTTTTAAAAAAAGATCCTGGTGCATTCACAATCCCATGCACCATTGGGTCAATCAAGTTTGCCAAAGCTTTGTGTGATCTAGGAGATATCATAAATTTGATGCCATTAGACATCTATGAGATGTTGGGTTTTGGAATGATGAAACCTACAACAATGAGATTGATGATGTCTGACAGGTCAGTTAAGAGAATAGTGGGAATTTTGTGTGATGTTTTGGTTATGGGGGGCACATTTATCTTCCCAGCAAATTTTGTTATCTGGGATTGTGAAGTATACTTTGAAGTGCCTATAATTATGGAAAGATAATTTTTTAGCTACAGGAAGATCTTTTATTGATTTTGAGTGAGGAGTTGAAGTTTAGACTAAATTCAGTAGAAGTCAAGTTTAACATATGCAGATCAATGAAAAAACCACGAGAGATGGAAGTGGTATCTGCAATGGAAGTTGTTGCTGGAGATAACTTAAGAGTACCTATAGAAGAGAGGATAGGTGTTGAAATAATAGCTGATTTGTTGATGAACTTTGATGCGGATTTTCGATCTGATTATGGAGAAACTGTAAATGCTTTATAGGTTATTGAAGAACATTCTTATGCTCCCAAGAAATTAGATTTGGATTTAAAAATCTGACCAGATCCTCCTGCTAAACCTTCCATCGAAGAACTATCTGTTTTGGAGTTGAAACAATTGCCTAGTCACCTTAGGTATGTATTTTTGGGTACTAACAACACTTTACATTTGATAGCATGTGCAGATTTAAATGAAGGACAGGTACACAAGGTGGTTAGAGTGATTTAAAGGTTTAAAAAACCTATTGGCTGGACTATTGTTGAGATAATTGGAATTCCTGTAGGCATTTGCACACAAAAAATTCAGCTTGAGGAAGATTGCACACCCAACATTTAGCACCAAAAGAGATTGAACCCACCAATGCAAAATGTGGTGAAAATAAATAAAATCAAATGGTTAGATGTTGGGGTGGTTTACACGATCTTAGATAGCCACTAGGTCAGTCCAGTGCAATGTGTGCCAAAAAAGGGAGGCATGACTGTGGTGGAAAATGCAAAGAATGAACTAGTTCCATAGGGACAAGTGATCGAGTAGCGAGTATGCTTGGACTACAGGAAGCTGAATAGATGGACCTTGAGGGACCATTTACCTATGCCATTTATGGACCAAATGTTGGACAAGTTACAGGTAACGGTTGGTATTGTTTCTTAGATGGATACTCTGGTTACAATTAGATATCCATTGCTCCTGAAGATTTAGAAAATACTACATTTACATGTCGTTAAGACACTTTTTCATTTAAGCGCATGCCATTTGGATTATGTAATACACCAGCTATATTCAAAGATGCATGATGTCCATTTTTATACATGGTCGAGGACACTCTGGAATTATTTATGGACGATTTCTCTATAGTAGGTGATACTTTTGATGATTGTTTGTTGAATATTAGCAGGGAAGTGCAGAGATGTGAGGAAGACAACTTGTTTCTGAACTGGGATAAATGCCACTTTATGGTTAAAGAGGTCATAATCTTGGATATAAAGTGTCACAAAAAGGAATTGAAGTTGACAAGGTAAAGATTGAGGTGATTGAAAAATTGCCTGACCCTATTTTTGTGAAAAGTGTTCGAAGGTTCTTAGGACATACTTGATTCTATAGGCGTTCTATCAAGGACTTCACCAAAGTTGCAATCCCCATGTGTAAGCTTTTTGAGAAGGAGGTGAAATTCATATTTGATGAAGCTTGGATAAAAGCCTTTGAAATCCTAAAAGAGAAGTTGATCTCAGCACCTGTAATCATTGGTCGAAATTGGGCAGAACCATTTGAAGTGATATGCGATGCCAGTGGGACTGCATTAGGTGTATTGGGTCAAACGCACAACAAGATGTTCCATCTGATTTACTATGCTATTAATTCACTAAATGGAGCACAACATAATTACACACTCACTGAACATCAACTATTGGCTATAATGTATGTATTTGAGAAATTCAGAGCTTATTTGCTGGGCACCAAAGTAATAGTTCACACAGATCATTTTGTGCTGAGGGGGAACCATGGTGGAGCTCGCATAACTCATAAGATATTTAAATGTGGGTACGAAGTTGTGATGTATGCCAAAGGCAAGGAGCCATATCAAGGAATCATGAGTTACCTATGGCACCCATTTTGGAGGTAGAGCTTTTTGATGTGTGGGAGTTGATTTTATAGGCCCCTTTGTGAGTTAATATGGATAGAAGTATATTTTGGTAGCAGTGGACTATGTATCCAAATGGGTAGAAGCTGTAGCATTACATGAGAATGATAACAAGAGTGTTGCAGCATTTCTAAAGAAGAACATTGTTACAAGATTTGGGACACATAGAGCTACTATTAGTGATGGTGGTTCTCATTTTTGTAACAAAGTATTCAACACACTTCTAACCAAGTATGGGGTTAAACAAAATAAGGTAGTTACACCATATCACCCACAAACCAGCGGCCAAGTGGAAGTGTCTAACAGTGAAATCAAGAAAATTTTGGCCAAGTCAGTACATGCTAACCGGAAAGAATGGGCAAGAAATCTAGATGATGCATTATGGCATACCAGAAAAATTTTAAAACACCTATTGGTATGTCGCCATATTTATGGTGTTTTGAAAAACATGTCACTTGCTTGTTGAACTGGAACGCAGAGCACTTTGGGCATTGAAAAAGTTGAATCTCAACTAGAATGAAATAACAAATTTAAGGCTAGATCAAATCAATAAAATGGATGAGTTCTATTCGAGACCCTATGAGAGGTCAACATTGTATAACAAGAGGATGAAGCGATACCATATTAAGCACATTGAAAAACAAAGTTTTTCTCCTGTAGACTTGGTGTTGCTTTTTAATTCCAAGTTGCATTTGTTTCCAGAAAAACTAAAATCTAAATGGTCTGGACCTTCTACGTTCACCCCAGTATTTCAATCTTGATCGATTGAATTGGAAAATGACAACAGAAAGAGGTTTAAAGCAAATGGATAATAAATCAAGGAATATCTAAGTGCCTAGGAAGAAAACAACATAGTGGAAGAATGCATGCTTGATGAAGTCTAAGTAACCAAGGAACTGGAATTGTGTCGCGATATTAAATTGTGCGCTGCTTGGGAGGCAACCTAAGATTTTTTAATGTAGGTATTTTTGCATTTCTTTTTGTGTTTTTTACTGTGTAGAGTAAATGGGTGCTGACATGTGTAGGAAGACTTAATAAGAAAGTGTAGAGGAACTAGGGAAATCTGCATTTGATGGGAGACTTCATGGACCGTGGTAGCTTTTATGGGCAATTCCATGGTCCGTCTATGTGAATATCAAAGTAGGAATCTACTGGAAAGCAGCAAGATAAAGGGTTCACATGAAGGTTCATGGTTCGTAGTAATGTATACATACCCTTTTCACCTATAGTGAATTTTAGGTGAAACTGAACATGTCAAAGTGCTTTCTACGAGCAACCTCATAGGCTGTGAACCTCTTTACAGGGGACTTTACGATTCATCATCTATCCCAGGTAAGTATCATATCTGAAGTTATGTCTTCGTGAGGGTAGATGGGCTGTGATGCCTTTCACGGACTATTCACAATCCTTTGTTCATGTAGGTAACTCATTAAACACAACCCGTCCCGCCTCGCCCCGTTATTAGACCCATCCAAAATGCACAATTTATTTAGGTCTTATAAATCGCGCCTTTTCAATTTTTCCCTTCTTTCTTTCTTCTTCTTTCTTTTGTTTCCTTTGTAACGGTTGCCCATACATCCTACACATAATCCACTAAGTGTAAGTTACGTTAATCAGTTTCTTTGGTTGAATCATTGCTACACGTACGATTCAAAATCCCTCCCACTAAGTACAATGTTGTGTGTTTTTTATTATTTATTTTGGGTCTGTTCATTTTCTATAATGATCGTTGTTCTTGGTTGACCACGGTAGTCATGGGGGGGCTTGTTGCTGTTCTACGTGACTAGTTGGGACTATTGGGGTTAAAGCCTTTTAGTTAGTCGTTTGGGGGTACGGTAATAGAGTCTCCATGAACTATTGTTCTTATGTGGTTATTTAGTTAACATTGATTTTGCCTTTAAACATAGGAAATTGAGTAATTTGAGTAGGAATGAAGGACTACATAACTTAAAACTGGGTAATGGTGAGCCACACTTAACTTTACGGACCATATAAATGTTTACCTACCGTGAACCTAGCCGTGGACCACACATATAACAGAGTATCGGTGAACTAAGTTAAAGAACAACATCACAATCCATTGTTTTCTCCACAAACCGTGATCTTTTCCGTGAAAATTTCTTGGGAAATTATGAAGCTGGTTATTTCAATTTTGATTCTGCCCAGCGTTCATGCAGAACTTCACTGTCCGTGGTCCAGTCCACGGTCCATGAAGGCAGCAGATTTCAGGAAGGAAATTATGGTATGTGGTCCACTCCATGGTCTGTAAAGGAAGCCATGAACATTACTCAAATGAAGTTTTATTTGATTGATTCTGTGACCCTTGACGATGATAGATTGGGTGACATCATTCTTCAGACATAGCGTCACGATGATTTTAAACCCAGGGGAAGTCTGAGTACCCGATATTGTGTCAATGATTTGCACTCCTGATAACTTTGGTCATGTCTACAGGTACCATGCCATGATGACCAAGAATGAAGAATGCCAACAGTTCAACCGTCCTACAACTTCCCAATATGAGGGATATGCCACATCTGAGGCTAGTGGGTCAGAGGTTCATTTAGATGTCACTCTAACACACCATTCACCTCGGGCCACTAGATCACAAGTCCAACGACGCCTGCTCCGGAACACTCCCTCTTAGTTCTAAGAGGGTAGTGCTTCTGAGAATGTTGGAACTTCTAGTACCCCATCTCACTCTACATCACGTAGCAATAATGAGGACAATTAAGGGGGCTGTGCTGAAGATGAAGACATCTCTTAAGAGAAATCTCAGACCTTCTCTCCGGCAACCCATACAGAACAGGAAACAATAGCTAAACAAGCTTCTCATCAGAGAGAGCTCGATGAGATACTCACAAATAAAGAGACCATGATACAATATGTGCATACTCAGGAATCTCATCCAGATAACCGGGAAAAACTCATTGCATCCTACCGTACTATGTGGACTGTAAACCGCACTAAATAATTCTTCCACAAAGGGATTGTTACAAAGACTAAAAGCTTTAAGAATCTTGCTATTTTACCTGAGTTAGGGTGGTGGTTAGTGACATCAGGTCATTATAAGATATTTACCGGACATTTCACTTTAACAAGTTCGAGTAGATGGATAATACACTGGGAGATTGTTTGAGTCACCTGACTAAGGAGTTCTATACATCGTACACAACCACTCTGAAAAATTTTGCTGTAGTTTCTGAAACCATAAAACGAGGGCCGAAGGAGTTTGCTACTACATTGTGTCCCCTTGAATCAATCATCGTTAGGGGGCAAGTCCATCGACATTTTGGAGACTTGTATTAATTAAATGTTGCATGGACCGAACTACATTTCTCCAACATCCATAGGACTTTTTGAAATGAAGCACCATGAGGTTACCAATGTAGCAACAATGGAAGATCATGCCTCTCGAGAACGGGTATTATGGTGGATTTCCATAGCCGGGGAACATGCAAGCTGTCTCACTACTATGCCTATAACCATCGCTAAAGCTACATTAACCTTCCCATCCAAAGTGTGGTGGGCTGTGATCCGAGAACAATTGCGGCCGACATCAAATGACAACACGCTTTCTCCATCCCTTGCTTCAATTGTGGCATGCTTACTAAGAAGTTACCCCGTGAATACTGGGAGAATCATCGCAATTGAAATGTTAGACAGGTCCTTGAATGAGATAGCGAAATTTCTTTTCCCTTGTCTTATAGGGAAGTTATGTTTCCAAGAAGGGATTCCTCCAAGCTGTTTAGTTGATCGATGTTCTGAGGCCTCAAGAATCATTAAACTATCCAAAACAAAAGATTCAGAAAACCACCTATTTGGATCTAAATATGCCGCGATAGGTAATCTGACTGTTGCTCCACCAATTCCTTTATAATTACAACAAATTGATAGAGTTTCGGAGCAAGGAGAATCATCCCAAACAGCCACAGAAGCACCATAGCAAACCTAGCCTACACAGACTTCAGGTACTTTTGTGTCTATCCTTGTCGCTTTTCTTGAGAAATTGATTGCAGATCAATGCCAAACAAGGGCATTAGTAGATAAGATAGTCCATCAGATGCCTCAAATAATTGAAACCAAAGTATCTGCATCCAAGAAAGACATCACTAGTCAGGTCTGGAAGGAGTTGGAAATACATAAAGAGTGACTAGATGGCATTCATAATTTAGTGCAAGACCAATTCCCACTTACTAGTCAGACAAACACTAATGAACTGAAGGCACAATTGGCTAACATGCGATATCAGATTGTTAATTTATCCAAGAAACTAGTACATCATCCTCATCCTGCACTATCTGAGTCACTGATGCAGATGCTAAATCAGGCACCGCCAGTACTATCACTTGATAACATTTGGGATGAAAAACTACCCGCCAAATCCAAAAGTAGAGAATAAAGCTCATAACATCGACCACGACACTCATCCTGACCAATATATTGAGGCACATAAAGCAGAGAAGAGAGATCACAAAGAATACCTGAAAGAAATAATAAAAAGCACAGTTAGCTGGCGCATCTGGAAGTGGAGCACCTTCTTACACTAAAAATGCAACACCCATCCCTGAGGTGTCTGATATATTCACTACACCACTCCATTCTGAGCAAGCACCTGCTGATAAATGTGCCAGTGCAGATCCCGAGACTGGCACGTAGAGCGTTGTAGGTATAACCCCTCTTTATTGCCATTTATGTATAACATGCTATATTGACTTTAAGGTCAAATTCCTTTATTGTGGGGATGGGGTGGTCGAGAAACCTTCCATAAATGTAGAAAATGGAGGTTGTCTCCGTCTTTTGAGTTTCTTTGTATTTATCATAGTAGGTTGAGATATGTAGCTTCTACATAAGAAAGAAAATGTACAACCAATTCTGAACATGGTTTTGACTGTTAGGATCTTTATATGACATTTTACATACTATCTTGTTGAACATTGCTATATTTAAATAATTCATAAGAAAATTAAGAAACTGGATAATGCAATCATGTGTAACTGTGTGTGAGTATTGATTGATGTCTTGCACTATCAGCAGAAACTAGAACTTGCCTGAGTAGTCTTGCTTCAAACCGAGGAGATTTGGATAGAAAATATCAGTAGGCTATATTTTGTGAAAAAAAATAATTAAATGATTACCACTTGAACCCATGTTGAGCCTCAAAATAAATATTTATTCTCACCTAAAACAACTTATAACCTTGGTTTACCCAAAGGTACATTGGCACAACTTAGGATGAGAGCCTAAGTTGAGGGTGAGTACAACCCGATAGAGTTCAACCCGCAAGCTCAAATACAAATGGTTTGTATGTATATAAACATGTGGCTGCTGGGATGATAGAAAGCAAGGAAACAAAAGATTTAAGTAGAAGAGTGTTTATGAAAACAAAACTTTAGGAAATCAAGGGATTAGTCACTCACGAAATCGAATATGCAGATATGCTTTCCCTAGCCCCGAACCTATGTTACAAGCAAATAAAAGTTCTGCAGTGATCCTATTGCAATTTTCTGAACGATAGAGTGTAGAAAACGAGGGCAAGCCTATAGTAGTTGCTGTTAAAGCAATAAGTTCTTTAAAAGCGTTAGAGGAGTACTGAGAAACAATCATCCTGAGTGAGGAACTTCTTTGTTGTGAACACCGTGATTACATTTTATACTGGATTAAGTAAGCTATTAACTTATAGACATAAGCATGATTTGCTGTAGCTAATGAAATGTCATATATAGATCCTTACATGTAAGATTCAATGAATTGGGATACAAAACGTGTGGAAAATAGCTGCTGCATGTTGTCAACTATTAGAAATTTTTTTGAAAAGTAAGGGGATAATTAATATCATCACTTGAGGACAAGTAATGGCTCTAAGTTGAGGGCGTTGATGTATCGGGATATTCTAGTTCAGTTTAACGCATAAAAACAAAGAACTAATACTAGAATCAAGTGTATTTTGTATAATTTGATGTGTTTGTTGATGATGCAAGAAGAATGAGACAGAGAAGATAAGAAGTAGTAAATCACAGCCATCTTGACGGTCCGTGTCTCACTTCATGGACCGTGAAAGTTATCGTGAAGTCTGATGACAATAGAGGAATTCTTAAGACCTACGTTTGAGAAAGTTAAAGTAAATCCAACAAAAGTCTTCACAGACCGTAATCATTTTGATAGTCCGTGGTTCAGTCTGTCAATAAAATGTCAACAAGATTCTATAGAGTAGTGCAAAGTGTCCAATGTTTGATAACGTTCATGTGAAGAGCATGGACGTCTTCACGGACCATAATAACTTTGATGGTTTGTGATTTTGTCCATCAACAAGATTCTAGAGAGCAGTGCAAAGTATCTAGAGTTTGAAAAAGCTGACGTGAAGACTACGGATGTCTTCATGGACCGTGATAATGTTGACAGTATGTTATTCTGTCCGTCAACAAGATTCTAGAGAGCATTTCACAGTGACAAGAGTTTGAGAAAGTTGAAGTGAAGAATGCAGACGTCTTCACAGACCGTGATAACTTTGACGGTCTATGATTTTATCCGCGAACCAAATTTTAGATAGCAACTAAAGTTTTGGATATTTAAAGCGAAGACCACAGACTACTGTACGAATTGTGAAGCCTTTCATGGGGCGTGATAGGGGGCCGTGAAGGAAAGAGACAATACAGTCCTAGTTATATTAGGTCTCTTCAATAAAAGATATTTGGGGATGTTATTTAGGGAATTTTGAACTATTATTTGGGAGATGGGATATTGGGATTAATGAGGAGCAATAGAACTTGGTATTTTTCGAAGATAACTTGTTTTCGAATTGCTTGGCAACAAGAGAAAGTTTGATTTTGAGATTATCAAGACTATTTTTGATTTTCAATTTCCTATCGTACGTATTTAACATTATGTTCTAATTTATTATCAACTGTTATATACGTAGAACTCTGATTAACGAAGCATTTTAATCAGGTGTATGGCATCTATGACAATACTGTGAATTTGACGTTGTACAATGAGCGTAGAGCAATCATTGTTCAAAAGCTGAAGATTAAAACTTTTATTATAATTTGGTCTAATGAGTGCAAGTGTTAGACTAGCCTAAATCAAGTGGTCATTCAAGAGAAAAACACATATTGATGTTAGTTAGAGTTCAAGAGAAAACTTTATCTTAACATCCATTTAAGCGAGTTCATAATAAAAAATTATTTGTAGTTTGAGAGAATATAAATGATTATTGTATAATAAGGCTGACAAGTGTTAGATAAACTTCATTCGGTAAGCTTTGTTAAGTTATGTGTAACGACCTGTTTAGTCGTTTTGAGCAGCAGAACGAAATTCTGGAAAAACTGGCCAAACTACGGACACCCCGACGGACCGTCATAGGCCCGACGGTCCGTCACAGAGGTCCGTTCCATGACACTTAGAAGTTTGAAAATCGGGTACTGAAAATCGACTCTCTGTAAATTGTGACGGACCTGCAGGACGAGTCGTCACATCCACGACGGACCGTCGTGAGCCCCCGTAGCAAAACACTTCAACTTTGAGAATTTGGTGCAAGAAAACGAGTTTCTGACCGTCAGGACGGAGGTGCAGGACGGACCGTCACAGGGGTGACGGGCCGTCACAGCCCACCTGAAAACTGGGAGGCACGACGGCCTGTGTGACGGACCGTCGCACCCACGACGGCCCGTCACAGGTTGTGCAGTCCCAGGCAGTTTAGGATTTCCTTCCTCGTTTTAAGGGTCGTTTTTGATTATTCTTTCCTTAATTATAAAGATTGAGGGGTAACATTAATAAGTCTAATTACTTAGGGGTTAAAAGGGGTAACCTTAAGTGAATTAGTGGGGTTTTATTGTCCTTTTTCACACTAAATTACATGATTAATTAGGGTAAAGGAAAGAGGGTTTGAATAAAACAAAAGAGAAAGAACAGAAAGAGAGAGAGCAGATCGATCGAATTGGTTGAGGAGAATAGCAAGCTTGGGAAATTTCTTGTGGATTCCAATTCTTCGGTGGAGGTAGGTTATGGTTTTATGTTACGATAATCGTAGTGAACTCTTGATAGTGTATGATATGTATTGATGATGTTGTAAACCTGTCTATATGCTTAATTGTATGCTTGCATGATTATGATTATGAAATTGTTATGAATTAACAAAGCATGATGAAGCTATTGAATCCCAAATCTTGAAAGAACCCTAATTCACTTGATATATTATATAATAAGATTGATGATGCCTTAGTATGAAAGAAGGCTTGATAAATTATATAATGATAATGAGGATGCCTTAGTACAAAAGAAGGCTTGATGAATTAGGGGGATCGGGTGCCACGTTCTGGTACCAGGATAGAATGAATATGAGGATCGGAGTGTCACGTTCCGACACCAGGATAGAATATGAGGATCGGGTGCCACGTTCCGGTACCAGGATAGAATGAATATGAGGATCGGAGTGTCACGTTCCGACACCAGGATAGAATATGAGGATCGGGTGCCACGTTCCGGTACCAGGATAGAATGAATATGAGGATCGGAGTGTCACGTTCCGACACCAGGATAGAATTAGAGGAGCGGAGTGTCACGTACCGACACAAGAGGAAGAAAGATAATGAATCTTGAAAGATAATGAATATACTCAATCTAATGAACTTAATTTCCCAAATGAGTATGGTATTGAGGCTTGAGACCTCATGTGTGAACTTGACGGAAATTGTTATGATAAAGTAATTGCTGTGCTACATGTTGAGTATTGTAGTTGATTTACATTATTATTGATATATATTGTTCCCTATTTTGAGTTGACCGATGTTATCTACTCAGTACGTGTGGTTGTACTGACCCCCTACTTTTATGTTTCCCTTTGTTATTTGTGTTATGCAGCAAACGTTCCGTCAACTTCGACTCAGCAGTAGATCAAGCCAGTCTTCACTTCATCGGGAATTCAGGGTGAGCTAATGCGTCTAGCTTGGACTGGGTCTCCTTCTTCAAGTCTTGATGCCTTGAACTTCCGGCATGGACTAGCTTTTACTTGTTTTTTTTTTAGCTTTTTAGACATTCTTAGTTTAGTAATTTGAGATAGATGTTCTTGTGATGATGACTTCCAGATTTTGGGAATATTAATAATAGTTTTGAGTTGTTTTTATCAATGAGTTTAAGTCTTCCGCATTATTTTCTGTTGAAATATCTTGAAATGTTAAGGTTAGATGGGTTGGTTCGCTCACATCGGAGGGTAAATGTGGGTGCCAGTCGCGTCCCCGATTTGGGTCGTGACAGACTTGGTATCAGAGCATTAGGTTCATTGGTCTCATCACACAAGGACAGGTCTAGTAGAGTCTTAAAGAACGGTAGGGGGACGCCTTTACTTTTCTTTGAGAGGCTATAAGACTTTAGGAAAAATTCCATTCTTTCATTCTTTCTTTCATGCTACTACTTGAATCCAATTGGTATCTAGGTGATACAAATTGGTATCTGACCATCTTCATTCTATTTCGCAGATGGTTAGAACTAGAGCAACGACCGCACCAGCAGCGACAACGGAAAGACAGGAAACTACTGAGCCAGCCACTGGGGCTGTGGCTCGAGGAAGAACAACGGCAAGAGGCCGTGGGAGAGGTCGTGGAGGACGTCCTCTAGAGGGAGAGGACGAGCCCCTAGCCCATCTGATGCTAGGGCGGTGACTCCTCCACCGACTGAGGAGGTAGTTAGAGAGGGTGAGGAAGGGGAAACTGAACAAGGGCAGAATGAGGAAATGCCACCCCAACCTACCCCAGATATGATCAACCAAGTACTTGCTTATCTTAGCGGGTTGTCCGATCAGGGTCAAGCACCTCCAATGGTTTCTGCACCAACACCTCCGGTTTCAGAGATACGACATGCGGCTTCTATGGCTCCCCGCATGGATGCACCATTGGGAATAGGCACATTTCCACGTCTGACTACTGGGCCTATTATGACAAACGATCAACATGAACTTTTTAGTAAGTTCTTGAAACTGAAACCTCCAGTCTTCAAGGGTGCAGAATCTGAAGATGCTTATGATTTTCTGGTTGATTGTCATGAGCTACTACACAAGATGGGGATAGTAGAGAGGTTTGGTGTCGAGTTCGTGAGTTATCAGTTCCAAGGTAATGCCAAAATGTGGTGGCGTTCACATGTCGAGTGTCAACCAACCGAGGCACCACCTATGACTTGGGAATCATTCTCTAGTTTGTTCATGGAGAAGTATATCCCAAGGACCTTGAGAGATAGAAAGAGGGATGAGTTCTTGAGTCTTGAACAAGGAAGGATGACAGTAAACGCGTATGAGGCTAAATTTCGCGCACTATCCAGATATGCCACCCAACTTTGTTTCAGTCCACAAGAACGGATCCGCCGTTTTGTGAAGGGGTTGAGGTCAGAATTGCGGATTTCAGCCTTACAGATAGCGCCAACGGCAACATCCTTCCAAGAGGTGGTAGACTTTGTGATTGAGGTGGAAGGAGTGAAACCAGATGACTTCACCACGACATCGACATCAAAGAGGTTCCGAAGGGGAGGTGAGTATAATGGTTCTTATTCTAGAGGACAGAACTCCGGAGGTCATTCAAATCGACCAATACAGTCTTCACTACAGACTGTAGTTGGGGGTCCACCTCAGAACGGTCAACACTTCTCTGAGAGGCCGACACGTGAACCCAGAGAATGTTATGGGTGTGGAGAGATTGGACACATTAAGAGGTACTGTCCAAACCAGAGTTACAGACCCCCAATGGCTAGAGGAAGAGGTGGTAATGGTAGAGGTCGTTATTCTGGAGGGCGTGGTGGCCGAGGTAATGGTGGTCACCAAAACGGCAGAGGTGAAGGGCAAAACGGAGCCACTACTACACAACATGGTAGGGGCAACGGACAGACAAATAATGGGGCCCATTGTTATGCTTTCCCTGGGAGATCTGAAGCGGAGGCGTCTGATGCTGTTATCACAGGTAATCTTTTGGTTTGTGATTGCATGGCATCTGTGTTATTTGACCCTGGCTCCACGTTTTCTTATGTATCTTCATCATTTGCTAACGGTCTAAATTTACATTGTGAATTACTTGACATGCCTATTCGTGTTTCTACTCCGGTGGGTGAGTCTGTGATAGTCGAAAAAGTGTATAGGTCTTGTTTGGTGAATTTTGTGGGGAGCAACACTTATGTAGATTTGGTTATTTTAGAAATGGGTGACTTTGATGTAATTCTGGGTATGACTTGGCTTTCTCCAAACTTTGCGATTCTGGATTGCAATGCTAAAACAGTGACGTTAGCCAAACCTGGGGCAGATCAGTTAGTATGGGAGGGTGACTACACTCCCAATCCGGTGCGTATCATCTCCTTTATTCGTGCTCAGAAGATGGTTAGTAAGGGTTGTCTAGCTTTCTTGGCACATATTAAGGATGACACTACTCAAGTACCATCGATTGAGTCAGTTTCGGTAGTCTGTGAGTTTTTGGATGTGTTCCCTGCAGATCTTCCCGGTATGCCACCAGATAGGGATATAGACTTCTGCATTGATTTGGAACCCGGTACTCGCCCCATTTCTATACCCCCGTATAGAATGGCTCCCGCGGAGTTAAGAGAATTAAAGGCTCAGCTTCAAGAGTTGTTGAGCAAAGGCTTCATTAGACCAAGTGCATCTCCTTGGGGTGCTCCGGTCTTGTTTGTAAAGAAGAAGGATGGGAGCTTTCGAATGTGCATAGATTACCGACAGTTGAACAAAGTAACTATTAAGAACAAGTACCCCATTCCTCGCATTGATGACTTGTTCGATCAGTTACAAGGTGCTTGTGTCTTCTCAAAGATCGACTTGAGATCCGGTTATCACCAACTGAAAATACGAGCAACGGATGTGCCAAAGACTGCTTTTCGAACTAGGTATGGGCATTATGAGTTTGTGGTAATGTCGTTTGGTCTTACTAATGCCCCTGCTGCCTTCATGAGCTTGATGAACGGGATTTTCAAGCCATATTTGGATCTCTTTGTGATTGTGTTTATTGATGATATACTGATATACTCCAAAAGTAAGAAAGAACATGAGGAGCATTTGAAATTGGTGTTAGAGTTGTTGAGAAAGAAAAGCTTTATGCGAAATTCTCCAAGTGTGAGTTTTGGCTAGATTCAGTGTCCTTCTTGGGGCACGTGGTTTCTAAGGATGGAGTGATGGTAGATCCATCTAAGATTGAGACGGTAAAGAATTGGGTAAGACCTACAAACGTGTCAGAAATAAGGAGTTTTGTGGGGTTAGCTAGCTATTACCGCCGATTCGTCAAGGGATTCTCTTCCATTGCTTCCCAATTGACGAACTTGACTAAGCAGAATGTTCCATTTGTATGGTCAGATGAATGTGAGGAAAGCTTTCAGAAGCTTAAGACTTTGTTGACTACCGCGCCCATCCTCACCTTGCCGGTAGAGGGCAAAAACTTCATTGTCTATTGTGATGCATCCTATTCTGGGTTGGGTGCAGTGCTAATGCAAGAGAAAAATGTGATTGCTTATGCTTCAAGACAATTAAAAGTGCATGAACGTAACTATCCGACCCATGATTTGGAGTTGGCCGCGGTAGTATTTGCACTAAAGCAATGGAGACACTACTTGTATGGGGTTAAGTGTGAAGTCTACACGGACCATCGTAGTTTACAGTATGTCTTCACTCAGAAAGACTTGAACTTGAGACAGAGAAGATGGATGGAACTACTGAAGGACTACGACATCACTATCTTGTATCATCCAGGGAAGGCTAATGTTGTAGCGGATGCTTTGAGTAGGAAGGCCGGAAGCATGGGAAGCCTAGCTCATTTGCAAGCTTCTAGACGCCCATTGGCTAGAGAAGTGCAGATTTTGGCTAATGACCTTATGAGGTTAGAAATAAACGAGAAGGGAGGATTGTTAGCTTGTGTAGAGGCAAAATCCTCTTTCCTTGATCAGATTAAGGGAAACAATTTGACGATGAGAAACTAAGGCGAATTCGAGATAAAGTGTTGCAAGGAGAGGCTAAGGAAGCAATAATCGATGGGGAAGGTGTTTTGAGGATCAAGGGAAGAGTATGTGTACCCCGCATCGATGATTTGATCACCACTATTCTTACAGAAGCTCATAGTTCCGGATATTCTATACATCCTGGTGCAACCAAGATGTATCGCGACCTAAAGCAACACTTCTGGTGGAGTAGAATGAAGCGAGATATTGTTGAGTTTGTTGCCAAGTGTCCAAATTGTCAACAAGTAAAGTATGAACACCAAAGGCCCGGAGGAACACTTCAGAGAATGCCCATTCCTGAATGGAAGTGGGAGAGAATCGCGATGGACTTCGTGGTTGGTCTTCCAAAGACATTGGGTAAGTATGACTCTATTTGGGTGATTGTTGATAGGTTAACTAAGTCTGCACATTTCATTCCTGTCAAGGTGACCTACAATGCAGAAAAGTTAGCCAAGATCTACATCTCAGAAATCGTTCGGTTGCATGGAGTTCCACTCTCCATCATATCTGATAGAGGTACGCAGTTTACTTCTAAGTTTTGGAGAACATTGCATGCTGAATTAGGTACTAGATTGGACCTTAGTACTGCATTTCATCCTCAGACCGATGGTCAGTCTGAGCGAACGATTCAAGTTTTGGAGGATATGCTTCGCGCATGTGTGATAGAGTTTGGTGGCCATTGGGATAGTTTCTTACCTTTGGCAGAGTTTTCATACAATAATAGTTATCACTCTAGTATCGACATGGCCCCATTTGAAGCATTGTATGGGAGGAGGTGTAGGTCTCCCATTGGTTGGTTTGATGCCTTCGAGGTTAGACCTTGGGGGACTGATCTGTTGAGAGATTCTATGGAGAAGGTGAAAGCTATTCAAGAAAAGCTTTTAGCGGCTCAAAGTAGACAAAAGGAGTATGCAGACCGAAAGGTTAGAGACTTGGAGTTCATGGAAGGTGAACAAGTCTTGTTGAAGGTTTCGCCCATGAAAGGGGTGATGCGGTTTGGAAAAAGAGGTAAGTTAAGTCCAAGGTATATTGGACCATTTGAAGTGCTTAAGAGAATAGGGGAGGTGGCTTATGAATTAGCCTTGCCCCCAGGGCTGTCCGGAGTGCATCCGGTGTTCCATGTATCCATGTTGAAGAGATACCACGGAGATGGAAACTACATTATCCGTTGGGATTCAGTTTTGTTGGATGAGAACTTGACTTATGAAGAGGAACCGGTTGCTATATTAGATAGAGAAGTTCGCAAACTGAGGTCGAGGGAGATTGCATCCATCAAAGTGCAATGGAAGAATCGACCGGTTGAAGAGGCTACGTGGGAGAAGGAGGCAGATATGCAAGAAAAATACCCACATCTGTTTACAGATTCAGGTACTCCTTTTCGCCATTGTTTTTCTTCTTTTGATCGTTCGGGGACGAACGATGGGTAAATTGGTATCTATTGTAACGACCTGTTTAGTCGTTTTGAGCAGCAGAACGAAATTCTGGAAAAACTGGCCAAACTACGGACACCCCGACGGACCGTCATAGGCCCGACGGTCCGTCACAGAGGTCCGTTCCATGACACTTAGAAGTTTGAAAATCGGGTACTGAAAATCGACTCTCTGTAAATTGTGACGGACCTGCAGGACGAGTCGTCACATCCACGACGGACCGTCGTGAGCCCCCGTAGCAAAACACTTCAACTTTTGGGAATTTGGTGCAAGAAAACGAGTTTCTGACCGTCAGGACGGAGGTGCAGGACGGACCGTCACAGGGGTGACGGGCCGTCACAGCCCACCTGAAAACTGGGAGGCACGACGGCCTGTGTGACGGACCGTCGCACCCACGATGGCCCGTCACAGGTTGTGCAGTCCCAGGCAGTTTAGGATTTCCTTCCTCGTTTTAAGGGTCGTTTTTGATTATTCTTTCCTTAATTATAAAGATTGAGGGGTAACATTAATAAGTCTAATTACTTAGGGGTTAAAAGGGGTAACCTTAAGTGAATTAGTGGGGTTTTATTGTCCTTTTTCACACTTAATTACATGATTAATTAGGGTAAAGGAAAGAGGGTTTGAATAAAACAAAAGAGAAAGAACAGAAAGAGAGAGAGCAGATCGATCGAATTGGTTGAGGAGAATAGCAAGCTTGGGAAATTTCTTGTGGATTCCAATTCTTCGGTGGAGGTAGGTTATGGTTTTATGTTACGATAATCGTAGTGAACTCTTGATAGTGTATGATATGTATTGATGATGTTGTAAACCTGTCTATATGCTTAATTGTATGCTTGCATGATTATGATTATGAAATTGTTATGAATTAACAAAGCATGATGAAGCTATTGAATCCCAAATCTTGAAAGAACCCTAATTCACTTGATATATTATATAATAAGATTGATGATGCCTTAGTATGAAAGAAGGCTTGATAAATTATATAATGATAATGAGGATGCCTTAGTACAAAAGAAGGCTTGATGAATTAGGGGGATCGGGTGCCACGTTCCGGTACCAGGATAGAATGAATATGAGGATCGGAGTGTCACGTTCCGACACCAGGATAGAATATGAGGATCGGGTGCCACGTTCCGGTACCAGGATAGAATGAATATGAGGATCGGAGTGTCACGTTCCGACACCAGGATAGAATATGAGGATCGGGTGCCACGTTCCGGTACCAGGATAGAATGAATATGAGGATCGGAGTGTCACGTTCCGACACCAGGATAGAATTAGAGGAGCGGAGTGTCACGTTCCGACACCAGGATAGAATATGAGGATCGGGTGCCACGTTCCGGTACCAGGATAGAATGAATATGAGGATCGGAGTGTCACGTTCCGACACCAGGATAGAATATGAGGATCGGGTGCCACGTTCCGGTACCAGGATAGAATGAATATGAGGATCGGAGTGTCACGTTCCGACACCAGGATAGAATTAGAGGAGCGGAGTGTCACGTACCGACACAAGAGGAAGAAAGATAATGAATCTTGAAAGATAATGAATATACTCAATCTAATGAACTTAATTTCCCAAATGAGTATGGTATTGAGGCTTGAGACCTCATGTGTGAACTTGATGGAAATTGTTAATGATAAAGTAATTGCTGTGCTACATGTTGAGTATTGTAGTTGATTTACATTATTATTGATATATATTGTTCCCTATTTTGAGTTGACCGATGTTATCTACTCAGTACGTGTGGTTGTACTGACCCCCTACTTTTATGTTTCCCTTTGTTATTTGTGTTATGCAGCAAACGTTCCGTCAACTTCGACTCAGCAGTAGATCAAGCCAGTCTTCACTTCATCGGGAATTCAGGGTGAGCTAATGCGTCTAGCTTGGACTGGGTCTCCTTCTTCAAGTCTTGATGCCTTGAACTTCCGGCATGGACTAGCTTTTACTTGTTTTTTTTTTAGCTTTTTAGACATTCTTAGTTTAGTAATTTGAGATAGATGTTCTTGTGATGATGACTTCCAGATTTTGGGAATATTAATAATAGTTTTGAGTTGTTTTTATCAATGAGTTTAAGTCTTCCGCATTATTTTCTGTTGAAATATCTTGAAATGTTAAGGTTAGATGGGTTGGTTCGCTCACATCGGAGGGTAAATGTGGGTGCCAGTCGCGTCCCCGATTTGGGTCGTGACATTATGATTGCCTAAAGCTCAAATTCCAGAGGAATTTCATAGTTATTATCATGATGAACACTAACTTGATTTCTTTTAATACACAGAATAACCCATCTTTAGTCATAATCTATGCATTAGATTTTAAATCTTAATGTTAAGTTTAGAAATTGTACTTGCTATTCAAAGCCAAATTTTACTTTTTGTCTAAATTCATTAGGAAATAGTAACAATAATCGGATAAGAGAAACAATAAAGCATTATATGTAAAGAAATTCTTTGTTGGAGTGATCTCAATTCCAGTTGAATACTGTAAAGTGACAATGACCGTTTACGCTTTCATTTGAAGTGTAATTTTGAACGTATCACTAAGCCTCCTTTCTTCCAAAGGATTTCATTTAATTTTAAGTCTAGTCAGTATAGTTGAGGAACATGTATTAATAATTTATTTTATCAAATGTTTTAAAGAGTTAAGTTGCCTATTTAACGGCAAAGTAAATATATTATATTATTTAGAGTTTTTCATTTGAGTTATAGTTTTGTTTTATAGGCATTTAATTGAGTTTAAACCTTTTGAATGCTTAAGTTAAACTTTCACTTGTAGTTAGCCAGGATGAGGGTTTTGCTTAAAGACCAATAATGGTTCTTGAGTACCGTCTACGTCCACGGTGTAGACTCGGGTCATGATACGCTTTAATGGAGATGACAATGAATTTTTGAAGAAGAAAGAAAGAGAAAAATAGTAAGAAAAAATTTAAAATTATAAGAAACTATGTTTTATAATAAATACAAGTAAAAATAAAATTATATTTGTTATTTTAGGTTGTTCAGGCACTCTTTATGTAAGGTGGAAAAAAATGGTGTAATAATATTAGTTCAAGATTGTTTAGTAGGGTTAATAGAACCCCGCATAGTTAAGGTGTATTTTTGACTATTTGGGACAAGTTTGTGTGTCACTTTGTATTTTTTCATATACACGCTATTCAGCTTACATAACTTACAAAAGTTCATTCGACACTTTCCTCCACCCACACTCTGAATCCGATTTTTTTAGTTAATTCTTTAAATGAGTCCTCTTGAAAATCTTTGATTCAAGGGGAGTGCGCCCCAATTCAATTTCTTAATAAATAAAAATAAAATATATGCTGATATTATTCAATAATATTTAATCAATTACTTATTTATTTAAAAATTAGAACTATAACTTACCATCTCTCTTGTAATTGTTCAAACATTGTTTGCACTCTCGATGTGCAACAACCACACTTAAAACTACCTCTAGTATTTTTAGCTTGTTCAGACATCACCTTGAATTTATCCTTGTTCCAATAATGGCTCACTACTAGAATCTCTAATCATCAAAGAAGATACCATCAACATTACCTATTATGCAGATACCAGTGCAGTTTGAAACTTAGAACTATTGAAACAATACTTATTCATTGTCTGAATTTGAGATTTAAGTCCAAGTACAATTTCTCTCACTAATTGCAAAAAAATACAATTTAGTATAAAACAAATATGTTATTAAATATTTATTTATTCAATATAAGATTGCACACTTATATATTATTTTAGCCATTTGAAATATCTCGTATAAATGACTTCATTATCCCGTGTATTTGTGAACAATTTCATAATTGTATATTTAAGATTGTTTATTAGTTAGTAAAAACTTATTAGTATGTAATTTTATAGCACACTTTAACATTTACTTGAGATATGGTTAAATCACTGGACAATTAAATAAAATGTGTGTCACAACTGATTGTATTTCAATACTAGTGAAACGTCACTTTTCATTCCTTTTAGATTCTCGATCATTTTGATTAAAAGTTGATATTACTAGAAACAAAGTATCAATAATACCTTAATCATTTAAATTAATCTTGTCTCTCTTACATGACACTTCATTCCTAAAGTAATAAGAATAAAAATCATCAGTTTCTTTCGCAATATGACCTTGAACAGTTTATCCTTTGATCTATTCCGTTTGTTTAATTATTTGCTTGGAAATGCCAAATTTTAATATATATGTTAGGTACTTATAAGAGAAAAAAAACCCAGTTAATATAAAACAAAACATTGTCTCTCAAATAGATACATCTATCTTGTTTGAACTGGACCTTCAAGGTGGGAATCTTGTATAAGCTGAATAGAAGATGCTTTATCACATAAAAAAACCATACGGAAAGATCTTATCCATCTTAGTAGTAATAACCTGAATATTTTTCTCAGTCCTATCTAAACTAGTGTCTAACAAATTTCCTGAACACAAATTTTTAAAGAAAAGACTTATCTTTGTGATTGATTTCTACATCCTTTCAGGTAGATGGATAAATGCTACAGGATTTGTAGTTTCCATGAATACATTACACGTATGACTTCTCATATAAATTTTTCTTCATTCATATGTTTCTGCTTTCCTAATTTTGAAGAAATCCCTTTGACACCATCAAATTTTAAACCCACTCAAAATTTTCATGTTTCTCATCCATTTATGTGAATGAAAACTATATTTGCGCCTAACTATTTTAACATTTTATATTTTTTGCAGCCATAACTCTCTTCTCCTATAATATTAATTTAAGTCCATTCTAGCTTTTGGATTGTCTTTTGTCTTACTCTTAACATCCATCACCGTGTTAAGCAAATTATCAAAATAAATTTTTGCAATGTGCATCACATTTTGTCATACTAGATTATCCTTCCTATATTGAAACTCCTAAAATATTTTATATTTGGATCAGCTATGTTCAACACCAAATCTAGGGGTCTGGAATGTCAAGCTTCTGTAACTTTAGACAATTGAGAAACTCTTTCCCAAATTTAGTTCCCTATGAGTAATGGAGATGGGGTCATTTTCAATCTTATTTTTTGTGAATGCATTTTTCATCTTTCTAAACTCATGTTCTACTGAAAAAAACTGACGATGAAAATCAAATATGTATTTTTTTAGCCATTCTTTAAAGTAATACCTTACTATTTTCCCAGCAATGCGAACAAGCTAGCTTCTGGCTCATCCAATTACACAATATTCTAATGTAGGGAATTTATTAATAGTCTACATAAAAGTAGCAAGCATAACAATATTATTCTTAATGGATGTATGATAAGTCACAACACCTTCATACCAGAATTGTTTGAGCTCATCTATCAGTAATTGTAGATAGACAACAATCAAATACAATGATCTAAAATATAGGGACCTGTCATGGACATTCTAGGAGGAAGATTATACGGAGTAAAAAATGCAAGTCAATTGGAATAAGGTGAGGCAATATTAGAGAATGGTGTGAAGCCATGTGCACACAATCCCAATCTAACATTTCTAAGTTCACTTGCAAAATCATGATATATGTATCAATACACTCCTATGCTTCTCCATCAGATAGATAAGACACGACACCGACAACTTTCTATATTCACAAGTCCATTTCATATGTAGAGCAGACATCATCAATCTGTACAACCTCTTTAAACTAGCAATAAGATGTAAATATCTACCACTTTGAACATCGAATGAGCTAAATTAAGATTAGTTCAAGTTACTGTTCAATTGTGAGTTTTGGGTCATCTTTAATCGTCCATAACTTTTATCACATAATGAGTTAGGTGGCCCATGAGGTATCAAATCGATGTCCTTTGAATCCTCTTTCCAACAAACCTAATTTTGCTAAATTTTGATTTTGTATGAAGGAAGTATGACCATTTGAATGTCGCCTTTCTAGTAAAGGCTTTTAATCTATTTTAAGGAATGGTATTTTGGTACTTTATTTACCCCTAAAGGCCTACCCACATTTTACCCATCCAAGTTAAGGGATCTCATATAACTAAGTTAATTTTAGACATTCCAAAAGGGTCTAGGAATTCAATAGAAGAAAGGAGGAGGGTTTTGAGCGTTCTTTCAAGAACTTGCGGATTTCGCCAAGAACAAGTGTTGTTTAATGTATGTAATCTTTCATTGTGTTGGGGTTGTTATCCCTCAGGACAATCATGTAAATTCCCTTGGATTCTTCATTTATGTTGGTTGATTTTAATCTTGAGGTTTTTACTTCATTCTTTAACAATGTAGTCTTGTTGAGTTCTTGAGGTGAGGGTCTTGTGAATAAGTGTGATTATTGTTAGATTTTCGTGTGGGTTTTCATTGAATTAGTTTTTTGTTTATAAATCTAAGAGAATTTGAAGGAAATTATACAATTTTAAATGAGTTAAACCTCGAATTTGAACAAGAAAGTTCATCAAAAGTTCTAGGTTTGGGGTGGGACATCGCGACCTTAAGGTGCCAAGAGCGCTGACGCCTTTTGCCCCATTTGAGTCCCATAAAAGTGAGGCTAAGCCCAGCGCACCACTGATGTTCTAGGGTCATTAGGTAACTTTCTTTTCCATTGTTCTTTCTGTACTTCTTCCTTTGTATCGAGCTTTTGTTCTCTTCTTAATACTAAGTATCTAAGACTTCAGTACTCACTGAGAGATCCTATATATATACATATATTCTAATCATAACTTTTGAATCTCCATTTATAATTAAAGTAAGGATTAAGAGTAAGTTTAAGAAACCTTTTTGAGTAAGTTTGAGAAGTGTTTTATAATCTTCTAGAACTTACAATATTCTATAACATTAACTAAGACTTGAATAAATGAGTATTAGTATGAGAATGAGAATAGTTGTCTTTCACGTTTCAAAATAAGTATAACGGAACTAAGCATTCCCAACTGTTTATACTTTTACATGTAAAACAAGAGGAAACCTTGATTTTTAGATGAGTTTATAAGGAAATCTTGAGCATTCTATCATTTAAGAGAATATTTTGAGTAAAAATCTTAAGTTGAGGATGAGTTATATTTTTATACATTTGACCACGAGTTATATATGTTAGTTGGAGTAGTATTGAGCACCGATATGGGGATGAGTTCAGAAAATTCACATTCCTCATAAACCGTGTATCCAACGTGGGCAAATGATCATATTTTTAATATGATTTCTTGTTACTTTTAAGCATAGCTTAGTGGACTTTCTTAGTTAAGGAGTTCTATATCCTCACAAGGTATATGACAGTTTTGTCAGCGTGGGTGAGATGATGTATCATCACATAGATTATTAAAATGGCTGTCGGTTAGAGTATCTCCCAAAAAAGAGTAAAAAGTCCACTATTGTATTTTTTTATTATACATTTTGAATTATTGTTTTATGTTTTAAATCTTTCTATCTATTTCATCTTATTATTATTGATTACATATTGAGTTTTGAGTTGAGTTGACTAGAGGTAAGCAGGTGTTTGCTTTCTATTAGTTCAAATATATGATTATTTTTTAGTATTCCCTTTAAATGCTCGTGCATTCAGTGTATTTATAACATTACAGCTATATCTTTTCATGATATAGATATAGGTGTTCGTGGTGATCAGCCGGTGCTCCGTTTATTCAATTGCATTTCCAGCTAGCTTTGATGAGGCTCTTTGCTTTCCCAAGGGCTTCATATTAGTGCTTTATTTTGTTAGGAGGTCGTGGGTCTTGTCATAACTTTTGTTACAGTATTTAGAGGCTTCGTAAACACTAGTAGTTAAGGAGCCTTTTTCCTATTTCCCTTGTTGATGTTTTAAAGACTTTGAGTAGTAAACTTATGTTCATTTAAGTGTTTTTTATCGTTTGAGTTAAACTATTTTTTTTTAATTAATGAGTCATTATGAGTTATTTTGCATTTTAATTTCCAATATTATTGATTAAGTCTTCCGCCAAGTATTGACTAGTACAAGTATTCTCTTGGGCATCGAAGGTGTCATCGAGTGCTTCCCTTACACAGGGTGTATACTTGTAACACCTTAGAATTTTGTAGTCTAATAAAGTGACCAAGTGAGAGGTCACAAGCAAAAGACTGAGCCTGGGCACCCTTCATGAAGGCCCAGATGAGGTGAATGGTACCATGAGGTGTGGTGTAGCCCGTGAAGGCTTAGAGTGTTGAGTCAAAAAGGAATCCCCTCCCACGAGTACCTAAAAGGTTCACGGTGAGAACTATGATGCATATTTATGAATTCATAGGTGCTCTTATGGTATGAATAAGATACAATACAAAAAACATATATGGTGATTTTTCATAAGTATTGCTTTGACAAGGAAGCATATGTTTTATCGATTGTTGATTATTAAAGTGATTGTTGTGGAATTGATTTTCCCACATGATTTATTATGTGTGAATGTGAAAGGATTCCTCACATTGAATGATTCTAGTTTGAAAGTATTTCTCACCTAAAGTGAATCTCAGCCAAGGAATGATGAAAATGATGAGGCAAGAGGAAATTACCCATGACCTCAAAATAAAAGACAAGAGGCGGTTACCCATGTCATATGATAGAAAGACAAGAAGTGAATACCCATGTCACATGATGTACGGACAATAAGTACTCCTTACATGTTAAGATAATTTATTATGTCATTAATTATGCCTCATAACTTATATTGTCTAAATTTTATTTTATGTTATGTTTATGCATGTTATGATATTTAATACATTTTAGTACTAACACATACTCTTTACTACATTTATCATCCAAATGTTTGTCCTGGCGTTCCTGATTTTCACCTCTATGGCTAGGATCCATAGTAGAAGAAAAATTAATGATTAGTGAGTCCTCATGCATCCATGGATTCGTCCACTACATTCCTTATGTTATTTTCACTTTAATTTTTTGAACATTGATGTACTGGCTGCATCCCAAAGTTCTATTATATTAGAAGGTTTCTAAGACTTGAGTTTAGACTTCTGCTTTGTTTTGAAGAAAATGGTTAAGTTGAAATAATGTTTTCAATCTTTTTTATTTCTATTCTCTTGACTTTGAAATCTAAGTGCCTTGTATGAGACCTCCCGGGGTCTTATATACCATGTTACATATAGGGGGTACCCCTTGGCAATGAAAAACTTGGTAATCAAAGCACAATGTTTATAAAGGTTATATGATGTCTCAAAATCACATCGAGTAGATTCCTATTCATAAGTCTGAAATATTCCACATTGATAAATGAGAGGCTGTAAAATGTGTAGGAAACTCAACTTTTTCATTACTCTAAAGTCGTGTAATAGAAGTAAAATCTATAGGGTCTCTCTCTTAATCCTATTTGATGCTCTATAAGATATGCATACTCGAAATGCTTATGCTAGAAGGAATGTGAGGGAGAATGTGGAGCAAAGATGCTCCCCCTCAATATCCGATTGGCCCTTTGGCTGAAAAAGTGACCAATGGAGAGTTTCAGGCTGCTTTTCAAGTGTTCACCCAAGCTGTGATGGCTTAAACCGATAGGGAGGTTGCATTTCCCTGTAAGCCAAATGTGAGTATGGTGGCATATAGGTAATATACTTCACTAAAATAAATCCTCCAAAGTTTCATGGTTCGAAGGTTGAGAGAGATCCTCAAAAATTCATTGATGAGGTTTAAAAGGTGTCGACTGTTATGGGAGTGATGCCGATGGAAAAGGAAGAATTGTTCGTTTATAAACTTAAGGAAATTGGTCAAATTTGGTTCAATCTATGGAAGGAAGGACACATGAAGTGTCTTATTATTCATTCCACATGACCTTGGTTGAAGATACAGGCCTTGTAGATTGGGAAAAGTCGTAGTCTGCAGTCCTTGATAGGTTATTTCCTCTAGAGATGAGAGAGGTAAAGGTACTTGAGTTTATCAACCTCCTATAAGGTAACAGGAGTGTGAATAATATGATTTCATATTCACTCAATTGTTAAGATACACTTGATTTTCCATGAAATATTTGCACATTCGATGCTCTAAATTAAGGATTAATATAGAAATTGAGTGTATTTTTGTATGATTTGATGTGTTTGTTGAATGTTTAGATAGTTTTCACTAGTATAATAAAATTGAAAAAGAAGGAGAAGATGAGTGTGATGATGTATACACCACGGATTCCAGGAGGCATCATAGTCATCTTTACGGGCCGTCATGATGCCCGTGGTGCTGGAGTAGTGAACCCTGAAATTGTGATGCTGATGACAAAACTAAAAATAAAGACAATAGAGCCCTAGAATGGTCCGTGGTCCTCTTGACGACCCGTGGTGATGATCGTGATGCACTTCAAGTGGGAAGGCCTAAAGGAGTTGAACTACGATTTGTCCAAATGAAGACCATAGGCACCCAGACAAACTGTGGTCTATACAACGATCCGTGGTGTTGCCCGTGTTGAATTTTCAGTGTACAAGAATTAATGTGGCGTGTTTTGAAAATACCAAGTGATGAATAGGGAAAACTTCACAACCTGTGAAGTCTCTGAGGGATCATCATGTTGCCCGTGAAGCTGCCTGGCATTTTAATCCTATTTCATGTCGGACTCTTTTTACACTAATTAGTTCAATTATGTTCATATTTTGTTTTTATCTCGTTATATTTGGAACCAGCAACTAGTTGCTTCTTTACTTTTTTTTTTATTGAATTACATTGAACCGATCTTTGGAGTTGGATTTTGGTTTTCAGAATATCAAGTGTTCGTTGAATTTGAAAACTTTCTTAAGTGATTTATCTCAATGTTTTCATTAGAAATCTTTGGTTGTTCAGTTGAAACCGTGATGCTAAACAGCAGGACTAGGGTTGTGGGAACTATGACATAAATATAAGTGTGGATTCGGAAAACCAGTTGAATGTGATTTGCATTTGCAATATATAACTCAACTTTTGTTATTAATTTATCCTAATGAGTTCATGCATTAGAATCGACCTGTATCTATCAAAAGTGTTAGAGAAATAGGATAGTTCGGAAAAAGTCTAGGTTAATATGATGAAATGGAGTTGGAGTTTGAGTTCGTCAGAAGAGAACTTTACTATCACTGTATGCGAGGGTAAAAGTTGTCAACATTCGAGGTCCGAGAAGATTTGAGTGAAAGTTATTTAACTATACTGACAAGTCTTAGATAGAGTTAACACTCCTATAATTTTCAAAGAATAAATTACCTGAAAGTTGTTCAATGAACTAACACTAGGTTGTAATGTCATGGGATAGAAAACCTTGGTTTCATTCAGTTATCAGTACAATCTTGAAATCAACACTTTGTTAATTGTTAATATGAATTTTTTTTAACAATATTGGTTACTGGAACATTAAAACTAAACCCATTTTACCTTCCACAATTACTTTCTCTAGAAAATAATAACAATATTTTGATAAATGCAATAGTGAAATCATTTATTCTCTGTGGGATCGACCTCAACCCAGGTTTAATTATATAAATTTGACTTATAACGTTGATAATTCTTAATTAAAGTGTATGTTTGGATGTTAAGTGGTTAGATGTTGGGTAGTGTACCTTTTTTCTGACAATTATTGGGTAAGCCAGTGCAACTTGTACCAAAAAAGGTTGGTATAGTGGTAGCCAACGCAAAGAACGAGGTGATTCCACATAGACCAATCACTAGATGGAGAGTTTGCATGGATTATAGAAAGGTGAACAAGTGGACCTTAAAGGACCACTTCCCAATGCCATTCATGGACCAGAAAAGGGTGGTATTGTTTCTTAGATGTATACTCTGGGTATAATCAAATATCAGTTTCTCCTGAACATCTAGAGAAAAACAACCTTCACATGTCCTTATGGTACTTTTGCGTTCAAACACATGCCATTTGGATTGTGTAATGCACAAACTACTTTCCGAAGATGTATAATGTCAATTTTCTTAACTATGGTAGAGGACACTATGAGGGTATACATGGATGATTTTTATGTGGTTGGTGACACATTTGATGATTGTTTGTTGAATCTTATTAGGGATTTACAGTGATGCGAGGAGGCTAATTTGGTGCTTAATTGGAAAATTCCATTTCATGGTCAAGGAAGGCATAGTCCCAAGCCATAAGGTAACGTAGATAGAGGTTCACAAAGCTAAGATTGTGGTGATTTAAATATTTCCTTTGTCTATTTGTGTGAAAGGTAATCAGAGCTTATTAGGACATGTAGGATTTCATAGGCGATTGTTCAAGAAATTCTCGAAAATTGCAAATTGCCTATGCAAGATTTTGGACAAAGAGGTGAATTTTGACTTTGATGATGCATTCCTAAAAGCTTTTGAATGCATTAAAGAGAAGTTGATTTTTGCTCCAGTGATCATTGGCCCAGATTGGGTTGAACCATTTGAGGTTATGCGCGATGCTAGTGGTAATACCTTGGGAGTTGTGTTGGGACACAAGCACAACAGGATTTTCCACAAAATTTACTATGCCAACAAATCGCTGAATGGAGCACAAAAAAACTACAATATACAAGAGCTACTGGTTGTGGTATATGTATTGGAAAAGTTTAGGGCGTACTTGTTAGGCACTAGGGTAATAGTCCACATAGATTATGCAGGGATGAGATATTTCATGGCAAATAAAGATACAAATCTAAGATTAATTAGATGGGTACTGCTTCAAGAATTTGAGTTTGAAGTCAAAGATAAGAGAGGTTGTGAAAATCAGGTGCCTGATCACTTATATAGGTTAGAAGCAGAAAAGAAAGAGGAAGTATAGTTATATATAAATGACTCATTCCCAGATGAGAAGGTATTAGCCGCCGCTCTTGATACCATTCCTTGGTTTTACTAACTTTGATAACTGTGTTGTCAGCGATTTGATGCCTGAAAGTCTATATTTCCAACAAAGGAAGAAATTCCTACATAATGTTGGAAATTATTTTTGGGATGAACCATATCTTTACAGGGTCTCTGCTGAAAATATCATAGATGATGTATCCGGGATGCTAAGATGTTGCATATCTTAGAAGCCTGTCCCTATTCTGTAGTCGTTGGTCATCATGGAGGTGCCCAAACAACTCATAAAGTAATCTAGAGTGGTTACTACTGGCTACAATCCATCAACATACAATTGATTTGGTAAAGAGTTCTGATTTATTCTAGTGTCAAGGATTTATCTCTCGTTGCCACGAGCTACCAGTGACACCCATTCTAGAGGTGGAGTTATTTGATGTATGGGGATTTGAATTCATGGGCCCATTTGTAAGCTCCTATAGACAAAAGTACATAGTGGTGGCAGTGTACTATGTGTCCAAATGGGTCGAGGTAGCTTTTGTTCCTTAAAATAATGGTAAAAGTTGCGTCAGGTTCCTGAAAAATAACATATTCTCAAGGTTTGGTACACTTTGAGACATTATCAGCCATGGAGGTTCCCATTTCTACAACAAAGTATTCAGTGCACATCTATATAAGCATGGTGTTAGGAAGAAAAAGGTAGCAACTCCATATTATCCGCTAACAAGTAGCCAAGTGGAGGTATCAAATAGGGAGATCAAGGCTAATTTGGCAAAAATAGTGAATACCAACATGACAATTTGGGCAAGAAAGTTGGATGATGCTCTGTGGGCATATCAGACACCTTCCAAGACACTTATTGGTATTTCTCCATATTAGTTGGTGCATTGAAAGGCGTGTCATTTGCTAGTCGAACTGGAGCATAAGAAAGTCTAGGTGTGAAAGAAGTTGAATCTTAGTTGGAGTGAAACAACGAACTTGAGACTAGATCAGATCAATGAGATGGAGAGTTCCATCTAAAGGCTTAAAAGAGGTCTACTTTGTATAAAGAAATAATGAACCTGTATCATGAAAATCATATTGAGAAAAGGACCTTCAGTCCTGCTGAATTGGTTTTGCTTTTCAACTTCAGACTATGTATGTTTGCTGGTAACTTGAGATCTAGATGGTCTTGGTAATTTAAGGTGACTCAGGTATTGTAGTCAAGTGTTATCGAACTTGAGAACGAGAAGGGTGAGAGATTCAAGGTCAATCGTCAATGAATTAATACATACTTGGGAATGTTAGAGGAAGTGAAAATGGTGGAGGAATGCAAGCTTGATGAAGTTTGAGTAATAAAGTAATCTTCATCGTGTCGCGACGTTAAATTATGTGATGCTTGAGAGGCAACACATGTAGTAATTGTAACATGTAAGTTTTATTTTCTCATATTTTTATTGTTTTTATAGAGTCAATATGTGTTGGTGAGTGCAGGAAGGAATGGAATAAACAGGTGAGGATTTGGATGTAGGAAGCCCTTCACCGGCGGTCCCATAGGATGTGGTGATCTTCACGGGAAACTTCACGTCCCTTCATACTGAACAAAAACCTAAAATAGCTACTGTAAATTTACGAGAAAATGGTTCAAATGAAAGGTTTACAGTCCATCAGTCTTTGTACCGATGTAGTCTCTCGTGTGTCACATCCGAGTTTACCCCCTAGAAGTAACCGGTGTCGTCGTCCTCTTTGAGGACTAAGACTAGCCTCTTAGCTTACATCATCACATTCATAAGTCAAATATAGAAGAAAATTTAAACGTTTTATTACATCAACTTGGAGGTTTACACAGAACTCTACATAAAGATAATATATATATTGAGTATACATAGACCCTTCGTATAGGAAGGTTACATAGCCTTCTACTTTTATTGCACATATATACATAAGATAGAACATAGATTGCCTAATCTCATACCATCTAAGTGATCATAGCAATTTGGGCATAGCCCTACATCAATGTAAAGAAGACACACATAGGCTTATACAAAGCAAACTCAAATGAAAATAGAATAAACATAAGAGTCTTAGAAAAACAAAGCAACTCCATAAGCGAGACGCCCTCCAAAAGTGAGGACCTACCCACTTGGATGGTAGAGAATATCCAAGTCTTCTTCAAGTCGTCTCGAATGGTCCTTCAACGACTGGAAACAAAAATGTTTGGGAAAAATAAAGAAATGGGATCATTACGCAACTTGTACTAAGTATGAGACCATATGCACATATCTTTATAAGATATGCTAAGAAAAGGACATTTCCGTAAGTATGCATTTTTCTTTTAATATTTACATGCATTTTCAACAATACCATACCAATCAATATTTCACATTTATTAAGTCATAGTCATGCTCATCACGATACCACAACATCAAGCCTAGTCCAATCAAACATTCCCAATAAACAAGTAGATACACATTCAAGCAACTCTACCTCCAAGTCATATTAACAATAAACACGAATAAGAGTACATTTCACTATAACAAATCAAGACAATTACCCATGAACCCCTATCGAGTCAACAAGTTCGATGACCAAGCAAAGCCCCATAACCTTACTCAATCAAGTAACCCAACAAAAATCATGACTAACACCCTACTACACATAACATGACATTTAGATATATATTTCATCTTAGTTTAACAATATAAACCAATACATATCCATAAGTAAACTAACAAACATATAGTATCAATAATATGCAAGTCCTTCATATACGTATCATATATCATTATAAGCATAAACATACATAAGAACATACTCCTAAGACTCCCCTCAAGGCTAACTAGTTCAATGATTTGGTAGAGTCCCATATACCTACCTAGACTAAGCTAGACCCCCTTAGGTTATCCTAGTTAGAGTTCAATTATTTAATTCATTTTACCTTTTGGAAACATCTTTATCTAACCGACATAGACCACAGGAACTAGTCTAGAATCCGGTGTTATAAAACCTTACACCAAAGGAAGGTGGTCTACCTGCCAAAATAAAACTAAACATAAACGTAGCTTTCTAGGTCGATCCACTATCTAGTCTTCTTATGGGGGCAACACAATTCATGAACTAGGAGATAGATATAATCCCTCTACATACCATTTGGTAATTGGGGCCTCCTCTCATGGGAATCAATTTGAAGAGTATTCCTCTTTGGGGAGTCAATACCACATTTAAAACTATAGGATGAATCCTTCCTCTATGGGAAGTCACCACCTCCCGTTGTCAAGTTCACTTGGTGCTAAACTAAGTCCCTTTATTAAAATGTCTTTAGGCCTTTAATTATCAATCATATCTTAGTTTAGGTCATAGGGTCTAATGCTTTTATAATCATCATCATCAATAGCCCAATAAGAATTGCATGAGTATAAGCATTACAATTCATATAAGTGAGGTTTAGCACATTAGCATTTCATATCATAATAAGATACATTGATAGTTATCGCCATCCTTATAACACATACACCTTAATTACCTCACAACATATTCAATAAATTTAAATTTAACAACATACCATCCTACAAATCCTAATACAAAGCTTACTCCAATATAACATCATTGCTTAATAACAATTAACCAAAATTGGAAGTAAAGGATAGAGATAATAATAATTACAAAGTCTCCTTCATAGTTCATCATCAAGGTCGTACCATAACCCTGATTGCAATCCAATTTAGATGTAAAATATCATAATTCAATTATCAACATGATAACAATGCTATAATAATCACTACATCACAATTTAATACTAGATCATAGCTTAAGATAAGACACTTACGTTAATTCAATTTCTAACTTAGATCATCATCTCAAGAACTAGTATGAAGGACTACAATTCACTCTAATATTTTCATGACTAATGTAAAAACATAAATTAATAGCAATTCAACCAATAACCAAGTTAATTGAACCAATTTCAACCTAATTTAATCCAACCTAGGGTTAAGGGTTAAGGATCATCATCTACAAACTATACGAAATCATCAAGATACACCATAATTAAGTTAGAATAAATGTTAATAAATTCATATTATCCAATATAAAACATAAACAATTCAACTAATAACTTAATTTTTTAGATTGAGAAGAACCCAAATGAAACCCCAACTTTTGAAAATGTTTTGAAGGAACCCTTTGAGGAAAGAGGTCTCAAAGCTGAATTAGATTCAATACCTCAATGTTTGATGAATATTTTATTGTGAAATATTCCCTTTTCAGACCCCAATTCCCTTCCCTAGATAGACTTCAATGGTGTCTTCCAAATAGAGAGAGAAAGAAGAGAGAAGGAAGATGATTTGTTTTTTGTATTGTATTTAATCTAATGAGGATTGGGACTTTATATGGGGTTTTAATTTACTTAATTAGAATACCTTGAACCCATAATTAATGACCTAAACCCCTTATCTAATTAAATGAATTAACTTAGATTGTGCAGGAAAAATTGCAGGCCCATAAACGAGACCACAACCAACGGGTCGTTGGTCCATCGATGGCCAGGCCTCCCTCCATGCTGCACAAGCGTTGTTCTGGTCAGAGACTTATGAAGGATAGGGCTCCAAATTCAGGCTAAGTGTGGGACTATGGTTGACATCTATGCCCCGTCAATCCACACATGAGCCGTCGTTGCCCTCTCGTGGTTGCACACTGCCCAGGCAATGTTGCCTTCTATGTGCTAGGGTCATCCTCAAGGCCCCTTGGTTGGTCCTTGGGGAGTTGTACCTATACTTTTCTACCAAAAATAATCTTAAACATATATTAAATACCCTTCCACAAATTTTCATGGATTTCTGACTTCTAAAAGCTTGTTAAATAGGCTTAAGCACGCTAGTACCTCCTAGAACTAGTTTTCGGACGTCATGGACTTTCTTGGATGTTTTTGTTTCTAAAATTACAAAATGACATATTTCATGGTCTCAAAACAGTATTTATACCTCATAGAACCTATGTTAATCTTTAAGACTCGTCTTGAATTTTCGAAGTGTTACATCGTGAACCTCATGTAAGTTTTTCTCACCAAGTATTTTACACAGATACTCCCACAGACCGTGGTGCTCTTCACTGTACTTCATCTTGGGTCAAATATTTCCTAGTATATCCAACTCGTCCCATGAAAAATTAAAACCTTCATACTTGTTATATGTCCTCTAAATCTCCAAGAGTCGGTCACTTCCCCTTCTTGTGTAACAGTTCTGATATCTATTTATGGGTTTTCAACATCCATAATTTCTAAATTCACCAAGGAATTGAAATCCTAGTACAATATAGTCAAGAATATGAAGTAAAGTTCATCTTTTATATTGTGGGAAAAAATTTCGACTAAACTCGAAGTAAGTTCCTCTAAATACTTGCTATAATCTTGATCTTAGTTATAAACAAGTTAGAGATACTAGGTTTTGGTCGAATTTTAGCCTTTTTTTGATGAGCTATCATTGTTGATATTTAATTGTTTTGGGTTGATTTAAATTGGGTAAATTTGTGGTTGTTGTTTATGGGTTGATCAATTTGTAAGGAACTACTGCTGAATGATGACGTGACTGTGATTTTGAGTCAAAAATGTGAAAATAACAGTAGTCCTAAGTGAATCATGTCAAAAAAAATGTTCAAACTGCGACAACATAAACTTTTGTCTATGGATCTTCTTGTGTATTAAGTATAAAATGCTCGTCTTTGAATATTTATTGTTTAGTAGTGATATACATGTTCTCAAATGTCTTGTAAACATGTGATTGTGTTCTGCAAAGGGTTGAAATCTTCAATGGTGCACATTTGAAAGACATGTCACTGGCAAACTATTAAGTGTAAGTTTACGATGGGCTTCACAGACTGTGGTGCCAACCAAAAATAGTGAGACCTCTCGTGATCCACATTTTAAAAAGACGAGAGTATCTTGAAATGCTTACGAGGGACTAAACAGACCATGATGTACTTCATGGACCGTGAAGACCTTGGTCAACCATAACTACTAAGTACACTTTCTTACTGAGCACTGACTTTTTAATAGGTCCACAGGGGAAACCACAGGCTGTGGTAACCACCACAACCCGTGTAGTCTTCCGTATATATATTAGAAAAAAATTTATTTTATACTTTTTTTTTCAATTTTGCATTTTGATTTCGTGTCTCTTTTCCAATAATAGATTTGGTGACAAAATTATTATGGCAAAGCATCACGTTTTACTTACACAGGAGAAGTCTGAGTACCTGGTAATGCATTGGTTTATGTGTTTCATTTCTTAACTCATTGCCATTTTTTGACCTATCAGGCACTATGGATGCCGAAGAAAGTCTACAGCTCCACATTCCTCACCAATTCAAAGTGAAACTATTGCACAATCTAGTAGTTTGTAGGCTCAAATTATTACCACCATTGAAGAGCACTCGCCTTGAAATAATAGATCGCAAAACATCCTGAGCAATTATTCAGGTTACTGATTCTCAATTTAGAGGAATGTAGTGGCTGTGGGAGTGGTGAAGCCTCTGGCACTGGTTCTGGAAGCGGTGAGTAATCTGAGAGAGGTACTAGTAGCGGATCAGGTAGTGGTGAAGAGTCTACTTGCGGGTCCTAGGGGAACGTATCGGTACCTCAACCCAAAGTAGGAACACAAGCTGAAAATGGGGCTCAAGGAGAGTTCGATCCCCAAGAAGAGGATGAAGAAGATTCTGCGGAGGATACGATGATTGAATTCGTCCACCTACATGAAGTTGATCAAGTGGTAAGACAATAACTAATTGACTGATATCGTGCTATCTGGGTTGTGCACAGGTCTGAGGATTTCTTCAAGAATAGGATCGTGTTCAATATAGGCGATTTTGCTAACGTCCAATCATACGTGAAGCAAGATTAGTGACATCCGACATCAGCACATTTCCAGACATCTACAGAACCTTAAAAATACATAAATTTGAATGGATGAATAATTTTTATAGGGATTTATCCCACCACATTACCCATGAATTCTATGCATCTTATGCATCCACCCTGATGAATTTTGTTGCTGACACTGAAACTACTAGAAGATACTAGAATGCATTTGTTAACACATGGAACTTGTAACACTCTAAAACAAAATAAGGTGAACTAGAGATTAATGATTGTTTCTTGAGTTAATTTTGTGTTAAAATAAGTTATATTAGTTTTCTTAGGCAGTGTATGAAGTTTTGTTAAGTTTGGAGCATGCAAGAACGTCCATGACTTTCACAACGTGTTTCTTAGCGAATGTTCATACGTCTTGATGTGTTTGAACGAGTTTTACGTATTATTTTTTGAAATTTGTGTGGGATGTTCCTAAGAACTATAATAATATATTTAGGTGTTTAACGTCTATGTACAACCCTACCTAGGACCCATAAGGGGCTCTAGAGAAGGCCCCAAGAGAATGACCCAAAACTGCCTTGGCAGTGTCCACCAACGAGGGCAAACGATGGCCAGTGGTCCAAACAGCGTACCGTAGACTTTCCCTATCATTTGTAACTGCAAGGTAGGCTATCCATAACCAAATGAAGCTATGAGTCCACCCACTAAACCCCACCAATGGACCGTTGATTGAAGCTAGTCAAAAAGGTGCCTTTTCCTGTAATGACTTGGGTTGTTTGGTAAATTCACCCTAAGTCTTTTATGAACATAGTAACTCATTTTTAGGGTTATTTTTGTATATTAAAGAGTTACGAATGCAAATACCTAATTTTACACCTCATTTACTAAAACCCAAAACCTCTCCCTCTTGGAACTCTCTCTCAAATCCATAGATGCTAGAAGTCGAGAAGGAGCTAAAAGGGTTGTTGGTGGTCGATTTATTCATCAAAGTAATTGGGGTTTGTTCAAATTTAGGTATGGTATCCATCCTTGAATTCTCTTTCATTCAAAGAGTCCCTTCTAATGAATTTTCAAAAAGGGTTTTCAACCCTAACTTCTCCTATCTTTATCTCTAAAAATGGATCTTGCATGAAAACCTTTATAATGATTAAAAAATGATGGTTATAATGTTAGTTGATGATTTTAATTATAAAACTTCAACGAAATCATAATAGAGCTTTTTATCAAATTCTGGCTTAAGAAATGGGTTAAATGAGCTTGGTTTGGTAGTCTTTTAGCTTTGCTTTACTTGTGTTGGTATTGATGTTTATCTAATGACCTAAGGGATAATTTATGGTGAACCGTTGAGTAAAATTGTTATAGGTGATGGAAGCTTGGATTAAAGGATAAGTTGGTTATGTTGCCTAACTCTTATTATGAAATTCTCGTGAGTGGTATGGTCAACTTTCTTGGTGGCGGTGTTTACTTGTTGTATTTGGTTATGTTTGGTATGTATGGTGAGTATGTCTTTGAAGGCCTAGTGTGTGAAATGAAATAATAATGAGGATATTCATGTTAAAATACATTATGAAGCTTGAATATAGAGTTGTATGGGATTAGTACACACTTGTACTAAGTATGGGTATATGCAAGCACACACCAAGGACATTCATGAGTAAGAATAGCTCATTCCTAACAACATGATTTATAGAAAGTCAAGTCAGTCGACTTTCCAAATTTGGGTAAGGAAAGTCAGTGGATTTGCCAAATTCGAATTAAGAAAGTCATGCCATTAGAGTAACATGCATCACCATATGTATCATATTGCACAAATCACATAACGTCTTGCACATAGCACATAACATATTGCATATAACTCATAACATATTGCGTATAGCACATTACATCTTTCACATCATTCATTCATATGCCATGAGACTTTGGGATCATGGAATTGATATCAAGACTTCCCAAAAATGAGGGCTCAACATATGGGACTTCAACATGGGAGTTTTCTTTAGCAAACACAGAGTCTGCTTCTTTCATTCATACGTAATTCATTTCATTTCATTCATGGGCCAGTATAAATACCAGCTATACCTAGGATGTAGTTTAAGACTTCCATCGGGTTTGTTATGCAATGACCAAGAATGACCTAATGCGATTACTTGAATCTAACTCACCTCTTGATTATCCTATCCTACCACCTTTGATATCATTCGTTTTATTATGTGTATCCTTTGAGGCTGGCCTCATTCATTTTTTGGGAACATTAACTTTAACCGACATAGATCATGTGAGGATCATGAAATCCATTATCTCCTCTACACTGAAAAGAGGTGGAATCAGTATCCATTGTTACCCAAAACATGCTAGCGTACATGAGAGTTGAATCCTGCTAGATCCCTATATTGGTAGTATAGGTTCAAAGACTAGGAGATATAAGGATACCCATACCCAGCATGCCGGATAGTCTCATGTTATGAGAGTTACGTGAACCTCCGCCCTTCCCAAAAGAAGGCATAACCGCTCAGTGCTAGTCTATCAGTGCTCCGTATAAAGTTCCATTACATTACACTCATACGTCATGGAAGATGGCTTCTAGTATGAGGAATCATAGATCAATAGAGGATTTCTCATATCATCATTAGTATTAAGTGTGTTAACCTCAATACTTTCATTATAGTGTTCATAGAGGCTGGTCTCTTCATTAACTTTACACTCTCATAGATGAGTACGTTTTGGTAACACTTACTTAGGCTCAATTGAGATTGATCTCATATTTTACATTACCCTCACATCATGTTGTCACCACAATCATTAGTATTAGCACATTTTTTCTTCATAATTACTCACCCCTTTTTACGTGAAGTTCATTTCATCATATGTCAATGCACTTGGCCATTTAGTGTGTTTCACACTCTTACTGAACCCTTATAGGGTTCAATATTTCATTGTTCATATAACTATTTCATTACATCCATCTTATGTTCACTTATTTCTAACGTATGCTAGACTTATGGGTCTATAAATACAAGCCATGAGGCTTCAATCATAATTAGTTTAAGTGATTCATATCTTCCTAATTATGTGGTACAAGAATAATGCATCTTGCATGTATGCCAAGATCTCGATTCCGGTCTATGTAGGCAGCATTATTCTTGAACATTTAATTCATGATCACTTATGTATCAATACAGATTTTGGGAAAGGGAACCCGGTTTCAAACCCCTTGGATAACACTTACATTTTTCATTTATTTTATTTGTGTCCACACTGCTTGAGGACCCAAGATCAAGCCCCAACACCTTCATTTTCTTTGAATTTTTTCTTTAAATTTTCTCTTTCTTGGCCGAGGGGTTGTGGGATCGAACCCCAACAGCCCCTTTAATTTTAATTTCTTTTTCCATGAGTTTTTCAAGTTGACCATGAGGTTGTGAGATCGAACCACCACCCTCACTTTATTTTTCTTTAAATTCTCCTTTTCCGCCTAGAGGTCGTAGGTTTTATTCCCGCGCCTCACACTTATTTTCTTTTCATTTTTCCTTAAGTTTGACCGAGAGGTTGTGGGTTTGAATCCCACTCCTCTCATTTATCAATTTTATACTTTTTTTCAGCCAGGAGCACGGTTCTATTCCCCCTTACCACATTGTTTTCACTTCTTTATTTTCTCAACTTTTAACGTGGTGAGGTCACGGGTTCGACCCTCAGTGACCTCACTTGTTTTTCTTCACCTTTCATGACATTTTAAAAAACTTAAATTGTGTGAAATGAATCAAGAAGGTGCTAGAAATTTGAGTTACATCTTCAGCTTCTTTTCCATTCCAGTACACGTTAGTTCTTAGGGGAATTTAATAGTGCATTTAAAACATTTTAGGTGCATTTTCGTGAATTGCCAAGAGATTAACACTCAAATCAGACACATTTAATCTCATATGAACATCACGATTTACCTAAAAAGAACTAACACGCCATTTCAATTTCTAAACAGTGACCAATAGCCACGGCAATACACCCAAACACACGTAGTTACATTTTCGGAAAACATCAACATAAGTCACATAATTCCGAACATATATATAAACACATAAGCATCACGAAAACACATTTTATCCCTATTTTTTTACCAGCAAACATAACCAACCTATGATTCAATGGGAGCTAGTGACAGGGACATGCACCGGGGAAACAACCCTAGTTTTCGGACGTAATATACTGAACCTTAAGGGGTGTCTTGGGAAAGGGAACAATAGAGAAGAGAACCCATATATTTTATGACGTTCAAATCTTGAAGTTTCTTCCCAAACCTACTCCAACACTCACATCCAAATCCAAGTTTCAACATCAAACTTTTGACGGAAAATCTTCTTCCTTTGCTTAACGTTTTTGATTAGTTGTTTGTTTAAATTTTCCGTTGTTAGTTCTTAATGTGTGAAAAACTTTGGTTTATATTATGTTCTTGTACTTTATTTTTCTTAGATAATGTGAATGAGATTTTGTTTGATCGTGAAAGTGAGATATAGACGTGAGAGGAGAGAGTTATCTTAGGCTTAATGTCTAGTTTAGGACTTAGTCAAATAGGGTTTAGTTAATTATTCAAAAATCTGATTTCTTTTTTATTTTAAATCATCCAATAAATAAGTAATATTAATAAATTTCATTAATATACCAACTTAAATAAAAAACAATTTAAATCATCGCTTCTACCTAGGTTCGAACCCGGGTGGAGCAAGACTTCACTCTAAGAGCCAATTTTCGGCCCTCTCTCCCAAAAATTCCCCTCCACCTTATTAATTATATAATTAATTATATATTTAGAATATACTACCCTTAGCCTAGAAAAATACCATTTTATCCCTAGAACCTCCAAACTTAAGATTTCCCCTTTTTAAGTTTGGTAAACACTCATCCGAGTAAATCTTCATATTCGGGAGCCCTACATGGCTGGACCCAACCTTACCTAACTGAAATAACTCCCAAGTTTAGTTGGATTGTCTTTCGTAATGGTTCAGAGGTCTTTTTCTACGCGCATCAGTCCGTGTGAACCCGGTATAATCGTAGGCATTCTAGACACATTAAGCATTACTTAGCATATCCATATTTAGGATTGTTACAGGTAAATGGTAAGATTAAGAAATGAACATTCACGTAAGGAGGTGAGTAATTATATTATTCTATGATGTTAATGAAAATGGTGACAACATGAGAAGAGGCTAACATGAACTGTGAGACAAGTCTCAACAAAGCCTAAGTAAATGTTACCAACCATACTCACCTAATAGAGAGTAGAATAATGTAGAGTCAAGTCTCAAGCATATTCCAAAAGAAAATGTTAAGAATTGAATTCATAGTTAATATGTAAAGAAAAGAGTGAATACATGATGATAGGCTAGTGCAAGTGAGACAAACTGCATCTACGCCTAAAAAGCAAATGTCACTAAATGCAATTTTTGAGAGAGCATATCTATGTTAACCAATTAACAAATAATGAAAGGTGAGTAAAGATGATATGAAAAAATATTTAGAAAGAACAGGGTGGCACCACAATATGAGGCTAGTGCAAGTGAGACAAGTTGTACCTGTGCCAATATAATGTCACCAAAAGTACTCACCTAAGAGTGTCTTGAATATTAAGAGACAAGTCCAATCACACTCTATATGTAAGTGTAAGAAAAATTCACACTTAATACGTAAAGAAGAGATGATAAATCATCTGATGAGCTATGTCTACCTCATGCTAGAAGCACGCTTCGATGATGTATGAGTTGAATGTAAATAGAAACTTTAAATGGAGCACCTATAGGCTAGCTATGAGTGGTGATGCATTGTTTAGGAAAGGGAGGAGGTTCATGTAATTATCATAAGATGAGATTATCCACCAAGATGGGTATGGGTCTCCCTAAATCTCCTAGTCTTTGAACTATGCTTCCAACATAGGGAACAAGCCAGTGGTTTTCCACCTATGTGAGCTAGGGATGTTTTGGTTTCACCTTGGCCAGTGACTCCACCTCTTTTTGGTGTGGGGAAGACACCAGATTTCATGATGCTCACATGATCTATGTCAATTAAAGTTGAAGTTCCTCAAAGTATGAAAGATAATGAAATGAATGATACAGAGGATGTATGTGTAAGACAATTAGAAGGTGAAATCAGATTCAGGTGATGACATTAGGTAATTCTTGGTCATTGCACTTCATGATCCTGATGAGAGTCGTAAACTTCATCCTAGCTACATCTGGTCTTTATATAAGCCTACGAATTAATGAAATGAATAATGTGACGTACATATGAATGAAAGAAGCAGACTCTATGTTTGCTAAATAATGCTCCCTAGTTCAGGTTCCATATGTTAAGCCCTCATTTAGGGAGTCCTAATGTTAAATCCGTGATTTTTAAGGTCTTATGGTATATAAACAAATGATATGTGATATATGTATGTGCTATATGAAATATGTGATGTGTTGGGTGCAATATGCAAAGAAATGATGATGCATTTTACTCTCATAGCATGACTTTCCTAATCTGATTTGGCAAGTCCAACTGACTTGGCTTTCCATATTTCATATCGTTAGGAGAGAGTTCTTCTTAATAATGCATGCCCTTGGTGTGTAGTTGCATAATGCTATACTTAGTACAAGTGTGTACTAATCTCATACATTATACTATTTTAGGTGCATGTTCAAGAGGGTGTTGAAGACATATATTGAAGCTGTTGTGACATCTGAGATTTTCATCCTAACCTAGTAGGTCCTCATGCATTTGAGGATGCCTGCCATTATGTTTCTAGCTTAGTAATAGATTTAGTCTAGTGGATCATGTTCCACTAGTATTTCTTTCCTATTTTGTTCAGACTTATGTAATGGTGCCATTTTGGCAATTGTTACTTATGTTGTAAGACTATTATTTCAATATTGAATAATTCTTTATTAGATGGTTGATACACATGAGTAATGAACTTATTTATACGCGTATGCATGCTATAACTATGAAGTCTACATACACTTCAAACAAGAAAAAGTTTCAAATTTTCTGCTAAAATTAACTGAACGAATGTAATGACGACGTAAGTAGGCTTTTCAATGACCTCTGAGAGGTCAAGGACGCCGGTTGCGAATCGGATTCCAGAATATGGGTCATGACACTAACCCTAAACCTCAAGGAGTGTCAAAACCCAAGGGTACCCCCTAGACATAATGAAGAACACAATGCTCCTAAAGGCACCACGTAAGCCACTCAAAATCATCATAAGTAAAGAATAGTAAAGAGTAGAAAGACATTTTCACAATTGTTAAGAATTTTTCATAAAATCAAAGCCAAAGTCTACACATTGTTTTATTTATGCATATATTACAATCAAACTCTCAAAATAGGGTCACAACCTTTACGATAGAAATCTTAAATGAAGTACAATGAAATGAAAGGAACAAGAACACATAACCCGTTATCGGATCCATGAGGACGCACCATAAGCTTTGAAGAATAGTCAATCAAATATTGAACAAAAAGAAAAGTCACCTCAAACGCCAAACCTACACTTTGTGGAAAATGTAATAAAAGAAATATGGGTTAGTATAAAGATTGCACTAATTGTGATAGCCATGAACAAAACCATGAAAATATGCTAAAAGGGACAATTTAGTTGAAGAGCATGCACTTTATTTTGTTTGAGAATTATCATGAAAAATAGAGTGAAAGCATAATTCCTGAGAGCATATTCTATATATAAGTCATATCATCATAATAGAAACCTACTATGAATACCCTCAAAGTCTAATTGTGTCATGGATAAGTAAGATCACATAATCCTACCCATGCTAAGTAAAACTCCTTTAGCAACCATATTTAATAGTTCATCTTTGAATTACATTGGGAATAGACATTAAATGATATAGAGCAGGTGATCTTAACATGAAATCCGGACTCCGGTGTCATTCCCCACACCGAAAATAGGTATTATAATCTCCTAAGATAGAACTAAGTTTATTATCTTTTAGGTGTATCCACTAGATAAAGACCCATAAGGGCACATAGGTGTTGCTACTAGAAACCCAACCTTACTTAACGGGGGAGCTTCAATCTTATGAAATTACCTTAGAAACCCGACCTTTCTTAATGGGAGAACCTATTTCTCATAGTCAATGTCCACTTGGTGCTAAGCATTACTTTCCACAATTAAATGTTTAGTCTTTGAATTGTATTTACAAGTATGAAGGAGTGCCTCAACCGTCCATCCAACACAATTCACAAAATAGATCATATATTCAATAGGTGAGAAGGAACTTTCAACCTTTGAATCATCATATAGTGAGAATTACTTTCACATCATGATGATTATGTGATTATGAGAATTAACTTTCAATTAATACAATAACTTGATTTTAATCATGTTCATAAAGCATACATACATAAATCCCACATTTGGCATAATCTCCATGTTATACCCTTCTTGTATCAAGGATCACATTCTTGCAATTAGTTTACTGTTTCTACATTCAACATGTATAATATTATGATCAAAATAACTAAATTACAGTATATACAATTACATACAATTGATCTTACTACATTTCACCCATATCATAAATTCATAAACTAGGGTTTATGGGATTTTCATGCATTCATGGGTGATTTTATCATAGAAACAACATAAAACAGAAATTCAATCATAATATATGTAAATAAATCATTGAAAACATTTTTAGAAAGAATTCATAACTTGGAGTGAGAATCCTAGGTTTTGGAGAATTTTCTACTTTGAAATTGGAAGTTTAGGACTCCATGGAGGAAATCATTCCATGAATCAAAGACTAACATACCTTAGGTGTAGAAATCCAACAAATTTATATGGGAAAATCCCTTCATGAATCCCTATCTTGATCTTCTTCTCCTTCAATGGAGTTTTTAGAGAGACGATTTCGGAGAGGTTTGATTTTTTTGATTTGGATAGTTCAGATTTTGATGAAGTGTTTGTAGTTATTTAATGAGTTTAATGTCTTATATATTCCTCTTAAAAACAATATAAAACGAACCTACAATAGAGAAAATAAATTAGAAATTTACCTCAATAACCTTGCTTTGGCTGAGATTGGAAAACATTGTAGGCCAATCCACACCCAGCATTCATGGACCTTGAGTTGACCTAGTGAACGTACTTCAGGTCCATAGGTGGTTGTATGCAGCTACCCTCTTGGGGGTCTTGACCTATTAGTTCTTAGACACTGCCTGCACGGAGAGTGGTTTGACCCACATGGCGTAGGTGCCATCCGTGGGTCACTTGTATGTCATCCTTCAAGGTCTTTTCCTCAAAGACCCAAGGTTGGTCCTTGGGGTCTACGCCTTGACTCTTTCACACTAAAAAAAAAAAAATTCAGGTATGGGAAGGTACATTCAAGTCTCTAACCCTAACATTAAATTCTAACTTAGCCTACTATGTTTTTTTTTTTATAGTAAACACTTTTTTAGTCTATAAATTTCTGAAATGTTGCATTATCTTTCCCTTGGGAATATTTGTCCTCGAATGATGATATAGAAACCTTAAAGACTTCAAGACTCATGAGTAGCATCCCAGAATGCATGGAACATCTAAATAATGCACAACTCAAATATGGAAATATCAACTCCATCTCGAAACATAGCTAATGCAATACAAGGGATTAGAAACTACATATAACAACCAAAACATGCATGAAACGCAATATTTCTTATTTCAAAAAGAGGAACTCGCTTCTCCAACTAAAATAATGCTCAAAACCATATTATGGATCAAATATGCAATTACTCTAAAAATCATATTAAAGAATGTTCATCAACACCTTTCATGAAGTCAAATAGGCAACTCATACCAAATGCACAACAACATGAAGAATACAAATCATGAAAACTCCTTTTCTCGTTAAACATAAATTTTATCAAGAACATGAATAAGGAAACCATTTAAAACACATAATTCACACGTGCCATCCATAACAAAGAAATTCTTGAGGAACTACTTTGCTTCAAGCTAGAGTAGGAGTAAAAGGAAAGAATTGAGGGTATCGGGACTTCATATCGGTCTCGACCTCCCAAGTAGCACCCTTAACTAAATTATTTCTCCACAAAACCTTTATGGAAGCTATTTACATCTTTCTCAATCTCTTCAATTGATGGTAAAAAATCTCTACCAGAACCTCTTCATAAGAAAGGATGTCTTCAACTCCCAAACCTTTTAAGGGAATAATGGACAGCGGGTCCCGATACACTTTTAAGCATAGAAACATTAAATACTGGGTGAACTAGACCAAACTCATTTGGCAAGTCCAATTCATAGGACACTTCCCTAGCACGCTTGACAATTTGATATGGTCCTACAATCTGTGGACTAAATTTCCTTTTTTTGCCAAACTCCATCACACCCTTCATAGGTGAGATTTTCGAATAGAACCAATAACCTACTTCAAATTCTAGGTCTCTCCTCTCATATTGTTGTACGAATTTTGACTACTTTGACTCCTTTTCAATCTCACTTTAACGAGTTGAACTTTCTCAATAGCTCCATCAACCGATTTGAGACCAATAAGAGAAAATTATCTACATGAAACCGACCAACAAGAGACCTAAATCTCCTACCGTATATGGCTTCAAAAGGATCCATATTGATAGATGAGTGGTGGATATTATTGTACAAAAACTCTACTACTAGCATGTGCTTATCCCAATTACCCTTGAAATCTATAACACACTTCCTCAACATATCCTGTAACGATTCAATGGTGATCTCTACTTGACCATACTTTTATGGGTGAAAAGTGGTGCTAAGATTCACCTTAATACCGAGCCACTTTTTGAATGACTTTCAAAAATGTGAAGGAAATTTAGTAACCTGATAAAAAATGATGGACAAAGAAACTCCATGTAACCTCACTATCTCCCTTATATACAAATTAGCATAGTCATCCACTGAAAGGGAAACCGTAACAGGAATGAACTTGGCTGATTTTGTCATTCTAACAACAACGACCCAAATAGAATCATGTTACCTTTTAGTACAAGGAAAAACCACAAAAAAATCCATATTCATCTCTTCCCAATTACAAGTGATAATCGATATATTTTGCAACAGACCTCCCAACTTTTGGTGCTCAACCATAACTTTTTGACAATTAGGACATTTGTCTACAGATCTCGCGACATTCTTTTTTCATACCATTCCATCAATAGATTTCCCATAAATCATGGTACATCCTGGATGTTCCTGGATGAATATAATACCCAGAACTATGAGCCTAATAAAAAATTTTCTCCCTCAACTCATCAACATTTAGAACACATAATCGATATTGGTACCTTAGTACCCCATTTCAGCATTGGGAGAAATACTCAACTGTCACGACCGGGGAGCGCTCCCTAGACGTAGCCGGCGTCTTCGTCCTCGGAGAGGACTTGGACTAGCCCTTAGCATTCGCCATAACATATCATAGGTCAAAATGAGTAACATTAAAAACTTTAACATAATGAAGTATACTTAGACTTCTCATATATCATATATGGAGTTTACATAGACTTCTTGGTTATGAAGCATACATAATAGGCTTCTTGTTTAGGAAATAGAACCGATAGATAAGATATATTCTAATAAAATTATCTCAGATTAAACCATCTAAAGAGTATTAAAACATTTGGGTGTAGCCCATACTTTAATAGAATGAGCCACATATAGGCTTACAACACTAGTCTCAAAGATAAAGGAATGAATGAGTGTCATTAGACATAACAATAGAATAGCTAGAATAGAGAAATGTTAACATCCCGAACATTGAGGACCTACCAATAACTTGGGAATTAGTTCAAAGTCTTATTGAAAAGTGGCCTCCTATACTTCAATGTCCTGAACCTATATTGTTTGGGAAATGGAAAGTATATGGGTTAGTACAACCACATGTATTAAGTATGGAAACATATGCAAGTAAAACCATTGAAATCATGTTTAAAAAGACATTTTGTTCAAAACCATGCTAATTAACATTCAAAAGAATTTATGCACATATAAGAGCAAATACAAGTCAATGATCATAATATCACTTAAGACAAGTTCATACTCAACACAAGACTAACATTAGCCTAATCTCAGATCAACAAGAATAACTCCAACACAATGTCATAACAACAATTCATGTACAAGAGTTCATAACCATCAAAGAATATAATAACCTTACTCACAACCTCTTTCCATCCCTACAAGTGAATGGTTATGTGAAGCTATATCCCTATAGCCCCACATAATCAAGTAAATCAAGCAATGGATCATAAGAAATGTCTACATTTCATACATCTTCATATCATGCATGATATATATATATATATATATATATATATATATATATATATATATATATATATATATATATATATATATATATATATATTACATTCAAATCACAAGTGCATAAGAATAACCTCCTAAGGCTTCCCTCATTTTCAACTTGTGCCATGTATAAGTAGATTCCCATACCCTACCTACACTAAGGAAAACCCCTCAAGTCACCCTAGTTAGTGTTCACTTTATTACTTTCATTTTGCTTTCGGGAACAATCTCCTTAACCAACTATAGACCATGTGAGCTAAACATGGAATCAATGTCATTAAACCCTATACCAAAAGAAGGTGCTCTACTTGCCAATATAGAACCAAAACATGAACATAGCATTTAAGGTGGACCACTAGATAGTATTCCTATGGAGTCAACATAGTTAAGGAACTAGGAGATATGTATAAACCCTTAACATGCTCATTAGCATTGGAGTCCTCATGTAAAGAGAATCATTGTGAACCTACCTTCCGACATTGGGAAGGGACACCTTTCATATCTAGTTCTCTTGGTGATAAGCTAAAGACCTTTTTGAAATGTCTTGAAGCTTTTCTTAATAATCATATCTTAAATTAGGCTATAGGATACTAACCCCTTGTATAATCATGTAATAAGCTCATTAGGTATTCCATGAGAATTTTCTTTCATAACAATCCTTCATTTGTGAGATCAACACATTATAGTCATATCATATTAAGGCATACAAGTTATTCATATTCAACCTTGTATCATCAAACCCTTAACACGATCTTACAATTCCACATATTCATAACATATCATCACATTCATAATATCATAATATACTTAATTTAATCACACATAATACTTCAATTGAATACTATTATCAATTATAAGCCATCAACATTGAAGTGAAGGAACCATGATCATAAAGTCTTACAACATAACCTCAATAAGCCTCCTTCAAGATCATACCATCAATAGAAAAGTATTCATCCACCAATTCACTTAATAACATCATATACTAGTAATCTAAACAATAACTACGTCAATTGTATCATCACTAATCAAATCATCCTCAATTCATAACCTAGGGTTAGGGTAAGAGGTTCAATATTGAATTCTTCCATAGAACTAGGTCAAAGACTAAGAAATACACCAATTAACCAATATTCAGTAACAATATATCAATATTAATCAACTAAAATAAACATCATATCCAATTGATTGTTCATTCACGAAATTTGAAGAAAACCCAACTTTTAGACATCATTGGAAACCAATTTTGATGAGCCTCTTGGGGAAAGAGATCCTAAGAGTGATTATCCTCAATAACTTAGGATTCCTTGAAGTTTTATGGATAAAATATGGAGTATTGAAACCCTAGTGAACCTTGAAGCTTTGTCTTCAACAGGGTCATGGAATAGAGAGAAATAGTAGAGAAGTTAGAGAAAATTGGGTTTGGGAATAATGGGGTTGTTAAGTTAGTTTATTGTGTTATAAGCCTTTTATAGTCTAACTAATATTAAACGACCTTAAACCTCACTTAATTATCTAACCAACTAAATAACTAACCTATTAATTAGAAAATTAGGCAGTGAAGTCCACCCTCAACCCACGAAAGCCCGTCTACGTGCCGTCGTCCAAACGACGGCCGTACTACAAGGGCATCATTTTTGACATAGAGGGTGTTTTGAGACCTTTTTAAAATGTGACTTAAGTCTTGACCAACTAAAACCATCGATGGTTCGTTTACCCATCAACAACGCTACATTTGTATCATCATCTGGCCAGTGTCAGTTTGGTAGTTTTAGGTCAAAAGTTAGAGTCCTTTCCAAGGAGCCTTAGGGTGGTCCTTGGGGAGTCTTACCTAGAAATTTCGACTCCAAAAACACTCTTATACATGTTTATCACATTTCTACAAAATTGTACTAAATTAAGACACTTAAAACTCCTTGAAACATGACAAGGCACACTAGCTCACATGTCACAATTCTCCAGACGTCATGGTTGTTTCTTGACGTTTTGACTCTAACACTTCCTACATAGTTTCAATACATTAGTTTAGGATTAGAAACAATGATTTAAGACTTATTTCATCATGTCAGAGCCTAGAATAAGTCATGGACTTTCGAAGCTATACATTATCCCCTCCTTGGGAACATTCATCCACGAATGACACCTAAATCTTTTTATAGGGACAGGATGACTCAAGACTAGCAGTCCAACAAAAAACAACAATAACAACATAAAATCAATGTGAGTCAAAGACCATTGGAGTACTTCATAACTCCATTCAACATATAAACATGGCATTTAAACATAGCAACTCAAATCATAATCTACCACATATAAGGGCTCAACATCACAACGTAGGGAACTACCTTATCAATATCAACATGAACATCAAGAGTAACTTATGAAAACCTTCTTTCAAAACACATCAACCTTCTTACTACCTTTCATTACGGCAAGCACACACATACACAAATAAGTGCAAGTTAAATAAAAGAGCATTTTTCCATGACAACTCAATTTAGCATGAATCTTTATTATAAATATGCACATTTAAGTAAAACAAGCCAAATTCAACAATATTCATTAGTTCATTTTAAGAGGATTACTAACCTTAACTTTTTCTAGAATTTTGAGGAAAAAGATGAGGATATCGGGACTTCATGTCGGCCTCGGCCTCCCATTTTGCTGTCTCAACTAGGTTGTTTCTCCATAGAAATTTTATCGAGGCTACCTCTTTGTTCCTCAACTCCTTGACTTAGAGATCTATAATTTTAAGCGGAACCTCTTTATAAGAAAGGTTCTCATTAACACCTAACCCTTCAATAGGGAGAATGAATACGGGCTCGCCAATACACTTCTTAAACATTGAGACATGAAATACGAGATGAACCGAAACTAGTTCACTTTGTAGCTTAAACTCATAAGCAACCTTACCAACCCGTGTCACTATCTCATAAGGTCCAACATACCGGGGACTTAACTTCCCCTTCTTGCCCAATCTTATCACCCCTTTCATGGGTGAAATCTTCAAGTAGACCATATCACCTACTTCAAATTCAATCTCTCTTCTTCTATTCTCGGCATAAGATTTTTCTCGACTATAGACTATTTTTAACCTATCCCTTATAACCAAAACTTTTTCCAAAGATTCATAGATTATCTCGGGACGAAGGAGTGAAGACTCAGCAACTTCAAACCAGCCAACTGGAGACCTACATATCCTACCATAGAGTGCTTCAAAAGGTGTCATCAAAATACTTAAATGGTAGTTATTATTACAGGAGAAGTCAATCAACGGTAGGTGATCGTCCCAATTACCCTTGAAATCTATTAGAAAAGCTCTTAACATATCTTCTAGGGTTTGAATGGTATGCTCCGCTTGACCATTCAATTGAGAATGAAAGGTGGTGCTAAGATTCACTTGAGTACCCAAATCTTTTTTAAAATACCTCCAAAAATTGTATGTGAATTGGGACTATCTAACCGAAATTCTGTACAAAGGGATCCCATGTAAGCTTAATATCTCATTAGTGTATATTTTTGCATAATCCTCCTCCAAAAAAGTAGACTTGATGGGGATAAACTGAGCAGATTTTTTCAATCTGTCCATAATAACCCAAATTGAGTCATTTTACCTTTGGGTTCAAGGAAACTCGATAACAAAGTCCACATTGATTTCTTACCACTTCCAAGTAGGAAAATTCATTACTTAGGTAAGACCTCGGTCTTTGATGTTCGACTTTGAATTGTTGGCAATTTGGACAGTTAGCTACTAACTCCGCTATATTCCTTTTCAAACCATCCCACTAATACACCTCTCTTAGATCATGATACATTTTGGTGTCACCTGAATGAATGGATATCAAAAACCATGAGCTTCTACTAAAAATTTTCCCCTTAGACCATCCATATCCAATGCACCAATCTACTTTGGTACCTAATGTAAGACCCCAAAAATGAGCTAAGGTGCATAAAGCCTCAAATATGTCCAAAAAGGTTTCAAATCTTTTTGAATTAAGGTATTTATAGTTTGTATACTTGATTTGAAGTCATTTTAACATCAAACATCCAAGAACGTCCGAGACATTTGAAAGTTGGTCTTTAGTCCTACTAGTGTGTTCTTCTATCTTGCCTTGTTTTTATGTGTTGTATGGAGTTGAAAATCAGTAGGGCTGAACATATCATACTAATATACATGTTAAGGGTCACAACGTCCGGGTACAACTCCCGAAGGACCAGCCTAATGACCAGCCTAAGGACCCCGAGGAGGACCCAAACGTTGGACAAAGAGGCTGCCCAATGCAGAGTGTAGCAGCTAGGGGCTGCCCTTGCGTCGCGCGCCTATCACTTAGTGTGATTGTGCATCACGCGCCCAACACAACTCACACTTCCTCTAAAGTTATTTGGGGCATAATCAAAGGCTGCATCCGTGATGTGTAATCACTTCCCAGATCCGGTACTATCATTTTAAAGTCAATTTTTACATGGTTTAAAGTCCCAATAAGTATGGATTTTTTTTGGTAACATAGGGAGACGGTTATAAACGGTTTAGGAACTTTTTAACCCCTTCCAAATCCAAAACCTCAACACCTAATAAGAAAATAAAAAATCTCAAATCTCTCTTCTCTTCCATATTCTCTCAAACCTCCATTGGAGGGAAAACTCAAGTTCAAGATATAGGTTGGATATGCATGGTTTATTCTTCAATTTACTGTGGGCTTATCATGTATAAAGACATGGTAATTTTTCATCTCTGAATAATTTTTGATTTAGAGAGTTCCTTTTAAAGTTTTCAAAGAAATTCATGATCAAAATTCATATCTTTCAATCTAGCATGGGTTCTTTCTAACAATGTTTTCAAAGGCTTTATCATGACGAATTGATTATAATGTATTGAATGTAAAGTTAATTTCAATCAGATTGCATGATGAACCTATGTTCCATTCAAACTTTTGATTTAGACTATGTGTGGGCTTTGTGATCTTGATCTTATGCAAATCGCATTGTGATTCAATTATGTTAAAATGCTTATATATACTCCCTATTATGTATATAATAATTAATTATGTGAAATTTATCCATGTGGATAAAGTTATGAAGGTTTGAATTAAAATAGACTATATTCTTTTATCTTATATGGATTTCTATTATAGTATGTTCTGACCTTGATGCTAGAACGATCGTTACGAGATTCAACTATGATAATTGATTTAGGTACTTCATAAGATGTAAATTATTATGAATTATATATAGTTGATCCTATGTGAATCAAGGTTTTGAGATTGAATGTAATTGACCTATGTATTTTTACTTCTATAGCTTGCTATGTAGTGATTTCAATGTGATATCAAATCTAGGGTAATTAAAATAGGATTTATTTTATGTTAATATTATTTAGTTACTTCCATATTATTGAATTGTTGATGAAAAAAAAAGTATTCATCAATGATGATCAAAGGTTGGGGAAGTGGTAAGATATCCTACTTTATTTACTTTTCAATAGTATTATTCATAGAATTGGCCTTGTATGGCTTTGTGTGGTATGCTCCATTTACGGTGGAGGTTTTTACTATATGGTAATTATATATGTGATGTGATAATAGTATTAAAGTAAATTGTATAAAAAATGTGTGGTGGTGATGATCACCTAATGTGAAGTCTCATGCCTAGTCTTCTATTTTAGTTGTGATCTAGGTTGTATAACTAAGTTAGGGATAGGTAAGTGCTTCCATTGATGAGTTTTGATGGTTGATGTCCCCTTACGTACATACCCCTACATGAATGTGTGACTATATATGGTTAGGAGTCTTGAATGCAAGTGTTGTACTTAGCTTGTCTCCTATGCTATTATGTGTTGTGTGGTCTATGCTTTAATTTGCATTGTGGTATTAAGAGGGTGGCTGCATCAAAGGATTGTAGATAGACATTAGGTGATAATGTTGACCAATGTACACACACTCACACTTAATTCATGCTTACAAGTAGTATAGGTTCATGGTGTCTAACGAAAAGTATTCTCATATGCACTTGTGTCAACAACTATGCAAGTAATGTATATGTTCATGAAATATGATTATGTATCCCTTAACTAGGATGAATTTATAGGTGTACAAGTATGGACAAGGGTATGTGACGTTGTCTATGAATTGAACATGTGTGCCTTGATAGGATAGTTCCTTAGTTTGATTTTCTATGTACATGAATATGAATGCATGAATACGTTATGAACATGTCTTATATGCTATAATCTCAAGTATATGGTATGATGAAGTATGATTAAGCCTTGTATATAAATGTGTTTATATGAAAGGATTGATCATATAGTTACACTTATACACTTATGCATTAAGGAAGTAAAGTATGAATATATGTGGCCTAAAGGTGTTATGTGAAAGGTTTTCTCACCTATATGTATACACACACACCTGTATGATGATCTAGTCAATTGAGGGGGCTTGAAAGGTGTTCTCAAGTGTAATGTAAACTAGATGGTCTTTTACATATGCTATGTCCATGTGAAAGGACTTCTCACGTAATTTAGGTTTATGAACTCTCATTTTTTACCTATGACTAAGAATATAAGTAGTCAAACTCCTAAATCCTAAATTTTATAAAATTAAAATAATAATGGCTTTTCAATAAAGGGAAATTATATTAACACCGAGTGAACTTGAAAATGAGAGGTGTTGGCTTCCGGTAGAGGAAGATTAAACATATAGTTTCATATGAGGTTTTGACTCCCCTATGAGGGACACTCACCCTATGGATTCTCATGAGATGAGGGATCCAATGCCAATAGGCATGTAGAAGGTTCAATACATATCCCTTAGTCCCATAAACTATGTTTACCACGTAGTATCTAACAAGTTATATCACTTAATATGCTAGTATGTGTTAATATTCTACCTTGTCTAGGTAAGAGAACCATAATTTTATATAAGGCTCTACAATACCAAATTCCATGTATAACACCCATGGTCTAAGTCTCGGTTAAGGCTACAATTTTCCTAAAGTAAAATGGACAATGGAAGTAAAGAACTAGACCCTAACAAGGATAGACTAAGGGATGTTGCTTAGTGTAGGTTGGGGTATGTGACTTCACCAATGCATTGCACAAGTATTTCTTGAAGGAAGTTCTACGAATTTGTCGTAATGTATATTTATATGTATATTCATATGTATATGTTTATCTGTTTATGCATGGCATTGTAGGCTTGTCTACTTATTGTGATGATGTGCACAATATGAGTCTAAATGATGTGCCTTCTCCTTATATGTATAATGTTGGTGTTATTGACTATACGATTTGGTCTTTGTTGAGTTGAAGGAGATTGTGTATGTTTGTCTTGTTGATGTATGAAGTGCATGTTAAGGCTCGTAGTCTCTTTGTAGGTTTACTTAGTATGTATGAGGTTATGGGACTTCACATGTACATTGCACTAGTAGGCTTAGATGGGAATCATGAGTAAGATCTTGTGATTTTTATATGATATGGAGTTCAAGTATGGTTTCATTTACAATTTGCATATATGTTGTTATTGATAGTATTTACTTGCATGTGGTCTTGAAATGAGTTCTATATGTGGTTCATGGACAATTTTGGTTCATATGTGAAGTAGGTGTCTTAGGATATGTTGTGTTCCTATGAATACCTATGTTTAAGTAAATAAATAAGGTTATGTGAATGTTCACCTTGATGACCTGAAGGTGATGCTTGAGTGTGAGTAGTGGAATGGGACACTATTCATGCATTGCACCAAGGGTTAATAGAGGGTTAATTTAGGGTTAAAGACATAAGATAAAAATAAGATAATACTATGAATATGATAAATGTACTTCAAATTAATAATGTGGCTTCTGTGATGTTAAAAAAACTATCCATGCTTATGTGAAGTGTACGAGCTATGTTGTACTTATAAAATGAAAGTAGTCATGAAGTTTTACTAAAAGACATGATGCATGGTTTTCAAAGTAAAATCTCCCTTTTAAATTCATGTTTTTGCGTTGTTGTCATACTTAGTGCATTCTTGTACTAACTTCATTCTTCTATATCTTTTTACACAAAGTGTAGATTATGGATGCTTAAAGGATTTTTCAATGATGAAGAGATATATATGTGTTTCCCAAGGAGAAGGAAAGGAATCCTTAAGATTTAAGGATGTTCTATGTCAAGTCATGTTTAAAGTTTTGTAATAGTTTAGTCTGAATATGAATTATGACTTATGTTATATATATATATATATATATATATATATATATATATATATATATATATGAATTGACGTTTCTACCATACGACGTTCTATGAAAAGTTATAAAATTTCTACTATATTTACTTTGGCAATGCGATGAATAATAACTATGAACTTGTATAAGACCTTGGAGAGGTCAAGTACGCATGTTACTTCTAGGGGGTGCTCCTCGATCATGACACCTAAACACACAATACCCTCTTGAGAGAATGACTCATTATATTTTCTAAGTACCGATTTCTATAACTCCATCAATAGGGGATAAAGGTGTTGCTTAGATTTCACGTTCACCACTAAAGATAATTAGGAGTTATTATGAACCGTAGAACCTCCTTTTGGAGAATCTTCAAACCGAACACCCAACCAAGCCAATCTATGACCCTCTTTCACCATTTTTTCTTATTATCGGCAACATGGGATACACTACCTATTTACATACAACTTAGAGCATCCGCAACAACATTAGACTTGCCGAGGTGGTAGAGAACACTCATGTCATAGTCATTCATAAGTTCCAACTATCTTCTTTGTTGGAGATTCAAATCCTTTTGAGTGAATACATATTGATGACTCTCGTGGTCAGTAAATATATCCACGTGCACACAATACAAGTAATGCCTCCATAATTTAAAAGCAAACACTATGGATGCCAATATAAGATCATGAGTTGGATAGTTCTTCTCATGCACCTTGAGTTGCCTAGAGGCATATGCTATAACCTTAGTATGTTGCATAAGGACACAAGCCAAACCTACTCGATAAGTGTCACAATACACCACAAACCCTTGGGTGGCCTATGGTAAATTCAACACCAGAGCGTAGCTAAACTTGTCCTTCAACTTTTGGAAGCCCCTTTTCACAAGCGTCCGACCACTCAAACTTAACATTCTTGTGGGTTATAGGGTAGTCAAACGAGAAGCAATGGATTCAAACCTACCAACAAACCTCCTATAATACCCTACTAAACCCAAGAACTTCTAATATATGTTTGAGTCAAAGTTCTTGGACAATTTTTAACTGCTCCCATTTTCTTCAGATAGACCTTAATACCCTACCTAGAGATGATGTGACCAAGAAACGCAACCTATCTCAACCAAAATTCACACTTACTATATTTACAAAAGAGTTGGTGTTTCTTTAGGACTTTCAATACTACAGTCAAATGACCCATGTGATCATAATCATTCTTACAATACACCAAGATATCACCAATGAAGACAATTACAAAAGATTCAAGGTAATTCCGTAACACTTTATTCATAAGGTCCATAAAAGCCTACGGGGCATTAGTGATACCAATAGACATCACTAAGAACTCATAATGACCATACCTAGTTTGGAAAGCCATTTTAGGTAAGTCTTCACCTCTCACCCTATGTTGCTGATACCCCAAAATCAAATCAATTTTAGAAAAGTAGGTTGCCCCTTGGAGTTGGTCAAATAAGTCGTAAATCCTTGGGAGAGGGTACTTGTTCTTTATGGTAACCATATTTAGTTGACTTTAATTAATTCACATCCTATGGACCCATACTTCTTATTAACAAACAACACCGGAGCTCCGCAAGACAAAATACTAGGCTTTATAAAATCCTTGTCTAATACGTCTTTGAATTGAAGCTTTATCTTTTGCAACTCAGTTGGAGCCATTGGTAAGAAGGGATTGTATAAGCTTCATATAAAGCAAGTTTATATCAAAGTTTATTTCTCGTTTGGGAGGAATTTCGGGCAAGTCATCGAGAATGACTTCCAGAATATCCTTCACTACGGTATCGAGTCTCTAGGAGGAATGTTAGACTCAAGATCCTTGACCCTCACTATATGATAAAGACACCCCTTAGAAATTACTTTACAAGATTTTAAACACCAAATGATTCGAACTACAGGGATTAATTTACACCCCTTACATTATAAGATGTGTTCATTAGGAATTTGGAACTTAGATACCCTTGTTCTATAATCAATAGAAGCAAAACAAGCATGCAACCAATCCCATGATTACATCAAAATAAACTATATCAAGTTCTAACAAATCCACCCATTTAACTTTATTGGGTAAAGATATAGGAAAACTCCTAAAGACTCTACTAGCCACAACGAAGTCACCCACCAGGGTAGTAACCAAAAAAGGTTAACCAAAAATATAGGGTAGAACATAAAAAATTTTAGCTACTAGAGGAGTTACAAACGATAAAGTAGCACCGGGATCTATTAAAGAATTGACATCAATAGAGAACACTTGCAATAAAGTGGTGACCACATCAGGAAAATCCTTTTTTTCACCCCTAGAGCGAAGAGCATAGAAGAGTTTCTTCATATGAGCATCGGGATTAGGACCCCTTGCTTGAGCTTTGATACTCTCTGTAATGCCTCTAAAAATGAACTAGGTGAATCTAGGGACTAACATGTGCGTAATAATGTTTTAAAGTCCTACAAGGGTTAATAATAGTGTTTATAGTCAGTTTATAAATTTTGGAAGTGCTTGGAGGTCAAACGTCCAAGACGTTTGGAAACTAGTCGAAGTTAAACTAATGTGTCGTAGTGTTTTGTAGTGGAGTTTTGGGGGATGTTTTAGGGTGAAATTATTTACCGATGGTTCTTACACATATCCTGACGTGTAAAGGGCCAAAAAGTCCAAGAATGATGCCCCGGGGATCAGCCTAAGGTTCCCCAAAGAGGACCCAGCCATGGGACTGTCAAGCTTCCGCGCCAACCAAGATTTGGTGCACAACTAGAAGTGAGTGGGAAGAAATCTTGCCCTGTGATGCAGGACTATCGCGAACCATTCTGTCTTGAAATTTTCTTGAAACAAGATTTGAAAATTCCTCCGCGAGACGCAGTAAATTCCCAGATTTGATAGCGTCGTTATTAAGTCAAATATGAGTTGGTTAAAGTGTCTAATGTGTTCAGGGGTCTTTTTTGGGTTATTTTGGGATTACTTATTGACAGTAATTGAGTATTTTTATACCCCTAAACTCACTAATCAAATCTTAACCCTCAACTAAAAAAAAAACTCTCTATTCTTCTCTTCAAAACATCTCTTGATGAAGGTTTGAAGCTCCAAGGAAAAAGACTGATTTTGTCAAGTTTTCTTCATCAATTTTGTGGGATTTTCATCATAATTAAGGTATGGACTTCATCCTTCAATATTTTGTTTGAAGGAGCAAATCTTCAAAGTGATTTATAAAGTCTCTCAAAGATGAACTACCCAATTTCGTAATCTATCCATGAGTTTTTGCATTAACTGTTTTGAGTCATTGTATATAGATTGAATTGTTTTTAATTGATTTTAACCTAAAAACTCTATGAACTCATGGAATTCATGTAACCCTAGATTTGATTATTTTAAAGGTGAATTGATTATGTCTTAATGCTATTGAAATCTTTTGTAGTTTGATTAGGGCTATTGAATTATGAAAGAATCATGCTAGAATTGTTAGTTGGCTGCCCTAAATTCATAAATTCATGTTGAATTATCTTTGATACATTATGTATTGTAATTATTGGGTTGAATTGATGATCATGGTCATTGGTAAGGTCCTTTAAGTATTGTGTTGGATGAATTGACTATGGATTGAAGTTATAAGGTTGGATTCATGCTATGTTGATCTCACTTTCTCTAAATTGTGTATTATAGGCTTTATATAGTAATGATGTTTGGTATGGTCCACTTATGGTGGTCGTGCTTATGTTATCTACAATGTGAATTATGTGGCCTCGACATTACTTGATATATTATGATGATTTGCGTATGGATTTATGTGAAGTATGATCGTATCTATCTACTTGTGAGTAATGTGAAAGTATGTGTTTATTCTACGAACATTAGGTGATCAAGTTAGACTATGACTATGTCCCTATGTGTATAGTCTTAGGGTTGATGTATGATTCTTCCTACTTGGTCATATGAGTCTTATGATTGTTATATTGATGATATTATATTAGTGAATAGGGTGACCTATACATGATGTTTGTTATACCTATGTGCCTCTAGAATTATATGATACATGTGAAGTATATGCGTGTCTTGTTTTGGTAAACTTGTGTCTCTTGCTTGTTACATGTCCAATGTAATTATGACTTCTTCACTTAGTATGCTAAAGCTTCATAGTCTTGTATGTGTGATTAACATGTGACCTTGATCATTATTAAAAAGGTCCTTTATGTGGAACCTTCAATCTAGTTGGAAGGTTATGATATCCTTGAAGTTAAAAGTCGTCATGGTGTCCTTCTTGTGAGAATGGTCGACTATGGGTTGATTGTCTGGAATGAAATGAAATCATCCTAAGGAAAGTCATTGATATAACCTTTTAGCCATTGTAGGTATCCGTAGAGGACCCTCTTTGGTAAGGTGAAATCTGAGTGGGTTATGAACTACATATGTAACCTCTGCATGTGATCCTTTGTGTGAATTATTCTATGAGAACAAAGGCTAGAACCAAGTGAGTATGGATAAGGGAGTTGCTCTAAGATAAGATGAAATTAGACAACAAATAAAACCTTCATATTCCCTAACCATATGCCTACATGGGTCGTATCCTGGTTCTACCATTAGCAAGTAGAACACCCTTTATCGTAGTAGGGTTGACTCCAAATTCCATGCTTAGATACCTTGGTCTATGTCGATTATTGACTATTCTCATCATGTGGGATTCATGCTAGTGTCAAATAAGTACTCAGAAGTTTAAGTAGTGGAATTGGATGTTATATAGACATTGCACGACTAGGCTTTGAAGATATTAGTGTGTGAGTGCTCTAGATCTTCTCCAAGAGCATTACTTTTATGTCCTTATGCAATGAATGTCTCTTAATTAAGTAATCAAGATAATGGATTAAGTTAGAAAGCATGTTAATGAATAAGTACTTGCCTAGAATAGTTTAAGGGTTGCTTAGTTAAGGTATGAAGGGGCATAGGAATGGTCACTTCATGTCATACTTAGGGAAATCCTAAGAATTAGTCTAGATAGGAAAATAAATTGAGAAAAATAGATATGATCTAAACTTAGGTAGTGTTATGTGAGACTTAGAATCTCCTTTGGTAGGAGGACCTCATGTCTATATGTTTTGATATATGCTTGATATTATTTATGTTGTTTAATACTTAAATGTGGTTGTTATACTTATGATATGATTTTTAAGTAAAAAAGAGTATATATCTCATAAATGTCCGTTTCTAAGGTTTTATGCATTACGCCATACTTTGTACATATGTTTGTACTAATTCCATACTCTTTGTATATCTATAAAGGTGTGTATAGAAGGTAAGAGGTATCTTGGAGCAAGCTTGGTATCTAGATATAGTTCAAGCAAAGTTTAAGTATGTCCTCACTTTACTCGAGAGAATAATCATCTTTTGATTTATATTAATTAAATGAATTGTAATAGACTATGTATTTCTATATTCGTATTGTATGGGTTGTGTCCCGAGTATTCTCGAATTTAAGATTGATATATGTTGAGACTTAGTGTTTTAATAATTTCATGTGAAAAGTTTCAATTCTGCACTATTTTTTATACATGTTTGTAATGAAAGATGTCAAATGGCTTGTACAAGACCTACGAGAGGTCAAGTAGGCCGTGTCGCACTCCTAGAGTGTCATATCTTCTAGGGTGTGATCTCAGGATGTGACAAACTTGGTATCAGAGCATAGGTTAATAAGTGGTCTTACGAATCAAAATGTCTCATAAAGCCACCTCTAGTAGAGTCTTGATCATCGGTGTGAGTCGCGACACATCTATGAGTAAGAGGCTATAAGACGATAGAGTTTCACTTTCTTCATAAATCTTGTGTAATGCGTACAGATTTGAGGTTGCAGGTGTCTATTCCTAATTTCTTCTCTAATTTTTATAGGATATGAATGCTAGAAGAATGACCACTAGAAGATTGGAAAGAGGGAAGGGTGAATGAGGAAATCCCTCCTTAAGTTGAGCAAGTAAAGAAAGTTCTTCAAGATGCCTAAAAGTGATAAAATTCCTCCCCAAGGTGTTCAAGTTCCTATTGGAGGTCAAGGTAATGAGGTTCCGGTAGTTCCTCAGAAATGACTAATGGGGAGATTAGAGAGGCTTTACTTACTTTAGCCCGATCCATGACTACTCATGTGAAAAGCGGTATTGTACGTAGAGTGAATGTTGTGGAGAGTAGTATGACCTCTAGATTGAGAGACTTTGTGAGGATGAATCCTTCTACCATTATTGGCTCTAAGTTAGGAGAAGATCCCCAAGAGTTTCTAGATGGAGTGTATAAGATGTTGAGTGCCATGGGGGTGAATTCTAGGGAGAAAGCCGACTTAGCTTCGTACAAATTAAGGGAGGTTTCTCAAGTGTGGTATACTCAATGGAAAGATAATAGGACAGTTGAGTCGGGTCCTATAGAGTGGGAAGATCTTAAGGACGCTTTCTTAGGAAAGTACTTTCCCTGTGAGAGGAGAGAGGTGAAGGTTGAAGAGTTTATTAATCTCAAGCAAGGTAATATGAGTTTTGAGTAGTATTCCTTGAAGTTCACTATGTTGTCTAGGTGTGCTCCATCCTTAGTGTCTTAACCCTAGGGATGAGATGAGTAGGTTTGTGACTCGTGTTGCCGACCTTGTGAAAGAAGAGTGTCGTACTACCATGCTCCATGGTAACATGAACTTGTCTAGGCTCATGGTGTATGCTCAATCCATAAAGGAGTCTAAGATCAGTAGGATTTCTAAAAACTTGAAGAGGAGTGGACCAACTGATCAAAACCAACCTAGTTTCAAGAAGACAGCTCAAACTAAAGATGAACCTTGAGATTCTAAAGTTAAACTCGAGAGTGTAGTGGTTCTCAAGGTCGAAACCCTACTTGTGATACTTGTTGGAAGAAACAATATGGGAAATGTCTAGTTGGTATCGGGAATTGCTTTGGTTGTGGTATGGATGGGCATAAAATGAGGGATTGTCCTACTATTGCGGGTAGAGGAAAAAAAATATAAGCAAGATCCTCCTAGTGTCCCGGAAGGTGGTTCTCCAAAGGGTAAGGCTCATTTATATGCACTCCGGGCAAGAGGATCAAATCCGGGTGACGATGATGATGGTGGTAAGTTATAGATTCTTTCTTTAGTTGTTATCAGTTCCTTCTAAGTGGGGAATATGGTGAGTAGTGGTGTTTTGATTGATTGTCTCATTTCTTCTATTCAACTCAAGCTTGAGAGTTACAAAATCATAGTAGCATGTTACATATTGCATTATGTTTAGGAGTCTTGTTGGAATTGAATTTCATTGATTCCTTGCATTGTGCATTTCATGAAGTTATGATTATGCTGTAAATTGAGTTTATATTTTTATATCTCTTATCGCATCATGCTTTCATCATTAGTTTCTAAAAAGTTTCATTTTTAAAAAAATTGAAGCATGTTCACTGTAATGCCTGGCATCTTACTTTAACTTTTTTTGGAATTTTGACTAAATTGTTATTTTATTGGAAATTGTGGTAAAGTGTATATAATTTATGTATATAAGCATGATAATGAAGGGAGAAGGTGTTCCTCCTAATTTAATTGAAGTATTTGAGTCTTATAATCCAATGAGTCATAGATTAGTTTCTATCCTCTTGTTGTGTTTTGAGTCTCTTAAGTATGTGAAATTTGTGTTCTTCCTAAATGTGTATTGTGTATGGTTAAGTATGGTCATGTGCTTCTAGTATTGAGTTTATTATCTCTTTAAATTATTTTAAAAGAAGAAAGTGTCATTTGAGGACGATGTTGTCCGTGTGGGGGAGATTGTAACGCCTCTAAAAACAACCTAGGTGAAACTAGGGCCTAAGATGTGTGTCATAATTTTTTAATGTACTGAAAGGGTTAATAATAGTTTTTCTAGTCAGTATATAAAGTTTGGAATTGTGTTGGAGGTTAAAAGTACAAGAATGTAGTGGAGTTTTGGGGGATGATTTGAGGGTTAAATTGAGTATCAACGGTCAATAAGAATAGCCTGAGCTGTAAAGGGTCGGAATGTACGAGAACGACGCCCCGCGGACCAGCCTAAGGGTCCCCAAAAAGGACCCAAACATGGGACTGCCAAGCTGCCACGCCAGCAAAGATTTGGCAGTGGCTACACGCCACGAAGGTGGCACTGACTTGGATAAATTCTTGCCCTGCGACGAGGGTCTGTCAAGAACCATTCTGTCTCAAAATTTTCCATAAACAAGATTTGAAAATGCCTCTGTGTTGCGCAGTAAACTCCGAGATTTGATCGCGTAGTTTTTAAGTAAAATTTGAGTTGGTTCAAATGTCTAATGAGTGAATGGGTCTTTTGGGTAATTTGGGGATGAAATATTGACGGTTATTGAGTATTTTTATACCCCAAACTAACCAATCAAAGATAAACCCCCAACTCAAAACAAAATCTCTCCATTCTTCTATTCAAAACCTTTATTGATGAATGTTTAAAGCTCCAAAGAAGAAGACTAATTTTCTTAAGTTTTCTTCATCAATTTTTTGGGATTTTCATCACAATTAATGTATGGCCTTCATCCTATAATATCTTTTCTTCAAGGAATCAATATTCAAAGTGATTTCTAAACTCTTCCAAAGATGAACTTGTCCAATTTTGTAATCTATACATGGGTTCTTGAATTAAATGTTTTGAATCATTGTATACTGATTGACTTATTTTTAATTTGATGATTTTAACCTTAAAAATCTACTAACCCATGTAATTCATGTAACTCTAGATTTGACAACGTTATGGGTTAATTGATTATGTCTTAATGCTATTGAATTCTTATTTAGTTTGATGAGGGCTACTGAATTATGAATGAATCATGCTAGAGTTGTTAGTTGGCTGCCCTAAATTCATAAATTCATGTTGAATTATCTTTGATCATTATGTATTGTAATTATTGTTTTGAATCGATTGATTATAGCCATTGCTAAGGGCCTTTGAGTATTTTGTTGGATTAATTGACTATGGATTGAAGTTGTGAGCTTGGATTCATCGATTATTGATCTAACTTTTTCTAAATTGTGTAGTATATACATTATATAGTAATGATTATTTGTATGGTCCACTTATGGTGGTGATGCTTATGTGATTTACTTGTGAATTATGTGACCTTGTCGTTGTTACTTTATGAATTATGATGATCATGACCTTATCGGCATTACATGATATATTTTGATGATTTGTGTAGAGATATATGTGAAGTATGATAATATATATCTACTTGTGAGTAATGTGAAAGTATTTGTTTCTTCTATTAACATTAGGTGTTCAAGTTAGACAATGACTATGTCCTTATGTGTATAGTCTTACGGTTGATGATGATTCTTTCTACTTGGTTATGCGAGTCTTATGATGGTTATATTGATGATATTATAGTAGTAAATAGGGTGACATGTACATGATGTTGGTTATACCTATGTGCCTCTATAATTATATGTTATATGTTAAGTATGTGTGTGTCTTGTTCGGTAGACTTGTGTCTCTTACTTGATACATGTATAATGTGAAAATGAGTTCTTGACTTAGTATGCTAAAGCTTCTTAGTCTTGTATGTGTGAATTAAATGTGACCTTGAAAATTGTTAAGAAGGTCCTTTATGTGGAACCTTCAAACTAGTTGGAAGGTTAGGTTATGATATCCTTGAAGTTGAAAGTCGTGATGGTATCCTTATTGTGTGATAGTGGACTTAGGGTTGATTGTCTTGAATGGAATGAAATCATCCTTAGGAAATTCATTGAGCTATCCTTTTGGCCATTGTAGGTATCCCTACTTGTCATATCCAGGAATAGCCCCCTACACGTAATTGGCGGCAGCGTCCTCTTTGAGGACTAAGACTAGCCTCTTAGCTTACATCATTACATTCATAGGTCAAATTTAGCGGAAAATTTTAAACTTTTCATTACTTCTACTCGGAGGTTTACATAGACCTCTACACACACATAATATATATATATATATATATATATATATATATATTATATATATATATATATATATATATATATATAGTATATATATATACACATAATATATATATATATATATATATATATATATGTATGTGTATATATATATATATATATATATATATATATATATACCCTTCGTATAGGAAGATTACTTAGTCTTCTACTTTTATTGCACATAAGTATATAAAATATAACATAGTCAAAATATTCGTCTAATCTCATAACCATCAAATAAGATTATATCAAATTGGTCCTTGCCCATACATCAATTCAATAAGACCACATATAGTTCATACAAATGTTTAGTACTCAATTGAAAGGAAAGAAACATAACACTCTTAAACTTATAACAACTCCATTAGCTAGATAGTGTGATCGCCCTAAGAAAGTGAGGACCTACCCTTCTTGGATGAATTAGAGATCCAATCCTTCTTCATGTTGTCTTCAAAGAACTTCAACAACCGGAACTTAAAATGTTGGGGAAAAGGAACAAATGATGTTAGTACACCACTTGAACGAAGTATGAGACCATATGCACACATACCTTGAAATCGTGCAAAGAAAAAGAGACATTTCAAAAAGTATGCACTTTCCAATTAAAAACCTTTATTCACATTCAACAAGACCATACCAAATCACTTAGGTATATTCATTAAGTCATAGCCATGTACATCACAAAACCAACAACATCAAAGCATAGTCAATTCAACATGCATATCATGTAATTGTATAAATAGTCAAATAACTTTTTTTACCAACCAAAGCAAGACAATTAACCATAAATCCCTATAAAATCAACAAGTGTAATGACCAAGCAAATCCCATAACCTTACTCAATCAAGTAACCCAACAAGAATCATGAGTAATATCCTACTACACATATCATAACATTTAAGAGTACATAACATCATGCTTTAACAATATAGACCATCACATATTCATAAGTGACACCAATCAACATATAAGCATATTCATACATAAGAACATCCTCCTAAGACTCTCTTCAAGTCTAACTAGTACATTGTTTATGTAGAGTCCCATACCCATACCTCGACTTAGTAAAACCCCTTAGGTCATCTTAGTTAGAGTTCATTCCTTAAATTAACCTTTTGGGAACGTGTTACCCTAACAGACATAGACCACATGAGCTAATGTGGAATCCTGTGTCATGGAACCCTACACCGAAAGAAGGAGGACTACTTGCCAAGGTAGTATAGAAACATGAACATATCAACTACGTAGATCCACTAGCTAGTATTCTTAAGGGAAAAACATAGTTCAAGAACAAGGAGATATAGTTGGGACCCTCTTTATGCTACATGCATTGTAGTCTCAAATATCAAGAGTACATTTGTGATCCTACCTTCCCTATGTGGGAAGGGACACTCCTCACTCTAGTTCACTCGGTACTAAGCTAGAGTCTCTTTTTGAAATGTCTATAATGTCTTTATTAATAATCATATCTTAATGTAGGTCATAGGGTCTAACCCTTGTATATTCATCATCATCATAGCTCAATATGAATTGGATGAGTATTGTCCTTTAATTTCAGTTAATATAGGTGAGGTTAGCACATAAACATTTCATAGAATGATAAGGACCATTGGTAGATCATTCACCATCCTTATAACGTTTACATGTTAAGCCAAAATCTCACAATCATAATCAAGACAGTTCAATTCAAAATCATACCACCCTATCAATCCTAATACAAGGCATACTCCAATACAACATTACGACTTAATCACAATTGGCCACAATTTGAAATAAAGGATAGGGATCATAAGACATACCAAGTCTCTTCATAATTCATCATCAAGGTCAACCACAAACCCTAAATTCAACTCAATTTGGGTATAAGTTATCATAAATCATTAACCAACATGATAACATGGCTATAAGAATCACTACATCACAATTCAATACTAGATCATAGCGTAAGACAAGATACTTAGGTCAATTCACAACATACATCATAACCTAGATCATCTTCTCAAGAACTAGCATGAAAGACATAAATCCCCCCTAATTCATTCACGATTATCGTAATAACATTATCTAGTATTAATTCAACCAATAACCAAGTCAATTGAACCAATACAACCTAATTCATATCAAGATCAAATCCTAGGGTTAAGAATCATCTTCTACAAACTAGACCAAACCATAAAGATCTACCAAAATTGAGTTAAGTTACATGTTAATATATTCATAAAATAAATAAATCATAAACAAATAAATTTATAACATCAATTTAGAGATTAGATGAAACCCACTTGAAAACTCAATTTTTGGAACTCAAATTGATGGAACCCTTTGAGAAAAGATGTCTCAAAGGTGAAATAGATCCCATACCTTACTAATTGATCAAAATTGGTGGATAAACATTGGTATTTGCAGCCCTAGAACCCTCCCCTATATTTTGTATTCAATGTAATCTTCACAAGAAAGAGAAAGAAGAGAGAAGGAAGATAGTTTGAGTTTTGTGAGTTGTGATTAGTCTAATGGGGTTTGGGTCTTTATATGGGTGGTTAATTAACTTAATTAAACTTCCCTTCACCCAACTAATGAATTAAAACCTTAAATATATAATTTTAGTCACTTAAAAAACGTGCAGAAAATTGGACCCCTCACAGATGAGACACCGATCGACGGTCCGTTTGTGAGTCGAAGAGCCCTGCTTCCTTCTGTGCTGCACTTCGTCAATAAGTTCAGAGACTGGTCCAAATGTACCATTATCCAAAATGTATAAGTGTTGGTCGACGTATAGAATAGACGTCCCATCGATTCACACAGGCCTCGTGAATGGATTCGTCGATGCACACTGCCCCAGGCAGCCTTTGACCCCAAAAATGAAAGGGTCCTCCTCAAGGGCCCTTGGTTTGTCGTTGGGGAGTCTTACCCGGACCTTTTGACCATTAATAAACTTAAACAAATGTTTGACACCCTTCCACAAATTTTCATGAGTTTTCAACTCCTAAAAGCAAGTCAAATAGGCTAAGGCACGCTAGTACATCATTGAACTAGTTTCGCAACGTCATGGACGTTCTTCAATGTTTTGGTTTCTAGACTTTCTAAATTACTTATATTCATTAAAATGGACTTAAAACAATTTCTAAACCTTATAAAACTTATTTTAGGCTCTAGAACACGTCTTGGATTTTCGAAGTGTTACATTATCCCCCACTTAGGAAATTTCATCCCCGAATGACACAAAAAATCCTTCGAATGATGGAATAGGTTCAAGACTAGCAGCCCAACCAAAAAAAATACATAACAACATCAACTATATCACTTCCACAAGGTAATTCAGAACTTCAATTACAACACATAAGGCTCAATATTACATTATGAGGAAATATCTTTCTCACAACAACCAGAGCTCAACATAGCATTTATGAGTCAATTATGCCAAAGTTCAACTTATCAACATGCTACATATCATTTCATAAAGACTCACCATATCAAAATGGAAAACATAACTCAAAAGAAGACAAAGAACAAAATTGACAATTTTCAAGTTAATTAGGCACGTTTTGCAGTAAATATATCAAAAATGCACCTTTTTTTAAAACTCCATAAAAATCAAAACAACTTCAATTTTAATCATTAATTTCATTATTAGTAAGAACTACTAACCTTAGTTCTCAAATAGGTGAGGGTAATGGGACTTCATGTCGGCCTCGCACTCCCATGTTACACACTTAACTAGGTGATTCTTCCATAACACCTTTACGGAGACCACTTCTTTATCCTTAAGTTCTTTACTTGCCTATCAAGGATTTGAACCGGATAAGAGAGGTTATTTTCACACTAAGACCGTCAGTAGGAATAATAGACTCGGAATCACCGATACACTTCTTAAGCATGGAAACATGGAAAACCGGATGAATCAAAGTCCATCACTAGAAATCTTCAATTTGTAGGAAACTTTACCAACTCTTTGCAAGATTTAATAGGGATCCACATAACTAAGACTCAACTTCCCTTTCTTGCCAAATCTAACAACCCCTTTCATAGGAAAAACACTTTATAACCTTCTTCAAACTCTAAATCCCTTCTCCTATGATCGGTATAAGACTTTTACCGACTATAGGCCATTTGCAAGCGATTCCTTATATTATGAACTTTCTCCAAAGTCTTAGAAATCAAATTGGCACAAAGAAGCAAAGATTAACAAACTTCAAACCATCCAACAAGAGACCTGCACTTCCTACTATAAAAGGTTTCTTAAGGAGTCATTGATACGGATGAATGAAAAATATTATTATAGGCAAACTCCATCAAAGGTAAATGCTTATCCCAATTTCCCTTGAAATCAATAATATAAGCCCTAAGCATATCCTCAAGGGTTTGAATAGTACGCTCTGCTTGAACATCCGTTTGGGGATGAAAAATGGTACTTAACTTTACCTTAGTACCCAACCATTCTTGGAATGGCCTCCAAAACCTTGACGTAAATTGTGCACCCCTGTCCGATATGATGGATAACGGAATACCATGGCAACAGATAATACCATCTATGAAGTTCCTAGAATAATCTTTTGCCGAATAGGTAGACTTGAAGAGAATAAAGTGAGCGGACTTGGTCAACCTATCCACAACCACCCATATAGAGTAATATTGCCTTTGAGTCCGAGGCAACCCTACTACAGAATCCATATTTATATTTTCCCACTTCAAAGTAGGAACTTGGATTTCTTGTAGTAAGCCACCGGTCTTTTGATGTTTGGCCTTTAGCAACAAACTCCGTTATGTACTTTTTCAAACTTTCCCACCTAAACACTTCCCTAAGGTCATGGTTGTCACGACCAGAAATCACACCCTAAAAGATGTGTCAATTAGCATACTTGACCTCCGGGAGGTCTTGTACAAGCCCTTTCTGTATGGTTCATCCCATATACAAGTATGAAAAGTAGTGCGGAATTAAAACTTTTCACACAAGTATCTTAAAACCTCTTTTGATATAAAATCATAGAAATACTAAGTCTAAACATATACCATTCTTAGACTCAATAATACTTGGGATACGACCCATATAATACGAATATAAGATAATACGTAGTCTATGACAATACTATTAAATAAAAGACATAAAAGATGTCTATATATGCCCTCGAATAAATTGAGGACATACTTCAACTTTGCTTGAACGATTCTGTAATCCAAGCTCTCCCTTCACGATCCTTATCACCTCTCACCTACACCTTAGATAAAAAAAATGTATGAATTTAATACAAACAGTTTTACTAAGTATGGCTTTCTGCATAAGATCATGAAATCCAATATTTTACTAGAAACCTCTTTTCATTTAAATATCATATCATAATCATAAGAATAACATTTAACACCTTAGAAACACATAAGATAATATTTAAGCAATTTAACATATTTTTAAGGTCACTTTACAGTTAAGTGCCTTATATTCAACTTAGACACTTCCCTGCATGTAATATCCTCACTAAAATCTATCCTAAAGCTCACTTAAGTAATACAAAGAGACACCTCCCATAAAACCTCTCTAGGAACACGAAAATGATCAATAAGACCACCTATAATGAGATCAACACACACCTACAAAACAGTCAAACATAGATAATATGACATTCTCCTTCCAAAGGCTATCAAAAGACTTACTTAAGTAAATCAAGAAGATAACTTCCATGATTGACCTCTTCTAAACTACCTAAAAAATCCTTAAGACTACCTAAGGCTTAGATCATGTCCACATAATCAACATCTTCCATAACTAGAGTCATTCTTAAGACTTATCTAGGTAAGGTACGAAATGACCATTCATATGCCCCCTTCACACCTTAACTAGGTAACCTTTATGTACTCTAGATAAGTACTTATTCATTCAAAATGCTTTCTTAACTTAAGTCATTACATTCATTAATTCATTTAAGACTCATTCATCACATAAAGACATTCAAATAATGTTCTTGAACAGGACCTAGGAATCTAACTAACACCTTCAAAGCCTATTGTGCAATGTATAGATAGCGTCCCATACCACCGCCTAAACCTCATAGAACTTCTCTAATGCTAGTATGTATCCCATATGATGAGAATATGCAATAACAGACATAGACCATGATAGCTAGACATGGAATCCAGAGTTCTAACCTACTTCGATTAGGGTGTTGTACTTGCCAAGTGTAGAACTAGGACGCATCCCATGTAGGCACATGGTTAAGGAATATGAAAGACTTTTATGAACTCTAGTCTCCTTCTCAGGTAGAGGTGCATTGTACTCTAGTATCCTTCTCAAGTAGAGCTACTTCCCATAATATAATCACTCGGTGCTAGCCTTTGTTCCCATAGAGTAATTGACACTAATGGATCACATGAAGAGGTTCCTTATGTAGTTCATAACCCAATCATATTCACCCTATCAAGGAGGTCCACTAGGGCTACCTTTCAATGGATACTAGGATAGCTTGTTATGAATTTCCTAAGGATGATATGATGTCTTTCCAGCCAATAAACCCTAAGTCCATCATCCTCTACATGAAGTATACCATTACAACTCTTCGACTTTAACATTCATAACATTACCTTTTCCACGTACATGACATGCTTATCATCATCTAAGTTCTCACGTATGATTCATTCACATATAAAAAGGGTTCACTATGCATATTTAGTCAAGACATCTCATATTCACATATCATCTATACATGCATCATGTAATGGACACAAGTCTACCAAAACAAGACACAACATTCTTTACTTATCACATATAACATATCATTCTTTAACTCACTTAGGAATGGCCCTTATCATATTTATGTCACCCTATAAATTACTATATAGTCATTAATATAACCATCACAACTCACATAGTCAAGTACGAACAACCATGCATCAACATCTAAGACTACACATACATGCACATAGTCATAGTCTACAAAATCTCCTAACATTCATAGAAAGAACATATACTTTCACATTATTTAACATGTATATAGATATGCTCATACTTCACATAAATCAACTATACAAATCATCATAATACTTCAAGTAGTTGCCGACAAGGCCATGATCATCGTAGTACATAAAGTAACGCCGACAAGGCCACATCAATTGCAAGTAAGCCACATAACACCGCCACCATAAGTGGACCATACAAATTAAAACATAATTGAAGTCTAATTAAGATAAAATAAAGGGAATTAGGGCAGCGTACCACCACTCCATCCTCAATGCTTGAATCCAATGCTAAATTATCCAATTCAATACCATAAGGCCCTTACCCATGGACATGAATATCAATTCAATATAAAAACTATCATACTCAATCAAACTAGGTCAATTAAATATAAATTCATTAACATAAGACAACCTAGATATCAATTCAATACAATTGTTACATCAATCGATAGCCCATAGAAAACTACATTAATTTTCATAAGCATTAAGTCCAAATCGCTTAACCCAAAAAGTAATCAAAAACTAGGGTTCATCAATTACATGGGTTAATAGGTTAATTCACTTGAAATCATCAAATTAATAACAATTAAATCAATATACAATGCTTTAAAACCTTTAATGCAAGAACCCATGGATAGATCATGAAATTAGACAAGCTTTGAAAACTTAAGAAAACTTCTTTGAAAGTTGGGATCCTTGATGAATAGAGTTACAAGGATCAAAAATCATACCTCAATAAATTTCATCCTCCGATTGGATGAAGAATCTTCACTCAAACCTCTAATCCAAACCCTTTCTTGAGTTTTGGCTCCAATGGAGTTCTAGCGAATTTCTAAGGGAATTTGGGTTTTGATTTTGAAGAATGAAATCTTCTAAGTGTTTTAGACTTATAAACATATTTAAAATAATCAAAATACCTTAGGTAACCTCCCTTTCTCTTACTTGGACTTGGGGTGAATTTACAACTTTACTCTTTGAACTTTATAGTAAGTTGCACAGAAAAGAGTACCATCGACGGTTGGCAGTCGACAAACTTGAGCGCCCTAGGCTAAGTATCGACCCACGAAAACCATCTATGGGGCATTAAATTGTCCACTAGTCGTCGTTTGCCTCTATCATTTTGGGGCCTGGTCTAGAAAGCCTTGGCTCTTGAGAAGGGTCCTTCCTCAAGGACCCTTGGATGATCCTTAGGGATGTTTGCCTAAACGTTTCCAATCCAAACATGCTCGTATATGAGTTTAGTACCTCTAACATGAACTTAATACAAAACAAACACATAAAAATCAACGAAATATGCCAAGACACACAAGGTCGTTTGCTCTCCAAACTTCACGAAACTTGACACACTTCCTATAAACAATATAATAACTTATTTAACGACCTTATTACGTGATGAAAGACACCATTAGGAACATATCAACATATGAGACACATAGGTGACTTAGTCGTCAAACATCTTGGTCGTTCCTTGACGTTTCACTTCCAAATCATCTAAACTCTTAGACACTACCTCAATGCCATATTTAAGACCATTTTAGGACCTTATAACATCATGAAAACCATTTTAGCCTCTAGATTCACCTAATTCATTTGAAGGGTGTTATAATCTTCCCTACTTGGACAAAATTAGTCCTCGAATTACACTTTTCCACTCTCCGAACATTTCCAAGAAAAGATATTCAATTAGAAACTCATGATTTTCCAAACCATATTACACCTTATACCATACAAACATATAATAGAACATCATTTTAACATCACTAAGAGAATCACAACACAACAAGTTTTACAATAAACTCTACAACTCATCATGCTATGAAACTCACATGCTTCATTCCAAATAGCAAAAACTCATTTTATATTCAATATAATGATAATATACATCATTTCTAACCAAGTTAAAACAATTTTAGACCAAAGAAAGAATTAGTCAATTTTTCAAAAATCTCACAGTGAGCAGCCAGTCTTTACAGTGAACTAGGCAATTTTTCCGAAATGCATCTTTGAAGCAATTCATGATAGAAACATACTACTATGAAATGTAGAACCAAATAAATACTCTTACAGCATAATCACAACTTCATAATATGCACAATTCAAGGAAACAATGAAATTCAATTTCAAGAAGACCCCTAAACACAATGCACATGTAACATACTTCTATGACTTTCTACTCTCAATCAATCAAAACTCACCCTACACCTTCACTTAGAAGTAACTCATAACACTGAAGAAACACAAGACTAACCGTAATTCCTCATCCTCATCCGACTTTAATCCTTTTTTTCGGAGTTCATAGAAACGCCTCTTATTTGGAGCATCATCATTTGGAACGTTAGGAGGAACTTGTTTACCCTCTCTTCCTCTAACCGCAATGGTAGGACAAACTCTCACCTTATGATCATCCTTCCCACAACCATAGCAACCACTTGTACCGGCTAGACATTTCCCATAATGTCTTTTCCCATAAGTGTCACGTGTAGGCTTTTCATTTTGAGAACCACCTCCTCTCTCCAATTTCACCTCAGCAATCCTAGGTTCTTCTTGAATTTAATCCCTCTGTTTGAACCTAGTTTGATCTTGGTCACTTGAACCACTCTTATTCAAGTTCCTAGACATCCTCTTAAGTTTGGACTCTTTAATTGATTGTGAATACACCATGAGTCTAGCTCGGGTCATTTCATCATGTAGTATGGCCGTACGTCATTCCTCCCTAACTAGATCCACAACACCCATCACGAACCTACTCATTTCATCCCTAGAGTTTGACATAAGGGATTGGGCATATTTGGACAGCATAGAGAACTTCAAACATTATTCCTCAACACTCATATTGCCTTGCTTGATCTTGATAAACTCATCTACCTTAACTTCCCTCCTGTCACGGGGAAAGTACTTTCCAAGAAAAGCTTCCTTAAACTCTCCCCACTCAATAGGACCCGACTCAATGGCCTATTGCCTTTCCATTCAATGTACCACAATTGAGCAACGTCTTTCAATTGATACGAAGCCAACTCCGCTTTCTCCCTAGAAGTAACTCCCATAGGATGCACTATTTTATAAACCTCATTAATGAACTCTTGGGGATCCTATCCCACTGTAGAGACAAGAAAATAGGATGATTCATCCTCACAAAATTTCTCAATCCAGATGTCATAGAACTCTTCACAATATTCATCCTAAGATCCATACTCTAATATCTCTATTACTTAACTCCGGGGGAACCACCAGAACATCATTACCTCCTTCCACAATAAGGACTTGATAACCTTGGGGAGGCACTTGAGCACTTTTAGGAATTTTCTCAGCTTGCTCAACTTGAGGAGGAATCTCCTCAGTCACGTCATTCTCCTCAACTCTCTTAGCCGGTGTCCTACTCGTATTCATCATCCAATAAATCACAATGAAAAATCATAAGAAAAGTGTACTCATAACTTTTACTCTATGGCACGACATAGGAGTAGAAAAGAAGAGATACTCCTTCATCTTATAGCCTCTCGCCCATATATGTGACGCGACTCACACCGATGGTAAAGACATTACTAGACGTGGATTTGTGAGACTTTTTGATTCCTAAGACTACTTTCATAATCCTATGCTCTTAACCAAGCTTGTTAAGACTAGAATCCACACCCTAGAATACATGGCATTCTCGAAATGCACCCGGTGCACTTGACCTCTCGAAGGTCTTGTAAAGCCCTTTCCATATCGTTCATCACATATACAAGTATGAAAAGTAATGTGGAATTAAAATGTATTCACAAAAATATCTTAAAACCTCTTTTCATATAAAATCATAGAAATAATAAGACTCAACAAATGTCATCCTTAGACTCAAGAATACTTGGGACACGACCCATGCAATAAAAGTATAAGAAATATGTAGTCTACTAAAATACTTTGAAATAATGACATAAAATACATCTATATTTGCCCTTGAATCAATTGAGGACATACTTCACCCTTGATTGAATAACTCTAGAATCAAAGCTCTCCTTCAAGATCCTTCTCACCTTTCTCCTACAACTTTAGAGATAAACAAACGTATGGAGTTAGTACAAACACTTGCACTAAGTATGGCTTTATGTATAAAATCATGAAAATGGATATTTTATTAGAAACATGCATCTTTCAATTAAATAACATATCATAATCATAAGAATTACATTTAACACCTTAGAAATAAATAAGATAATATTTAAGAAATTTTATTTGTTTTTAAGGTCACTTCACAATGAAGTGCCTTATTTTCAACTTAGACACTTCCTACCATCCTTACTAAAAGTTATCCTATGACTCACTTAAGTAAAAAAAACAGATATCTCACATACAAGCTCTCTAGGCACACCTAAATGATTCTTAAGACCACCTATAATGAGATCAACACACACCTACAAAACAATCAAGCATAGATAATATGACATTCTCCTTCCAAAGGCTATCAAAAGACTTACTTAAGTAAATCAAGAAGATAACTTCCATGATTGACCTCTTCTAGACTACCTAAATAATCCTTACGACTACCTATGGCTTAGATCATGTACACATAATTAACATCTTCCATAACTAGAGTCATTCTTAAGACTTATCTAGGTAAGGTACGAAGTGATCATATGCCCCCTTCACACGTTAACTAGATAACCCTTATCTACTCTAGATAAGTACTTATTCATTTAAAATGCTTTCTTAACTTAAGTTATTAAATTCATTAATTCATTTAAGACTCATTCATCACATAAAGACATTCAAATAATGTTCTTGAACAGGACCTAGGAACCCTAACTAACACCTTCAAAGCCTATTGTGCAATGTATAGATAGCGTCCCATACCACCGCCTAAACCTCATAGAACTTCTCTAATGCTAGTAGGTATCCCAAATGATTAGAATAGGTAATAACCGACATAGATCATGATAGATAGACATGGAATTAAGAGTTCTAACCTACGCCAATGAGGATGTCTACATGCCAACGGTAAAGCTAGGACACATCCTATATAGGCACAAGGTTAAGGAATATGAATGGATTTTATGAACTCTAGTCTCCTTCTCAAGTAGAGGTACATTGTACTCTAGTCTCCTTCTCAAGTGGAGATACTTCCCATAACATATTCACTCGTTGCTAGACTTTGTTCTCATGGAGTAATTGACACTAAAGGATCACATGAAGAGGTTCCTTATGTAGTTACTAACCCAATCACATTCGCCCTACCAAAGATGTCTACTAGGGCTACCTTTCTATGACGACTAGGATAGCTTATTATGACTTTCCTAAGTATGATATGATGTCATTCCATCCAATCAACCCTAAGTCCATCATCCTTTACATGAAGGATACTATTACAGCTCCTCGACTTCAACATTCATAACATGACATTTTCCACGTACATGACCTTGTTATCATCATCTAATGTCTCACATATCATTAATTCATATATCACAATAGTGCACTATTCCTACCTAGTCAAGACATCTAATATTCAGATATCATTAATACATGTATCATGTAATGGACACCAGTCAACAAAAACAAGACACAACGTTCTTTACTTATCACATATAACATATCATTCTTTAAAGCACTTAGGAATAACCCTTATAATCTTTAAATCAAACTATACATTACTATATCATCATCAATATAACCATCACAACTCATATAGTCAAGTAGGAATAACTATGTATCAACATCTAAGACTACATAAATAAGTACATAGTCATAGAAAACATGATCTCCTAACATTCATAGAAAGAACACATACTATAACATAACATAATATGTAGATAGATATGCTCATTATTCAGATAAATCAACTACCCAAATCATAATAATATTCGAGTAGTTGCCAACAAGGCTATGATCATCATAGTTCATAAAGTAACACTGACAAGGCCACACCAATTGCAAGTAAGCCACATAACACCGCCACCATATGTGGACCATACCAATCACAGAATAATTGAAATCTAATTTACATAAAATAAACGGAAATAGGGCAATGTACCATCACTCCTTCCTCAACACTTCAATCCATTGGTAAATCATCCAATTCAATATCATAAGGCCTTTACCCATGGCCATAAACATCAATTAAATACCAAAATATGATACTCAATGAAACTAGGTTTCAATGTAGATTAATCAATCTAAGACAACCTATTTATCAATTCAATACATTTATTACATCAATCAATAGCAATAGAAAACTACACTAGAATTCATAAGCATTAAGTCCAAATCACTTAACCCATAAAGTTGTCAAAAACTAGAATTCATCAATTACATGGGTTCATAGGTTAATTGAGTTAAAATCATTAAATTAATAACAATTCAATAAATATACAATGCCTTAAAACCTTCAATTTAAGAACCCATGGATAGATCATGAAATTGGACAACTCATCTTTCAAAACTTAAGAAAACTTCTTTGAAAGTTGGGCTCCTTGATGAATAGATTATCATGGATAAAAAATCATACCTCAATAAATATAATCCTCCAATTGGATGAATAATCTTTTCTCAGACCTCCAATCCAAGCCCTTCCTTGAGTTTTGGATCCAATATAGTGCTAGAGAATTTCTAAGGGACTTTGGGTTTTAATTGTGAAGAATGAAATATTTTATGTGTTTTAGGCATATAACTATAATTAAAATAATCAAAAGACCCTTAATTAACCTACCTTTCTCTTATTTGGACGTCAGTTGAATTTAAAACTTCACCCCTTGAACTTAATAGTAAGTTGCGCAAAAAATAGTACTATCGACGGTTGGCTGTCGATGGACCATTTGTCCATAAATGGACCGTCCTGTCCTCCTTAGTTTGGTTCAGAGTCTTGTCTTTGGGTTCTTGAGATCCCTAGGCTAAGTATTGAAACACTACACCCATTGATGGGGCGTTGAGTGGCCCAGAAGCCATTGTTTGCCTCAGTCGTTTGGGGTTTGGTCTAGACAGCCTTGGCTCTTGAGAAGTGTCCTTCCTCAAGAACCCTTGGATGGTCCTTGGGGATGTTTTCACTAAATTTTCCAACCCAAACACGATATTTTACAATTTTAGGACCTCTTACATGAATTTAATCCAAAACGAGCACATAAAGCTGAACGAAATATGCCAAGACACACAAAGTAATTTCAAGGCAAACCTTTTGAACTTCATGGATGTTCTTAGATGTTTGACTTCTAAAATTCACAAAACTTGACACACTACCTATAAACACTATAATTAACTCATTTAAGGACCTTATAAACTCATGAAACACACCATTAGTCACATAACCACATATGAGGCACATAGATGACATAATCATCGAACGTCTTGGTCGTCCCTTGACGTTTCACTTCCAAATCACCTAAACTCTTAGACCCTTCCTCAATACCATATTTTAGAACATTTTAGGACCATATAACATCATGACAACCATTTTATTCTATAGCTTCACCCAAGTCATCTGAAGTGTGTTATAATGGTACATCTTTTTTGAACCCGAATGAATGGAGTAACGGGATCCATGAGCTTCCTCAAGAATCCGACTCCTCAAACCATCTATATTGGGAACACATAACCTCCCTTTGTACCTAAAGACACCATCCCCCCTAAGAATAATTACTCATTGAGTTTACCAAGAACCGATTCCTTTAATTCCATCAATGCTTGATCAAGGTATTATTTGGACCTCACCTCAACCACAAAAGAGGACTCGGAGTTATGATCGACCATAAAACCACCATTCGGAGAATCTTCCAATATCACACCCAATTTTCCCAACCTATGAACATCTCACAATAGGTCTTTCTTGGATTTATATATGTGAGACACACTACCTATGGTCATACGACTTAGATCATCCGCAACCACGTTGGCCTTGCCGGGGTGATAGCGAAGACTCTTTTCATAATCTTTCAACAATTCTAACCACCTAATTTGTCATAGAGTCAACTCTTTTGGGGTAAACACATATTGGAGACTCTTTTGGTTGGAATATACAACAAAATAGACACCATACAAGTAATGCCTCCATATTTTCAAGCAAAAAACCACCGCCGCTAATTCAAGGTCATGAGTTGGATAGTTTCTATCAAGCACCTTAAATTTCTTAGAAGCATAGGCTATTATATTCCAATGTTGCATAATAACACACCCTAAACCGGATGTATAGAATACCTTGTACTATGAGCCTCTGTCAGAATAGTGGTGATCAAATCATCGATGCGGTGTACACATACCCTTCCCTTGATCCTCAAAACACCTTCCTCGTCGATTGTTGCTTCTTTAGCCTCTCCTTGCAACACTTTATCTCGGATTCGCCTTAGTTTCTCATCATCAAACTGTTTTCCCTTAATCTTGTCAAGAAAAGAAGATCTCGACTCCACACTAGCCAACAATCCTCCCTTCTCATTTATTTCTAACCTCATCAAGTCGTTAGCCAGAGTCTGAACCTCTCTAGCCAATGGGCGTCTAGAAGCTTGCAAATGAGCTAGACTTCCCATGCTTCCCGCCTTTCTACTCAGAGCATCTGCCACAACATTCGCCTTCCCCGGATGATACAAAATAGTGATGTCGTAGTCCTTCAGTAGTTCCATCCATCTCCTGTGTCTCAGGTTCAAATCTTTCTGAGTAAAGACATATTGAAGGCTACGATGATCCGTATAGATTTAACACTTAACCCTATATAAATAATGTCTCCATTGCTTTAGTGCAAATACTACCGCGGCCAACTCCAAATCGTGGGTTGGATAGTTACGTTCATGCACTTTTAATTGTCTTGAAGCATAAGCAATCACACTCTTCTCTTGCATTAGCACTGCACCCAACCCAGAATAGGATGCGTCGCAATAAACAATAATGTTCTTACCCTCTACCGGCAAGGTAAGGATAGGTGCGGTAGTCAACAAAGTCTTGAGTTTCTGAAAACTTTCTTTGCACTCATCCGACCATACAAATGGAACATTCTGCTTAGTCAAGTTCGTCAATTGGGAAGCAATAGAAGAGAATCCCTTGACGAATCGGCGGTAGTAGCTATCTAACCCAACAAAACTCCGTATTTCTGACACATTAGTGGGTCTTACCCAATTCTTCACTGTCTCAATCTTGGAAGGATCCACCATCACTCCATCCTTAGAAACCACGTGCCCCAAGAAGGACACCGCATCTAACCAAAACTCACACTTAGAGAACTTGGCATAAAGCTTTCTCTCCCTCAACATTTCCAATACAATTCTCAAATGCTCCTCATGTTCCTCCTTACTTTTAGAATATACCAATATATCATCAATAAATACGATCACAAAGAGGTCCAAATATGGCTTAAAAATCCCATTCATCAAGATCATGAAAGCAGCGGGGGCATTTGTAAGACCAAAGGACATCACTACAAATTCATAATGCCCATACCTAGTCCGAAAAGCAGTCTTTGGCACATCCGTTGCCCGTATTTTCTATTGATGATAACCGGATCTCAAGTCAATTTTTGAGAAGACACAAGCACCTTGTAATTGATCGAACAAGTCATCAATGCGAGGAAGAGGATACTTGTTCTTAATAGTTACCTTGTTCAACTGCCGGTAGTCTATGCACATTCGGAAACTCCCATCTTTCTTCTTTACAAACAAAACCGGAGCACCCCAAGGAGATGCACTTGGTCTAATGAAGCCTTTGCTCAACAACTCTTGAAGTTGTGCTTTTAACTCTCTTAACTCCGCGGGAGCCATTCTATAAGGGGGTATAGAAATGGGGCGAGTGCCCGGTTCCAAATCAATGCAAAAGTCGATATCCCTATCCGGTGGCATACCAGGAAGATCTGCAGGGAACACATCCAAAAACTCACGGACTACCGAAACTGACTCAATCGAGGGTACTTGGGTAGTGTCATCCTTGAGATGTGCCAAGAAAGCTAAACACCCCTTACTAACCATTTTCTTAGCACGAAGAAAGGAGATAATACGCACCGGATTGGAAGTGTAGTCGCCCTCCCACACTAACGGATCTGTCCCAGGCTTGGCTAACGTCACAGTTTTGGCATTACAATCCAAGATTGCAAAATTCGGAGAAAGCCAAGTCATACCCAGAATTACATCGAAGTCACCCATTTCTAGAATAACCAAATCTACATAAGTGTTGCTCCCCACAAAATTCACCAAACAAGACCTATATACCTTTTAAACTATCACAGACTCACCCACCGGGGTAGAAACACGAATAGGCATGCCAAGTAATTCACAATGTAAGTTAAGACCATTAGCAAATGAGGAAGATACATATGAAAACGTGGAGCCAGGGTCAAATAATATAGATGCCATGCAATCACAAACCAAAAGATTACCTGTGATAACAGCATCAGACGCCTCCGCTTCGGATCTCCCAGGGAAAGCGTAACAATGAGCCCCATTACTTGTCTGTCCGTTTCCCCTACCATGTTGTGTAGTAGTGGCTCCGTTTTGCCCATCACCTCTGCCGTTTTGGTGACCACCATTACCTCGACCACCACGTCCTCCAGAAAAGCGGCCTTTACCATGACCACCTCTACCTCTAGCTATTGGGGGTCTGTAACTCTATTTTGGACAATTCCTCCTAATATGTCCAATCTCCCCACATCCGTAGCACTCTCTGGAGTCGGGCATAGGTCTCTCGGAGTAGTGTTGACCGTTCTGAGGTGGACCCCCAACTACAGTCTGTAGTGAAGACTGAATTGGTCGAACTGAGTGACCTCCAGAGTTCTGTCCTCTAGAATAAGAACCATTAAACTCACCTCCCCTTCGAAACCTTTTTGATGTCGATGTCGTGGTGAAGTCATCTGGTTTCACTCCTTCCACCTCTATCACAAAGTCTACCACCTCTTGGAAGGATGTTGCCGTTGCCGCTATCTGTAAGGCTGAAATTCGCAATTCTGACCTCAACCCCTTCACAAAACGGCGGATCCGTTCTTGTAGACTGAAACATAGTTGGGTGGCATACCTTGATAAAGCACGAAACTTAGCCTCATATGCGTTAACCGTCATCCTACCTTGCTCGAGACTCAAGAACTCATCCCTTTTTCTATCTCTCAAAGTCCTTGGGATATACTTCTCCATAAACAGGGTAGAGAATGATTCCCAAGTCATAGGTGGTGCCTCTGTTGGTTGACACTCAACATGTGATCGCCACCACATTTTGGCGTTCCCTTGAAACTAATAGCTCACGAACTCGACACCAAACCTCTCTACTATACCCATCTTGTGTAGTAGCTCATGACAATCAACCAGAAAATCGTAGGCATCCTCTGATTCTGCACCCTTAAAGACTGGAGGTTTCAATTTCAAGAACTTACTGAAAAGTTCATGTTGATCGTTTGTCATTATAGGCCCAGTAGTCAGACGTGGAAATGTGCCTATCTCCAATGTTGCATCCATGCGGGGAGCCATAGTAGCCGCATGTCGTATCTCTGAAACCGGAGGTGTTGGTGCAGAAACCACTGGAGGTGCCTGACCGTGATCAGATAACCCGCTAAGATAAGCAAGTACCTGGTTGATCATCTCTGGGGTAGGTTGGGGTGGCATTTCCTCATTTTGCCCTTGTTCAGTTTCCCCTTCCTCACCCTCTCTTACTACCTCCTCAGTCGGTGGAGGAGTCACCGCCCTAGCATCAGATGGACTAGGTGCTCGTCCTCTTCCTGTAGAGGACGTCCTCCCACGACCTCTCCCACGGCCTCTTGCCGTTGTTCTTCCTCGAGCCACAGCCCCAGTGGCTGGCTTAGATGTTTCTTGTTTTTCCGTTGTCGCTGCTGGTGCGGTCGTTGCTCTAGTTCTAACCATCTGCGAAATAGAGTGAAGATGGTCAGATACCAATTTGTATCACCTAGATACCAATTGGACTCAAGTAGTAGCACGAAAGAAAGAATGAAAGAATGGAATTTTCCTAAAGTCTTATAGCCTCTCAAAGAAAAGTAAAGGCGTCCCCCTACCGTTCCTTAAGACTCTACTAGACTCGTTCTTGTGTGATGAGACCAACGAACCTAATGCTCTGATACCAAGTTTGTCACGACCCAAATCGGGGACGCGACTGGCACCCATATCTACCCTCCTATGTGAGCGAACCAACCAAACTAACCCTTAACATTGCAAGATATATCAATAGAAAATAATGCGGAAGACTTAAACTTATTAATAAAACAATTCAAACTATTATTAATATCCCCAAAATCTGGAAGTCATCATCACAAGAACATCTATTTCAAATTACTAAGCTAGGAATGTCTAAAAACAAAATAACTAAAAAGCTAGTCCATGCCGGAAGTTCAAGGCATCAAGACTTGAAGAAGAAGACCTAGTCCAAGCTAGAAGCATTAGCTCACCCTGAAGATCCGGTATGACGAAAACTGGCTCGAGTTACTGTTGTGTTGAAGTTGACGGAACGTTTGCTGCATTTCATAAATAACAAAGAAGAAAACATAAAAGTAGGGGGTCAGTACAACCACAAGTACTGAGTAGATATCATCGGCCAACTCGAAATAGAAGATAATATATATCAAGTAACATTATAAATCAACTATAAACTCAACATGTAGCAACAACAAGTATTATAATCGTCAACAAGTACCATCAAGTTCATCCATGAGGGCTCAAGCCTCAATACCACACTCATTTGGGAATTAAGTTCATTAGATTGAGTATATTTATCATCTTTCAAGATTCATTATCTTTCTTCCTCTTGTGTCGGTACGTGACACTCCGATCCCCTACCACTATGTGTCGGTACGTGACACTCCGATCCCCTAATTCTACGTGTCGATTCGTGACACCCGATCCCCTATATGTGTCGGTACGTGACACTCCGATCCCCTATATGTGTCGGAACGTGACACTCCGATCCCCTATATGTGTCGGTACGTGACACTACGATCCCCTAATTCTACGTGTCGGTTTGTGACACCCGTCCCACTAATACTATGTGTCGGAACGTGACACTCCGATCCACTAACCTCATTCAATTCGTTCATCAAGCCTTCTCTATACCAAGGCATCACCAATCCCATTACTTCAATTCATCAAGCCTTCTTTTATACCAAGGCATCATCATTAATAACATAGATTAAAGTTTCTTTCAAGATTTGGGATTCAATGGTTTTCATCATGCTTGTTTTATCAAAATCACATAATCATATTCATGCAAGCATACAATTAAGCATATAGACAGGTTTACAATACTACCAATACATATCATGCACTATTAAGAGTCTACTACGAATAGCATGAAACCATAACCTACCTCCACCGAAGACTAGTGATCAAGCAAGAATTTCCAAAGCTTTGTTTCTCCTCAGCCTATCGATCGATTCCTCTCTTTCTCTTGGTTCTTTCTGTTTGTGTTATTCAAACCCTCTTTCCTTTACCCTAATTATCATATAATTAAGACTAAAAGAGGACAATAAAACCCACTAATTAACTTAAGGTTACCTCTTTTAACCCCCAAGTAATTAGACTTATTAATACTAACCCTCAATCTTTATAATTAAGGAAAGAATAGTCCAAAACGACCCTTAAAACGTGTAGAGGAATCCTATTCTGCCTAGGATTTGCACAACCTCTGACGGGCCGTCGTGCCTGCGACGGTCCGTAACACAGGTCGTCGCAGCCCCCTCGAATTCAAGTGGCCTGTGACGGCCCGTCACACCTGTGACGGTCCGTCCTGTACCTCCGTCATGACGGTCAGAAACTCATTTCTTGTACCAAATTCTCAAAAGTTGAAGTGTTTTGCAACGGGAGCTCACGACGGTTTGTCGTGGATGTGACGGCACGTCCTGCAGGTCCGTCACAAATTACAGAGAGTCGATTTTCAGTACCAATTTCAGAATTTCTAAGTATGCTGAAACGATACACCCTCGACGGGCCGTCGTGCCTATGACGGTCCGTCGTAGTGTCCGTAGTCTTGGCCAGTTTTTCCAGAAATAAAATCTGCTGCTCAAAACGACTAAACAGGTCGTTACAGTATATGAACTATGTTGCGGATGAAACACTCCGAAAGTCTAAGACCTAAGCTAGAAACTTACATGTGGGTATAAGATTGGTAACATTATTTTAGGACCTAAAATAATGGTTATAAGTAATTTAGGAATTTTTAGAGTGAAGACGTCAAGAAAAGTCCATCATGTCCGAAAACTAGCGAAATTGAACTAGTAGACGTCCCTATGTTGTGTGAAGGTTTGGAGTGTCATATAAGGTCTAAAAAATGTAAAAAGACTTCAAATAGGACAAATATAGTATATGGGTCCAAGCGTCCTGTAAAAACTCCCCAAGGACCGCAAGAAGGGTCCTTTAGAAGGATCCAAACCTTGGCGAGCAAGCTGCCGAAGCAGCATTTGGCAGTCAAGATATAGAGTCATCTGCGCGTCACGCAGAAAGCACAAGGAAGGAAAAAGGTTTCTTCACGATACGGGGCCTCAACCAGGTCCACTGCCTCAACCCATATTTGTTAAAAAATATTTGAAATTGCACCCAAGACGCGCAGCCACTTCCCATATTTGATTGCGTCATTTTTAAGTCAATTTGACTTCTCAAAAACCCAATTAAGTGAGGGTCTTTTGAGTAATTTAGGGGATGAGTATATATTGGTTTTATATAATTTTTAAGCAATTTTTAACTCACTGAAATAAAATTACCAAATCAAAACTCAAATGCTCACACCTCTCTCTACATTCTCTCTCAACTCAACCTCCGTTGAAAGATAAAAGAAGCTTAGAAAAGAAGACCAATTTCTCAATTGTTATTCTCAAATTTTGTGGGTTAAGCTTCATTTAGGTATGGGTTATTCACTCTAAATTCCTTTCCCTAAGAGGTACTTTCAAAGTTGACTCCTAAATCACCCAATTCCAAGGGTTTTCCTCTTCTAATGGATTTCCTTCTAAACTTGAAATTAATGATTGATTGTGACCAATTGTAATTACCCAATTCTAATTGAGTGTAGATTGTAGATTAATTGATGTTGATTATAGGAATTTCGTATGGATCATATCCCTTTTCCGAAATTCCCTAATCCTTTGATCTTGCTTATGAATTGATGAAAATTGAATATGTATTTATTGTTAGACATGTTTTTATCTATTCTAATTCATTGATTGACTGCCTAGGGTAATGTATTGTTGGGATTGCATCTATTTCTTGAATAACTTTTGTTAAACGCTTTTTCCCTAACCCTAGGTTATGAATTGATATAAACTTAGATAGTGATGATACAATTGACCTTGTTTTTATGTTAATTACTATTGTATATTTTATTACACCTATTGATGTATGCAATTGAACTGATTGAGGGAATTGTGATGGCATTTTAAGGAGAATTGGTAAGGCTTTGTGATCTTAAACCATTACTTCAATTGTAATGGCTTGTACTTGGTGACGAAGTTCAATAGAAGCATGTCTTATAATTATATTAAGTAGGTGTTGGTATGATGATGTAACTTAAAAGTCTTTATCATGTGAATATGTGAGATTATGTTTAAGATGAATTCACATAAGGTTGGTTTTGAATTTCCTATGTGCTTTAATATGACATGATAATGAGAATGTGTTGATCTCACATATGAAGGTTGTACTGAAAGAATTATCTCATGCAATTCCTAAAGACATAATGATATGATATACAAGGGGTGGGTCTCCTGTGACCTATACGAAGTTGTGATGACTAATAAAGGCTCAATGACATTTCAAAAAGGGACTCTAGCTTAGCACCGAGTGAACTACTAGTGTGGAGTGTCCCTTCCCACATAGTGAAGGTAGTTTCACTATTGTACTCAAGATATTTGGGACTATAATGAAACGTTCATAAATAGGGTCCCAATCATATCTCCTAGTTCTTAAACTATGTTGCCCCCATAGAATAATAGCTAGTGTATCAACCTAGAATGCTACGTTCATGTTTTGGTACTACCTGACAAGCAATCCACCTTTTCTCGGTGTAGGGTTTCATGACACCAAATTTCAGATTTAGCTCTTGTGGTCTATGTTGGTTAAGGCAAGTGTTCTCGACAGTAAAATAAAGTATTAAAGCGAACACTAATTAGGTTGACTTAAGGGGTTCACTTAGTATAGGTAGGGGTATGGGATTCTACCATGATATTGCACAAGTTGGATCTAAGAGGAGTCCTAGGAGGTTGTTCTTATGTATGATATTATGAAATGCATGTTTTTGACTTTATGTGATGATACTCTTACATGATGATGATTATATTGATGAGGATGATGTTGATGTAAATTTATGTATGTAGTGATGACTATCTATGGTGACATGTATTATGTAGCAAAGATTACTTATGATCTTTTATCTTGTTTACTTGTTTATGTGGGATTATAGGGCTTCACATAAGAATCGTACTTGTAGGCTTGGGATGGGATTGTTGGTAAGGGTTTTGTATGCTCATGTGAGTGAAATATTGAACTTGTTAGGTTGATATGGTTCTTATGTCGAGTTATATTGATTATGAAAATGGCTGGTGTTATTGTGATCATTATGCTTTATATGCTCTCTTCTATGTGCATTATAGGCTTTATAAATGACTTATGATGTTTTCTAAACAAATGCTTGCTTTTCAAGCATGTTTCAAATCTTTTATGTGCATATGCTTATACTTAGTACAAGTGATGTACTAATCCATGTTACTATGTTTATTACAAAATGTAGGTTCCGGCCATTGAGTTCTAGAACGCCATTGAAGAAGACTTGGATTTTTATTCTTCAAGTCTGATAGGTCCTCAATTTTCGATGACGATGCAACAATCTTGCTATTGGATATGGTTTAGTCTTGCAGACACTTTTGTTCATTCTCTTTCATTTGAAGACTATGATTGCATATGCCTATATGTGCCCTTCATTGTATGAAGTATGAGTTATACCTAATGTTTTACTCGTTCTAGATGGTTTTTAATAAGAGACTTAAAACAATGTCATCGAATATAGGAAGTGCCTGCACATTGTAGGGGAAATTTCAAATCTTTTTTCAAAAATCTAGGTGGAGGTAGTGGACCTCGTGGAGGCCCCGCATCTCGAGGCAACTTTTTTCCTTCTTGGTGTTGGATTCACGACGCATAGGTGTCTTCCTATCTTGGCTGCCACAAGCTTCTTTGGCAGCTTGCTTGCCAAGGTTTGGGTCCTCCTCAACGACCCTTTTGGCGGTCCTTGGGGAGTCGTTACTGAATGTTTAGACCATATATAGTATATTATACTTATTTAAAGTCTTTTTACATGTTTTAGACCTAATATAAGACTTATGATAGACTTTTTAGGAATCTACATTGCTATCTTATGCATGTGAAATAAAAGTAGAAGCCTATGTAGTGGTTTCTATGAGAGGAGTCTATGAAAACTCCCTATACATATATTATGTGTAAGTGAAAGGTCTATGTAAACCTCAATGTAAAAAGTAGGTAAAAAATTTTAAATTTTCTATAATTTAACCTATGAAATGTAATGATGAATTCAAAGAGGTTAGTCTTAGTCCTTTTCCAGGACGACAACACTGGTTACTTCTAGGGGGTGCTCCCCGGATGTGAAAAACATTGTATTAGAGCATCATATTTAATATCTTTAGTATGTATGTCTCATTAAACCACGTCTATGTAGATTCTTATTCATAATTGTGAAGTGCACCACCATTATGAGTGAGAGACTATATGATGCTTAGGAAATTCTCATCTTCTTGTAATTCAATGGTGTGCCTCTAGATTCTACTTTATGTGGGCTTTTACCTAAGACTTTTATTTTAGTTATAGGTATGAATACTGAAAGAGCAGTTGTACGTAGGGTCGAGGAAGGGATTTATAATGTGGGAGCTGAAGATAACCAAGCTCCTCTGCAGGACAATCAAGTCCCTCCAGTTGAAGATGTTTTTATGGGTGATCAAGTTCGGGTTGTTCCTCCACCAATGACCGATGGAGAGTTAAGGGCAGCTTTTCTCAACCTAGCCAAAGCCATGACTTTAGAAGCTAATTCCATCACTTCTCAAGTCAAATCCATGGCGGCCCAAGTGAATAGGGAGGTTGTACCTCGTGTTCCTCAACATGCTACCACAATGGCATCTCGTTTGAGAGACTTTACTAGGATGAACCTTTCTTTGTTCTACGGGTCGAAAGTGGATGAAGATCCTCAAGATTTCATAGATGAGGTATATAACATCCTATCTGCTGTGGGTGCGACTACAACTGAAAAGGTCGAGTCGGCTTCATATCAAGTCAAATATGTTGTGCAAACTTATTGCACCCAATGGAGTGATAATAGAGTGCTAAGAGGTTGTACGGTGACTTGGGAGATTTTCAAGAGAGATTCCTTTTATCGGTCCTTTCCTAGAGAGTTGAGGGAAGCTAAGGTGGAAAATTTCATCAACCTTCATCAAGGAGGTACAAGTGTACTTAACTACTCCTTATAGTTTACAAAATTGTATAAATATGTTTCATCCTTGGTGTCTAACCCAAGGGACAAGATGAGTGCTTTCCTTACGGGAGTGTCCGATCAGTTGGTGTAAGAATGTCGTTCGCCTATGCTTCATGATAATATTAATATTTCCCATCTAATGGTGCATGCTCGACAAGTGAAAGAAAGTATACTAAGGATAAAGAATGGAGAGCCCAAGAGGGCCAAGTCTTTTGAAAGTGGTTATTCAAAGGGGAGATAGGAAATTCTAGATAAGCCTAGATTCATGAAGAGGTTCTGTAACCAAGTTCCTTCTATGTTCCCTAAGGCTCGTGATTATAGGGTTCCTAACCCTATGTCTCGATTGAATATAGGTACTACTTAACCAAGCAATAAGCCAACTTGTGGAAAGTGTGGCAAGAAACATTGGGGTGAGTCGCTAGTTGGGAGGGAGAATTTCTTCGAATGTGGTAAAAGTGGTCACAAGGTTACTAATTTCCCTAATGTGAAAGGGAATGATAAGGTGAGTTGACAAGAAAGTGGTTCAAATGTTGTTGCTCCAAAAAAGAATCGATTTTATGCTCTCCATTCTTGGGGTAAACAAGAGAGTTCTCCCGATGCAGTAACAGGTATGTTAGAAGTCTTCTCTTTAAATATTTGTGCTTTACTTTATTTGTGTGCTACATTGTCAATTCTTAATCCTTTGGTATCTACAAAGTTTGATATTTTGCCCGATATCTTTAATGAACCTTACATCGTGACTACCCTGATAGGTGAGTCGATTGTTGCAAAAAAGGTATAAAGAAATTGTCCAATAATGTTTCCCAATAGAGTTACCCAAGTTAAATTAGAAGAAATCAATATGGTTAATTTTTGATGTTATTTAGGGGATGGATTGGTTACATTCTTGCTTTGGTTCCATTGGTTGTAGGACAAGTGTGGTCAAATTTAACTTTCCTAGTGAAATCGTCGACGAGTGGAAGGGGGGAAGTTGTATTCCTAGAGGTCGTATCATTTCTTGTCTAAAATCTTGTAAAATTATCTCTAAAGGGTGTATATACAATATTGTAAGGGTCAAACATTTAGACTCTGAAGTTTCTCCCATTGAGTTAGTCCTCATAGTGAGGGCTTTTCCTAAGGTCTTTCCTAATGATCTTCCCAGAATTCCTACCCAAATGGAAATTTATTTTGGTATTGACTTGCTACGGATACAAATCCTATTTCAATTCCTCCTTATCGGATGGCTCTAGCCGAATTGAAAGAGTTCAAGTCTCAACTCAAGGATTCACTAGACAAAGGCTTTATTCTACCTAGTATTTTCCATGGGGTGCTACAGTTTTATTTGTGAAAAAGAGGACGGGTCCCTTAGGATGTGCAATGATTACCGGCAACCCAACAAAGTGACCATTAAGAATAAGTATTGTCTCCCTCATATTGACGACTTTTTTTATCAACTCCAAGGGGCAAACTACTTTTCCAAAATTGACTTAAGGTTGGGATATCACCAACTTAAGGTGAGATATGAAGATATCTACAAAATGTTCTTACAGAAAAGGTATAGTCAGTATGAGCTCATAGTGATGTATTTTGGGTTTCGCCTAAACGACATTTATGGATCTAATGAATAGGGTATTCCAAAACTACCTAGATGCCTTTTTTATTATCTTCATTGGCGATATCTTGGTGTATTCAAAAAATGAGTGTGATCATATAGGGCATTTGAGAGTGATGTTAAAAGTCTTCAAGGAGTACAAACAATTTTCAAAGTATGGGAAGTGTGAGTTTTGGTTAAGGTCGGTGGTGTTTCTTGGTCATGTCATTTCTAGTGAGGGTATAGAGGTTGATCAAAAGAAGATCAAGGCGGTTAGAAATTGGCCTACACCTTTTGCTCCAACGTATATAAAAAGTTTCTTGGGTCTATCTAGGTACAATAAGAGGTTAGTGGATGGTTTTGTATCCATTGCATCACCTTTTACTACTTTTACCCAAAAAATGTGAAATTTAAGTGGTCGGAGGCTTGTGAAAGAAGCTTCCAAACCTTGAAAGATAGGCTTATCACCGCTCCAGTATTGATTTTAGTGGAGGGTACTAAGTGTTTCATGGTGTTTTGTGATGCATCTTGAGTGGCATTGGGTTGTGTCCTTATGAAACACGAGAAGGCTATAGACTATGGCTCTAGGAAAATCAAGGTTCATGAGAAGAACTACCCAACTCATGATCTTGAGTTAGCAGCTTTGGTGTTTGCCTTGAAAATATGAAGGCAGTACTTATATGGCGTTCACGTTTATGTATATACCGACCATAAGAGTCATCAATATGTGATTACCCAAAAAGAGTTAAATCTCTGACAATGAAGATTGTTAGAGTTGTTGAAAGATTACGACATGAGTTTTATCTACCACCCCGGCGCCAACGTGGTTGTGAATTCTCTAAGTCGTACGACAATGGTAGTGCGTCTTATGTTGAAGACGGAAATAAAAACCTAGTGAAGGAAGTACATAGAGTTGGCTCGTTTGGATATTCGATTAGAAGATTCTCCTAATGGTTGTTCTATGGTTCATCATAACTCCGAGTTATGTTTAGTTGTTGAGGTGAAGTCTAATGAACAGTTTGATCCATCATTGATGGATTTAAAGGAATCGGTTCTTGGTAGGCTTAATTTGTCATTCTCCTTTGGGGGGATGGTATTTTGAGTTACCAAGGGAGGTTGTGTGTACCCAATGTTGATTATTTGAGAAATCTAATTCTTGAGGAAGATCATGGTTCCCGTTATTCAATTCATCCGGGCTCTACTAAGATGTAACATGACCTTAGAGAAGTATTTTGGTGGGATTGTTTGAAAAGGAACTTAGCGGAATTTGTTGCAAAATGTCAAAATTGCCAACAAGTAAACGCAGAGTATTTACTTCAAGAAATATAAATTCCCAGTTGGAAGTTTTAAGACATTAATATGGACTTTATAGTGATTTTTCCTCGGAATCTAATGCAAAATGACTCGATATGGGTGGTGCTGGATACGATGACAAAGTCCACACAATTTATTCCTATTAAATCCACATACTCGGCAGAGGATTATTCCAAGATCTATATATATGATATTGTTAGTCTACATGGCATTCTGTTATCCATCATATAGTAAAGGGGAGCACAATTCACTTCAAGATTTTGGAGGACGTTTCAAAAACGGTTGGGTATAAGTGTAAAGTTAAGCAAAACTTTTCATCCATAAACGGATGGTCACGCTGAACGTACTTTACAAACTCTTGAGGATATGTTTAGGAATTGTGTCATTGACTTTAAGGGGAGTTGGTGTGGCACTTGCCTTTGGTGGAGTTCTCTTATAACAATAGTTATTATTCATCTATATCCATGGTTCCTTTTGAAGCTTTATATGGTAAGAGAGTTAGATGGTTCAAAATTGGTGAGTATTCACTTTTTGGTCCCGAATTGATCTATGTACCTTAGATAAAGTTCATTCGATAATTAATCGATTGCAAACATCCTATAGCCGGCAAAAGTCTTATGCCGACAATAGGAGAAGAGAATTGGAATTTGAAGAAGCTGATAAAGTGTATTTGGAAGTTTCACCAATCAAAGGAGTGGTGAGATTTGGCAAGAAGGGGAAGTTAAGTCCTCGTTATGTAAGGACCTATGAAATTTCGCAAAGGGTTTGCAAGGCTGCGTTGAGTTGAGATTACCTAGTAATCTAGCTTCGGTTCACCCTGTTTTCCATGTATCTTTGATTAAGAATTGCATTGGTGACCCTGAGTCCATTCTTCCAATTGAAGGTCCAGTGGTGTATGAGAATCTCTTATATGAAGAGGTTCCAGTGGAAATCCTTGATCGACAAGTAAAGAAGTTGAGGAACAAAGAGGTGGCCTCCTTAAAGGTATTGTGGTGAAACTACCTAGATGAGGGAGAAACATGGGAGGCTGAGGTCTATATGAAGTCTCTTTATCCTCATATCTTTGCTAACTAAGTTTAGTTATTCCTACTAATAATTAAAATAAATGATAATTTGAGTTTCACTTGTTTTGTAAAGATAAAACATATTTATAGTAGAAGTCTATGTTAAAATGATTTTTTATGGAAAAATTCTGTTTTACTTGACTTGCACTTATTAGGTGTATTTGGTATGTTGTTGCCTTCATGAAATGATATTGAGAATGTTGATGTATATTGAAAGGAAATTTTGGTATAAGTGACTCTATATGTTGTATTGAGCTCATGTTATTGTTGATAAGGAAAATTTCTCATATTGTGATGTTGAACTCTTATATGTGGAAGTTCATGCTTTGAGTTGCTATATGTAAATGTCATATTGTTATGCTGATTTGAGTTGTAACTCGTGTTGTGGTATGTTGTTGTTGGTTGGGCTGCAAGTATTGTGTAACATTCTTGAAAATTCCATGTCTAGTGAACAACCAATAGGACTTTAAGAATGCGTATTGGGGGGTACATATGCGTCCCAATGCCCAATATTGAAAAATATTGGGCATTGTATAGAAATTGGGTGAGGAGTGTTAGAAAATTTAATGAAGACCCTAGGCTACAATTATGAAATTCATCATGTATTGATTCTCACCCAATTTAATAGGTACTAGGCGTCCAAGTGTCAAGCTTAACACCATAGCACACAACCATTTAAAATGATCATGTAATTTAAGTAGTGTCGAAGGACATAGTAATGGTCCTTGGGACGATAAGTAAACATTCTCAAATGAGCCATCAAGCATAATTAGTAAGGAAAGTACAACAAACCCATCTGCAGGCACATGGGCAAAACATGTCGAATCGGCCAAAGGAGGGGACCACCCTAACTGAATGTTGTTAGGGTATTTAAGGGGCACCATGTGCGGACGGGTCCCTCAACATAGAGCCTAAATAATTAAACAACTCTAGGATCTAACTAGCTGTCCTAACTAGATAACAAACCTAGGACTAACTGAAATTGACCCACTAGTGCACCCGACAACCTAGGACTAAACAGGGTTGACACTAACCTAGTACTAGTTAAAGAGACAACCTAGTACCTAACCTAGGATGGTCAAAAAGGTTCGTTATGGTCCTAACAACTTAGGTATACTTTAGTGATTAACCTAGGTTACTTAATTAATTAATTAATTAATTTAGCAAATTAAGTAATTAATTTAAATTGACAAAACTGACATCCCTAAGCAATTTCCAGATTTCTGTTAAGACAAGAAAAAGACAACCTAGTACCTAACCTAGGATGGTCTAAAGAGTTAGTTATGGTCCTAAAGACTTAAGGGTACTTTAGTAATTACATATTTCACCTAATTAATTAAATTATAAATTTAATTAATTAATATAAATGGTCAAAAAGAAACCATACACTAACCTAGTATAATTCAAGAAACATCTAGTACTTAACCTAGGATGGTCCTAAAGGGTTGATTATTATTCCAATTACTTAGGGGTACTTTAGTAATTACCCTAGGTCCCTAAATTAATTAAATTAAGGATTTAATTAATTAATATAGATCAAAATATTGACCAAAACCATAGTCAACACCAAATTCTATATTTTCGATCAAGTCAACATTCTCCTATGTTTAGTCAACTTAGGAGGGGTGTTTTGGTAATTAACTAATTAGTTTATTAAATAAAATTATTAAACCTTAGTTGAATGAATCAATATCAGTTCCTAAGACTTATACTCATGATCAAACACCCAGAGAACACAATGCTAAAACATACGAAAGAAAGAGGCAGAAAGTTCATAGACTTTCTAGGCTATTTCAAGGTTTCTCCATGTTTTTGTTCAAGGTGGTATTCGTATATTACGTTCTACTTAATGTATTGTTTTCTCTCCTTAAAATAATTTCTCCGAGAGTATTTTCATTCCAATGAATCCATGAAATCTCGAAAACTAGGGTTTTTCCCAAATTTCTCGTCGAACTTCCCTATTTCCCTAGTATCCTTGTATGATTTTCATGTTGTATAGACAAATCTTGATCATGTTGTTGCTATGTGGGGATGGATGATCTCAATGTGTAGGGTTCTTGATTTTTGAATGTCGAATAAACCATGAATTGAACTCATATGATACTAAAGATTTCGTACATGAATTAAAGAATGATGTATTGCTAAGTTATGTCTGATAATATTTAAGTGTTGATGTGTGACGTCTTAATACATACTTACTGTTAATGTGACTTTATGAAAATTCTATATTCATCAAATGTTAATAAAAAGATTTCCAAGATGTTTAAAAACGTTATTTTTAAAGTCATGAACTAAGATTGGCTTAAAAGATCTCCATGAAGTTATACATGAGTCAATTGCCTGCCTTCTGCCAATAAAATAGCTAATAGTACATCGTCAAAAAGGGATGCATGGAAATGTCTATAATGTTATGTTAAATAATTAAAAGATTGTCTAATTGTTCATACATACCAAACTAAACATGAACAAATGTAAAATGGGCCTTACCAACAAAGATAGTTATGTAATCCTTTCCAAAAGTGTCTGGCCAATACTAAATAATATGCCAATCATATGTAACCAAAATAAGGAAATGACATCACCAGTACTTCTAAAGTAATTCAATGAATACATATTCAAGGGCAAGCCATTCGTTCGGAAAACTCCCAACATGATCTAAAAGAATGAACCATGAACATATGCAACTCATTGAATGAAGTGCTCATCGTCCATTAATGATGATATAAAGCTACTAAATGAAATTACGCAAGTACCATGAGTAATAACATAACTCAAGATGTTTAAGTTAAGAAAGTTACCAGAATGAGGTCCTAAAAGTAGTGAGATAAGTCTCACTTACACCTAAGCTACTAAGTTAAAAGTACTTACGAATAAAGGTGTTAGAACATGTGAGATCAGTCTCATTAATACCAAAGATGTTATGTACACATTTAATCAATGTAAAGAAAAGGATGACAACTCATCAATAGAGTAAGTAAATCTCAATCTAGAAGCAAGATTCCGTAATGTTTGAGTCAACTCTAATAGATAAGAAGATAATGAAAGTGAGAAAAGACCGATAAACTAGTTATGAGCATGTGCTTGCACGTGTATGTCCCATAACACGAGGCTACCACCAAGGTGGATAAGTATTCTCTTTACATCCCTAGTCTTTGAACTATGTCTAGCCAACATAGGAACTAGCCTATGGTTTCAACCTAAGAGAGCTAGGTATGTTCGGATATCATCTTGGCCAGTGAGATCACATCTTTTCGGTGTGGGTACACACTGGATTTCATATTTAGCTCACATGATATATGTATGTTAATGCTCAAAAGATGTTCTTGGTTCACTATACCCGTGAGCCACTCCTTTTCAGTGTGGAGTAAGCACTTGATATGGATTCGCCTTAGACGGGAATCACCCCTTTTTGATGTGTGGTAGACATTGGATTTCATGAGTAGCTCACATGATCTAGATTAAATTTAATTGGTAATCGCCTCTAGGTGTGGGGAAGACACTAAATTTCATGTTAGCTCGCATAATCTTACTTAAAAGATGTCTCTAAGAAAGAAAGAAAGAAAGAAAGAAAGAAAGAAAGATGATGGACGTATTTTCAAAGTGAGATATGAAAGTAAGAGCTTAAGAATGTCATTTGCCAATATGATTACCAAGGAAGTTTCATCAAATAATGGGCAAACCCAAATAAAATTGTCTTATCATGACATTTTATATGATGCTAATAAAGGGGAGTAGAGACATAATAGCAACTCAAAACTTCATAACTTCCCTAACATGAAAATTACGAAATAAGTGGCATAGCCAATAGAGACTGGATTATGAAGTATTAATGAATACTTGACGTAATGAATGACTTGTTGTAAGGATAGTCAAATCATATCCAATGAAGTTTACAATAAGAAAAGGGCAGAGATAATAATGAACCCTCATGTTATGAAAATGATAAAGCCAAATAAATTGGCTTATAATGACTTTATATAATTGGGAAAGGATTTTATACAAATAATATTGGCTTATAATGACTACTCATATTAGGCCAATAAGACAATAATAGGAATATTCACTAAATATTGGTTTATGAACATTTCATGCCCTAAATTGTAGTTAAATCATTTCCTTAAAAATAAACTAAGTATACAAAGAGGAGCTCTTGGGTTTAAGAGGATCAAAATCTCAAATCTTTGTCCAAGTTGTTGTAAAATTATGTTGATGATACTAATGTATTGTAATCATATAGAAAATGAATTGTGTTCTTTGAATTCATTAAAATACATCATATTCATTTCACAATTCATAAACGATTTAGGAAATTGTAGTGATTAAACTTTCCAGAAATGGCATGTTGTTTAGGAAGAGCTTTCCTTGATCATGCATAACTTTATGTGTATGTGTGCATACATCCATACTTAGTACAAGTGGTGTACTAACCCTATACAATTTAATTTTATAGGTGTAGGTTAGAGAGCAGATTGAAGATTCATTGTAGCGAATTGGACTTCAGTGTTCCCCAGACCATTTGGTAGGTCCTCCTGATTTTTAGGATGCAACAGTTTTAGTCTAGCCTAGTAGTAGACATAGCTAGTGGATGTTGTCCCTAATGTTTGTTTCGTACTTTCATTTAGAGGCTTTGTAATAAGGTCGTGTTTGGAAAACTTAATTAAGATATTTTCATCTTCTATTTTGAATTGATTTTTATGATAGATGATTTCCCTTTACTTTGTATCTATGTATCTATGTAAGAAGTATATGAAGTCTATGTATGCTTCATTAGTTTAAAAAGTTATAAATTTTCCATAAATTTACCTAGATAAATGTGATGAATGCAAGAATAGGCTTGTCTGCGACCTCTGAGAGGTCAACGACGCCGGTCGCACTCAGGTTCCAGAATCGAGGTGTGAGAGACGAATGTTCCTAAGAGGGGGAGCGATAATGTAACACTCCAAAAGTCTAAGACCTAAGATAGAGCTTTACATGTAGTTCAAGGTTTATAACACTGTTTTAGGACCTTAATTAATGGTTATAAGTCATTTAGGATGTTTTAAAGTCACGATGTCAAGAAACGTCCATGAAATCCGGAAACTAGCAAAATAGAACTAGTAGACGTTCCTATGATCTGTGAAGGTTTGGGAGTGTCATATGAGGTGTAAAACTTATAAAAATACTTTAAAAAGTTAAAATATAGTACATAGGGTCCAAATATCTAGTAAAGACTCCCCAAAGACCGCCCTAAGGGTCCTTGAGAAGGACCCAAACTTTGGCGAGCAAGTTGCCAAAGCAGCCATTGGAAGGCAAGATATAGAATCACATGCACGTCGTGTAGCCAGCACAAGGAAGGCAAAAATTTGCCTCGAAACGCGTAGCCTCCACGAGTTCCACTAACTCAACTTGGATTTTTGAAAAATGATTTGAAATTGCCCCCGCGACGCGCAACCACTTCCCAAATTCGATCGCGTCGTTTTTAAATCAATTTGACTTCTCAAGAAGACCCAATTAAGTGAGGTGTCTTTTGGGTAGTGGAATAGTATATATTGTTTTTAGATAAATTTTAATCCATTTTTCACTCAGTCAAATCACATCCTCAAATCAAAACTCAAAAGCTCTCACCTCTCTCTACTTTCTCTCTCAACTCAACCTCCATTGAAGGATCGGGGAAGCTTGGAGAAGAGGAACAAGTTATCAACTTTTCTTATAAAATTTTTTTCATAATATTCATTAAGGTATGGGTTCTTCACTCTTGGTATTCCTTTCCCCAAGAGGTCCATTCAAAGTTGATTTCTAAATCACCCAATTCCAAGGGTTTTCCTCTTCAAATGGGTTTTCTTCTAAACATAAAATTGATGATTAATTATGACTAATTGTGATTACCTAAGGCTAATTGTGTGTAGATTTTTTAGTAATTTATGTTGATTATGGGAATTTGGTACGAATCATGTCCTTTTTCCCAAACTCCCTAAACCTTGGATCTTGCTTATGAATTGATGGAAATAAAATATGTATTGATTGTTAGACTTGTTTTTATCTGTTCTTTTTCATTTATGGACAATCTAGGGTAATATATTATTGGGATTGGATCTATTTCTGGAAGAATTCATGTTGAACCCTATTCCCCTGACCCTAGGTTATGAATTAATATTAACTTGGATAGTGGTGATACAATTGACCTACTTGTTATGTTAATTACTATTGTATGATGTTATTACAACTATTGATGGATGAAATTTGATTGGTTAAGTGTAAGACCAATGAAAATTGATTTGAAGGAGAATAGATAAGACTTAGTGATCTTAAACCTTTACTTCAATTGTGATGTCATGTACTTGTTGACGAAGTTCAATTGAAGCATGTCTTATGATTATATTAAGTAGTTGTTGGTATGATAATGCAATTGAAATGTTTTAATAATGTGAAGATGTGAGATTATATTTAAGATGAATTGATATAAGGTTGATTATGAATTGCCTATGGTCCTTATTATGACATGATAATCATAATGGTTGACCTCACATATGAGGGTTGTATTGAAAGGATGTTTTGATGCAATTCTTAAAGATCTAATGATATGATTTACAAGGGGTTAGTATTATATGTCCTTTACTATGTTATGATGATTAATAAAGTCTTAAGACATTTAAAAAAGGAACTCCAACTTAGCACCGAGTGAAATAGTAATGAGGAGTGTCCCTTCCCAAGTAGGGAAGGTAGGTTCACTATTATACTTATGAAATTCGAGACTATAATGTAACGTTCATAAAAAGGGTCCCAAGCATATCTCCTAGTTCTTGAACTATGTTGCCCCCATTGGAATACTAACTAGTTGATCAACCTAGAATGCTATGTTCATGTTTTGGTACTACCTTGGCAAGTAATCCACCTTCTTTCGGTGTAGGGTTTCACGACATCAAATTCAACATTTAACTCTTATGGTCGATGTCAGTTAAGGCAAGTGTTCCCAAAAGTAAAATAAAGTAACAAAGTTAACACTAACTAGGGTGACTTAAGGGGTTTGACTGAGTATAGGTAGGGGTATGGGACTCTACCTAGACATTGCATAAGTTGTCTCTAAGAGGATTCCTAGGAGCTTGTTCTTATGTATGATGTTTTGAAATGTATGTTGTTTACTTTGTACAATGATACTCTTACATGATAATGATTATATTGATGAGCCTGATGTTTGTCTAAATTTATATTCATAGTGATGACTATCTAAGGTGACATGTATTACGTAACAAAGCATTACTTATGATTGCCTATCTTGTTTACTTGGCTATGTGGTGTTATGGGGCTTCACACAAGAATTGAACTTGTAGGCTTGGGATGGGATTGTTAGTAAGGGTTTTTTTATGCTCATTTTAATGTGAAGTATTGAACTTGTTAGGTTGATATGGTTCTTATGTTGAGTTACATTGATTATGAACATGACTTGTGTTATTGTGATCCTTATTTTGTATATCCTCTCTTGTATGTGCATTAAAGGCTTTATAATGACGTAGTATGTTTTCTAAAGAAATTGTCCCTTTTCATGCAAGTTTCAAATGTCTTATGTGCATATTACTATACTTAGTACAACTGATGTACTAACCCCTATTTCTATGTTTATTATTAAATTTAGTTTTCTGCCGTTGAGTTCTAGAAGACCATTGAAGAAGACTTGTATTCTCATTGTCTAGGTCTGGTAGGTCCTAACTTTCCAAGGACGATGCCACTATCTTTCTATTGGATATTGTTTAGTATTAAAGACACTTTTGTTCATTCTCTTTCATTTGAAGACTATGATTGTATATGCCTATATGTGGCCTTTATTACATGAAGGATGGCCTATGCACAATGTTGTACTCGTTCTAGATGGTTTTAAATATGATACTTATCCTAGACTTCTTATAAATCTATATTGCTATCTTATGTGTGTGAAATAAATGTAGAAGCCTGTGTAGTGCTTTTTATGCGAGGAGTCTATGTAAACTCCCAATACGTATATTATGTGTAAGCGAGAGATCTATGTAAACCTCAATGTATAAGTAGGTATTTAAATTATCTTTAATTTAACCTATGAAATGTAATGATGAATGCTAAGAGGTTACTCTTAGTCCTCTTCGAGGACGAAGACACCGGTTTCTTCTAGGGGGTGCACCCCGGATGTTACAATGGTTTTAATGCCAATGTTCATGAAGTTTACTAAAAGGACATGTTGCATCTTTTTAAATGAAATTCCTCTTTAAAGGCATGTATTTTCATGGTTGTCATACTTAGTGAATTGTTTTACTAATACCATTCTTCTTCATCTTTTTACACAAAGTGTAGATGTTAATGGCGAGAGGATGTTTCCTAAGTGAAGAGTTTGGGTAAATCTCCCAAGTTCAAGAAAAGGGAATCGTAAGATTCAAGAATTTTAATATGTCAAGTTCTTATTAAGTTTATGTAATAGATTAGATATTATTGTATGTAGTTAAGGGTCGTGTCCCTATTCTATTCTGTTGAGTTGTATCTTAAGATGGAAAAGAGACTTAGATTCAACTACTTATGCATTATGATTAATATATATATATATATATATATATATATATATATAGGGGCTTGTATAAGATCTCCGAGAGGTCGAGTACACCTTGTGGTGACTCAAGAGTGATCCTTTCTTCTAGTGTGTACTTGCGGGTTGTTACACTTGATCATAATCCACTTTCATAATAAAGATATTAGGTTCATCATAACATATGAGAACTATGCCCCTATATCACGTCAAAACACACTCGTGCAATGCATGTGAAGCATCCCATTCTACTTCACACACTAAGCATATCTTGAAGTCACCTTATTTACTTTAATCAACTTTTGTTGTCACTAGGACCTACTTTATAATGAGAAGGAACTATAATCTTAAGTCAATCATGTCATGGAAAGTAACCATAGACACTACCCAAGCTAAAAATACATCTTATAAGGGTCATGTCAAAGGTAGCTTCAAGTCATACTTTTTCCATGTATTGATAGCATCCCATACTACAATCCACTCTAAGTACTTCTCTAGACTAACCTAATCCAAGCTAACTTATCTTTCACTCTTGTCTATTTGACTTTACATACTAACAGAATAGACCTACTACCATGAAGAGCACTTAACGTGCAATCCAAGATAACAAAGGAAGGATACAAAGGTACCAACCTCACCATCATGCAACCAATCATGTAGAGACAAGATAAAAATAGGGGAGCATGAATCCTCAATCCTAAGCTGCCACAAGAAACCTATCTCAATTTATTACATGAAATACACCTAGCATGCAAATCAAGATACCATTAGGAGTATAGGCCTTTCCCTAAAGCTACCATGAAATGGTTTTGGCATAACCAAGTCAAGCTATCATGATCAAGCATCCTAATAACACAAGATCAAGCTAATCAAGGGAGAACTTTCTTCCTCCATCCTAAGCTATCATGAGATTCATTAACTCAAGCTTCCATCAGATTCAATATCTCAAGATACCATGAGCATTTCAACTCAAGCCTCCTTGATATTCAACATCTCAAGCTACTCTTGAGATCTACCATCTCAAGGTATCATGAGATCTACCATCTCAAGCTATCAACCTTGGTCTAATCTCACCAAGTCTACTACACAGGAAAAGACTATTCAACAGAACTTCAATCTATTCTAATTTATCATGTATTGATTCATTTTGGTTTATTAGGTCAACATAGAATCCATCTATGTGAGAGAACTTGCTTTCCCTAGATTGTTCATGTATAAGTGTAAAAGAGAAAGAAAACACCATCACAATCTCTTCATAATGACTTCACACCCAAAGCCCTAGCATCAATGACATACAATCCATAATCGATTACTACCTTCAATTGGTCATGATCCACGTTCAATTACAAATTAATTCATTTATTTAGATCATTACAAGGTAAATTTGGCATGCCTGATCACATAGGTTCAATTCCAACTTTACAAGTCAAGATCACCCCAAATAAATTAGGCCTTGTTCAATTCATATCTAGGTGATAAAATCATGATCAAACAGTATACAATACAATTGAATTAAGAAGAACAACTTAAAACCTTCATCTTTGCCTCTAATGGACTAAAATCACCATGATCACCTTTAACATCAAATACTACAATTCACCATGAAAAACTCAGGAAAAAGTCACTTATTCATTATATGAACATAATTGAATGCTACCCAGTAAGTTGGGATCACACTCAATCCTTACCTACAATGTAATCACAACTCTCTCTAGATTGGGGTCTTTTGGATTCATAATTTAGGATAACTAGGGGGACTTCATGGATGGAAGAATCCATGGATGAAAAAGCTTCACATACGTTAGATTAGATCCTTAAACTCAGATTGATTCCTTGGTGAATTTCTTCCTATGAGTTGCTTCCAATTTTTCTTCTTCTTCATTGGTGTTCTTGAGAGAGTTTTAGGAAGGGAGACGATTTGATTCGGAGTCTATGGTCTAAATGGCTCTTTAACGGTTTGAATATGCCTAAAATATCTAAAACCACATAAAATAACCGCTCATGCATTTATTTTGAAGTGAGAGGAATTTACCAAATCACCCCACCCTTGGAAAAGTCCCTGCATAAGTTGCAGGCCCCAATCGATGCCTGCAGACGACCGACCATCGATGGAACGACGCCGCAGTCCTGTAGGTCCAACGCTTGAGTAACATTTTGGGGGATCAAGTCCCACGTCTAAGTTTATAGTGACGCTCCCAATCGATGGAGCGTATCCTGCTTGACGGGGCATCAATTGTTTGTCGTCAATTGACACTGCCTACCATTTGGGTCCTCCTCAAGGACCCTTTGGGTGGTCCTTGGGGAGTCCTAACAAGAAGTTTCAAACCTAAATAAATCCTTCTAAATTTTAGGAACCTTTCACTCTATTAATTTTAGCTGCAAACACTACTTATAACGTCATGAAACATACTAAGTCACGCAATCACGTCTCAAGGCTAACTTTTGAATGTCTTGGACGTTCTTCGATGTTTCACTTCCAAACTCTTCCAAACTAAAAGCACTGTCCCTTAACACCATTATTGACAATTTTAAGACCTTTAAGCTCATGAAACATATGTTAGTCTCTATTTTGACCTAATTAATTTTGGGGTTCTTAAATTGGATCGTCTTTAGAGCAATGATCAACATGGTCACCTTTCTCATTTGGCGAGTCACCTTTTTGTTTGGAGTTCGCAACCAGTCTCGAGAGGAAACAGTGTTGTGCATTGTCATTTTAGGTGATATCACGCTCACTAGGAAATCTACCTTTCTATTTTTCAAATCATCAATGTATAATTTGCACATCTTTTTTTTATTTTTTGTCATTCTTCTAGACATTCATGCTTTCCTTATCCATTAGCGGTCATAGTTGCAAATCATCAAAATTTCATCTGAATAAGACAAAATTAGGCATTGAGGACATAAATTATTCAACTAATTAAATCTTAAATGAATTCAAATCTACCACGCAACTTATACTTTTACTTGTTTCAAGTAAATGAAGAACACAATTAGATCAAAAAGGGTGTCGACAAAAATATTCATAAAAGGTAACAGGCAATTTCCATAAGAAGACTATTCTCAACAACATGATACACTCAATAATGATTAAAACAAAGCTTCAAATGATGACAAGACGGTTTCAACACAAGCACGATCTCACTTTAGCTTCTTTTCTAATGCAAGAGCATTTTTCAATAAATGAATTAAGTGCCCTCACATGAAGAACGATTATATGATCTCACAAAGAAAATCAACTAAAACATAAGGAATCAATGCAACTCCCATTCTCATAAAAGAGAAACCATGTTAGTTTTGTCCCGTAGGTTTGCCCATACATTTCAATCATCACAACCTAGTTCGTGCAAGATCTCAAGGATCATTTAGACTAGTAATTGGGATGAGGGTTAATGTATGGTTAATTTGGCTCTGACTTTACCTTTTCAAAGCATTGTTGTAATTATCTTTACCTCTTCTCGAGTTTTTTTCATTTTTTTCTGGGATAGTGCCCAAGTACCCCCTCAACCTATGCCCAAAATCTCAGAGACACACTTATACTATACTAAGGTCTTATTACCCCCCTGAACTTATTTTATTGATAATTTTTTACCCCTTTTTAGCTTACGTGACACTATCTTGTGGACCCAAAGATGGTTGACTTTTTTTTCGAACTAGTGCCACGTAGGCTAAAAAGGGGTAGAAAATTACACATAAAATAAGTTCAGGGGGGTAATAGGACCTTAGTATAGTATAAGTGTGTCTCTGGGATTTCGGGCATAGGTTGAGGGGGTACTTGAGTATTTTCCCTTTTTTTCCAATTGAGAGCTCAAACTTTGAATTTGACTCAATCTATTTGCAACACCCTTTATCCATTACTTCTCTTTTTCATGTCTATTTTTTAAGATGTTTTCGTTCAAAAGACTCTCTCTCACTCTCACTCTCTCTCTCTCTCTCTCTCTCACTCTCTCTCTCTCTCTCTCTCTCTCTCTCTCTCTCTCTCTCTCTCTCTCTCTCTCTTTCTTTATAAGGAGGGATTCCTTCTTTTTCTAACAAATTAAACTTCAAAGTTTAATCTTATATCTTTTTTCTTTGCCCTTCACTTCGCTTTAATTCTTTTTTTCTTTCCACACCCACAACGTCGGATTTTGGATTAAGTTCACTATTTAAACTTAACAATGCTTCAGAAAGGATTTTGGGATAGAAGATAGAGCGAATTTTGCTCAAGAGGTTTAAGCTTTGTTTTGTCAACAACTGGTTTAGGCTCAAATGGTGAAAATGGATGCACACCCTCATAAGGTTGTCAAAAAAAATTATGAAAATTCAGGTTCCCTCTTAGAATTGTTGCCAAAGATCACGCCTTACATATACCAAGACACTTCAAAACATTTAGCACATCCCAAAAGTATCAAAAGTGTGTTTGATGTTCATTGTAAGTCTCACATAGTCAACAAAACATTCAAAGAGATTACTCAAAAACGCATCAACATCAACTTCATTCTCGAATCACCAACACTATATATCATCCTCATCATTAATAATATCCAAGACATCAATATTGAAGACAATTGATCCTTGAATCATTATCCATGGAAACTCAAGCATTTAATGATTTTTAAAACTCATGGAGGGATTGCCAAATTGAGACAAAACAAAAAAGTCAATCGCGATACATTAAACCAAATGAAATACTATAATATAAATAAAAGTAAACTAATAAAATTACCTGGAACTAAAAAGTAAGGAAATACAAAGTACAAGGGAAATATTGGATTAAGAACCTCCCACAAAATAGAAATATGTAGTGTCCTTAATGCAAAGATAGTAAATTGTAGGAAGCTGAGTAATAATTTTGATAGGCTTTGCTTGAGGAATACTCTCATATAGAGTCTCTACAAGGAACCACCCATGGCATCATTTGGTCTCACTAACCCACCAGCCACGTTTATGGTCCTAATTAATAGGGTTTTCCTGAATACCATAATTATTTTGTCATAGTATTCATTGATTACATCCTCATATACTCTAAGAACTGAGAGGATCATGAAAAACATTTGAGAATGACATTGCAAGAACTCAGAGAACATCAGTTGTATACAAAATTTAGCAAATGTGAGTTTTGGCTGAGATCACTGACCTTTCTTGGTCAAATTGTGTCCGACCAGGGTGTAGAGATTGATCTTGAAAATATTGAGGCAGTAAAGAATTGTCCAAGACCCCTCACTCTTACAGACATCCAGAGTTTCTTGGGTTCAGATAATTACTATCGCAGGTTTATTGAGGGTTTTTCTTCTATTGTTGCTCCATTGACAGCTTTAACAAAGAAGAAGGTGAAGTTTGACTGGTCTGAAACTTGTGAAAGGAGCTCAAAGACCGACTCACTTCAGCCCTAGTTCTCACTTCATCGAGGAGTTGTGTAGGGTATGTGGTATACTGTGATTCTTACGAGTAGGTTTGGGATGTTTTCTTATGTTGGATCACGAGGTGATTGCATTTGCATACAGTTTAAAATCCGTAAGAAGAATTACCCTACCCATGATCTTGAGTTAGCTGTTATGGTATTTGCATAAAAACTTTGGAGACATTACTTATATGATGTAAATTTTAATGTATTTACTGACCATAAAAGTCTTCAATATGCTTTTACACAAAGAGAATTGAATCTTCGTTAGAGAACATGGCTAGAGCTGCTCAAGGATTTTGACATGAGTGTCCACTATCACCATGGCAAGGCCAATGTATTGGCTGATACGTTGAGCTGATTAAGCATGGGCAGTGTGTCTCATATTGATGATGAGAAGAAGGACCTGGTTAAAAAGGTACACCAATTGTCTAGATTAGGTGAATGGTTGGTGGATACACCAAGTGGGGGTGTTTCAATTCATTCCAGATCTGAATCCTCATTTGTTATAGATGTTAAAGATAAGAAGCATCTCGACCCAGTGCTCATGGAGTTGAAAGACTCATTTTTAGTAAGCTGAATGAATCATTCTCTCTTCATGTTACTGTTTTTTTATAGTGTTGACATGATTTTTGTGTTTCATGAGTTGTGATGTGCATTGAGTTTTAGTATTATTGGGAAGGAAGTTCCTCAATCGTAGATATAAAGCTTCAGATAAGCTTTGAGTGATGTGCATCATCAAGAGTAAGTTGTGAATCAGATATTCACAACGAGTAAAGTTTCAAGTATTTGATGTATTTTTCCAAAATACCCTCTTTATTTTAAGATGATGTGTAGTGTCATTCATGGATGAATGTTCCTAAGGGGGGGATAATGTAACATTCCAGAAAATGTACATGACAGGTGAAGATTCTAGTAATTTTTTAATAATGCGCATTGGGGTACATAGGCATCCCAATGCTCAATATTGAGAAATATTGCTCATATTATAGAATATTTGCTTAAGGGTGTTAGCCAATCTCTGTGTATGCACAAGTATTTAAAATATAATCCAAGCTTGTCTAAGAATTTTACTTCCAATGAAGACCTTAATCTAAAATTATTCATTCTCTACTTAACACATTATGTACTAGACATCCAAGTGTCAAGCCTAGGTACCATAGCATATGACCACTTAAAATGATCATGTAGATTAAGCAATGCCCAATGACATAGTGAGGATTCTTTGGACAATAAGTAAACATTACATATGAACATTCCAGAATAGTTAGTTAGGAAAGTAAATGCAACACATATGCAAGCTCATGTGCAACCACCCAAGGGTTAGAGCGGTTGGGGATAGGCGTGCGTCCGGGTCAAACCATGTGGGCCCAAGCTCCTTAACCGGTCCTACACTCTAACCAACTGACCTAGTTAACTAACTAACCTAGGACAAACAAAAAATAACTAACTAAGGGACTCTTTAACCTAAGACCTAACTAGGTGACATTAAAACAAGTAAATAACTAAGAAACATCCTAGTACATAACCTAGGATGGTTCAAACGGGTTGGTTATGTTCCTAATGATTTAGGGGTACTGTCACACCCGGATTTAGGAATCCAAATGCAACTGGCGTCGTTAACCTCTCAAAGGTCGCAGACAAGCCTCTTCTTAGCTTTCATTACATTCATGTAGTTAAATTAGCAGAAAATTTAATACTTTTGAACATAATTAAGTATACATAAACTCCATAAATTTTCTATATAGAATAATATTCTACTAATCTCAAATCAAAATAACCATATACAATTGATGAATCAATTTGAATCAAAAGATTTATATATAATGTAATAGTTTGCAAAAATAGCCTTAATACAAAGCTTCAAAATAAATATCTGAAAAGAAACGCTATGGACAAAATCCACTAGAATAATATTCTACTAATCTCAAATCAAAATAACCATATACAATTGATGAATCAATTTGAATCAAAAGATTTATATATAATGTAATAGTTTGCAAAAATGGCCTTAATACAAAGCTTTAAAATAAATATCTGAAAAGAAACGCTATGGACAAGATCCACTAGCTATGTCTAAAGTACTAATCTAGATAGATAAGTGTAGCATCCTTGAACATCAAGAGGACCTACCAAAGTCTGTAGATCGACAATCCAAACAACTTTGATGAATCTTCAACCTTGTCTTGACCTGCACCTATAAAGATATTAATAGTATAGGGTTAGTACACACTTGTAATAAGTATGGGTATATGCACACATACACATAATAACTATGCATGATCGAGGAAAGATCTTCCTATAACAACATGTCATTTTTGGAAAGTAACATCACTAGACTTCGTAATTCATTATTTATGAATCGTGGTACGAATATGACGTATTTTAATGCATTCAAAGCACACAGATCATTTTCTATATTAATATAATACTATATAATCATAAACATAATCTTAGAACAACTCGAGCGAAAAATTTTAAATTTGATGCCCTTAACACGAGAGCACCTTTTTTGACACTTAGTTTTCTTTTTCAGTCTTTTTCTTCTTCTTGTAATGTAGTTCAATGATCTCTTTTGATCCTATGTTTTACTTACAAGTGCAATGATTCATTTTAGTCTCATACCTACAATGAATCAAGTAAGTAATCCAAGGACTAAGGAAATGATTTGGCTATCCTTACAACAACTTATTCTTTCCATTCTAGATTTGTTGGGTAGGAACACTTTATAAGCCAATCTTTATTGGCTAGGCCAGTTATTTCATCATTTTTCATATAAGGTATAGCGTGGCGCATTGATTAGACATTATATTTTACTCCCCTTTATTGGCATAATATAAGAAGTCATTATAAGCCATTTTTATTTGTCTATGCCAATTTTCATGATAAAAGAAATCATTATTGGCTATGCTCATTATTTGCTAAAAACATCATTTTTATCAAACACTGACGATTCATATTCTTAGGCTCTTACTTTCTTATCTCACATTGAACCACCCCTTTCTGTGTGGGGTACACACTGTATTTCATATTTAGCTCATATGATCTATGTCGTTTAATGCTCAAAGAAAGTATCCGGTTTTACTTTAGCCGTGAACCACCTCTTTTTGGTGTGGGGAAGACACTGGACTTCGTTTCACTTTAGCCGGTGAACCACCCCTTTTTAGTGTGGGCAGACACTAGATTTCATCTTAACTCACATTATTTAGGCTTACTTTGATCGGTGAACCACCCCTTTTCGGTGTGGGGCAGACACAGATTTCATGTTAGCTCGCATGATCTACTTCTGTTAATGCTAAAGAATTCATTAAAGAAAGTAAGAAAGAATGAAAGTAGTGTGTTCACAGTGAACAACAAATCAAAGAAGTAGAAACGTAAGTTCAAAGTGAGCTTGTTAGTAAGAGCTTAAGAATGACAATAACCAGCTTTTTATAAGAATGAAGTCTTAGCAAGTTAGTGGTTTATGCCAATATTGGAGTATGAATATATGCCTCAAAGATTCATATATTTGGTTAACAACCAATTAATGGGCAAAGCCAATAAAGATTGGCTTATAAATAAATTCAAGCCCAATTTAAGAAAAATGGAAAATATAACTTGTAAGTAAGGTAGCCAAATCATTTTCTTTGTCTTTTGGATTACTTACTCAATTCATTGTAGGTATGGGAATACGATAAATCATTGCACTTGTAAGTAAAACATAAGATCAAAGGAGATCATTGAACTACACAAAAGAAAGAAGAAAAAGACTAAAAAATAAACTAAGGCTGGAGGGAAGAGCTCTCTGCCTAAGGGAGCAAATTTCTTACGTTTTGTTCAAGTTGTTATAAAATTATGTTCATTATTCCAAGGTATTATGTTCATAAAGAAAATGAGTTGTATGCCTTAATTGCATGAAAACATGCCATATTCATGGCATGAATCATAAATAACGATTTAAGAAAGTACAGTGACTTAACTTTCCAGAAACATCATGTTGCTTTAGGAAGAGCTTTCCTTGATCATGCATAGTTCTTATGTGTGTATGTGCATACACCATACTTAGTACAAGTTTGTACTAACCCCATATATTATTACTATTTTTATAGGTGAAGAGAAGATTGAAGATTCGACGAAGCAGTTTGCATTTACGATCTCCAGACTTTGGTAGGTCCTCTTGAGTTCAAGGATGCTAAACTTTATTATTCTAGATTTAGTACACTAGACATAGCTGGTGGATGTAGTCCCTAGCGTTTCATTTGAAACATTAGTTCAAGTGTTTGTAATAAGGCCGATTAGCAAATTATATTATTATTATGATTCTCTATTTCGATTATTTAATCTTTATTAGATGGTTGCTTTAATTTGAGCTTATTAGAATATCACTCTTATTCAGTATCATATGAAGTATATATACACTTCATTAAGTATTAAAAATTTTTAATTTTTCCGCAAATTTAACTATATGATTGTTATGAAAGCTATGAAGAGGCTTGTTTGCAACCTCTGAGAGGTTAACAACACCGATCTCATTTGGGGTCTAGATTCTGGGTGTGATATAGATGTCCCATGGTGAGGTTGATATTTCGTCAAAGTGATTTTCAAAAAGGCTAATCAGCAGAGGTTCTTCCCTAGTCAGTAGTCAATGACCACAGGCATCTAAACAGCCCATGAAGCCCCACATGGTCCGTGAAGGGGGGGTTTTCCGACGTAGAGTTTAGGGTCAACTTAAAACAATCATATCTCTTAGCACATAATGAATTAGGTGGACCATATCAAATCAATTATCTCCAAGTTCTCTTTCCAACGTCACCAAGATTGGTCGTAGTGCCTTAGAAGACTTTATTGTCTTTGTAGTGAGCAAAATTTGGCAGTTTAAGTCGGGGGTTATTAGGTCTTTTCCCAATTATTTTAACTCAATACTACGTCACTTTACCTTCTACCCAAAGCCTTATATAACGATTTTAAACCCCAAAATCACCCAAACTCAACTCATTCTTTTACATTTCCATAAGCTGACCAATTTCATCCTCCCAAATAATATCTCTCTAAAAGTTTGAAGAAGAAGTCAAGTTAGGATATCAAGATCAAGTTTCCAATTCACCATAGCTTTTGGGGTTTGAACTCTACTGTATGATAGTCTTCATCTATGAAACTCTTTCCTCCATAGAGTCCTAGATTCTCCAATTTTGAAGTTAGAAATATCCGATGGAAGTTAGGGTTTTATTCCATGTAATGGGTTCCATTCATTGTTGGTTTATTTGATTGTTTTATGACTTTTTACGCATGAATTGAAATAATTGCATGTTTTTAAGATGAATACCCGTAATGGATGCACACCCTCACAAGGTAGCCACAAAATATTTAAAAAAAAATTGGGTTCCCTATTAGAATTGTTGCAAAAGATCACATCTTACATATACAAGGATTTAGATAATTAGACAAACAAAGTAAATTCTAGGACTCCACATGCATATTTTCAAGTAATATCTCACCACACATGTAATTTAGAAATACACTCATTTAGAACATCCCTAAATTATCAAAAGTATATGTGTGATGTTCATTTTAAGGCTATCATCAAAAACACTGCTAGTCAACAAAAGATTCAAAGAGATCGCACAAAAGCGCATCCACATCAATTTCATTCTCGAAACACCAACATTATACATCATCCTCATCATGAGTACTATCCAAGACATTACTATTGAACACAATCGATCCTTGAATCATTATCAATGAAAACTCAAGCATTTCATGATTTTCAAAACTTATGAGGGTCGAAAAGTTTGGAGAACGAAAAAGGAAATAGACACACATTAAACCAAATGAAAAACTATAATATAAATAAAAGTAAACAACTACAATCATACAAAATAAAAAAGTAAAAAAATCAAAGTAAAGGGAATTTTGGTTCAAAATCCCTCACTCCACCCAATATAAATATGTAGTGTCCTCATTGCAAAGACAATAAATTATAGGCAGCTGAGTAAGAAGGTCTTCCTTACAACACTTTCTTGAGGAATACTCTCATCTAGACTATTTGGAAGGAAGCATCACGCGGGTCTTCAGTTTCAAACAATAAAATCACTGCATGTAGTAGTGTAGTATCAAATGAGGCATCAGTGCTTGTCACAACACTAAGAAGGATAGTTGAGTTTGAAGCGACGCGACTAATGCCAACAGTTGAAGTCCCCCGAAGGTATCTCTTATTGGTTGCCTGAACAGTCACCTTCTCTATCTCCTGTAGGTCTATGAAAGTCTGTGAAATCTCGTGCTCATCCTTCTAAATCCTTAACTCCCCTCTTATATCTTTGGCCAAATCATCATCGGCCTTCTTATCATCCATATCGATATCATAAACACTCACAACTATTTGTGGTTGCACAATAGAAATTGCTTGCTGCTTATCTTCGTAAGTGGTGTAACACTCTAAAAGTTCATGACTTAGTATAGAGACTCACTAAATGAACTAAGACTTGAAATACTGTTTTAAGCCTAAAATAGTGTATTCAACCTAATTCGGAAGTGCTAGAATCAAAACGTCAAGAAATGACCATGACGTCCAGAGAATTATAAAATGTGAACTAGTGTCCCTTGGCATGGTTCAAGGGGTTTAATGTATCAGAATTTGGTCAAATTTGGTCAAAAGGTGTTAAGCATGGATTAGAGGGTGGTTAGGATCAAAACTTCCATGTATGAATTCCTAAGGACCAACCTAAGGATTCTTGGAGAGGACATTTGACTCAAAACTGTCATTTGGAAATTGTGCAACCAGGAGACCAAACGATGAGTGGTCGTGTCATGACCAAGGATCACCCCCTAGAAGTAACACGGCGTACTTGACCTCTAAGAGGTCATATACAAGCCCTTAGATATCTTTCATTGCATAATCGTAATAAAAATAGCAAAAAATTTAAAACTTTTCATACCACATCATAGGCTAGATCATCACTTCATATATATATATATATATATATATATATATATATATATATATATATATATATATATATATATATATATATATCTGTGTGTGTGTGTGTGTGTGTGTATATACATAGATACATATATATATAAATATATATATATATATATATATAATATCATAAGTACATAAAGTCTCGTTTGCCAACATAAGACAACTGAATAGAATAGAATAGGGACATGTCCCTTAACAACATAAAATATAATCTAACTATTACATCAACTTTAAGAAACATCTTGACATAGGCAACCCTCACTACACCATTTTAGGCCTACAGCCACGCTTGTAGACTAAATTAGAAAAAAGCGTGGCCTTTGATAAAAGGCTACACTTTTCGACTTTAGGTGACACTTTTTATGGGGTGGCCTAAAGAAGCACAACCTTTGACATTAGGCAGCATTTTTTAAATGTTTGCATCATAGCTACACTTATAAAGCGTGGCCAAAGAGGTATAAGGGTACGCTTTGTTGTAATTTATTAGAAACACCTTTTTTTTATTATACTGCACTTAAAAGTGTTGCCTTTGCTTGATTATTGGTCTCACTTAAAAAGTGTTGCCTTTGATATCTTATCTAGAACAACACTTATGAAGTATAACTTTTTTTGGACGTCCTACAACATCACTATTGAAGTGTGGCAATGTTGTATAGAATTTTGTAGCAACAATTTTTTTATTTTTAATCATAATAATTTTTATTTGCATATATTAAATATTCAAATAATTAAATATACAAGTGACCAAAATCACAAAGTTAACTAATTATTAAATTGAAGCTATGCATTTCAAAAAAAACTTCGTAAAACATGTCCTGTACAAAGAATACTTCGAAAGTGATTGCTTAAAGTTTTCTACTATCAAAAAATTCAACAAAACCAAAATCCATTCAAAGATATATGACAATAGTACAAAAACTCTTCATCATTCACTACAAAAGGTCGAGTTTAATTCTCACCACCTCAAATTCAATTACTGACACATTCCTGCCTATTCAAAACAAAATTACAAATTAGTGAAATAAATGTGGAAGTGTATACTTGTAGAGTATTCACTGTAAGCTAACCAATTCAAATCAAAGATTTATATATATATATATATATATATATATATTGTAGAGTATTCACTGTAAGCTAACCAATTCAAATCAAAGATTTATATATATATATATATATATATATATATATATATATATATATATATATATATATATATATATATATATATATATATATATATATATATATATATATCCTGGATGGAGATTACTTTTTCTTGGGTGCATCAAGTATACAGAGTGTGTGGCGTCTGAACACACATTTCTACTAGGATATAGGTCCTTGAATACCATCCAATCCTTTCATATTAATTTGATTCTTGTAAATGAAATTATTCTCTTCACTCAAGTACATAAAAAATTTAATAAAATATGTAATGATTGATTGTTCAAGTTTGCACTTAGATTAAAGAACACACTATTCCTACTAGCATACCGATCATTCCGGTCAATGCCACCAAATCTTTGAGCGACATGATGATAAATAACTATCTTCCGAAGCGTTAGATCCATCATGAACACATAGCTTCCCTTATGGCTTTGTTGTTGTCAATATAGTGATCACAGTCAAAGTTTTATATATAAGGAGCATTAGTGAGGACAACAAGCACCCTAACCTGTCAAATAGATTTTAAACTCATAAGTAGAAATATCACATATCAATAGAGAAAAAGTAACAGCTTTATGCATTACAAACCAGTGCATTCATTGCACCACTTTTCTCTAGATACGTATACTAGTTGGGGTAATTTTTCACCATCAATATATAGCCCTCCATTCTGGACAAGGAACACCTCGAAATGATAACAATATACAAAAAGATATTGATAAAACTTGCAAGACGCATCAAAATTATAAGTTCAGCAAGAAATTATATTCTTGCTTCATCATTCATTCGCTTTATTGCTACTTTCTATTGTTTTAAATGTAGAATTAGTAGGGACGTCTCTACCCATAATAACACTTTTTAACATATTTTTAAGCTTATTTTAGTTAAGACTAATCGTACATCTTATTTATCAAGGGACAAGAATGATCAAATTTTGTTCTCCTTACTGATTTTGCAATATATTCCAACAATAGATAAACAATACTTTGCATCAAGAGGAAACAACGACATGAACTGCAAATCTTGATTCTCAGCTTGAAATAATAAATGACTCCAAATCCACCTTTCCCAATCTTATTGAAAATGCTAAAGTTATCAGTCGACTCATCAAGTTCTTCATATGAACATTCTACTGATTTGTTCACATGTACGCTTGGAAGACCTTGTGAATCACTATCAACAAGGTCAGTGCCTTAGGCCATATGTATTAGAATATGTTTGGAGTAATAAACTAAGAAAGTTCTAGTGTTTCTTCACATGTATCAATCACATTGTAAGCACATTAGGAGTAATAAATCTAGCACTAGATACATCCATGAAGATGAAATTTGATAATGAATTAGAATATTGACTATCTTAAAGTGCAGGGTTAGAAAGAACTTTTTCAGATAATCAGGAAAATGCTTAATTTACAACCATGATAGACATTTTCATCATGAGGCTTCATTCAGAAGATTTGAAATCAAAATTTGGGAAGAGCAAATAAGTAGAAAAAGAAAGAGAAAGATTTACAATTACCAAGACTAGGTGGATGGGATTGACCAAAATCTGGATATTTGCTGCAATAGATCGAGTTTACTTTTGACCTCTATTCATGAAATTCAATCAGCGACATTTTCCTGCACATTCAAAATTAAATTATAAGTTAGAGAATCATGTATTCATATGCTCACTAGTCATTGTTCAATTCCAAGCCCCTTTCCAACCCCTTCACAGTGAAATTATCCCCAAACATGACAAAGTAGACCCAATATGAATGATAAAATCTCAAAGAAAACAGTAGGTAAACATGCAAATGCATAAAAACATGCAATAATTTCATCACCAACATTGAAATTTCTTCACGGTCGTATTATCAAGAGAAGATAGGGTTTATAAATTCTGCTTGGGGAAATGAAACTAAACTTGGTCATCAAACTGAGCAAAATGATCGGGAACCCCGTCCATTATTAGGTGCAATAGAAGAATATTCTAGTGTTGCAAATTACAGCATGATATTGCTACCTTCTTGGTCTGGCTTGTCAACCTTGTGGCATACAATTCACCTATTTTAATGTGTGTTTCATTATCTTGAGACTAGGTGACTTTTTATACCACATTTACACTTATTTACACATGTTGTTCAAATACTTTTACATGTATTTTCTCATTATTGTTAAATAAATGAATATTTCTGAATGTTCATTCAGATACTTGCAGAACCATATGTAATGAGTTACTTGAAGTAATATTTGAATGTTACTTGCTGTAATGTTTGAATGTTGCAGTAATACTTGCATTCAAAATATTCAGATACTTGAAGAACCATATGTAATGAGAAAACATTTAGCCACACTCTTACGAGTATCTGAGTGTTTTCTCAGTAATAAGATTTTTTGCAGCCACAAACATTCAATTTATGTTACTACAGGGGACTATAAAACCTTTGTGGTTTCTGATTACATGCACAAAGCATATTCATATGTAATAAGAAACATGCATCCCAAATATTTAATAAGTTCATCAATAGTAGATCATGAAAAATAGATCAGCTCACTATGTTACATTTTATCAGAGTAGGGCAATGAAATGAAACTTTGGTAAGCCAACATGCCCAACGACTACTAATTCCCCTTATTCTACACAGGACAACTATGTAAAACCATGAGCCTAAGTCCTCCCCCCCCCCCCCAACAAAAATCATTCCATAGTCAAACAGGGAAAATGAAAACAAACAATGCAAGGCATGACAGTACATTAGAAAATAGAGATCTTCGTTCTTATATAGTGATGCAATATGCCTACCAATCTTATCCTCTTTATGTAATATACAAGACAAGTAAATTGTCTCAAGAAAAATAAGTGAATATAACACATTGGACAGCTTCCAGAAGAACCTCAATAAATTCAATAATAAGAGGAGATACACAACTGAGAATACTAACTTCCCTAGGTCCATTAGTTGTTTTTAATAAAGGACTACGAGTCCAAATTTGCAAAAAAGAAAAAAATAAATTAGCAGAGAATACTAACTTCAAAAGTAATTGTGTTGTATAATTGAAAAAGAGTAATGGACTAACGATTAGTTTGTAGAATATATAGTGAGTACTACTTATATATGACTAATGTCACAAACAGTACCATCAATGATGCATTTTCTCTGCGCTGCCTCTAATGTCCACTACCTCATAATAATAAGAAAAATAAATATTTACATAACAATCAGATTAGAAAGAAGTTTGATAATTGTATGAGGAATACTTCGGAGATTTATTTCTTGTAGTTAATAAGTTTTTATAACACAGAATTCGAGTGCATAACACAAAAAGGTTGTGCATAAAAAAATTTCAAGAAAGTAATGTTTTTCATCATTAGGGATATCAACAACTTCAATTTATGTTGTTTTGGTCTTAGTTTTTCCTTTATTGTAAGAAATGTAGTGATACTAAGTAGAAGGATGCACACACTTACTAGTTACCAGGTGACTTGAACGTATTCTGCCAGTCAAGTGAAGGCATTAAACTAGATGGTTGTCCACTCATTGAAGACTCGATATAAACGTTAGTTTTGGATGAAAAAAATATTAAAATGTTATTCCATGGCCTCTACAATAATCTTTAATAATTATGTGGCAGCATAACATACTCACAAAGTATGGTCATAAGAACTGAGAATGTTTTGTTGAGGCCAATGATAGCTTGGACACTCTAAGTCATATTCTACTTCATCGAAGAAGCAGCAGACTTATGAGGCTATATATCCCAAAGATTCCAGCATCAATCTGAAATTTCAATGTTGCTAGAGATCAAATAATCTGAAAAGAGAATTTTTTTAGAGAGATTAAAAAACCAACATCATTTAATGGTCTATCAAAGACATTTTTCAGTTCCCATAATACTCCTCAAGCTAAAACATTAGATAATTCATATTTCCATTAGTGTGATGCTTTAAACAGATATACAATATTGAAAGGAACTAAATCAGACACTGTACATTATTCATGAGTGAAAAAGATCTATATAGGTAATTAACTTGTGCCAAATAGAACAAAAAAAATTTCCTATAACTTTTGCTATAAATATTTAATTACCTCAGACATCACAAGGACAAAATATAAATACCAAAATTATTAAATTCATGATCCATGTTTAATGTTTAAATGCTGATTTTCTACGAGATGTCATGAAAGAATAGATTTTGTACCCAAAAAGTAAATCTCTACTACAAAGAACATTTAGACAGTAAGAGATTTTGGTCCAAGATCTATTTTAACCTTAATTACCTTCACAGTATTGCTTGAATGGGTGATTCTACAGAAAATTTAAGTCAGATTTTTAATGTTTTTTGTGGTAGAAAGAAATTATCGTGTTTTAAGCAAACAACAAAATAGTAATAAGGTACTTCAAAAAAAAACATCATTTTGAGAAATAATACACCAAAGACATAAGTATCATCTTTTAGTTTCTCTTAGGCATTATAATGCCAATCTCGCAACAGAATTCACTAGGAGACTCGTGATATGAACGATTTCTTCTTTATTTATACTTGAAACAGTAATGATATCATAAAATCTTCATGTCGCCTCTTCAAAAGACATTGATAAACTTAAAAAAATTGATATTTATATTACAATAAGAGAAATACTATAATCAAATCAATTTAATCTTTAAAGATAATTAATATTTAATTTATGAGTTTAGATGTGAATGAATTGAATAGTCATTGAGTTTCATAATAATTTGTCAAAGCTAAAGCAGTAGGAAACTACAATAGATCTAGCATAGTAACTTCTAATGACTAAAGCAAATCTGTAATAGAATTGCAACTAAACTTTAGATTTAAAGAAGTCCAAAATCTAAGATACAACAACTTCAAATTAAAGAAATCGGTACTTACGCTTGACTAAATTGATATTGGATAAATCTCCATCTCAACTCTTCAGTTCTTCAGCTTCCACTCTTCATTTCTTTAGATTTAGCTCTGCATCTTTAGCTCAGTTCATCTTTCTTCAGTTGTCAGCTTCATCTCGGTTCGTCAATCTTAAGTATCAAAGAAATCGCAAGCTCAGTTCTTCACCATTAGCTCGGTTCATCGATCTTTGATTCGTGATACTAGTTCTTTACCTTTAGCTCTTCCTCTTCAGTTCATCGATAGTTTTAGAGAAAGCGTAAAGTTGGAGAGAGAGAGAAAATAAAATCTTTCATTAATTATTATTTTCTTGGCCAATAAAAATAGGAGGGAGAGTTGAAAATTATGGAGGGAATATAATATTTTAGTGAAAATTTTAAGGCCACACTTTTAATGTGTTGTTATTACAATTATAAAAGTAAGACCCTTTAAAAGTGTTGCCATATATATAAATAATTTTTGCCATTTATTTGCATACTATAACAACTGTTGACAGCCAATTTTGACCCCACCCTATAGGAGTTGATTAACGAGCTTTCTAATTTTAAGCGACTTAAAATAATTGATTTTATGAAGTTTAAAGTGTCTTAAATTATTTTAAGTTAATCTTGACCTTACATATATAGATATATGTAATTTTAGAAATCTTATATGTTTTGCGTAACTATATGTATAATCGGTGTTTTACGACTACTCAATATTCATCTAAAAAAAATTAGTTCGTTTAAATATTTGGTTTACATTTTGAATTAGTTGTTTTATAATTAAGTCGATTATTTGTTTCATTAAAATAGTTCACGGAAAAGCAACGGTAACACAGGGCAGTACGAGTCTCTTTATTAACCGTCCTTACCCTTGCGTATGAATTTCAGCAACGGCAGGTCACGCGATTCCGTCCATGTAGCTCGAGATGGTTCCACGTTGATTTCCAATGACATAAGATGAATCAGAGTCGTCGATCTCCCTTCTTACATTTCGGATTTTATCATAAAAATGGTTTTCTTGTACAACCCAGCCTATCTCCCTATCTTCGGGAGAAATTTTGAATTGAGCTTTGAGTTGAGGAATCTCAATTCTACCCTTTTCCTGCCACTTTTGAAAACCCGAATCCCTTCTAAAAATATTCCTCTCCTTCCTTGGAAAAAGGGGGTGGTTTTTATTTGCAATTTTTTTAGAACACATTGAGAGATTAAGTTGAAAAGCAGAGGATTTCTTCCGAAAAGAAAGAGAGTTACTTTAAAGTTGCAGATTTAGGTTGAGAAAAATCGCTTGAGTTTCTTTAGTCATATTTCCTTCTTTTTTTAGGGAAACAAATACAAATACCTTAAGTAAAGTGATCGAAATAGACACTAAAGTACGTAAGAAGAAAGGATATAGTCGATTTTTGCCTACGTATATTTATCTTTTGGTTCCCGATATTTTCCGTTGAGTTGTTCGAAGCGCAGATTCTCGGTTGAGTTGCTCGTTGTTGTCTGCGCCTCCAATTGTGTGGTGAAGTTGTCGTGTCCCAGATTGTCCGTATCTCGGTATCGCTATTCAAAACAAGGTTACATTGCCTTCCCTTTATTATTTACAGTTCTGATTTGCATGAATGAAAGTCAATGTGTGTTCTATAACTTCTTTCGTGTATGTTGATATAAACTGACTTTCCAACAATTTGTTCTATTCAGGGTAAAGTATTGTGGTTTTAACGATTCCTTTCTAAGTCATGTATCGACAAACTTTAATGTTCGATTTTTGATTTGTACTTAAACATATAGCTTTAGCCCCCCCTAGCGTTAACATTCAAGTCGTTCCAATGAAGTTCAGATATTGTTATTGGTTGGAGTGACTTACTACATGCCTCATTTTGTCTTATCAATTAAATTTACCCCCCCCCCCTTGAAATACCATGGTTTCATGGTATTTTTAATTTTTTTTCCTTATGTTTAGTGTGTCCAAAAGCCTTTTTGTATTAATTTTTATGTAAGTTTCTCTTTATTCGCAGGAAATCTGTCTAATAGATGAATGCGGAGGTTTTTGAGCAAGAAATGCAGAAAAGTACCACCTACAGAGCTTGTGACGGTCAGTCGTGCCTGTGACGGTCCGTAGGTGGCATCGTAGTGAAGCTGTTGAAGGAAGATGGCGATTTCTGACCAATTATGGGGTTACGGATAGCGTGCACCGTCGTAGCCATGGTAGCATTTTCTACATATAGTTTTTCTTTTTAGTAATGGTAGAATTTTCTACTAATGAGTATTAAATTTGCAGGCACATCACCAGGAAATTCTGGAGAAAATCACTCTACAGCAGTCACTGACGGATACATCGACGGACCTTCATGCATGCGATGGACCGTCATGCATGCGACGGACCTTCGCATAAATCTGTCGTGCTAGGTATGTCAATCTGTTATTTTCAAAACTAGGGCACATGCTACGAAACCAGCGAAAGACTATCACAACTACGACGGGTCATCATCGAGGACTCATCACGCCATTAATGAAGCGTACCTGACCCTACCTGACTGGGGGTTTTTAAATGTTCTTAACATTTAAAAAACCCACCCCCTTCATTTTACCCATTTCCTTCCATCTTCCTCCCACTTCCCTCCCTTTTCAACTTCCAACTTCCTACCTCTCTTTCAAACGATCATTTTCCCACATTCATCAATTCCTTAAAATCCACTCTCTACTAGTCGGAGTTTGTTGTTGTGGTTCTTTACTTGATCACCAAGTACCTTCCTCGCTTGTTTTTTCTCAAATTCTCATGTATGTGTCTTTGATTTCTACCCATTTACATTGCATTTTTGTTTATCAATTAGTATTAGCCTATTTCTTATTGATGGGTTCATTCTTTAATACATATTTTGTCTGACCTAGGTTGAGAATCCTCACAATTGCCTTGTTAAAACTCTAAAAATAGATGCTTTAGCATTGCTAGTTTACTAGGTATTTGGGTTAGACACATGTAGGTTAAAACACTAAAAATTCCATTTGAGTCATAGGGGATGATTGTGGCATCCCCAGTTCAGTCACTGAATGACAGAACGAGACCCCGATGATGGAGCGCCATACCCATGACGGACCGTCATAGGGTCCGTCCTAGCATCCCCAACACCCCACTGTCCAAATTTCAAATAGTGTCCACCAACGGACACATGCGATGAACCATCGTTCCCACGACCGTCCGTCCTGCACAACCGTTCTGGTTGTTAGAGACCTTATTCCTAAGGGTCTCTCACTTTTTCTAAGTGTCCTCTAGCGAACACATGCGACGGACCGTCGTTCCCACGACGGTCCATCACACATAAACGTTCTGGTTGTCAGATACCCTGTTCCTAAGGGTCTTTAACTTTTTCCAAGTGTTCTCTTATAGACATATACGACGGACCGCCATACCCTCGACGGTCCGTCCTGCTCAACCGTTCTAGTTGTCAGAGACCCTGTTCCTAAGGATCTCCAATTTTTTCAAAGTGTCCTCTTACGGATATCTACGATGGACTGTCATACCCTCGATGGTCCGTCCTGCATAACTTTAATGATTGTCAGAGACCGCTCTCTTAAGGGTCTCCATACTTTTTTCCAAGTGTCCCACGACGGACATCGGCGACAGACCGTCATAATCACAACGGTTCGTCCTGCTTGTCCGTCATACTTGTCAGAGACTTTTCTTCAAGGGTCACCACATAAACATAGTTCAAGTAAGACATGACGGACCCGATGACGGTCAGTCATACTCACGACGAGTCGTCACCATGTCCGTCGTGTTTCATTGTTACTATAGAAATGTCATCACATCTTAACTCTTTTATTTATTTTGTATCGTTTTTTGCTTGTCTTGTTTGCTCCTTCTAGTACTAATATTGATTCTTTACAGGTACTATCTATTATGGCACCAAAACAAGATCGAGTCTACGCACGTGGGTGGTCGAAGTGTCTGTCGCCCCGTCTGCCCCCCTGGTCATTGGCTCAAATGATGAGCGTGACCCGAGTACGTGCCCCCAGGCACTTCTACCCCATCCCGAGCTGCACGTGCTGCTAGAGCCACACCCAGAAAGGTGGCGTCCAGTGTAGTCACTACCTCCCAGTCTGATGAGGAGCGTACACTGGCTGGCACACCTTCTGGGTCAGCAACTCATGAAGAAGGAGCGTCTGGCTCCTTAGGAGTGTCGTGGTCGGAAGAAGCCTCTGGATCTGCTGAGGTCACTGCACCCGTCACAGCTGCACAGTCTGCCTCATCTGATGAGGTTAACAGTTCTGAATCCACACCTGGATCACCGTCTCATGCTCTCACCCTGGTTACCGACCAGCCCAACTGGTGGTGTGTCGATGGGCAGTATCAAGTCTATTCAGACGCAAAAGTTCTGAATGACAAAGGAGTCATGATGCGTACCCTTACATTGGAGCAGCGGGACCTCACAAGAAGTCTCCCGACTATGACAGAGATCCACAATTTCTTCACCAGACATTGACTGGAGTTGACAGCGCATTCGTTGGGCCGTTATAGGGAAGATTTTGTCCGAGAGTTCTACGCTTCCTATGTGGCTACTCTCATATCACAGATTGATAGGCGGGCTGCCCCGGCCAAACAGGCCCCACTGGATCATGTCCAAGTATGTGGAATTCAGGTTGATATCTCCCTGCTTGCCATCCACCGATATCTATACGGTGAGGTTGTTGATGCCAATCGGACCCCTCTCACCGCCGATTTTGACTACCGGTGGCAAATTATCGAATATGGTCAATTCTTGCGTGAGCCATCGCTGAAAGAGACCACCAAGAGGTAGATGGCTCTGCACTTGTTTATTGATGGAGAGGGTGCTGACTAGGTGACTGAATCGAAGGGAGCCATCAAGAAGGCTGACCTGACCTTCACGGCGAAGATTTTATGGTTGATTGCTTGCCACTACCTTTCCCCGCAGCCGCTGATAATATAGTCACATGGGATCGTACAGTACTGATGGCGGCGATGATAGCCGGGTTTGAGGTGGACTTTGCTTGGCTTCTATAGGCGGTCATGCACGAGAGGGCTTTTAAGGTCACAACTACTTACCCTTTCCCGTGCATGATATTTTCCCTATGTAGGTCCGCAGGTGTGCCTATCTTGCACGTTGATCAGCTGAAGACCCCGCTGGGCACGGTTGATATCGGCCTCATTAGGGATGAGGCCAATGAGTTGGCTCCATGTAGAGGGCCCCGTCTAGAGTTTCCTCAACTTGGTGACAATCTGGTTGATACGGTAGCACAGGCCGGCATGGCTACGCATGCGGCTTCCACTGACACTACCCTGGTCGAGTCTGTCTCGGGTAGTAGCACTGCCCCGAGATCCTCTCGCTCAACCCCTTTCCCCGCTTTGGCCAACTTGCTAGGGTACAGAAATTAGAGGAACAGATGGCTACACTTCAACGTCACGTCATATCTAGCCTTGGATGCAGAGGTCTATTGCTTAGGCAGAAGAGCGCTTAGAGCTGAAAATGATCCAGCACACAGAGCAAAAGATTGCTGAGGTTCATCAGCGCTTTGACACATTTGAGTTGCGGGTGCTAGCCCGGCCAGCCCCTCAGGTGGATGTGTCGACCCTTCAGGATACGGTCGACAGCCTTCGCGCAGACATCGATATGATATTAGAGGCTAGAGTGCCTGAGGCCCCTTCTTCATTGCCCGCTGAAGCCTTATTCGCCACTTCTAAGATTCCACCACCTCCCCCTCGAGAGCATGCCAAGAGGCATAAGGGTCGATAGGAGGATGAGGCTCGATCACGGAAGAAGGAGCACCATGAGATGGAGGCTGCGAGGAGAGCCTCGTTTGCTTATGAGGAGGCGCGTCGGATGAGGGTTGTAGAGTGAGTTGCTGGGGCATCTAGCTCCAGAACTGTGGAGATAGCGGGAGGCACTGCTGATAGTGCTACTGATGCTGAGGACACTACTGAGGGTGTCCAGATTACAGAGGTAGTGGGTTCTGGGGAACTGGACCCACAAGCTTGCTGATTGTCGGCGCTTTGCGTCCCAGGTTTGCTTCACCTACCACTCTTGTATGTCAATTTTTTTTATGCATTAGGGACAATTGCATGTCTTTCTGTTGGGGGTGGGGTAAATGGAAAGCGAGTGCTAGGGTGAAATCTGAGTAGCCAAATTCACTAATCCTCTTTTGGGTTTTTCTTGCATGTTTTCTTTTTTCCCGAGAGACTAATTATTTTTACTGTTTAACCGACATGTCTATATCTTGTTTACATACTTTAATTCTAAAGCATGATGGCTAAAATGATATCTTGATGAAATAAAAATGATGCATGACTAGGCATATTAATTGATAAATGTGTGGATCTAAGCATGACATAGAGGTACACCACTGCATGACCCTAAGTCTAAAATTCGAACTAGGTATCTGATAATCTGGTAGAGTAATTAGATGTCAAGTGAGTGTGAAGAAGATTTGAATAGTCCACTATTTGTCATGATCTAGAACTTGCCTGGTTAGTCCTGCTAAAATTAAGTTGTAATAGACAATTAGGAAAGGATCATAGGCCTTTGTTCAAAATAGTCCATTGTAGCATTGCATCTATCGTGTCTTCATGTTTAAGTCGACCATAAAATTATTGTGTATATTTGGAGTAGTCATTTTTTAACTATTAGCGCGACTTGGTCATTTATTATTAATCGTTTTATCGGTAAACATGTAAGTTAGGTTTTTTCCTTGGTTTCTCTGTCTCTTTCGCTTGAAATTTAGATGGTCCCATTTCAACATCGAAATGATCTCTTCATTCTAATGACTTGTTGTCCCGTTGTATAATCTCATCTGACTGTCTATTCAGTTTCAAAATTCTAATTTAGCCGCTATAGGTGGGTATGTTTCGTGTTGTAGGCTGACTAGATTTTGCATTTCCGCTAGTGCATGGTGTGTAAAAAAAAGATTACTGCCTCATTTTTATGTTTCTTTTGGTTGTTGTTTGCTGATTTGTTTAAATATGTGGTGTAATACCAGATTACTTGGGTTTTGATACCTTTTGTTAGGATAATGATGGGTTTACGAGGTTGCTTGATTCCTTTAAAAGAAAATATTGGCATCTTAAGATTAAACCAAATTAAAGGCCTATGCATTTAGATTTCCTTCCATCAACTGAAATTTGAGTTTCTCGTCATCCGATTTAATAGTTTTTACCATGCATCATTCTACGAGACCTAATAGGTGAGTCGTATGTTTTGTTAAAAATCTGTTGGGATAATCCATTTGTGGCAAGTGTCGTTACTGTTATAATCATTTGTCTACTTTCTTTTGCTTTTTTTTATTATTGGACTTTGATGGCTTTATTTTGGAAGTTCCTTTGAATATTTTGCATTAATTTTAGCCTCACGTGAAATACCATGCTAACATGATAGCATGTTATTCATAATCATTATTCTCTAATTGGGTAAGTCCAAATGTGTTCATGTAAATTTATTTCTGTCGTTTCAAGGAAATGAATTATCCTAGTCCATTTAGTTGTTTGGAAATTGTGGGTATTTGGTATTTTCTAAATAAAATCAATGGATATCCGTTATGATTGCATTTCTTTCCAAATAAATTCCCAAGATAGATCAAATGTTTATTTCATCTCCTATGAGTTTATTAGCACTGAATTAATTATTTGTTGTTTTGCCCGGAATTTTAAAAAATTAGTGCAACTTGGATGCCTTATTATTCAGTGATATTTTGTTTTGCCTGAAATGTTATTTTATTGTGTTTTTTTCTGGTAAATAATTGTGTCAAGTTTTATCCCTATGTTGAATGATGATTTGTGAAGACGGTGTTACTAAATGCTAATTCTTATGTCTGCTCTATTGTGTTGCATGTGACATCCATCTGAGTCCTGTTGGATTCCTCCTTTGTATCCCGAGAGGGCTACAAAGATCCTCCTCAAAATTTCCTATTGATCTAGCCAGCACTAAAATCGATTAATAGATTCGAAATTTAGAGAATTGAAGGAAGTCGAAGGAGCGGGATTAGAAGATCTTTTCTCATTATTTTTATTTTTGTATTGTATTTATTTTGGGCTTAGACCTTGTTGTTTTTTTTTATTATTTCGATTATTTGCTTAGTCTAGGACAGATACGAAAGAAAGAAAATGGGTCAAGAACCCGAAAAAGTTGAAACGGGTCAAAAAGCCCAAAGCAGGTGGGTCCAAAAACTGGTCAAGGCGAACAGCACCCGGATACGGACCCAAATCTCCTTCCCTCTCTCTTATTTCTTGTTTATTTACTTGCTTTGTTTGTTAGTTAGTTTTAAGTTAAGAAACTTTCAAATCCCCACAAACGCCATTTTTTTTTAACAACTCAAAAGTAAATCAAGTTTAAGTAGTTTTCAAAATAATTTCTTCAAGTTAGGTATTTCACCTAGGTAAGAGTTAGCCATTAATTTTCAAACAACTCTAAAAACATTTTTATAACAATTTTAAGCCTTAGCCAAATGTGTTAGTTGTCGGAAGACCATATTAAGCGGAACGTCTTAGGTGCTTTTCAAAACCTTCCTAAGACGTTAATAGGAATCCCCGAATCCTTAACGTATTTTCAAACGATTTTTCTGTTAAGTCTTTTGAAAATAAAGTTTTCTTGATTTTTTTTTCTTTAAAAATTAAGTGGCGACTCTAAAAAAGTTGAAAACCTCAAAACTTATATAAAAGAATATTTCTCCTATTAAAACAACAATGCTTATAAAGTGTAGCCTATAGTTTTAAAAGAGTACGCTTTGGAAGTGTTTCCAATATTATTGTTGCCAAAAGTCAAAAACCAAAAATATTTTAGGCAACACTTTACAAGCGTTGTCAAAATTTAGGATACATCCTCTAGTCATCAAGACCTACACTTTGTGCAAAAATATGAAGAAGAATAGCATTAGTACAAGAATGCACTAAGTATGACAACCATGCAAAAATATGCATTTAAAGAGGACATTTCAATTGAAATCATGCAACATGTATTTTTAGTAATCTTCTTGAGAATAGGCACATTTAAGCACAATATAGTTCACATACAACATATAGGCATGGGTACTACTCACAATAGCACATAAATTTGTTTATCATACTTTAAGGCATATTCATACATACAATACAATACTTCTCTTTTTATCTTATTTCTTTCTTTTATTAACCCTCAAGTGTAAGTACAATGTATCACCTTGAGGTGACTTTACAATACTTTATCATAGATATGATTCATAAACACAACCATATATATTCACAAGTCATAAGCACACCATAAACATAAGCTTTACATAAGCACTACTATCTAAGACAACCCCTAAGTCACACTACTTCAATGTGTTGGTAGCATCCCATAATACTACTTCCACAAAGTGTACCTAAGAATTCACCCTAGACTAGGAATAACATACTTAACAAGTCATAACACTTTCATTTATAACTAGACACAAAGCACATACTTCATAGTATCACATAAGGACTTCTTCCTTTACTACAACCTTAGTATTAACTCATTTAGTTCATACCATAAGTAAACCACCCTCATAACCCCTTCACAAGCTTACTTGTGCAATGTACACATGGAGTCTCATACCCCCACGTATACTAAGTAAACCCCTTTAGAAGCCATAAGTGCAGTTCACATACATAAGCATAATTCATATTTTGACATACAAAGTCACTTAACATGCATTCATACAATTCATACATACATACATACATAAGTCTTACTTTCATTCAAATACTTATCTTATCCTTTCTTGGTTTTCACTAGTGCAATTCATGGGTAGGTTTCACAGTCCTACCTATACTAAGTAATAGAGTCCATAATCTAATCTTAGTCCGTTTCTTACTTTTGGATACTTAGCCATAACCGACATAGACCATGTGAGCTACACAAAATCCGATTCTCCTCCCACACCCAAAAAAAAGGTTAACACTTGACTATGTTGTAACCAATGGTACATAGATATATAGGTGGTATACATAAGCTATAACCTATGGGGGCACGTAGTTATGGAACATGGAGATTGTTACTAGAAATCTTGACATACTGGCGTGGAGGTTTCCATCTCACGAGACAACATCTATGTCGGGAACCCAGACTTGCTAAACGTGAAGGTTCTCTTGTGGGAATCTGGACTTACTAACGCGAATCCCCAACTCTTATCTATCATGTTCACTCGGTGCTACACTCTAACCCCCTTTTTAAATATATTAAGTGTAACACCCTAAAACGAACTAAGGTAAACTAGAGCTTCCTGATTGCTTCTTGAGTTAATTTTAAATTACAATTATTTATATTAGTTTCCTTAGGTAGTGTGTGACGTTTTATTAAGTTTGGAGGTCAAGCGTCCAAGAACGTCCATGACATTCGCAAAGAGTGCCTTAGAGAGTGTTCTTGTGTCTTAATGTGTTTGAGTGAGTTTTACGTGTTCGTTTTGCTTAAAATTAATGTGGGATGTTCCTAAAACCTACAAAACTATGTCTAGTGGTTTAAATTCCGGGTATGACTCCTTCTAGGACCTACGAGGGTCCCTAGAAGAGGAACCTAACTCTACTACCAAAACAGACAAAAACAGTGTCCATTGACGAGCCAGTTGACGGCCAGTAGACCAGACGACAGCTCGTCGATTTGGTCCATCTTTTGGATATGAATTTATTTAGGATTTTAATTTCGAGACCCAAACCACGAACCCTCATAAACAGGAAGTCAAAGCATCGACGGTCCGTCGTTGAGAAGCGTCGATGGGGGCCTGCAAAAGTTGTCTCGTCTGCTGCCAGCTTGGGGTGTTTTGTGTAAATTCACCACAAGTATTTTAGGACACTAGGATGATATTTTTAGGGTTTTTAGTTATATTATATTAGTTTTAAGTCCTGAAACTAGACAAGACTCCTCACTTCAAATATTTAAACCCCCTATCTAAAGAACAACTCTCTCAACTCACCATTGGAGCTAGAACTCAAGGAAGAACTAAGAGGGATGGTTGTAAGTGATTCTTCATCAAAATAATTGGGTTTTATTATATTTAAGTAATGGTATCCATCCTTGGACTCTCTTTCATTCAAGGAGTCCCTTCAAAAAGATTTCAAAGGAGTTTCAAACTTTACTTTGTTCTATCTTTGAGTCTAAGCATGGGTCTTCATGTAAAAGTGTTTTAATGATTCAAATATGTTTATTCTAGTATTAGTTGCTAAATTTAATATAAAACCCCTACTGAATTCAAGTTTATGAAAATTTCCCACTTCTAGCTTAAGAAAAGGGTTAAATGAATATGATTGTGTAGTGTTTGAAACTTGGTTTCCTTACGTTGTTATTATGGTTTAGCTACTTCCTTAAGGTACATATTATGATTAAATATTGAAGTATTGATTATAGGTGGTTAAAGCTTGACTAAATTGTGAGTAGGTTTAATTGAATAGTTCTTATTATAAATTGCTCTTGATTGGTATGCTCCACCTTCTTGGTGGCGGTGTTTACTTGTTGTATTTGGATATAGTTGATATGTATTGTGAGCATGGATTGAAGCACTAATATGTGAAATGAAATTATATGAAGATGTTTATTGTAATGTACATTATGAAGTTAGAATTGCATGTTTTGCTTAGTTTATGCCTAAATGAAGTGATATATATGTTGAGCATTTTTAAGTGTGTATAGTGATAAATGAAGGTCTAAACATGTAAAGAATGGAATGAAATTGTAATGATACTTATGTGAAAGGTGTGCTCACATGTACACACACAGTCACACTTGAATGAATAAATGAAGCTAAGTTAAGTCAAAAGGGGGGTTTTGGGGTGAACACTCTTTGTGAGTTGAGATGAAGTGTTTAGTAGAAACCTCACTACATCCTAAGTGATTTCTAAGATATGTCGAAGTATGAATGCCCTTTGTGAACTAAGATGTGGTGTTCACTAGTTATCCTTAACCTATAGTATATAATTTTTAGAATCTGTGGAGAGTTATGCCTATCACTTAGAGGGTATGAAGAAAGAGTGGTTAAACCTAGTGAGTTGATATGTTGTATTTTAATGTACCCCTTGAGATGATTACTCCTTATCAGTAGAGAATGAGTTACTTAGTAGCAATCTCCTTATCTTTTAACTATGCGCCCGCATAGGTGTAGCAATTGAGAAAGCCATGTAAAAGATAAGAGAATGACCATACTCTAGGCAAGTGAGGACCCTATATCAAATAAGGGATAATGTCGGGATTCCATGTCAAGATATCATGGTCTATGTCTGTTAAGCTAACCCCCACAAAAGTAAAAAAAAGTGCTAAGTATTCTAAAAGATTGTACTACTTGAGGTAAAGAATGGAATGGGATGTTTTTTATCCATTGCACTAGGTAGGCATTTCGAAAAGGGAGTCCTGGTGAGCCTTATGTGAATTGAATGAGATAAGTCTCCTAAAAGAACGTACTACTTAGGCTAGGTAGTGGAATGGGACACTATCTATCCATTGCACTAAGTAGACCTTCCAAAAGGGGATTCTTGGTGTCAAGACTTCTGAAAGAGTGTACTACTTAGGGTAGGTGGTGGTATCGAATGCAATCTACTCAGTGAACTAAGTAGGCATTCCAAAAAAAGTCTTAGTGTGTTGCTTGACTCTTCTTATAATGTCTTGATATTGAGTGGTGGCTTCTTCTCCAGAGGTAAGTAAGCCGAAAGGGGTAGTCTTGAATATCTCTTTGGTGTGTATTAAAGGAGGTGTATGTGCATTTCCCTCATGTCTTACCTTGGTGAGTCATAGGATGACCTTAGTTAGCAAAACTCCTATTTAAATGATTCACCTCCTCTCTGATTGGCAGTTCACTACTTTGGAATAGGTTTAGTTCATTATAATGTTAAAAAGAGTTCACTATGATTTGGAGAAGCTTACAGTAAGTTGGTCATTCTTCTCTAAGTGTTAAACAATGATTATTATGTTGTTTTACTTTTATATTCTTGAGTTGTTTACTTCATTGGCATGAAAATGTATTTATACTAAAAATGTCCCTTTTTGCATGTTTTTGCATATGTCATACTTAGTACATTATTTGTACTAACCCCATACTTTTCTATACTCTATAAGTATAGTTTGGAGGGTTTTAAAGATTTGAAGGCTACGCTTGGGACATCTACTCTCTCAAGATTTTGTATGTCCTCATATATTCGAGGACATAGTCTATGATTCTAGTTTTGTTATTAAGACTTATCATGTATTTTTCTTTCATTGTAAAGGGTTTTGTCCCTAAGATATTATGTCATGTATTTAGGTTGGCTTGTGAAAATGAGATTCACTAAATATTTATGAAAGACTTTCTTTTTATTAAATGTCGTGAAAAGTTTTAAATTCTGCACTACTTTTCATGTCTTATCTAATGAAAGATATTTTAAGAACTTGTACAAGACCCCAAAGTGTCAAGTATACCGTGTCATGACCCAGGGGTCTGCCCTAACTTCTAGGGGGTACTTTCGGGTCATGACATACCTTGTATCAAAGCATAAGATTATGGGAAATAGTTTTGGGTCTAAAAGTCTCACAAGTCACGTCTAGTAGTATCTTGGTCATTGGTGTGAGTCGCGACATATTTATGAACAAGAGGCTATAAGATGATAGAAGTTTCACTTTCTTCTCTATTCTAATGTAGTGCCTTATTGTTGAGTTATATAAGGTGTCTTCTCTCAACCTCTTCTCTTTTTATTTATAGGACATGAATACGAGGACATCAACCACTAGAAGGGAGGAGGGAGGTATACCGAATGAAAGGATCTCTCCCCGTGTTGACCAAGGTCCTATTGTTGTACTAGAGTAAGAGAATGAGGAGGTTCCTTTTAAAGAACCTCAAGTGTCACTAGAACCTTAAGAGCCTCAAGTGCCCCAAATGCTCCCTGTTCTTCAAGCTCATTTTGTTGAAGGACATATGACTAATACGGAGTTGCGGTCTGCCCTAATGAATTTGACCCAACTCATGACAGCTCAAGACCATGTATCAATAATCACTTTGTTTCCCAATCTAATTAACGAGTTTGACAGCACTCTCTCTTCTAGAATTCTGGATTTATGAGGATGAATTCTCCCACTTTTCATGGCACTAAGGTGGATGAATATACATAAGGTTTCATAGATGAGGTGTTCAACGTGGTAGATTTTATGGGTGTGACTCCTAGGGAGAAAGCGGAGTTAGACGTACCAACTCAAGAAGGTGGCTCAAGTATGGTTTGAGAAATAAGAGGGGTGAGATACCCTTAGAAAGAGGTCCGATTGATTGGGAGGAATTCAAAAAGGACTTTCTAGATAGTTTCTTTCCCTTAGAGTGGAGGGAGAAGAATATGGTCGAATTCATGAACCTTCGTCAAGGGGGGATGAGTGTGCAAGAGTACTATCTCTAATACACCCAACTCTCTAAGTATGCCTCAACTATGGTAGGCAACCCTAGGGCTAGGATGAAAACATTTGTTATGGGAGTGTCTAGCCTAGTGGAGAAAGAGTTTCGTACGACAGTGCTTCTTAATAACATGGATATTTCTAGCCTCATGTGTATGCACAACAAATTGAGGAATCAAAATTAGGGAGATAAGTCAAGAGGGTAAGAGGCCTAGGTCAGATGGTTCTAAGTAACCAAAATCCTAAGATGAGGTTCTATAACCAAGATTCTTCCATTGGAAACAAGGACGGGGCCCCAATCTTACATCCCTAAGGTGGTGGCCACAATTTTGAGAGGACTAGGTGTGCATCTTGTGGAAAGCAACATATGGGTAAGTGTTTTGCCGGTACGGATGGTTGTTTTAGTTCTTGTAAGAAGGTCCACAAGATAAGGTACTTCCCTAGCATTAGAGGAGAGGGAAAGAGGTCAATCAATCTTCCCTATATCCTAATGCTCCAAAGAAGAACCCTTCCTATGGGATAGGAGCTAGGAAGGATAACTAATCCAGAGTTGATAGTCTTGGTAAGTCTTAACTCTGTATGATTGATGTTTATATGTTATGAAATGATTTTATATGCTTTTATACTTCATATGATCATGCCATTTTGATGAATTACTCAAAGAATGAATTTTAAAAATTTTGACATGCTTAACAGCTATACAGTGAATGCTCACTCTAAAGTTTCTCATTTTTGAAGAAAATTGTTTGTGGATTGAATTATAGTCCTAATATGTGTAAAAGTTTTGTATATGAGCATGTTTAATATTGGAGAAGGTAGTTCCTCCATAAAACAAGGATAAAGATGAATATTGAGTTTGGGATGTTTTGCAAAAAGTTACCTGTGTTGCAAGTGTGTGAAAGTGTGAATTGGCTCTATGATTGTAATAATCATTATCTTAATGTTTTATGTGTTTCTAATGGAGACTTAGATGGTCTTAAAGTTTTAGTGTCATTCAAGGAAGAATGTTTTTCCAAGTAGGGGAGAAAGTAACGCCCTAAAATGAACTAAGTTAAACTAGAGATTCGTGATTGTTTCTTGAGTGAATTTTAAGTTAAAATGATTTATATTAGTGTCCTTAGGTCCATGGTGTTTGCAAAGTGTGCCTTAAAGATAATTCATGTGTCTTGATGTGTTTGAGTGAGTTTTACGTGTTCGTTTTGCTTGGAATTGATATGGTATGTTCCTAAGAACTAGAAGAATATGTTTAGGGGTTTAACGTATGGGTAAAACTCCATCTAGGACCCATGAGAGTCCCTCAAAAGGACCCCAACTCAAAAACAAAACTGCCAAAACAGTGTCAATCGACGAACTAGTCCACGGCTCATCGACCTGGTACGTTGTTTGGACATGAATGCCTAAAGTTTTGGGAGTTGCATACCCAAACCAAAATCCCTCATCAACGGGCTGTGGAAGAATCGACGGTCCGTCATTGAGAGGCATCGGTGGGGGGCCTACAAAAGTTGTCTCTTCTGCTGTCAGCTTGGGGTGTTTTGTGCAAATACACCCTAAGTCTTTTAGGACCCAAGGATGATATTTTTAGGGTTTCTATGTTATATTAGATTAGTTTTAAGTCCTAGACCTAGACAAAATCTCTCACTTGAAATATTCAAACTCGCTCTCTAAAGAAAACTCTCTCAAGTCACCATTGGAGCTAGGACTCAAGGTAGAACTAGGAGGGCTAGATGGTTGGACGTGTTTATTCATTAAAATAATTTGGTTTTCTTATTTTTGAGGTATGGTATCCATCATTGAACCCTCTTCCATTCAAGGAGTCTCTTCAAAAAGATTTCAAAAAGGATTTTCAAACTTTACTTTCTTCTCTCTTTGATTATAAGCATGAATCTTCATGTAAAAGTGTTTTAATGATTCGAATATGTTTATTATAGTATTAATTTATTAATATAATGTCAAAACACTAATGAATTCATGTTTATGCGTATTTCTAACTTCTAGCTTAAGAAAAGGGTTAAATGAATATGATTGTGTAATGTTTGAACCTTGGTTTCCTTATGTTGCTATTGTGGTTTAGCTATTGCCGTAATGGCCATATTACGATGAAATATTTAAGGATTTATTATAGTTTGTTAAAGCTTGATTAAATGGAGAGATGGTTTTATGGAATAGTTCTTATTATAAATTGCACTTGAATGGTATGGTTTACCTTCTTGGTGGCGGTGTTCAATTGTTGTATTTGGATATAGTTGGTATGTATTGTGAATGTTGATTGAAGGCCTAATATGTTAAATGAAATGATAATGAAGATTTTTCTTGTAATGTGCATTATCAAGTTAGAATTGCATGTTTTGCTTAGTTTATGCCTAAATCAAGTAATGTATATGTTGAGCATGTTTCCGTGTGTATTGTGATGAATAAAGGTCTAAACATGCATAGAATAGAATGAAACTTAAATGATGCTTATGTGAAAAGTGTGCTCACATGTACACACACTCACACTTGAATGAATGAATGAATGAATGACGCTAAGTTAAGTCAAAAGGGGAGTTTTGGGGTGAACACTCTTTGTGAGTTGAGATGAAGTGTTTAGTAGCAACCTCACTACATCCTAAGAGCTTTCTAAGATAGGTCGGAGGATGCATTCCCTTCGTGAGTTGAGATGTGGTGTTCACTAGTTATCCTTAAGCTATAGTATATAATTATAGAATTTGTGGGGATTTATGCCTATCACTGAGAGGATATGAAGAAGGGGTGGTTACACTTCGTGAGTTGAGATGTTGTATTCCAATGTGGCCCTTGAGATGAATACTCCTCGTTAGTAGAGAATGAGTTACTTATTATCAATCTTCTTATCCCTTAACTATGCGCTAGCATAGGTGTAGCAATTGAGAAAGCCATGTAAAAGATAAGAGAATAACCTTACTCTATGAAAGTGAGGATCTCTCATCTAATAGACTTTAGTGACTGGATTTCATGTCTTGATCTCATGGTCTATGTTGCTTAAGCTAAACCCCACAAAAGTAAAGAAAGTTCTAAGCCTTCTAAAAGAATGTACTACTTAGGTTAGGTAGTGGAATGAGACGCTATTTATCCATTACACTAGGTAGGCATTCCGAAAGGGGAGTCGTGGTGAGCCTTATATGAATTAAATGAACTAAGTCTCCTAAAAGAACGTACTAATTAGCATAGGTAGTGGAATGGGACACTATCTATCCATTGCACTAAGTAGACCTTCTGAAAGGGGAGTGTTTGTGCCAAGCCTTTTAAAAGAGTGCACTACTTAGGGTAGGAGGTGGTATGGAACGCCATTGTAGCACCCTAAAATAAAATAAGGTGAACTAGAGATTTGTGGTTGCTTCTTGATTTAATTTTAACTCAAAATGAGTTTATTGATGTTCTTAGGCAGTGTGTGAAGTTTTGTTAAGTTTCGAGGTCAAACGTATGAGAACGTCCATTACTTTCACAAAGTGTGCCTTAGAGAGTGCTTGTATGTCTTGGTGTGTTTGAGTGAGTTTTACGTGCTCATTTTAATCAAAATTGATGGGGATGTTCCTAAGAACTAGATGACTATGTTTAGGGGATTAACGTCTGGGCACGACCCCACCTAGGACCCACAAGGAGCCCTAGAGAATGGCCCAAGACTTTAGTCCAAAACTGCCTGGCAGTGCCCACCAACATGACCAGTCGATGGCAATCGACCAATGAATGGCTTGTTGACTTGGTCCGTTGATCGAACCTGCAAGTATGCAGGTGTGGAGTGTTTCAGACCGAACCAACGACCCCCCATCGACGGGGCATGGGTTGACAAACGGTCCGTTTGTTATGACTCATTGGTGCTGCCTGTAAAAAGTTGTTAAAGGCTGCCTTGGCTTGGGGTGTTTGGTAAATTCACCCCAAGTCTTTTAAAGACCTTGGACATTTATTTTTAGGTTATTTATGTGTATTAAATTATTTCAAACCTAATACCTAATTTTAGAATTTATTTCCTAAAACCCAAAAGCCCTCTCCCTTAGAAATCTCTCTCAAGTCTCCTTGGAAGTTAGTTAATCAAGAAAAGCTAAGAGGGCTGTTGGTGGTCGTTTATTCATCAAAATTCATTGGGGTTTCTTCAATGCAAGGTATGGTATACATCCTTGAACTTTCTTCCATTCAAGGAGCGGCTTTCCAAAAGATTTCAAAAAGGGGTTTTAGCCATAACTTCTTCTATCTTTGACTCTAAGTATGGGTATTGCATGAAAATATTTCTATTGATTCAAATATGATATTTCTAGTGTTAGTTGATGATTATAATGCAAAAACTTCAATGAAAATATGTTAAAGCTTTTTATCAAATTTTGGCTTAAGAAATGGGTGAAATGAGCATGAATTGTTAGTCTTTAATTTGTGGTTTCTTATGGTTGGTATTGTTGTTTAGTTACTTCCCTAAGGGCTATATTGTGATTAAATGTTTAGTAAAACTGTAAATAGGTGTGAAGGATTTGAAAGAATGGTAAGTTGGTTTCATTGTTAACTCTCTTTATGAATTTCTCTTGAGTGGCATTGTCCGCTTTCTTGGTGGCGGTGTTCACTTGATGAATTTGATTATACTGAGTATAGATTTTAATTGTGGCTTTTAAGGCCTAATATGTGAAATGAATTGATACAGAACTTGTATTGTGTATTATGAAGCTTGAATTTCATATTTTGCTTAGATTATGCCTAAATGGAGAAATGTATCGATGTGAAGCATATAAAATGTATAATGTGACAAAAGAAGGTCTAAGCATGTGTAGAATGACATGTAAAGGAAATGATTCTTATGTGCAAGGTGTGTTCAGATGTACACACACTCACACTTGATTGAATAAATGAAGCTAAGCTAAGTCAAAAGGGGAGTTTGGGGTGAACACTTTTTGTGAGTTGAGATGAAGTGTTTAGTAGCAACCCCACTACATCCTAAGAGCTTTCTAAGATAAGTTGGAGAATGAAAGCCCTTCGTGAGTTGAGATGTGGTGTTCACTACTTATCTTAACCTATAGTGTATAATGTTGACAATCTGTGAGAAGTTATTCCTAGCACCGAGAGTATATGAAGAAGAGGTGGTTGCGCTTCGTGAGGTGAGATTTTGTATTCCAATATACCTCTTGAGATATGTACTCCTCGTTGGTAAAGAATGAGTTACTTAGTTGCAATCTCCTTATCCCTTAACTGTGCGCCCGCATAGGTGTAGCTATTGGAAAAGCCATGTAAAAGCTAAGAGAACGACCTCACTCTAGGCAAGTGGATCCTTCATTCTGAAGGGGTTAATATCGGGATTTTATATCTACCTCTCGTGATCTATGTCGGTTAAGCTAACCTCCCATAAAAGTAACTAAAATGCTAAGTCTCCTAAAAGAGTGTACTACTTAGTGTAGGTAGTGTAATGGGACGCTATTTATCCACTGCACTAGGTAGTCATTCTGAAAGGGGAGTCTTGGTGAGCCTTATGTGAATTGAATGAACTAAGTCTCCCAAAAGAACTTACTACTTAGGGTAGGTAGTGGAATGGGACGCTATCTATCCATTCCACTAAGTAGACCTTCTGAAAGGCGAATCTTGGTGCCAGGCATTCTAAAAGAGTGTTCTACTTAGGGTAGGTGGTGGTATGGGATGCTATCTACTCATTGCACTAAGTAGGCATTCCAAAAGGCAAGTCCTGGTGGGTTGTTTGGGTGTTCTTCTAATGTCTTGTCATTGAGTGGGGGATTTTTCTCCCGAGGTGAGTAAGACGAAAAGGGGTAGCCTTGACGATCGCTTTAGTGTGTATTGAAGAAGGCATATGCGTACTTCCTTCATGTCTTACCTTGGTGAGTATTAGGATATTCCTTAGTTAGAGAAACTCCTACAGAAATGAATTCACTTCCTCTTTGCTTTGCCTTAGATGTTCACTCCTTAGAATAGGATTAGTTCACTGTAATGTCCAAAATGAGTTCACCGTAACATGTTGAATGTTTACTGTAAAGTGGCTTCTTTTGCTAGACTTATGAAAATTCTTCTCTAAGTGTTTAATAATGATTCTTATGCTGTTTTACTTGTATATACATGAATGTTATAATTAATTTGCATGAAAATATGTTTATACTAAAATGTCCCTTTTTGCAGTTTTTTGCATATGTCATATTTAGTAAATTATTTTGTACTAACCCCATACTTTTCTATACTCTATAAGTATAGGTTTCGGAAGCAAGGTTGAATTCTAGAAGGCAAAGCTTGGGAAAGTTCCTCTCAAGACAAAGTGTGTCCTCATATATCCGTGGGCATAATTCCTATCTTCTTAGTTTCTTTATGTTAAGACTTATTATGTATTTCTTTAAATGTAAAGGGCCGTGTCCCTAAGTTATTTATGTTGTGTTTTTAAGTTTTCCTTGTGAGGATGATATTTCCTAAGTATTTATAAAAGAACTCCTTTTTATATTAATTGTCGTGAAAAGTTTTAATTTCGCACTAATTTTCAGTCTTATGTAGATAGTTAAAGGGATTGTACAAGAACCAGTCATGACCCAAGGGTTCTCCCTAACTTTTAGGGGTTAATTTTTGGGTCGTGACAGAGTTGGTATCAGAGCATAAGGTTATGGGAAATAGTTAAGGGTCTAAAAGTCTTACAAGACACGTCTAGTAGAGTCTTGGTCATTGGTGTGAGTCGCGACACATCCATGGACAAGAGGCTATCGGACGATAGAGTTTCACTTTCTTCATTACTCTTGAATCGTGCCATCAAACTTAACTCAATAAGGTCTCTCTGTCTCTCTCTCTCTTATGTTCCCTTGTTCGGTGATCTTCTAGGTGTGATCGATTGGGATGGGAGATGTTTTTAAGTTTGAAGGAGAGAAAAGGTGAGTTTTTATGTGATGATGGTTTTGTGGCTAGAAGAGTAGATATGAAGGTAAGTTTTGAAAATTGTGATGTGATGCCATTTATGGCAAGGTGTGATTTATGAGATTGAAAATGTTATGAGGAGAAACTTTATGCTGATGTAGTCCTAAGCATGGTAAGAGTTAGAATGATTGCATGAAGTGCCCTTGAAAGCAAATGAGTTATCTTGTGTTATGTTCAATGATGGTAGGAATGCTTTAAGGTGTAACTTTAGTAATGTTGAGAGAACATCGAGATTTTGTAGAAGTTAAGGGCAACCTTCTTGTGTGACTAATGTTTAATAGTTGTTCTTGTGATTGGGTTGAAGTTCTTGTGTAGGTTTACTTTAATGAGTAAAGTGGTATGAACACCTAGTAAGGGAGTTTTGTTCCATGAGATTGAGTTAAGTGGTGCCTAAGAGTTGAATGAGGTTGTGTTTAAGAGAGTTTGTCTAAGATTGAATCCTAAGAGGAAAGTCTTATGCTTAACTTGTAAGGTTGATGTTTAATATTGATGTGCATGAGTTAAGGGTAGTATGAGCTCCTATCTTGTGAAAAGCATAGTGGTACTTTGAAGTATGAGACTTTGAAGATGGATATAACCTAAATGGGGGAGAATGAGTTGTAGAAAAGGTGGTTTTGAGTATGAAGTGAATGGATGGGTTATCTTATATTTTATATGAAGTAAGGTGTCTTAAGGTCTAATGTTAAGGGATAAAATTAAAGCTAAGTTCTGCATAATGAATGTTAAATAGAATTACATGTAATGTACTTAGTCCAAGAGAAGCCTCAAGGGTCACTAAGTGGGAGTGGTAGTATGGGATGCTACTCTCACATAGCACTAAGTGAAACTTACCAAGTCTCTTTGGAGTAAGTTAGTATGGTCTTGTCTCTCATATTGTCATGCTCTTGTTAAAGTTGCTTGAAAGGTGCATTATGATAATTTTAAAGAAAGTGACAGTGAAATTTTAAGTTCACTGTAAATAAGTCCAAATTTTGAGGAAAATTGCATTTTTCATGAATTATGGTTTCAATTTGTTTAGAAATTATGTTTATGAGCATTTTAATGTTAGAGAAGGTAGTTCATTCATAAGTGAAGAAATGAAACTGAGAGTTGAATTTGTGAAGTTTTGCAAAGTTGCCTGTGTACAATGATGCTCACTGTGAAAATTCTCATTTTTGAAGAAAATTGCCTTGTCATGAATTGTGGCCCTTACGTGTAAAAGTGTTGTATATGAGAATGTTTAATGTTAGAGAAAGTAGTTCCTCCATAAGTGAAGGATAAGAGAAGATTTTGAAATGTGGAAGTTGTTACAAAGTGTTTGCGTTACAAAGTGTTTAAATGTGTAAAAGTGTGCTCCTTGTTAGTTGATGCTTTGATTATGAATGTTTTAATAATTATTTTTAATGTGTTATGTAATTCTATGTGAGTCCTTGATAGTCTTATAGTTTTAGTGTCATTCGAGGACGAATGTTATTTCAAGTGGGGAAGAATGTAACATCCTAAAATGAAATAAGGTGAACTAGAGCTTCGTGGTTGTTTATTGAGTTAATTTTAATTTAAAATGATTAACATTAATATTCTTAGGCAGTGTCTGATGTTTGGCTAAGTTTGGAGGTCAAACTTTTGAGAACGTCCATGGCGTTTGCAAAGTGTGCCTTAAAGAGTGCTTGTGTGTCTTGGTGTGTTTGAGTGAGTTTTACATGCTTGTTTTAATCGAAATTTATATGAGATGTTACTTAGACCTAGAAACTATGTTTAGGGGTTTAACGTCTGGGCACGACCCCACCTAGGACCCACAAGGGCACAAGACTTTAGTCCAAAACTGCCTGGCAGTGTCCACCAACATGACCAGTAGACGGCAGTCGACCAATGGATGGCTTGTTGACTTGGTCTGTTGATCGAACTTGTAGGTATGCAGGTGTGGAGTGTTTCAGACCCAACCAATGACCCCCCATCGATGGGGCATGGGTTGACAAACAGTCCGTCTGTTATGACTCATTGGTGCTGCCTGTAAAAAGTTGTTAAAGGCTGCCTTGGCTTGGGGTGTTTGGTAAATTCACCCCAAGTCTTTTAAAGACCTTGGACATTTATTTTTGGGTTATTTATGTATATTAAAGTATTTCAAACCTAAGACCTAATTTTAGACTTTATTTCCTAAAACCCAAAACCCCTCTCCCTTAGAAATTTCTCTCAAGTCTCCTTGGAAGTTAGAAGTCAAGAAGAGCTAGGAGGGCTGTTGGTGGTCGTTTATTCATTAAAACTCATTGGGGTCTCTTCAATATGAGGTATGGTATCCATCCTTGAACTCTCTTCCATTCAAGGATCCCCTTTCCAAAAGATTTCAAAAAGGGGTTTTAACCATAACTTCTTCTATCTTTGACTCTAAGGATGGGTCTTGCATGAAAATATTTCTAATGATTCAAATATGATGTTTTCTAATGTAAGTTGATTATTTTAATGCAAAAGCTTCAATGAAAACATGTTAAAGCTTTTTATCAATTTTTTTCTTAAGAAATGGGTGAAATGAGCATGAGTTGTTAGTCTTTGATCTTTAATTTCTTATGGTTGGCATTGTTGTTTAGTTACTGCCCTTAGGGTTATATAATGATGAAATGTTGAGTAAAAATGTAAATAGGTGTGAAGGCTTTGGAAGAATGGTAAGTTCGTTTCATTGTTAACTCTCTTTATAAATTTTTCTTGAGTGGTGTGGTCCACCTTCTTGGTGACGGTATTTAATTAATGAATTTGATTATACTTAGTATAGATTATAAGTGCGGCTTTTGAGGCCAATATGTGAAACGAATTTATATTGAACTTGTATTGTGTATTATGAAGATTGAATTGCATGTTTTGCTTAGATTATGCCTAAATGAAGAAATGTATCTATGTGAAGCATATAAAAATGTGTGATGTGACAAAAGAAGGTCTAAGCATGTGTAGAATGACATGTAAATGAAATGATGCTTATGTGCAAGGTGTGCTAACATGTACACATACACTCACACTTGAATTAATGAATGAAGCTAAGTTAAGTCAAAAAAGTGAGTTTTAAGGTGAACACTCTTTGTGACTTAAGATGAAGTGTTTAGTAGCAACCCCACCACATCCTAAGAGCTTTCTAAGATAGGATGGAGGACGAATGCCTTTCGTGAGTTGAGATGTAGTGTTCACTAGTTATCCTTAACCTATTGTTTATAATGTTGAGAATCCATGGAAAGTTATTCCTAGTAACGAGAGGATATAAAGAAGAGGTGGTAACACTTCGTGAATTGAGATGTTATATTCCAATGTACCTCTTTAGATGAGTACTCCTCGTTAGTAGAGAATGATTTACTTAGAAACATCCTCATCCCTTAACTATGCGCCCCCATAGGTTTAGCTATTGGCCAAGCCATGTAAAAGATAAGAGAACGACCTTACTCTAGGCAAGTGAGGATCTCTCATCCGATAGGGGTTAATATCGGGATTCCATGTTTAGCTCTCATGGTCTATATGGGTTAAGCTAAGTTACGACAAAACTAATGAAAATGTTAAGTCTCCTAAAAGAGAATACTACTTAGGGTAGGTAGTGGAATGAGACGTTATTTGTCCATTGCACTAGGTAGGTATTCCGAAAGGGGAGTCTTGTTGAGCCTTGTGTGAATTGAATAAACTAAGTCTCCTAAAAGAATGTACTACTTAGGGTAAGTAGTGGAATGGTACGCTATATACCCATTGCACTAAGTAGACCTTCCAAAAGGGGAGTCTTGGCACCAAGCCTTCTAAAAAAGTGTCCTACTTAGGGTAGGTGGTGGTATGGGACGCCATCTACTCATTGCACTAAGTAGGAATTCCGAAAGGGAAGTCTCGGTGGGTTGTTTGGGTGTTCTTCTAATATATTGTCATTGAGTGGGGGCTTCTTCTCCAGTGGTGAGTAAGCAGAAAAGGGGTAGTCTTGAGGATCACTTTGGTGTGTATTGAAGGAGGCATATGTGTACTTCGTTCATGTCTGACCTTGGTGAGTCTTAGGATAATCCTTAGTAGGGAAACTCCTACAGAAATGAGTTCACTTCCTCTTTGATTGGCCTTGGAAGTTCACTCCTTAGAATAGGATTAGTTCATTGTAATGTCCAAAATGAGTTCACTGTAACATTTTGAAAGTTTAACGTAAAGTGGCTTCTTTTGCCAAAATTATGGAAATTCTTCTCTTAGTGTTAAGTGACGATTCTTATGATGTTTTACTTCCATATTAATGAATATTATACTTAATTGGCATGACAATGTTTTTTTACTAAAATTTATCTTTTTGTGGGGTTTTGCATATGTCATACTTAGTACATTATTTTGTACTAACCCCATAGTTTTCTATACTCTATAAGTATAGGTTTTTGAAGCAAGGTTGAAGTCAAGAAGGCAAAGCTTTGGAAAGTTCCTCTGAAGACAAAGTGTGTCCCCATATATCTGAGGGCATATTTCCTATCTTCTTAGTTTCCTTATGTTAAGACTTATTATGTATTTCTTTAACTGTAAAGGGTCGTATCCTTAAGTTATTTATGTCGTGTCTTTACGTTTGGCTTGTGACGATGAGATTTTCTAAGTATTTATAAAATAATTCCTTTTATATTAATTATCGTGAAAAGTTTTAATTCTGTACTACTTTTCATGTCTTATGTAATGAACAATAGTTAAAGGGATTGTACAAGACCCCAAAGGGTCAAGTACACCGGGTAATGACCCAACGGTTCTCCCTCACTTCTAAGAGGTACTTTTGGGTCGTGATAGTCATCTACTCATTTCACTATGTAGGAATTCCGAAAGGGAAATCTTTGTGTGTTGCTTGAGTGTTCTTCTAATGTCTTGTTATTTAGTGGTGGCTTGTTTACCCAAGGTAAGTAAGCCGAAAAGGATAGTCTTGATGATCACTTTGGTGTGTATTGAAGTAAATGTATGTGCATTTCCTTCATGTCTTACCTTGGCAAGTCTTAGTATGACCTTAGTTAGGGAAACTCCTATGGAAATGAGTTCACTTCCTCTTTGATTGGCCCTTGAAGTTCACTACTTTGGAATATGTTTACTTCACTGTAATGTTAAAAAGAGTTTACTGTGATTTGGAGAAGCTTACTATAAGTTTGTCCTTTTTGTTAAAATTTTGGAAATTCTTCTCTAAGTATTAAAGGATGATTATTATGTTGTTTCACTTCTATATTATTGAGTGTTTTACTTACTTGACTTGAAAATGTATTTATACTAAAAATGTCCCTTTTTGCATGTTTTTGCATATGCCATACTTAGTACATTATTTGCACTAATCCCATACTTTTCTATGCTCTACAAGTATAGGTTGGAGGTTTCTGATGATGTGAAGGCGAAGCTTGGGAAATCTACTCTCTCAAGATTTGGTATGTCCTCATATACTCGAGGACATAGTCTATGCTTATAGTTTTGTTATTAAGACTGATTATGTATTTTTCTTTCAATGTAAAGGGTCGTGTCCTTAAGATATTATGTCGTGCCTTTAAGTTGGCTTGTGACGATAAAATTCTCTAAGTATTTACGAAAGACTTTCTTTTTATTAAATTGCATGAAAAGTTTTGAATTCCGCACTAGTTATCATTTCTTATGCAATGAAAGATAGTTAAAGAGCTTGTACAAGACCCCAAAGGGTCAAGTACGCCGGGTCATGACCCAGGGGTCCTCTATAACTTCTAGGGGGTACTTCCAGGTCGTGATATTAAGCCTTTAATACGCTAGTTCATAAAGAAGGCTTTAGGAGCTTGCTCCTTCATACATCATATTGCTCAAAGGATTCTATGATGAGAATGTCCTTTCATCATAGACCCTAATTCATGTGAGAATGTCCTTTTACATGTTCATACAATCATATATCATGTGTGTATGCATACAATGTGAGATGTACCTTCACATAAACACCTCTAGTCACATATGTTCATAACTTCATCAATCATCGACTTCACATGCATAGAAATAGGTAATGATGCATAGGAGAACTATCCTTTCCTTAGTCATCATGAATATATCCTATTCATAGATATAATGAAGTGTCTGTGTGTACATTGGTCAACATAATTACATAATGAATTAACACCTAACGTTGAGGAAGCCACCCGCTAAAGATCACAACATATGTACAACCTTTCCTCAAGTCTTAAGTCATACACACATATAGAGTATTAAGGGCTATAGACTACACACACTTACATTATATCATAGGAGATAAGATCATATTCATTATTAGGATACTCCACACATTCATATAGGGTTTAAATAGGTAAGGGTCATGCTATAAGAGTATTTATCATCATTAGCCATATTAGACCACTCCTAACACTAAAATGATCATCACCTATACACAACATCATCCACACACCTAAATCATGCAACTAGTGTGGAAGACTATTCACATACTTCACATAATATCAATTCACTTAGAACATGATATCAGAATCAAGACTAAATCCTTCAACTTCCTAACATGGAAATCATCATATTAAGTCATATTTTATCTAATTCCATCAAGGTCAAGATCATGACACATGTACATGTACAAGAATGTAAACATCACCGCCATAAGTGGACCAAACCAAAAAATGCCCTTCAAGGAAAATTCAATATATATTCTAAGCTAAATAAGAAAAAATAGATCAACTTACCGAATCTACAAGCTAATGATGGTCTTGATCAATTCTCCACAATTCATAATTAATTGATAGATAATACTAGGATGAATCAATTTACAATAATATAATAACAATTTAATCACAATCTAGACAAGATCACAAGATAGATCATGGGTTTTTCATGGAATTGGATTGGAAATAATGTTAAACCCATTGATTAATCACATGGTTAACATTAGAATGCTTTTGAAATCACTTTAAAAAAGAGCTTATGGCTAGATTGAACGATAGGATTTTTGACTTAGAATCATGTTTGAAAAATCTTTGAAAGGACTCCATAGATGAATGGTTATATAGGGATGAAGGATTAACATACCTTCTACATTATATAACCCACAAAATTTTGCGGATAAAGCTCCATGAATCCACCTCCATATCTTGTTCATGATCTTGGTCTTCAATGGGGTTTTCGGGTTTTGGGAGAGTTTGATTTGAGAGGGAAGATTAGATTTGAGGAATGAGTTTAAATTAGAGTTAAGGCTTATATACTAACCTAAAACACCTAAAATACACCTAAATTAACCGGCTATAGTTTAATTAAGACGTGAGGTGAATTTCCCAATTCACCCCTAGCATGGCAGCGTCCCAGACATATTGCAGGTGCAACCTACGGAGGGCGAGGAAAGGGTCGTCGATTGACTAATGCGGCGTCTTGCTACTCCGTCGATGGTGATTGAGGCTCCATTCTTTGGAAATGATCTCACACGCCTAAGTGTGGAGTAATGCCCCCAATCGATGGGGCATCGATGAAGGCACGATCCATCGTTTGCTAGGCGTCATTTGGACACTACCTAGGCAGTCCATTGCCATCTTTTGGGTACTCCTCAAGGACCCTTTGGGTGGTTCTTAGAAAGTCATGTGCCGACATTTCGAACCTTAAACGTCCATATACGATTCAGGATCCTCCCTAATAAATTCAGACCCCAAACAACACTTAAAACATATAAAGGCATACTAGAACACATTAGTACGTCTAAAGACTAACTTTCGAACATCTCGGATGTTCTTGGACATTTGACCTCCAAACCACTTCAAATCAATCATACACACTGTAAAACACTTAATTCACATATTAATAACCTTTTAGGCACATGTGAGGCTCTATACACCTTAGTTCGTTTTGAGGGTCTTGACATCAAGAATGACCAAAGAGAGGTACTTAACTTTGGTAATAGTATGGTATGCTACCTTAGCCTTGCACAAGTATACTTGGAGGTGTATTTTGAAGTAGTTCATTTGAGTAATAAGTATAATGATTTAGGTATGAACTCTTATATGTTTTATTATGATTTTTATGCTTAAAATTTTCATGTTATGCTTATGCCTTTTATCTCTCATGATTATGTCTATTGTTGACTAACCATTTGAGATATATTATATTCCGTATGATAGTCTCCATACTTGGTACATTATGTACTAATACATGTTTTGCCTACATTCTAATCCAATGTAGGGTCTTCAGGAGATTGAGTTTCTTGAAGGGTAGAGTTCCCAAGGCTTGTGAATAAGTGAAGAGTGGTGAGTCCTCATAGCATCTGAGGACACCAACCCTATGTTGTCTTTTATGTTCTTTTCTATGTTTAGACTTTTCTGGGGTGTGTCCCAAGACATTGTTATTCATGTTGTCATAGATGGTTTTTGAGACTTAAGTTAGAAAGACTTCCATTTCATGAAATGACTTTGGCATTATGTTTTTGAGAAAAAGTTTAATATTTCGTGCTACTTTTCATAAATATAATGAATGATGTCTAAGGGCTTGTACAAGCCCTCCGAGAGGTCAAGTACGTCGTGTTGCTTCTGAGGGGTGCTCCCTGGTCATGACAACTAAGGTGGTATTCAATGATATGCCAAACGTGAGGCAGATTCAAATGAGCTCATTGAGTGAGGTTGAAACATCCAAAGCCTAGATCAAGAGAAGGCGATCTGAAGTACGAGTGATGATTCATCGAATGAGCTCGGCGAGCCCGACTAATATCGTCGAGTGAGACACACATTGGGTTTTTGGGATGAATTCTGAGAAACTATCAATAGCCCATAGGAGAAAGAAAAAGAGAGTTTGAAAATTAGGAAAATAATTCTTCCTTTGAGAATATAGTTTTAGTTTTTAGAGGAACATTTTTACCATGTGAAGAACACTTTCTAGCATTTGAGTTTTATCAATTTTTCTTTTACATTTGACAAATTGAAGTTGAATCCAAAGCGTATTTACTTATAATTGCCTAATTTCATATTACCGATGACTACTTAATGGAAGGTATAATTTCTTTACATTTTGTGATAGATGGCTAAAACCCCAAGGCATAAAGGTGCAATTATAGAGTTTGGGTGTTGATATAATGTAGTGGGTATTGTGTTGTGCTCTATCATAGTGTTGTTCATACATGAATTAGTGTTAATTAACATCGAGTTAATTTATCGATTAAAGTTGTGAACTTAACTCCTACTTTCGATCTCCGGTTATCGAAGTGAGAAATTAGTCTAATACTAGCAATTTAGGTTTTATTTCTGTAACTTCCTTGAAAATATAGGCTATGAGTGAGATCTATTTTCCCCATCTCTGTATCGAAAGAGAGAATAGAGTAAGGCATTGAGTTGTTTATCTTGGTATATAGATGAGACCATAAGAGATTCTATGCAAGGACTCTATGAGATCGAAATAAGATTAGTGTCGTTGAAAATGACCGAGTCTATTCATGAATGTTCACCACTATAGAACATCATATTACCCCTATGTATAATTGATTTCCAATCCCTGCACCTCTAGATTGCTTTTTAATTCTTGTAATTCTCGTGATTTTAGTTTAATTGTGACAATTGATAAATACTTTTTTATTAAATTGGTGTAATCATCCATACCACCTGTTTTTACTGTTACAAATGAATGATTTTAGAGGAACACTCTACTATATACCATTTCCTGTGAAATTTGACCCTGACTCCTCATTTTTTTATCGATTACGACCGTTGATCCTTTTAATTGATTTGAAGGAGGGCATTTGAGTGTTATCAATAATGGTGTATCAAATTATACAAACAATTATGTAATGTATGTATATTTAATTGACCATCATTCATTCTCTCCTTAATAAATAAAAATAAATGAATAAAACGATGTAAATATCCATTTTCCCACAATAAAGTGAAACTATTAGAAAAAGAAAAATATTTTTTTTAAAAAAAAAACTTAAACAAAAAAAGTTTTCTTAATAGTGTTATTTTGCCACGATATAAACCGTGACTAATGTATTAAGTAATTAGTGGGATCATTTTGGGTAATTTTGTAAACTTGGGTAAGAAAAGTGGTAAACAAATATTAGGGGTTAACCTTATGTAATTTTCCTTGAAAAAGGAAAATTTTAGAAAGACTTAAACATAAAGGCATAATAAAGCTTTATAACTATAGTTTCGATAATTATGCTTTATATTTATAGTTTTTTTTCTAAGGAGGTTGCACTTTGTTATTTCTCTTGTGAATACACAAAATATATAGATTCTATATTTATACATTTAAGAATTTTTCAAAACTCCGATTGTATATTTGGTATGCCAATATATAGACAAGGTTATTTGTAATAATTTTTCATAAATCATATACAAATGTTAGGGTAAACACATACAAAATTTTAGATTTATTCAATCAGGAATTAAACTACACAAATTATGAATATGAATAACAAAAAATAAGAAAATTATAGCTGCAATTTATAATTTTTTAAACTATAACTATAGTGCCGAATAAAGAAGGCTAACATTTATTACTGTGTATAATTTTCCCCCAAAAAATGAGTGAAATTTATATTTTGTTGACCACAATAACTTGTGATTTATGTTTGTGTATATTTTGTTCATAATAATAAGTATGTTAGAAAAAAATGAATCATGTGAAATTTATATTTTGTTGACCGCAATAACTTATGATTTATGTTTGTGTATATTTTGTTCATACTAATAAGTATGTTAGAAAAAAATGAATCATGTAGAAAGTAAAAGAGTAGTAATAATATAAATAAATAAAAAGTAAGTTAGAGAGACCCTAAAATTAAAGAAGAAAAGTAATACTAAAAAGGAGAAAAGCGGCTTGGTAAAGGGTGAGAAGAGAAGTGCCATCTGAATGCCGAGATTCATGAGGTGTTTCTCTTTGTTTTGTATTGTAGTGAATAAATAATGAATCTCAACCTTGTTGTTGTGAATGTTTGTTTGATGTTGAATTTTGATAATTTAGGGTAGTGAAGTTTTGATATGACTGTGTCAATGGCTTCCAAACTACAACTTCATCAGAACGTTGAGGTAAGGTTTGTTTGTTTATATTGAATTGCTTTTGCATGTGCTTCGTTTTTGTGAATGGCATTGCTATTTATTTATTTATTTATTTATTCAGGTGAAGAGTAGTGAAACTGGATTTCTGGGTTCATGGCACTTAGCTACTATCATTGGTTTTAATGATTTTGTTCCACAAGTTCAATACCATTACCTTCTCTCTGATGACAAGGAAGAAGAAGCTTCTATCAACTTGATTGAATCGGTTAACCTTTCTCCAATTAGGCCTTTCCCACCTCCACTTCAATTTCACACATCCCTTCTATCTTATGGACAATGTGTTGATTTGTTTTATCAAGATGCTTGGTGGGAAGGAGTTATATTTGACCATCAAAATGGTGCCCTAAACCGAAGAATTTTCTTTCCAGATATGGGTGATGAAATCAATGCTCAACTCCACAATCTACGTATAACTCAAGATTGGGATCAGGTTTCACAACAATGGAATCCTCGTGGTACCTGGATGTTTCTTCAAATTATTCACGAGATTGAGAATCTCCATCCCCTTTTCGTCTCACTCAAACAAATTTGGTATCAAATCCGGGAGAAGAATGCCTACAAATACCTCAAGGAATGGACATCTACTTCGGCTGATATCTGGAGGAACTTGATTAACCAAGTTGTGCATGAAAACGCTATCTTAACCGTCAAGCATATTTTTTGTGAGTCCAACACTTCACCAGGCTTTCTAGAGGGAGGCCCATTCCTAGAATTTTCACAACCCACTGAAACATATTTTCATAACTCAGCCATTTTACCTTTTATCGAAGCCATATGCAAATCAATTAGCGGGGAGATAATGTGTATGGATCGGGAGGTATCATGTATAGATAAAAAACTTGTTTCGGAGGGTTTTGGACCAATCTCAGACAATGTTCCATTGAGTGCTAGTGCTTCATTTAGCTCAGTTCTACCAAGCCAAGAAGAACAACAAGCTGTATCACCTAATGCTTTGCCAGTTTTACACCCCCCTAAAAATGAAATTTCTGGTACTTCGTCAATTACTAAGAGTGAGAGACTGAACTTTGAGTCTTCCAATAAAATACATTCTAGAAAGAGGAAGCGAGTTGAGTGGATGACCATCGCCCATGTAGCTGAGCTTTGTCCTGATGCAGTTTCTGAGTACAATGATAATTATATGTCGAACCACAGGTCCCCAGAATCCTTGCAAAAACTTAAGAAACATTTGTTTCACTTAGGATGGAAAATTGAGCAACCAAAGGATCGCAGCATCACTAGGACACGGTACATTGCTCCTGATGGAAAAATATTCCAATCACTTCGTCAGGTTTGTAAGATGTTGGAAAAGTCAGAAACTTGGGCTGAAGACCAAAAAACATCATATGATGGTTCATCTGATGACCTCAACTTGTCTACTTGCCTGGCAAAAACAAAGACACGCAGTCAGGTGTCTGAGCTGCCATATACTTCTCAAGAACCAATCATTGATCCTGAAATCTGCCGTGAAGCTGTAATTGAATATTGTTCACGGGGATCACCAGGCAATCCTGCCTATAAGAAATTGAACAGTGCGGAAAAGAAGTTTACGATCATGAAAGCTAAGAAGCACCTAGCTGCAATAGGATGGATATTTTATTATTATCGGGGAAGGGACAAGAGAGAATTGCGGTACCATTCTCCTCATGGGAAAACATTCAACACTCTTCTAGGGGCATGCAGATGGTGTATGCAGCAGTGGAAAGCTGAGGAACAGATGCCTGAATTATTTTCCCGGTCAACTGGTCTAGAATATCAGGGGAATTTGGCACCTCAGAGAACCTCATGTGAGAAGTTATCAGCGGCGACATTTCCTGTCCTGCCACTTGCTAAAGAACCTGCTCAACTTAATAAAGTCAAAGTTTGTGAAATTAGTAAAACAAGAAAGAAGACTATTCATGGAGGTGGCATGTTGAAAAAAGAAAATGAATCTAGATCTTCAAGAACAGTAACAGATGGTACAGAATCTGAGTCTTCAGTTGGTCTGTTGCGATCCAATAAAAAAGCTCGGCAGGGGACACTTTATTCTTCCTTGCATCATACACCTCGAACAGTATTATCTTGGTTGATTGACAATAATGTGGTTCTGCCGCGTGCGAAAGTGCAGTATCGTGGGAAAAGAGATGGTCGTCCAATGGCAGAAGGGCGGATCACTCGTGCAGGGATCAAATGCAAGTGCTGCCAAAAACTTTATGGAATTAGCAGTTTTGAGGTGCATGCTGGAAGTAGTTATCACAGACCTTCAGCAAATATATATTTGGAAGATGGACGATCCCTTCTTGATTGTCAACTGCAGATGAAAGAAAAGACTAGTTTAAGACACACGAGGAAGAGAACACCTTTGCTGAAGAAGCGCAGCCATTTGGGCACAAATGACTATGTGTGTTCCGTGTGCCATTATGGTGGTGAATTACTTTTGTGTGATGAATGCCCGTCTTCCTTTCATACTGGTTGCCTTGGAATGAAGGTCTCTCTCTCTCTCTCTCTCTCTCTATATATATATATATATATATATATATATATATATATATATATATATATATATATATATATATATATATATATATATATATATATATATATATATATAATACTTTTGTCTCTTTCTCCTCTTAAAGATCCATATTGTCATTAAGGTATTGTCAATTTATTGGTTAGACAGTGAGAGAGAGAGAGAGAGCATTTTGCATATTGGTTCTACACCTGGTTTGATACCAACTTAAGGTTATTACTTAAATAGGAGATCCCAGATGGAGAGTGGTTTTGCCCATCATGCTGTTGTGAAACATGTGGCGAGAGCAGGTTTGATAAAAACAAAGACCACTTTACTGACAGCAGTCTACTTATCTGTTTTCAGTGTGATAACAAGTGTAAGTAGCTCCTTTGATAATTTTTTATGTTCCTACAACAGCTTATCTTAGGCATACAGAATTCTGTGAATGTGTGGCATTACTCATGCTGATCTTTTTTGTACAGATCATGCTCGGTGCATAAGAAATAAGGGTTTTCAAAAGCTGGATTATCATCCTGTAGGAAGTTGGTTTTGCAATAAGAGATGTGAGCAGGTATTTGATTTCATGCCTAACTCAGGAATAGAAAACATTGGCATCATGAGTAGAGACAAAGCTACCATATCTTGTCAATTGTCTCATTGAGAAGTTATTCCAGTGTAGAATGAAGTCACCAGTCGGATCTTAGAAAACATCTTACTGATTATTCTCATGTTATTGATCCTAGGGAAATGTGAAATGCGGGAAAATCATCATGTTGACCTGCACCAGTATCCTCTTTGTCTATTGAGCTTCACTATTAAGAAACATTTTGTCTAAGTCAACTGAAATATCTATTGCAGATATGTTTGGGTATCCGCCAACTTTTGGCAAAGCCAGTTGTGGTGGGAATTGATAACCTCACTTGGACTTTATTGAAATACGTGAAACCTGATGATTTTGATTCAGATGCTGCTAATGATGAGTTCATCTTGGAGACTTATAGTAAACTTAGTGTCGCTCTGGATGTGATGCATGAATGCTTCGAGCCTGTCAAAGAACCTTACACAAGGAGAGATCTTATAGAAGATGTTATCTTTAATAGATGGTAATGTCCAGGTTTAGAAATTCTTGAGCTACTATTGTGGAATTATGTGCAAATAATCTTGTTCAATCACATAATTTATGCAAAACAAAAGTATGCATTTCATATGACACTTTCATTGTTGACACACTCTTTCATCAAGGGTTAGAGTAGACCTTTCACCATTCATGAACTTAATCACCCTTGATTTTAGACTTGCCATAAAAAGAAGTTGAGTTTATTATTTGTAACTATAGATAGCATGGTACTCTGTAGAGAAATTATCTATAGATGACAAGGTATATCTCAACTTGAGTAAAGACATATGTTTTAATTGTTTATGCTCTGACAAAATGTTGTAATTTGAAATCGCAGGTCAGAGCTAAATCGCTTAAATTTTCAGGGTTTCTATACTGTGCTTCTGGAAAGAAATGATGAAGTCATTTCAGTAGCAACTGTAAGGTATCCAACCATTATACATTAGTATTATTCATTCAAGTGAAGTTGTCTCTACTTTTTATTTCAGTAAATTCTCTTTAAAATTAGTTGAACAATGTGATTGACTCTTATAGATAGTAAGCTAACAATTTTCATGCCCATAGGGTTTATGGAGAAAAGGTAGCCGAGGTTCCTCTTGTAGCAACAAGATTTCAGTACCGCCGACTTGGAATGTGTCGCATCTTAATGAATGAGCTTGAAAAGGTATGCAAATCTATTTTCTTTCATTTACCTTCTTCAGGGAGAGGAAGGAAAGTTGTTGCTGAGGATGTACATAGTATGTATTTAAAAGATTCCCAATAATTACTTTATTAAGCAGGGATGTTCTGTTCATGAAAGCTATAACTTGTTGGGGATATCTTTGAGTTTTTATTTCTTAGTCATGCGCTTCTTTCCTTCCATGGTTATAATATATTAACATTTTCGAGGCTATGCATTTGACTGATGGGACATCAGCTTGTTCTCCTTATCAGAAGTATAAACATGCATTATTATAGGAGAAAAACCTTTCGACATCGTTATTTTGGTTCTCTAGATTAAGCAGCACTCTTAGGGCTCTTTATTTTTGGCTTCAATTCTCAGTTATGCTACATTGATGTCAAGTTCTGATTACCTATTGAAACAAAAGGACTTCAATTCTAGTTAGAATAAATAATGATATGAGGCACATGTATGACAGTGATAATTGCAATGATCCTGATAACTGTGGCTATTTATATGGTTTTCCTTTTTTCTCGTGATACCAAAACAAAATATTAAACCAACATAGGTGGGGAATTGCGGATTATGATGAATATGCTTTGACATAGATTTAATATGCTTTTCATCTGATCTGCTTTTTCTTTCCACTAAAGCTATTTTGTTCTTCATTCCAGAAACTCTTGGAATTAGGAGTTGAGAGGCTAGTTTTGCCTGCTGTACCAACCGTGCTAAACACATGGACCACTTCATTTGGTTTCTCACTGGTGAAAGAATCTCAGAGGTTAAACTTCTTGAATTACACTTTCCTTGATTTCCAGGGTACAACAATGTGTCAGAAACTTCTCCAGAATATCCCTCCAGAGGTATCAAGTGAATCAACAGGTATGTAATACTCTTCATTTACTCTGGAAAGAGATGGAGATTTGATATGGATGGACTAAAACTTCATTTTCATCCAGAAGCTTATCAAACTCAATTTGACCACATAAACAGCAAGGAGAATGTTGAGTTAGATGGAAACAGTGCACTTTCTGAGGTCTTCCAAGCTGAGCAAATTGAGGAGAGTGCAATTGTGGACCAAGGATCTACAGAGTATGTTCCCCCTTTGATTTCTGTTTTTTAAGGACTGAACAAGGTAATCAAAGAGATTACATTCAATTCACTCAAAACATGACATGAAAATTGTAATACAACTTTGATAACTTATTTAAGCCTGATAATTATGCTTTTAGGAGACTACAACAACATACAAGTGCAATCCCACTAAGTGGGATCTGGAGAGGGTAGGGGTACGCAGAACTTACCACTGCATATGTAGACTCATTTAAAGAGTCTGTTTCCTTAAGCCCATCGGCTCAAGTACATCCAATTCCAGTAACAGTAGAAGAAAACAATGAAAGAAAGCATAACAATAAAAACGAAAAGCAGTGTAGTTCCTACAAGAAAGGAACAATACCACAACAAATAGTGTGATAATTGAAATACAACACACAATATCTGACGTTATATATTAAAGGCAAGACAACACTCTACCTCTATTAACCTTCTATCCTAATACACGATTTCCATTCTTTCTTATCTACGGTAATCTCCTTAGTGAAGTTGGGTCATATTCTGTCTAATCACCTCTTCCCAATATTTTTTGGGCCTACCTCTACCCCTCCTCATACCCCCTACAACCAGCATCTCGCAGCTCCTCTCTGGATTGTTAGTGCATCTCCTCTTGAGTGTTCACATGCCCATCTCTGACTCTCTTTTCTCATCTTGTCTGCACAGGGGCCTATCCCACCTTCTCTCGAGTAATCTCATTCTTAATCTTGTCGCTCCTAGTATGACCGGACATCCATCTCAACATCCTCATCTCCGCAAGACGCATCTTCTGAACATGTGAGTTTTTGACTGGCCATCACTCCACCCTATACTACAAGGATGATCTAACCACCGCTCTGTAGAACTTTCTTTAAGTTTAGGTGGTACATTTTTATGCGGCAAGCCTCCATCTCATCCAAGCTGTGCCATGCGATCATCGTCGATGTCCCACTTCCCTGAATCATGGATCCAAGATATTTAAAACACTCTCTTGGGAATAGTCTATGTGGCAAGCCTTACTTCCCATTTGCTTCATCCGACACAACACTGAATTTGAACTCCTAATTTTCCGTGGTGGTCCCGCTCAACCTGAACTCTTTGGAGTCCAGAGTTTGTTTCCAAACCTCAAAACTAGCATTAACTCTGTCCCGTGTCTATATCAATCAATGCAATGTCGTCCGCAAATAACGTACTCCATGGAACCTCCTCTTGATTTGACCGTGTCAACTAATCCATCACCAAGGTGAATAGGGAAGGGCTAGAACAGATCCCTGGTGCAGCCCCATCTCAACTGGAAAGTGCTCCGAATCTCTATGTCTTTAGGAGGCTGATCATTCTAATCACATATTAAAGTGTCAGCTAATCCTCTTCTGCAATATAAGGTGAGAGCAGGGGCATGTTTTATTGGGCTTGCAATCACTGTATGGGATGTGAAAGATTCAAATTTTTCTTAATTGAGAATAAACCACAATTCGTCTGTATGTGAGGATGCCTTCAGGCTTTAGTTTCAAATTGTTGAAAAAACTATGTTTTACACATTTAAGTAGGAGTTATCTCAGTGAAACAATTTCTATTTCGTTCGTGTTATTTCTTTGTTTTACTTTAATACTCAAGAAACATGGTCAGTAAGGGATTCATTCCCAGCATGTATGGCGTAATTGTTGGTGTTGCAGATTTGGAGCATTACTCAAATAGTTTTGATTAGGCTCAGTGCAAGAAAATTTATTTAGTGTTGAATTTGGTCATGTCTAATGTTCTATTGGTGAGATTTGACATATTACAATTTAAAAGAAGATGACGCAGAAAGTAAATTGAATTACTCTTGCCTTTTTTAAGCTTTCCTCTTAAGGGATGACCAGATCTCTGGTATGGATCATTTAATGTTTTTGCTCAAAATGTTGATGAAGTATGCTGCTTGAGGGCAATTGGTCTTTCAACATGCTTGTTGAGATGATGTTTTCCCCAATCAGGAACTAACAAAAACAGTGCAAAAGATCCTATTTAGAATGTCATATGATTAGCACAAACCACCAAAATGCCCCTAACCAATCCACAGTATGAATAGGAGGCACTAACTGTGTACTTAGCTTTTATCATCACGTTAACTTTGGCACGGGCTCTTCATTTTTCGTTGTCAAATTACGGTTTTGAACATTCTGCTTAAGGAATAAGGTCTCTTGTGTGTATCATTTAACATTCTTGCTTAAGAAGTGTATGAGGTATCAGCTTGAGAAAAGCGGTCTATCAATCTGTTCATTGATATGATGTACACCCAACAAAGGGTGTAAAAATTGTTGTTATTTTACTGGTTCACAAAAGGTTTTCTTTAGGACTAGATGTGGATCAAGAATATCTTAGCAATTGCCAACTTGAAAGGCTTGATATTCTTGATTCTTCTTCTTGGTGAGAGAGTACATCTGAGTTATAGGTGGCGGAAATAAAAAGTTATTTTGCAGAATTAGAAGCTCTATATTGAAGCCTTCTTCTAAAGACCTCACAAGAAATTTGCAGCAGATCCTGTTAGAATGGCATATGATTAAGCCCACCCCCAACTACAAGAGTGTGTAACGAAGGAACAAAGATGTGAACTTAGCTTATCTGGGGATTTCTTCATTTTGAATTTCACTCAGATAGGTGAAGAAAAACTCGACTTGGCAAATATAGTGGTTAAAAAGAGTTCTCAAGTGAGTTTGCTCCATAGGTAACACAGAGACACAATGATTACGTGGTGAATCATAGATACTAGCAGGTCCACCCATAGGATGGTGCATAAACTTTCAGATGCAAGATGAGAGAGTTGGATTTACTCCCCCATTGTCTTTGGTGTGAAATATGTCTATTCGTTGAAGAGCCAGGGATAGTGGATAGAGGATTAGAAAGTTTAGCAAATGAACATCTTACTTATTGATCTATTTTATTGTAGAAGAAAGTTGGGTTGTTGAGTCTGCCTGTAGTTAGTTATATTTTAGGCTGTTCAGTGTTGATTGACCTTGGAACAGTGAAAACATTTAGGATCCAAATGTGCACTTAGAACTTGATTGTGTTCTTGTGTCCAAACCTTGGCAATTTCTTTCCCAGCTGATAAAACTTAACTGTTGTACTATTTGTCAGTGCACCTGGAGGATTTGAAAGCAATAATAATACCGATGCTCCAGCTCCTTTCAGTACTGTGGTAACCTTCGTTTGTTCTGAACATTGTCTCAGCAGATTTTCTTACTTAGATTCTTATGCTAAGTATTATTGTTTGTGGTGTTTGAACAGGCGAACCAACAATCTCCTCTTGGCTGCCAGGATGAAACTAGTCTGCAGTACCAAGCTGAAGTTAGTGATAGTAAGGTTTTAGAAAAAACAGGCGTTGTTGAATACATATGTTACAAGCGGAGAAAAAGATATCCAGACTGTGGATACTAAGCTGGTTTTGGAAGGAGTAGTAGTTATCTGTATCTAGTAAGCTGGTAAAATATTAGAAAAAGATGGAATACTTTTGCTTTGTTAACCTTATGTTTTCTTGTTAAAGGAGACAAGTTAGTGGTGTATATGTTCATGTACAGCTATCTCTAGGTGCATACATACATCTTTTCTAATCCTAAAACTACAAATGTATAGAACCACAGTCCACGGCATCACGAGAAATTTCTCGGTCACTTTGATCATAAGCACATGTTTTCGTTTCTTAAAATAAAAAATATTTGGACATTCCATTTTTTAAACATAAAGGTTTAGGATTGTCTAGTCCTAGCCTCAAAATTATGATAGATTCATGACAGTTGCTATATTGAGTTCAACTACATATTCTTATGCTACCTACCATTCGTGATTACTTAAAATCGAAGACCATACTAAGAAAGAACTATAGTTTCAAGTCACCATTCAAGCTCTTCTTCTATTTAATATTAATGAGTTTCATCTCTTATCCTATTTTGATTTACACTTTGGCTATTAAACTAGTCATTATTTGTTTATTTGGAAATTTCATTTACATGCGCTGAAGTTAAATAATTCAAGGGTTATTTCTTGTTTCTTCTTAAATTTTGATATGATCAATGATTACTTGAAAGTTGTAAGAGATAATTAATGATGTATGACTAAAGTCATCCATGATTCCTTAATGTTATCTGCATATTTCATTTAGACACTTTAACAAACCTTGTTTCCTATTGCATACTCTAATCTTAAAAAACAAATATTCTTTTGAACATTTTTTTTGACACTTGGTTAAAATAAAAAGTGCGTCTAATGCATATGCACATGATGTGGTGAACCAACAAACTATTAAAGTCACGTGGCATTTTAATTTAGAATAATTAGAAAATTAATTTTGAATATATGTAAATCGAAATTTAAAAAGAAAAGACTTTCAACTAAAGAAAAAATAAAAATAAATTATGCACCCCTCACCCCACCCCCTGCACCCCCATCCCAAACCTCTCCCTTTAGGAAGCCACTGATTTCTCATTGCTGAGAATCATCTCTTCTCTTATCAACGAGACAAAAAGTGTTGATCTATGCAAACATCTTTCTCTTGAGGAGGTCAAACAAATTGTTTTTTTTTTTTAATTTAAATGGGGACAGTGGAAGTGGCCCAGATGATTTAACTAGTAAATTTTACCAAACATTTTGGAAAATTATAGGTGATGATATTCTAAGGACGATTATAGATTTTTTCAATGATAATACTCTTCCTAAATCAATTACTCATGCTAACTTGGCCTTATTGCCCAAGAAAGAGATTGTTCAATCCTTTTCAGACTTGAGACCTAGCTTGAGCAATTTCATCAACAAAATCATTTCCTGGATGCTGCATAACAGGTTGGTAGTTTTGTTACCTAAATTGGTTTCACACAATCAATCTGGTTTTGTTAAATGGGAAAGTATCATAGAAATTGTCTTGCTGATATAAGAAATTGTTTTTGATATCAGAAAAAAGAGGTAAACCTTCTAATATGGTTATTAAATTGGATATGTCCAAGACTTATGATAGAGTTTTCCGGTTCTTTCTAATGAAAATGTGGAGGAAGATGAGTTTTTTAGAGAATTATGTTGACATGATTTGAAGATTGCTTGTTAATAATTGGTATTCAGTTTTAATCAATGGTCAACCAAATCGATCTTTCACTCTACTAGAGAAGTAAAACAGTGGGACCCTCTATCAACAGCTCTTTTCATATTGTCATCTGAAGTGTTGATTAGGTCTCTAAATTCTTTAGTTGATAATGACCAATATGTGGATTATGGTTTACCACAATGGAGCAAAAACTAATCTAAATAATCTTTCTTATGTAGATAACACTATTAAATTTGCATCAGTTAATGCTTATTCCTTGAACAAAATTGTATCATTGATGCAGGATTATGAGACTAAATTTGGCCAAAAGGTGAATAAGGATAAACGTTTTTCTTATCTACATCAGAAGGTTGCAATAGAAGATTGTACATGTATAAAAAGGGTCAATTCCATTTTAAATACCTAGGTTGCCTTATCACTTACTCGAGGAAAAGAAAACAACACTATGATGAACTTCTCCAGAGACTGAAGTCAAAATTGTAAACACAGAAAGAAAATGTGCTATCATATGGAGGTAAAAAGGTATTGAATACTAGTGTATTACAAAAGTGTTCCCGCTCATATTCTTTTTGCAATTTCCCCCCCTAATTGTGTGTTAAAGGAATTCCATAGGATCTTTGTTACTTTATTTTGGAGTATTAAAGTAATAGGAAGGAGTAAACATTGGGCTTCTTGGGAGAAAGTATGTTATCCAAACAAGAAGGTGGTTAGAATTTAGGTTTATGTTTGATGTCTCAATAACTGTGTATGCAAAACTCTGGTGGAGTATCTGGACTCACAAGTCTCTATGGTCAAAATTTATGTGGAATAATTATTTCAAGAAGCAAATTCCTACACTTGTCCAATGGAGAGGGGGTACTCAAGTGTAGAAGAACATGTCGGAGAACAAGGGAATGTATTGAACAATCTTAATGGTGGGAGCCTAAGGGTTTCTTCTTCAATTTGGTATAACAACTGGACCAGGTTAGGTCCATTATACCTTCAACATAGTGAAGAGTAGACTTGTCATCCACTAGAAGCTGTAATCAACCAAGTAAGATTATACATGGGTCATGCTCTAGATAGTTTAAAGTAAAGAGTGTTTGATATCTTTTAAGGAAGTAAATGAAGTATTTAAGTATATTTGGGTGACGAATATTCCTTTCAAGGTTTCATTTTTTGGGCGAAAAGTATGGTCTAATAGAGTCAAGGTATCTAATGTAATGCCTAACTAGAATCCCACTATCTCTCAATTATGTTCATGTTGCAGTATGCCTAGAAGAGAAACTCTGAAGCATTTATTTATAAAGGGAGAGGCTGCCAAGAATGTCGGGAGGCACTACACATTTGGAGCTGGGTGCATTGACCCCTTTATTAAGATTAAACAAACTATGAAGTTGTGGTGGGAGACTATTGGCAATATTAGATAGAAAGTAGTGTTTCAAGCAATTCCTAATATAATATTATGGTTCTTATGTCAGCAAGGTTCTCTTGGGACGTTGCTAAGATTGTGTAAAAGCATATGATGTGTAGATTTAGTTACAATGATGTACCTAGTACATGGCCTCTGATGGTGGCAGTATTGGATGACTTCAGACCTTGTTTAAAAACCAAGTGTGTAAGTTGGTACCCTCCATATGAGTGTTAGTGGAAGGTTAATACTAATGGAGCATCAAAGGGCAATCCAAGGACTAGTGTTGCAAAATTTTGTATTACAAACAATAACGGTGATCTGGTTTGTGCAAAAGGAATGAAGCTACCCGATGCTACAAGTTTGACTGTTGAGGTCGTGGCTAGTAGAGAGGCTTTGCAATACTATCGAGAGAAGGATTATAATCACATTATAATAGAATTTGATTCATTGCCAATGGTTCATATTTTAAATGGTGTATGAGATACACCATGTAGTGTGCCCTTGGAAATCAATTCTATTAAGAGGGTGAACGATTTCTAGCAATAATAGTGCAACACTCCTTGAGGGATCGTAATACACTTGCTGATCAATTTGCTAACCTTGTTTTTGTTTTTACAGGTAACTATGAATTTACAACATACCAGGAGTTTCCAAACACAACAAAGAACATTATCAATATGGATAAGCAGAATATGCCAAACGTGAGAATCAGACAAATGGATGCATCAGACTGCTAGGTTGCTGGCTTAACATATAGTACATGTGGTGTATCTTAACACAAATTTGTCGAACAATATACATATCCTCTATAGTCTGAGTAACTTCGATTGGTCAATGTGTCATGCACCTGGTGAGAGCTTTGAGGTGTATCATGTGACATAAAACCAGGATTAAAAAGTTAAGGTAATGTTAGTAGTTGATTAGTTAATTTTCACTATGATAAAGTGGAATATTTGTTACTATTTTATAGAGACACTACCGAAGATGGTATCTAGCATAAATCATACAATAGAGAGTGAAATCAAGTACTTTTTCCCCAATTTGAGATGATTAGTGGTATTAATCCCTTGTTGGATTCAACCCACTTGAACTTATATTTGAGCAAGGACTAGTTGATTAAAATAACGCAAAGTAGATGCAAGACGATACCAACTAAGAATTAGTTCCCATAACTACCAGTTAAGTAAGAGCCGTCTGAATCACAAAATCATGCCAAACAACAACTCAAAATGGTTTTAGGAAACATATCAGTTAAAGAAGAATTGAAGGTTGTGAGCGGGGTGGAGGTTCTAAATGCACGAGTTGAATCCAATAGATAGGCGCCAGGAGGATTCACCTTTTCCCCCTTGCCAACAAAAGAAAGCGATGCTAGCGTGCAAGGTTGAGGCATCTATCGATAGTCTTCAGGATCCTTTGTTCCTAATTTCTAGGTCACTTGTTAGCGTGGTTTTTCACTTTCCTAATTTTTTGATTAGAAGACTTTTGTTTTGTGAAGAAGTGCTTAGAATAGCTCACAAAAACGTATTACTGATTTTGATATAAAATTTGACCCAATGAGCCTTTATTTAAGAAAAATAGTGACTGTTGTCCGCCATTGTTAGTTTTTCATTTAGAAAAATTGAAATTTTTAAAGGTTGAGGGTAAAATCCTTAACCGTGATTATGACCACCTTTCTTTTTTATCCCCATTTATTTTGGTAGGTTTTTTTTTTTCAAAATATTTGTTCTTTGTTTGTTTATTTTGATTTCAAATTTGACTTTTTTAAATATCTGCTTTGATTTGAGGGAATGAGGGGTGTGTGTCGGGGCAGTGTATGTTGCGTATGTCAAGAAGGAGAGAGAACATATTTGAATAATGATCTTCATTTTTCTCAATAAAAGTAGATGTAGATGGTGATTACTATTTTTCTGGCAAAGATATGTGAATGGTGTCCTTTATTTTTTTGGGCAAAATAGATGATGAAAGTAAATATATATTTGAAAAATTAATAAAACAATGATAAAAAGATAAAAGAAGATGACGAAAATTTTGTTAAAAATTTTTGATGGTAAATTGTTGTATAAATTTACTTCCTGGCGCAACAGGTGGTGTGGTATTGAACGAGAGGAAAGAGAAAAAAGACCGTTAAAGTATTTTTCAAAAAAACAAGAGGAAACAAGAAGAAATCGAAAAGGAAAAAGGGAAAATATAAAAATATTTGATTTCACAGGCTCCCCCAAGTGTGAATTTACACTTTTTGTGCCACATCAACAAAAATGTTTTTAATGTGGTTCAAATTTGAGACACTAGAGGTGTTCAATAGGCACAAGTCTTAGTTAAGGTGTCTAAGTGAATTATGCAGACAATTTTAAGGGGCCACATATGAGTTAATTCATTATTTATAATATGTTACAACGTTGCAAGTGATTTTAAATTATGACCAGCCACTATTCCATTGGGTTGATATAAAGTAGAGATTGGAAAAAATGTCTAGGGTCAAATATGCAAGTATGTGATCAAACTACTTGTGACGACCGGGGAGCACCCCCTAGACGTAACCGACATCTTCATCCTTTTAGAGGACTTAGACTAGCCCTTAGCATTCGTCATAACATATACATAGACCTCTCACATATTATATATGGAGTTTACTTAGACTCCTTGCATATAAAGAGATACATAGGCTTCTCGTTAAGTCAACATAACCAATATGTAAGGATTTAGTCTAGTAAGATATTCTCACATTAAACCATCTAAAACGAAGTACAACTTTTGGGCATAGCCCTTTTATTTCCATATATGGATTACAACAATGTCTTAAAGAATAGGAAAGAAATGAATATCCTTAGACAATAGCAACACTAGTAAGGTAGAATAAACGACACCATCCTCGAACGGTAGGACTCACCATCAACTTGGAGGAGAAGTCCAAGTCTTCTTGCAAAGTGGCCTAGAAGATCTTAAATGGCCGGAACCTACAATGTTGGTGAAAAGGGAAGAAATATGGGTTAGTACAAATCACATGTACTAAGTATGGTTCCTCTGCATAAAATCATCAATGCATTAGACTAGGAACAATTTAGTCAAAACCATACTTAATATCAAATAACTCATCATGCACATATAAGAAACATTCTAAGTGAACCCAAAATGATATTAACCCAACATATAAGCAACCAAAGCAATACTTGTGCAATGCCAAGAATATAACTCCATAACCCTATCCAAAGGAAAGTATTACACTAAGCGTAACACCTCTAAAATGACTCAGGTAAAACTAGATCCTAAAACTCGTGTATTGATTTTTTGAAGTCCTAAAATAGATTATAACGATGTTAGAAGGCATTTTTAAAGTTTGGATGTCAAAAGTCTAAGACGTCCATGACGTTTGAAAGATTTGCCTTGAAACCTGCTTGTGTGCCTCAGTGTGTTTCTTCAAGTTTTTTACGTGTTCTTTTTGGCTAAAATTGATGTGAGGGGTCATTAACATGTGTACGAATATACTTGGATTGGAAACGTCCGGGAAAAGCTCCCCAAGGACCAACCAAGGACCCATTGTGTAGGCCAAGACTATATAGATTAGTCCCACATACGGAAGGAAATCGACGCCCCGTAGGTGGTGGCGTAGGTTGGAACTTAGGCTTGGGATAATTTGATCCCATTTAGCGAGCCTCTGATCCAAACCAACGACCAAAAGGAAGGTCCGTTGGTGGGTCTAGGGGGCGTCAGTGGCAATCGTCGTTTGACACATGCAATTTCCTGCAGGTTTCTCGGCCAGTACAAGGGCACTTTGGGGTTTTCACCTAGCCTTCCTAGAATTAGTTGGACGTTATATTAAGTTTGGATTTATGTATTTTAAATATCTTTATAATCCTAAAAGCCCTATTCAAGTCATTATTCAAAATCAGAACCCCAAGACCCCTAAAGAACTCGAGAGAGCATCATTGAAACTTGAAAGAGAGATTGGAGCTTGAAGGTTGACTTCTACATCAATTCTTCTGAATTTTGGTGGTCTATCATCAATTAAGGTATTATTTTCATCCTTGAATCTCTTTTATTCAAGGACCAATCTTCAAAATAGTGTTCCAAGACTTTCTCAAAAGATGAACTTCTAAGTTGTTAACTAGCCATGAGTTCTTGCATAAAACATTTTAAATCATTGTATTATGATTGAATTGATGTTAGTTTGATTATTTTAACCTAAAATATCTATAAACCCAAGCAAACTATGCAATCCTAGTTTTAACTATGTTATGGGTGAATTGATCATGTTCTATACTATTGAATTCTTATGTAGTTTGATTTGTGATATTGAATTATGGAAGAATTATGTTAGAATCATGTCTATTCTGTCCTAAATTGATGAATTTATATTGAATTACTTTGGATTCATTGTATATTATGATTATTTTATTGAATTGATGATCATAGCTATTAGTAAGAGCCTTTAAGTATTGTGTTGATTGATTTGACTATGGATTAAATTGTGATATTGGATTAGTGGTATTCTGACGTAACTCTCTCTATATTGTATTGTATAAGTCTTGAATTATGATAATGATCGGTATGGTCCACTTATGGTGGCGGTGCTTATGTGTTATACTTGTGAATTATGAAGCCTCGTCGACATTAATTTATAAATTGTGAAACAATGTGGACTCTGTAACAACCCTAAAAATGGATAAGATAAGAAATGCTTAATGTGTCAAGAATGCCTACGATTAGACCAGGGTTCACACGGATTGATGCGCGTAGAAACAAGTCTGAACCCTTTCTACACCCAATCCAACTAACTTGGAAAGTTAGTTGATCTTGTAAAGGTTGAGTCCAACCATGTAGGGCTCTCGAATACGAAGATTTACTCAAAGGAGTCTTTACCGGACTTAAAAAGAAGAAATCATAGGTTTGAAGGGTCTAGGGGTAAAATGGTCTTTATCCTGCATAAGGGTAGTATCATATTACTCTAAATATGCAATTTATTTAGTCAATAAAATGGATGGGAAATTTAGGGAGAGAGGGCTGAAATTGAGCCCATGAAATGAAGTCTTGCTCCACCCGGGTTCGAACCTAAGTGGGAGCAATGATTTAATGTGATTTTTGTTATTGGTGAATTAATTTAATAAATTAATAATTAATGGCTTATTTGAAAAGGAAAATCAGATTTTATTATTAATTATTATTTATTAATTATTTAATTAATGTTTTTTAAAAAAATTGACTAAGTCTTGCCAACTATCCTAGTTTTAAAAGGCACTATCTCACACAAACTCTCTCTCTCATGCCTAAATCTCTCTCTCTCTCGTCCAAATTGTTTTTATTGGCTGAAAAAACAGAATATAAAAACATTATAAAACAATTAAAAGTTCTCTACACTCAAAGAACTTACAAAAAAAATATACAAGCAAGCAAGATAACTTAAGAAATGAAAACATTGCATCATCTTCTCGACGGGTAAGGTGGGAGTTTCTGTGTAGGACGTTGGGTTGGTGGTGATTTAGGGCATCAACTTTGAGTGTTTAACAACACCAAGAACAGGTATGGGTTTTCTCTTTTGGAATCATTTCTCCAAGAGATATTTCTTTCTAACTATTTTATATTAAGGCTTTATCTTGTGGAGCATCTTCCACTAGTGTTTCTTTCCATTTTTATTTCATACTTTGTATTGGTGCCATTCAGGAAAAAATACGTTTAAGGCAATTATGAACTATTTCTTTCATTTGATTATCTCTATATTAGATAGTTGATTTGAAAACGCATATGATGTTGAGTTTAAAATGTTTAGCATGAAATAAGAAAACAAAAAATTCAAATTTTCCGCTAAAATTGACCTAGATGAAGTAAGAATAACGTATGTAGGCTTGTCTGGTACCTCTGAGAGGTCAACGACGCCGATCTTGTCTGTGGTATAGGTTCTGGTCGTGACAATGTTGGTATCAGAGCACTAGCTTAAGTTCTTAGGATAATAAGTTCAAATCTACCACATTGAGTAGTTTCTAAGTCATAGTAGTGAAGTGCACCACTATCCTGAATTAAAGACTGCATGATGCGTAGGAAAATCTCCCTTCTTCTAATCTTATCGTGCCTTTGCTAATATCCGATTTCTTGGTGTTGTGAGAGTGTCTAAAATCAACTCTTGCTGTTTTCAGAGAATGAACACCATGAGAAACATTGGTCAGAGAAGCGGAGGAGCAGCTGTTGGGGACAATTAGGTTCCACCCTAGGCTCAAGCTGAAGGAGTGGCTATGCCGGTTAACCCAACTGGGTTGGCTAGCCCAGATGGCACAGACCATCACTATACAGGCCCAAGCTATGACTGCCCAGGTCAACCAGAAGGATGTTAGAGGGAGAACCCACCGATTCGTAGCAAGGCTGACAGTCTGAGACACTTCACGAGGATGAATCCTCCTATTTTCACAAGGTCTAAGACTTCATAGGACCCCAAGAGTTTGTAGATGAGGTGCATAAGATTTTGGTGGCTATGGGGCCCACAAATACTGAGAAAGCAGAGTTGGCTTCCTATCAGCTCAAGGATGTTGCACAGACTTGATGCAAGATGTGGCAGGATAGCCGAGCTTTGGGCAGAGTTCTGGTCACTTGGGAGCTGTTTTAGACAGCCTTCCTTGAGAGATTCTTCCCCATAGAAATGAGGGAGGCCAAGGTTAAGGAATTTATCAACCTTAAGCAAGGATCTATGACAGACAGGGAGTATTCCTTGAAGTTTGTGAAATTATCCAGGTATGCTACTTCTATTGTGTCTAACAGAAGACGAGATGAGTAGATTCTTGACAGGGATTAATGAGGATTTCGAGGAGGAGTGTAAGTTAGCTATGCTACATGACAACATTGACCTATCCAGGCTTATGGCCCATGTCCAACAAGTGGATGAAAGCAGGAAGAGGAAGCACACTAGAGCAGGGAATTGGTCAAGGCAAGCTGAGGAGATTTTTTCTAAGAAAAGTAGTACTGAAATCAGGGATAAGCCCAGGTCTAAGAAGGGACTCTCCCACCAAGTGGAATCAAGTTCATCCAAGGGTCGCTATGATAGGGATTCCGAGCCCAGATTTAAGAGAAACAATGGAGTAGATACACCTCAGGAGAGGCCACCTTGCAGGAAGTGTGACAAACTGCATGGAAGAGAGTGTATGATGTGCACTAATACTTGTTACAGTTGTGTCAAACCGGGTCACATGGTGAAGGATTGTCCGAATAGGAAAAGTCAAGAACAAGGGAAGGAGAGAGTTTGGCCTGATGGTCCAAGTGAGGAGGCTCCAAGGAGGCAACAATTCTTTGCACTCAAGTCTAGGGGTGCAGGGGAAGGCACTTATGATGAAGCCTTGGGTGTCTTTCATATATTTTGCTGTGTATGGTGTTTATGCACTAGTATGAGGTTAATATGTTTGAGTCATCATGTTGGTTGCTGATTGTTATGACTTATATGTTGACCTATATTGCATGCTTTGATGAGAATAGTTTAGGGAAGAATTCCTTAGTCTATTAATGTGAAGCTACTAGTAGGTCTGAAGGATGTACACCATCATGTTAATATGTGAATCAGATATTCACCAATGGAACTATGAATTACCTATGTATGGGTACATTTTATAGATGACTTACTTATTGCTATTAAAGTATAGTTTCATTCAGGGACGAATGCTTCTAAAAGGGGGGGGGGAGGGGTATAATGTAACAACCCTAATAATGGATGAGATATGAAATGCTTAATATGTCAATAATGCCTAAGATTAGACCAAGGTTCACACGGATTAATGCGCGTAGAACCAGGTCTCGAAACCCTTTCTACAGCCAAGCCAACTAAATTGGGAAGTTAGTCGAGCTTGGAAAGGTTTTGTCCAACCATGTAGTGCTCTCGAATACGAATATTTACTCAAAGGAGTTTTTACCGGACTTAAAAAGAAAAATCTTAGGTTTGAAGGGTCTAGGGGTAAAATAGTTTTTTTCCTGGCTAAGGGTAGTATCATAATTAATCTAAATATGTTATTAATTATTTAATTAATATAGTGGAGGGGAAATTTGGAGAGAAAGGGTCGAAATTGAGCTCTTTAAATGAAGTCTTGCTCCACCTAGGTTCGAACCTAAGTGGGAGCAATGATTTAATGTGATTTTTGTTATTGGTGAATTAATTTAATAAATTAATAATTAATGGATGATTTAAAAAGGAAAATCAGAATTTATTTATTATTTATTATTTATTATTTATTGATTAATGTTTTTTTAAAAAAATTGACTAAGTCTTGCCAACTATCCTAGTTTTAAGAGGCACTATCTCACACAAACTCTCTCTCTCACGCCTAAATATCTCTCTCTCTGGTCCAAATCGTTTTTCATGGCTGCAAAAACAGAATATAAAAACATTACAAAACAATAAATTCTCTACACTCAAAGAACTTACAAAATAAAATATACAAGCAAGTAAGCTAACTAAAAAACAAAAACTTTGCATCATCTTCTTGACGGGTAAGGTGGGAGTTTCTGTGTTGGACGTTGGGTTGGTGGTGATTCTGGGCATCAAATTTGATTGTTGAAAAACACCAAGAACAGGTATGGGTTTTCTTTTTTGGAATCCTTTCTCCAACAGAAATTTCTTTCTACAAAATTCAACGTGTGAAACTAGGACCGTCCCCTTTATTGTTGAACTCTTGTCCCTAGTCTCCTTCCGATTTCAATCTAAATTAGTTTAGAAATCATGTTGTTGGTATGGTTTCTGGTATATAAGTTTGAAATATGACGTTCCTTATGATTTGATGTTTGGAAATAGTAATCATGTTTAATGATGTCAACCGAAAATGATGTGGTGCAATGTGTAAAATGTTTGTTGTTATTCTCCATTTGAAGTCTTAAAATGGCTTGTTTGATGATTGGAATTATTGTGCTTAAGGTGTGTAAATTGTGATGTAAATGAAGTGTAAAGTGGCTGATCTTAAGTGGAAAAATCTAAGCTAAAACAACATAAATCTACACCTAAGAATGTGATAAATGAATTGTGAAAGTACCTCAAAACGAACGTATGAATGCTGTTAAATAAAGGCTAGACAATTTAATAAAATTTTCAGCACTTGGTGATTGAATTTTCGGCCAGAATACTTGAGTTTGAGAAGTTTAAAAATATATTTAAAACATGTGAGATCAGTGGGTATTGAATCAAACACGTCACTACATCAAAACTAAAAAAAAGAAGAGAGATGTGGGATTCGAATCCACAACCTCTCGGCCAAACAAGAGAGTAAGAGGGAAATTTAAATTAATAAAAATATTGGGAGGAGTGGGATTCGAACCCGGAAACTCTTGGCTGAAGAAGGAGGAAATGAGAGAAATTAAAAAGAAAATAAAGAGAGGTTGTGGGGGCTCGATCCCACAACCTCACTGCCAAAGCTTTAGTAGTTAACTTTTAAATTAAAACAAAAATAAGGAGGTTGTGGGGGTTCGAACCCACAACCTCTAAATCCCATGGAAAAAAAAGAAAAAATAAAGATATGTGGGGGTTTGATCCCACAACCTTCTGGTTAAGCCCAAATGGACAAGGAAAATAGATAGGAAAATAAAAAGGGGGCTAGGGGGGTTCGAACCTACAACCCCTCGGCCAAAGAAGAGAAGTTCTAAAAAAAGGAACTAAAAAGAAATGTTGATGTTTGGGTTCGATCTAGGGTTCCAATGTCCTGAGGACTAAAAATTAAATCAAGGAAAACTGTAAGTGTTGTCCAACGGATTCGAACTTGGGTTCCCTTGCCCCAAATTTCCGTATTGATACATAAATCATACGTGAATTAAATGTTGAAGAATAATGTCACCTACTTAGATCAAAATCAAAATCTTGGCATACATACAAGATATATAAGTCTTGTACTACATAATCTTAGGAAGCTATGAGTCACTTAACAAACTATGAATGAAGTCTCATGCTTGTATGTATAGACCCATAAGTCTAGCATACGATTAAAAAATAAATGAACCTAAGATGTATGTAATGAAATGATGAAACCCTAGAAGGGTTAAGTACGGGTGTAAGATACACTAAATGGCCAAGTGCGTTGGCATATGATGAAATGAACAATGAAATGATGAAATGAATGATGAAATGATGAAACACTAGAAGGGTAAAGTAAGAGTGTGAAACACACAAAATGGCCAAATGCATTGGTATATGATGAAATGGATATTCACGTAAAAAAAGGGTGAGTAATTATGAGGAGCAAATGTGCTAATATTAAAGAAAGTGGTGACAACATGATATGAGGCTAATGTAAAAGACGGGAGCAATCTCAAATGATCCTAAGTAAATGTTACCAAAACGTACTCACCTATGAGAGAGTAAAGTTAATGAAGAGAACAGTCTCTATGAACACTCGAATGAAAGTATTGAGATTAACACACTTAATACTAACGATGAGATGATAAATCATCTTTTGAGCTATGATGTACTCATACTAGAAGCCAGCTTCCATGACATATGAGTTAAATGAAATGGAACTTTAAACTGAGCAACGATAGACTAGCTATGAGCCATGATGCCTTATTTTGGGAAGGGCAGATTTTCACGTAACTCTCATGAGATGAGACTGTCCAGCATGCCGGGTATGGGTTTCCTTATATCTCCTAGTCTTTGAACCTATACTCCCAATATAGGGATTTAGCAGAGTTCAATCCCATATATATGCTAGCATGTTTTGGGTCACTTTGGCCGGTTATTCCACCTCTTTTCGGTGTAGGGCAGACACTAGATTTCATGATGCTCACATGATCTATGTCGGTTAGAGTTAAAGTCCCTAATGAATAAATGAGTCCAGCCTCAAATGATGTACACAATAAAATGAATGATACCAAAGGTTTTAGGATAGAATAATCAAGAGTTGAGCTAGAATCAAGTAATGATACTAGGTTATTCTTGGTCATTGCACAGCAAGCTCGATGAGAGTCTTAAACTATATCCCATGTATTTTTGGTGCTTATGCTATCTTTATGAATAAATAAAATGAAGTACGTATGAAGGAATGAAGCAGACTCTGTGTTTGCTGATGAAGACTCCCTAGTTGAGGTCCCATATGTTGAGCCCTCATTTTGAAAAGTCATAATGTCAAGTCCATGTTTCCAACATCTCATGGCATATGAATGAAATGTTATAAAAGATTTTATGTGCTATATACGACGTGATATGAGATGTGAAATATGTTATGTGCTTTTTGCAATATGATAAGTTTGATGATCTAATGTTACACTCATGGCATTACTTTTCTAATCCAAATTTGGAAAGTTCACTAACTTTCCTAATCCCAATTTGGCAAGTCCACTGACTTGACTTTCCATGATCATGTCGTTAGGAAAGAGCTATTCTTACTCATGCATGTCCTTTGTGTTTGCTTGCATATACCCATACTTAGTACAAGTGTGTACTAATTCCATACAACTCTATATTTTTAGGTGCAGGCACAGGTGGACGCTAGAGCTTACAGGTTGACGTTGCATCTATCCGGACATGGAGATTTCATCCGGACTTGGTAGACCCTCATGCTTTTGAGGATGTCTAATGTTATTATATATTTTAGATGTAGGCTTTATTTAGAGGAGCATGTTCCGCTAGTGTTTCTTTCCATTTTTATTTCATACTTTGTATTGGTGCCATTTAGACAAAAATACGTTTAAGGCAATTGTGAATTGTTTCTTTCATTTGATTATCTCTATGTTAGATGGTTGATTTGTGAACGACTATGATGTTGAGTTCAAAATGTTTAGCATGAATTAAGAATTTTTTTTTCAAATTTTCCGCTAAAATTAACCTAGATGAAGTAAGAATGACATATGAATGAATGTTATAAAAGATTTTTTGTGCTATATACGACGTGATATGACATGTGAAATATGTTATGTGCTTTTTGAAAAATGATAAGTTTGATGATCTAATGTTACACTGTAACGACCTGTTTAGTCGTTTTGAGCAGCAGAACAAATTCTGGAAAAACTGGCTGAAACCACGGACCCAACGACGGACCGTCACAGGCTCGACGGACCGTCGTGGGTGTTCCGTTCCATGACACTTAGAGTTTGAAAATCGGGTACTGAAAATCGACTCTCTGTAAATTGTGACGGACCTGCAGGACGTGCCGTCACATCCACGACGAACCGTCGTGAGTCCCGTTGCAAAACACTTCAACTTTTGAGAAATTGGTGCAAGAAAACGAGTTTCTGACCGTCATGACGGAGGGGCCAGGACGGACCGTCACAGGGGTGACGGGCCGTCGCAGCCATCTGGAGTCTGGGGAGGACACGACGGCAGGTGTGACGGACCGTCGCAGGCATGACGGCCCGTCACAGGCTGCACAATCCCAGGCAGTTTGGGATTTCTCCACACGTTTTAAGGGTCGTTTTTGATTATTCTTTCCTTAATTACAAAGATTGAGGGGTAACATTAATAAGTCTAATTACTTAGGGGTTAAAAGGGGTAACTTTAAGTGAATTAGAGGGGTTTATTGTCCTTTTTCACACTTAATTATATGATTAATTAGGGTAAAGGAAAGAGGGTTTGAGTAAAACAAAAGGGAAAGAACAGAAAGAGAGAGAGCAGATCGATCGAATTGGTTGAGGAGAATAGCAAGCTTGGGAAATTTCTTGTGGATTCCAATTCTTCGGTGGAGGTAGGTTATGGTTTTGTATTACGATATTCGTAGTGAACTCTTGATAGTGAATAATATGTGTTGATGATATTGTAAACCTGTCTATATGCTTATTGTATGTTGTATGAATATGATTATGTGATGTTGATAATACAAGCATGATGAAAACTATTGAATCCCAAATCTTGAAAGAAACTTTAATCTATGATATTAATGATAATGCCTTGGTATAAAGGAAGGCTTGATGAATTAAAGAGATTGGGATTGATGATGCCTTGGTTAGAGAAGGCTTGATGAACGGATATAATGAGATTAGTGGATCGGAGTGTCACGTTCCGACACATAGAATTAGTGGATCGGAGTGTCACGTTCCGACACATAGTATAGTGGGACGGGTGTCACGAACCGACACGTAGATATAGGGGATCGGAGTGTCACGTACCGACACATGTAGGGGATCAGAGTGTCACGTTCCGACACATATAGGGGATCGGAGTGTCACGTTCCGACACATATAGGGGATCGGAGTGTCACGTTCCGACACATAGTGGTAGGGGATCGGAGTGTCACGTACCGACACAAGAGGAAGAAAGATAATGAATCTCGAAAGATGATAATATATTCAACATAATGAACAAAATTCCCAAATGAGTATGGTAATGAGGCTTGAGCCCTCATGAATGAACTTGATGGTGTTATTGATGATTATGATACTTGTTGTTGCTACATGTTGAGTTTATAGTTGATTTATAATATTATTTGATATATATTGTTCCCTATTTTGAGTTAACCGATGATATCTACTCAGTACGTGTGGTTGTACTGACCCCCTACTTTTATGTTTTTCTTTTGTTATTTGTGTTATGCAGCAAACGTTCCGTCAACTTCGACTCAGCAGTAGATCAAGCCGTCTTCACTCCATCGGAAATTCAGGGTGAGCTAAAGCGTCTAGCTTGGACTGGGTCTCCTTCTTCAAGTCTTGATGCCTTGAACTTCCGGCATGGACTAGTTTTTGATTGTTTTTAGCTTTTTAGACATTCTTAGATTAGTAGTTTGAGATAGATGTTCTTGTGGTGATGACTTCCAGATTTTGGGAATATTAATAATAGTTTTGAGTTGTTTTTCTTTATAAATGAGTTTAAGTTTTCCGCATTATTTTCTGTTGAAATATCTTGAAATGTTAAGGTTTAGATGGGTTGGTTCGCTCACATCGGAGGGTAAATGTGGGTGCCAGTCGCGTCCTCGATTTGGGTCGTGACAGACTTGGTATCAGAGCATTAGGTTCATTGGTCTCATCACACAAGAACAGGTCTAGTAGAGTCTTAAGGAACGGTAGGGGGACGCCTTTACTTTTCCTTGAGAGGCTATAAGACTTTAGGAAAATTCCATTCTTTCATTCTTTCTTTCGTGCTACTACTTGAGTCCAATTGGTATCTAGGTGATACAAATTGGTATCTGACCATCTTCATTCTATTTCGCAGATGGTTAGAACTAGAGCAACGACCGCACCAGCAGCAACAACAGAAAGACAAGAAACTACTGAGCCAGCCACTGGGGCTGTGGCTCGAGGAGGAACAGCGGCAAGAGGCCGTGGAAGAGGTCGTGGGAGGACGTCCTCTAGAGGGAGAGGACGAGCCCCTAGCCCATCTGATGCTAGGGCGGTGACTCCTCCACCGACTGAGGAGGTAGTTAGAGAGGGTGAGGAAGGGGAAACTGAACAAGGGCAGAATGAGGAAATGCCACCCCAACCTACCCCAGAGATGATCAACCAAGTACTTGCTTATCTTAGCGGGTTGTCTGATCAGGGTCAAGCACCTCCAGTGGTTTCTGCACCAACACCTCCGGTTTCAGAGATACGACATGCGGCTACTATGGCTCCCCGCATGGATGCAACATTGGGAATAGGCACATTTCTGCGTCTGACTACTGGGCCTATTATGACCAACGATCAACATGAACTTTTTAGCAAGTTCTTGAAACTAAAACCTCCAGTCTTCAAGGGTGCAGAATCTGAGGATGCTTATGATTTTCTGGTTGATTGTCATGAGCTACTACACAAAATGGGGATAGTAGAGAGGTTTGGTGTCGAGTTCGTGAGCTATCAGTTCCAAGGGAACGCCAAAATGTGGTGGCGTTCACATGTTGAGTGTCAACCAACAGAGGCACCACCTATGACTTGGGAATCATTCTCTACCCTATTTATGGAGAAATATATCCCAAGGACTTTGAGAGATAGAAAGAGGGATGAGTTCTTGAGTCTTGAACAGGGAAGGATGACAGTAAACGCGTATGAGGCTAAATTTCGCGCGCTATCCAGATATGCCACGCAACTTTGTTTCAGTCCACAAGAACGGATCCGCCGTTTTGTGAAGGGGTTGAGGTCAGAATTGCGGATTTCAGCCTTACAGATAGCGGCAACGGCAACATCCTTCCAAGAGGTGGTAGACTTTGTGATTGAGGTGGAAGGAGTGAAACCAGATGACTTCACCACGACATCGACATCAAAGAGGTTTCGTAGGGGAGGTGAGTATAATGGTTCTTATTCTAGAGGACAGAACTCTGGAGGTCACTCAAATCGACCAATACAGTCTTCACTACAGACTGTAGTTGGGGGTCCACCTCAGAACGGTCAACACTACTCCGAGAGACCCATGCCTGACTCCAGAGAGTGCTATGGATGTGGGGAGATTGGACATATTAGGAGGAATTGTCCAAAACAGAGTTACAGAGCCCCAATGGCTAGAGGAAGAGGTGGTAATGGTAGAGGTCGATATTCTGGAGGGCGTGGTGGCCGAGGTAATGGTGGTCACCAAAACGGCAGAGGAGAGGGTCAAAATGGAGCCACTACTACACAACATGGTAGGGACAACGGACAAACAAGTAATGGGGCTCATTGCTACGCTTTCCCTGGGAGATCTGAAGCGGAGGCGTCTGATGCTGTTATCACAGGTAATCTTTTGGTTTGTGATTGCATGGCATCTGTGTTATTTGACCCTGGCTCCACGTTTTCTTATGTATCTTCATCATTTGCTAACGGTCTAAATTTACGTTGTGAATTACTTGACATGCCTATTCGTGTTTCTACTCCGGTGGGTGAGTCTGTGATAGTCGAAAAAGTGTATAGGTCTTGTTTGGTGAATTTTGTGGGGAGCAACACTTATGTAGATTTGGTTATTTTAGAAATGGGTGATTTTGATGTAATTCTGGGTATGACTTGGCTTTCTCCAAACTTTGCGATTCTGGATTGTAATGCTAAAACAGTGACGCTAGCCAAGCCTGGGGCAGATCCGTTAGTGTGGGAGGGTGACTACACTTCCAATCCGGTGCGTATCATCTCATTTATTCGTGCTCAGAAGATGGTTAGTAAGGGTTGTCTAGCTTTCTTGGCACATCTCAAGGATGACACTATCCAAGTACCCTCAATTGAATCAGTTTCGGTAGTTCGAGAATTTTTGGATGTGTTCCCTGCAGATCTTCCCGGTATGCCACCAGATAGGGATATAGACTTCTGCATTGATTTGGAACCCGGTACTCGCCCCATTTCTATACCCCCGTATAGAATGGCTCCCGCGGAGTTAAGAGAATTAAAGGCTCAACTTCAAGAGTTGTTGAGCAAAGGCTTCATTAGACCAAGTGCATCTCCTTGGGGTGCTCCGGTTTGTTTGTGAAGAAGAAAGATGGGAGTTTCCGAATGTGCATAGATTACCGACAGTTGAACAAGGTAACTATTAAGAACAAGTACCCCATTCCTCGCATTGATGACTTGTTCGATCAGTTACAAGGTGCTTGTGTCTTCTCTAAAATTGACTTGAGGTCCGGTTATCACCAATTGAAAATACGCGCAACGGATGTGCCAAAGACTGCTTTTCGAACTAGGTATGGGCATTATGAGTTTGTGGTAATGTCTTTGGTCTTACTAATGCCCCTGCTGCCTTCATGAGCTTGATGAACGGGATTTTCAAGCCATATTTGGACCTCTTTGTGATTGTGTTTATTGATGATATACTGATATACTCCAAAAGTAAGAAAGAACATGAGGAGCATTTGAAATTGGTGTTAGAGTTGTTGAGAAGAAAAAGCTTTATGCGAAATTCTCCAAGTGCGAGTTTTGGCTAGATTCAGTGTCCTTCTTGGGGGCACGTGGTTCCTAAGGATGGAGTGATGGTAGATCCATCTAAGATTGAGACGGTAAAGAATTGGGTAAGACCTACAAACGTGTAAGAAATAAGGAGTTTTGTGGGGTTAGCTAGCTACTACCGCCGATTCGTCAAGGGATTCTCTTCCATGCTTCCCAATTGACGAACTTGACCAAGCAAAACGTCCCATTTGTATGGTCGGATGAGTGTGAGGAGAGCTTCCAGAAGCTTAAGACTTTGTTGACTACCGCACCTATCCTTACCTTGCCAGTAGAGGGCAAAAACTTCATTGTTTATTGTGATGCATCCTATTCGGGTTTGGGTGCAGTGTTAATGCAAGAGAAGAATGTGATTGCTTATGCTTCGAGGCAATTAAAGGTGCATGAACGCAACTATCCGACCCATGACTTGGAGTTGGCCGCAGTGGTATTTGCACTAAAGCAATGGAGACACTACTTGTATGGGGTTAAGTGTGAAGTCTATACGGACCATCGTAGCCTACAGTATGTCTTCACTCAGAAAGACTTGAACTTGAGACAGAGGAGATGGATGGAACTACTAAAGGACTACGACATCACTATTTTGTATCATCCGGGGAAGGCTAATGTTGTGGCAGATGCCTTGAGTAGAAAGGCCGGAAGCATGGGAAGTCTAGCTCATTTGCAAGCTTCTAGACGCCCATTGGCTAGAGAAGTGCAGATTTTGGCTAATGACCTTATGAGGTTAGAAATAAATGAGAAGGGAGGATTGTTAGCTTGTGTAGAGGCAAAATCCTCTTTCCTCGATCAGATTAAGGAGAAACAGTTTGATGATGAGAAACTAAGGCGAATTCGAGATAAAGTGTTGCAAGGAGAGGCTAAGGAAGCAATAATCGATGGGGAAGGTGTTTTGAGGATCAAGGGAAGAGTATGTGTACCCCGCATCGATGATTTGATCACCACTATTCTTACAGAAGCTCATAGTTCCGGATATTCTATACATCCTGGTGCAACCAAGATGTATCGCGACCTAAAGCAACACTTCTGGTGGAGTAGAATGAAGCGAGATATTGTTGAGTTTGTTGCCAAGTGTCCAAATTGTCAACAAGTAAAGTATGAACACCAAAGGCCCGGAGGAACACTTCAGAGATGCCCATTCCTGAATGGAAGTGGGAGAGAATCGCGATGGACTTCGTGGTTGGTCTTCCAAAGACATTGGGTAAGTATGACTCTATATGGGTGATCGTTGATAGGTTGACTAAGTCTGCTCACTTCATTCCTGTCAAGGTGACCTACAATGCAGAGAAGTTAGCCAAGATCTACATCTCAGAAATCGTTCGGTTGCATGGAGTTCCACTCTCAATCATATCAGATAGAGGTACGCAGTTTACTTCTAAGTTTTGGAGAACATTGCATGCTGAATTAGGTACTAGATTGGACCTTAGTACTGCATTTCATCCTCAGACCGATGGTCATCTGAGCGAACGATTCAAGTTTTGGAGGATATGCTTCGCGCATTTGTGATAGAGTTTGGTGGCCATTGGGATAGTTTCTTACCTTTGGCAGAGTTTTCATACAATAATAGTTATCACTCTAGTATCGACATGGCCCCATTTGAAGCATTGTATGGGAGGAGGTGTAGTCTCCATTGGTTGGTTTGATGCCTTCGAGGTTAGACCTTGGGGGACTGATCTGTTGAGAGATTCTATGGAGAAGGTGAAAGCTATCCAAGAGAAGCTTTTGGCGGCTCAAATTAGACAAAAGGAGTATGCAGACGAAAGGTTTAGAGACTTGAGTTCATGGAAGGTGAACAAGTCTTGTTGAAGGTTTCGCCCATGAAAGGGGTGATGCGGTTTGGAAAAAGAGGTAAGTTAAGTCCAAGGTATATTGGACCATTTGAAGTGCTTAAGAGAATAGGGGAGGTGGCTTATGAATTAGCCTTACCCCCAGGCTGTCCGGAGTGCATCCAGTGTTTCATGTATCCATGTTAAAGAGATACCACGGAGATGGAAACTACATCATCCGTTGGGATTCAGTTTTTGTTGGATGAGAACTTGACTTATGAAGAGGAACCGGTTGCTATATTAGATAGAGAAGTTCGCAAGTTGAGGTCGAGAGAGATTGCATCCATCAAAGTTCAATGGAAGAATCGACCGGTTGAAGAAGCTACTTGGGAGAAGGAGGCAGATATGCAAGAAAAAACCCACATCTGTTCACAGATTCAGGTACTCCTTTTCGCCATGGTATTTCTTCTTTTGATCGTTCGGGGACGAACGATGGGTAAATTGGTATCTATTGTAACGACCTGTTTAGTCGTTTTTGAGCAGCAGAACAAATTCTGGAAAATTGGCTGAAACCACGGACCCAACGACGGACCGTCACAGGCTCGACGGACCGTCGTGGGTGTTTCCGTTCCATGACACTTAGAGTTTGAAAATCGGGTACTGAAAATCGACTCTCTGTAAATTGTGACGGACCTGCAGGACGTGCCGTCACATCCACGACGAACCGTCGTGAACACTTCAACTTTTGAGAAATTGGTGCAAGAAAACGAGTTTCTGACCGTCATGACGGAGGGGCCAGGACGGACCGTCACAGGGGTGACGGCCGTCGCAGCCATCTGGAGTCTGGGGAGGACACGACGGCAGGTGTGACGGACCGTCGCAGGCATGACAGCCCGTCACAGGCTGCACAATCCCAGCAGTTTGGGATTTCTCCACACGTTTTAAAGGGTCATTTTTGATTATTCTTTCCTTAATTACAAAGATTGAGGGGTAACATTAATAAGTCTAATTACTTAGGGGTTAAAAGGGGTAACCTTAAGTGAATTAGAGGGGTTTATTGTCCTTTTTCACACTTAATTATATGATTAATTAGGGTAAAGGAAAGAGGGTTTGAGTAAAACAAAAGGGAAAGAACAGAAAGAGAGAGAGCAGATCGATCGAATTGGTTGAGGAGAATAGCAAGCTTGGGAAATTTCTTGTGGATTCCAATTCTTCGGTGGAGGTAGGTTATGGTTTTGTATTACGATATTCGTAGTGAACTCTTGATAGTGAATAATATGTGTTGATGATATTGTAAACCTGTCTATATGCTTATTGTATGTTGTATGAATATGATTATGTGATGTTGATAATACAAGCATGATGAAAACTATTGAATCCCAAATCTTGAAAGAAACTTTAATCTATGATATTAATGATAATGCCTTGGTATAAAGGAAGGCTTGATGAATTAAAGAGATTGGGATTGATGATGCCTTGGTTAGAGAAGGCTTGATGAACGGATATAATGAGATTAGTGGATCGGAGTGTCACGTTCCGACACATAGAATTAGTGGATCGGAGTGTCACGTTCCGACACATAGTATTAGTGGGACGGGTGTCACGAACCGACACGTAGATATAGGGGATCGGAGTGTCACGTACCGACACATGTAGGGGATCGGAGTGTCACGTTCCGACACATATAGGGGATCGGAGTGTCACGTTCCGACACATATAGGGGATCGGAGTGTCACGTTCCGACACATAGTGGTAGGGGATCGGAGTGTCACGTACCGACACAAGACGAAGAAAGATAATGAATCTCGAAAGATGATAATATATTCAACATAATGAACAAAATTCCCAAATGAGTATGGTAATGAGGCTTGAGCCCTCATGAATGAACTTGATGGTGTTATTGATGATTATGATACTTGTTGTTGCTACATGTTGAGTTTATAGTTGATTTATAATATTATTTGATATATATTGTTCCCTATTTTGAGTTAACCGATGATATCTACTCAGTACGTGTGGTTGTACTGACCCCCTACTTTTATGTTTTTCTTTTGTTATTTGTGTTATGCAGCAAACGTTCCGTCAACTTCGACTCAGCAGTAGATCAAGCCGTCTTCACTCCATCGGAAATTCAGGGTGAGCTAAAGCGTCTAGCTTGGACTGGGTCTCCTTCTTCAAGTCTTGATGCCTTGAACTTCCGGCATGGACTAGTTTTTGATTGTTTTTTAGCTTTTTAGACATTCTTAGATTAGTAGTTTTGAGATAGATGTTCTTGTGGTGATGACTTCCAGATTTTGGGAATATTAATAATAGTTTTGAGTTGTTTTTCTTTATAAATGAGTTTAAGTTTTCCGCATTATTTTCTGTTGAAATATCTTGAAATGTTAAGGTTTAGATGGGTTGGTTCGCTCACATCGGAGGGTAAATGTGGGTGCCAGTCGCGTCCTCGATTTGGGTCGTGACATACACTCATGGCATTACTTTTCTAATCCAAATTTTGAAAGTTCACTAACTTTCCTAATCCCTATTTGGCAAGTCCACTGACTTGACTTTCCACATAATCATGTTGTTAGGAAAGAGCTATTCTTACTAATGCATGTCCTTTGTGTGTGATTGCATATACCCATACTTAGTACAAGTGTGTACTAATTCTATACTCTATATTTTTAGGTGCAGGCATAGGTGGACGCTAGAGCTTACAGGTTGACGTTGCATCTATCCGGACATGGAGCTTCCATCCGGACTTGGTAGACCCTCATGCTTTTCAGGATGTCTAATGTTATTATCTATATTAGATGTAGGCTTTATTTAGTGGAGCATGTTCCACTAGTGTTTCTTTCCATTTTTATTTCATACTTTGCATTGGTGCCATTTAGACAAAAATACGTTTAAGGCAATTGTGAATTGTTTCTTTCATTTGATTATCTCTATATTAGATGTTTGATTTGTGAATGACTATGATGTTGAGTTAAAAATGTTTAGCATGAATTAAGAAAACAAAAATTTCAAATTTTCCGCTAAAATTAACCTAGATTAAGTAAGAATGACATATGTAGGCTTGTCTGCGACCTCTGAGAGGTCAAAGTCGCCGATCTCGTCTAGGGCATAGGTTTCGGTCGTGATATCCTCGTTGGCATTACTTAATATATTATGATATTATCATGTTATAACTTGAATATGTGAGTATTGTGAAGGTCTTGATGGCTTATGAGTATATGTGAAGTCAAAACATGAGTTCTTCTAAAGGATGTTATCTGATCATTTTAGGCTAGATTATTGCGTTGTATATATATGTTTGATGTTGAGGTGTGAATCCTCTTAGTTGACTGTATGAATCTTATGATGAGTCAAGTTTATGATTCTGTAGTGTTTAGTAGGCTGACTTACAACTATATGTAGTTGACCCTATGTGTTATGTGCACGATATTGTGCGTTTGATAAGATGGTAATGAAGTGTGACTTGTTTAGGTAGACCTATGTCCCTTACTTGATACTTGAAAAACATAAATATGAATCCTTGACTTAGTAGGTTATAACACCCTTTGTCATGAATGTATATGTATGAATGGAGTATGATCTTGAATGTAGCAAAGAAGGTCATTTATGATGAACCTTTTAGAAAGAAGGTTATGATATCGTTGAAGTTGAAAGACGTAATCGTATCCTTCTCATGTAAATTGTGGAATTAAGGTTGATTGCCTGAATGACTTGAAATCATCCTTAAGAATGTCATTGAGCTATCTTCTTAACCGTTGAAAGGAAACCCTAGGGGACTTCTTTGGTAAATTGTGTTATGATTTGGTTATGAACTAGATAAGGAATCTATTCATTTACTCCTTTATGAAATTACTCTATGAGAACAAAGGCTAGCACAGAGTGAGTATGTTTGTGGAGTGGATCTAGTTGAGTATGAGGCTAGAGTACAAAGAAACTCTTCATATTCCTTAATCATGTGCCTACATGGGTTGTGTCCTGGTTCTACCATTGCCAAGTAGAACTCCCTTTATAGAACTAGGGTTGACTCGAGATTCCATGCTTAGCTACCATGATCTATGTTAGTTATTTCCTATTCTCATAATGTGGGATACATGCTAGTGTTGTATGAGTTCTATGAAGTTTAGGTAGTGGAATGAGATGCTCTCTAGACATTGCACGATTAGTCTTTGAAGATGTTAATATTTGAGTCACTAGGTCTTTTCCAAGACCATTATGTGAATGTCCTTAAATATTGAATATATCTTAAATGATCGAATGAACATAATGACTTAAGTGAAGGTATGTTAATGAAAAGGCAAGTATCTAGAGTAGCTTTGAGGATTTCTTAAAAAGGCTTGGAGAGGGTGTATGGGCGTTCTATTCTTGTATTACTTAGGTAAATATTTGAGTCATTCTTGGTAGGGAGTTTGATTAATGAAATGGGAATAATCTTATTTTAGGTAGTCTAAAGGATCTCTTGGTGTGTGAAGGGATTGTATGGGTGGTCGCTTCATAACTCACTCAAGTGAACCTTAGAATCACCTTTGGTAGGGGGACTGATGTTTATGTGTTTTGATGTGTTCTTGATGTTATCTTGTGATATGTGACTTATATGTGAAGTTGGTATGACATGTGCTTTTCTATATTCTAATATGAAGACTTTACAGTAAAAGAGCATATTTTGATACAAACGTCCGTTTCTCATAATTTTATGCATTATGCCATACTTAGTACATGCATTGTACTAATTCCATACATTTTATCTATGTCTAAAAGTGTGGCTAGCATGTGAAAGGCATCTTTAAGCAAGGCTTGGAAACTACGACTCTTTCAAGAAAAGTTGGGGTATGTCCTTACTTGATTCGAGGGCATAACTATCTATAGATTTCTTTCCTTAAACAATTTTTGTAATAGAGTAAGTTTCTATATTTCAATTGTATGGTCCATGTCCCAAGTATTCGTGAGTCTAAGATTGGCGTATGTTGAGACTTAGTATTTCCTATGGTTTTATATGAAGATGTTATGAGGTATTATTCGTGTGAAATTTTTTAATTCCACACTACTTTTAATACATGTGTGCAATGAATGATGTAAAAAGTTTTGTTCAAGACCTCCGAGAGGTCAAATACGCCATTTTGAAATTTGAGAACATCATATCTCCTAGGGTGTACTCTCGGGGTGTGGCACTAAGTCATTTACTGCATGCATATAACATAATATCATACTCTATCATAACATGCTTGATTCATACGTTCATACAAAACGTGACATACATAACATGAGATCAACTTAATCATAAGTGAACACCATTAGAAGTCTCATACTCTCCCTCACACTATGTAGTAGCCTTTAGGGGAAGCCCTAATAAGAGTTCACATACTTAACTTATCCATTTACTTTTACATTAGGGAAATTAGTGCAATAACAACCATGAGACCATGTGAACTATATAAAATCTAGTGTTCTACTCCCACAGCGGAAAGACAGGGTTAACACTTTCCTAAAGTGTAACCTTTCATACATAGCTATCTAGGTGGATCGACTAAGCTATAGTCCTATTTGGGCACATAGTTAAGGGTCAAGGAGAATGCTACTATAAACCTTGACTTACTAGACGTGGAGGTTTCCATCTCATGAGACGACACATATATTTGGAATCAAGACTTTCTAACGAGAAAAAACCCACGTGAGATGCCAGACTTACTAAACGTGAGACCTCCATCTCATTTATATTCCCTTTCAGTACTAAGAATTTATTTCTTTAGTAAACATCATACTCATCATACAATATCACATTAGTCTCTTTTATACCTCTAAGTGAACATCTCATCATTATAGGTCATAGGTATTCATAAATGAGAACTATCCCTTTCACTTTACAAACCATATACATGTGATCAAACCTTTCACTCAACACTTTATAATCATGAGAAACTACTTTCAATCATACATTGATCTGTAACACACTAAAAGGAACAAGGTTGAACTAGAGTCAAGCATGAGTGTGATGAGGTTCTAAAGAACTAAAAGGGTTTATAATGATGTCATTATGAAGTGTATCAAGTTTGGTGATGTTTGGGGGGAAAACATCCATGAGGTTTGGAAGGTGTGCCATAGAATGTGCTTGTGTGTCCTTATGTGTTTTTTCAAGTTTTACATGTTTGTTTTTTGGTAAAATTGATGTTGTGTGATCCTAATACATAGATGACCATTTTTAGGGGTTCAAATTCTGAGTACGAATCCACCTAGAACCCACAAGGGACCGTAGAAGAGGACCCCATCTCTTTGGCAGGATACTGCTAAGTAGTGGCAAATGACGGCCACAAGGGATGGACCGTTGGTCAAACAATGGCCCGTCGACCATCAACGTTGATTGGCACTGCAAAGTCATAAAGGCATTCACAAGATGGAGGCTCAGACCCAATCTACGGACCACATAAAAGGGACATCGACTGGGTGACGACCCGTCACTAGAGGGGCGTTGGTTGTGCCTGCAAAAGCCGCTAAAAATCTGCCAAGGCTTGGGGTGTTTCATAAATTCACCTCAAGTCTTTTATGAACCGTGAATGATTATTTTTGTATCTTTTAGATATATTACGAGGGTTCAAACATTAAGACCCAAAACCTCTCCCTCAACAAACACTTTCTCAACCCCATAGAAGCTTAAGCTTAAGAAAGGCTAGGAGGGCTGGTGGTGGACGTTTTATTCATCAAAGGTTAGTGGGTTTATTCTCATTGAGTTATGGTAGTCATACTTTAACTCCCTTTCATTCAAGGAGCCACTTCTAAATGATTTCAAAAAGGGTTTTCAAACGCCAACTTATTTATTCCTTGACTCTAAGTATGGCTTTTTGCATAAAAATGTTTTAATGACTAAAATGAGTTGTTTCTAATGTTAAATGGTGATGTTAATGTCAAACCTCAATAAAACCATGATTATGCATATTTCTAACTTTTATCTAATGAAATGGGTTTAATGAGCATGATCAAAAAGTGTTGGAGTTATTGTTTATTTATGGTTATATTGTGATTTAGATACTTCCTTAAGGGATATTTTGATGATGAATTATTGGAGAACATTTGAATAGATGGTGATAGCTTGGATTAGTGGTAAGTTGGTTATATTATTTAGCTCTTATTGTGAAATGTTCTTGAGTGGAATGATCCACCTTTGGTGGCGGTGTTTACTTGAAGTAGATGAATATGTGTATTGTGATTATGGCCATTAAGGCATAAAATGTGAAAAAAAGAAATGATAATGTTGATGTTCATGTTGCTATGTTTATTGAAGCTTGAATTGTATGCAATGCAGAGAGTATATTAAATGAAGTATGTGTATATGAGAAGCATGTTAAGGTGCGAAATATGATGAATGAAGATGCAATCATGTTTAGAAGTCAATGTTACGAAAATGGTTATAATGTGAAAGGTGTGCTCACATGTACACACACACTCACACTTTGAATGAATGAATGAACCTAATGAATGTGAAAGGGGAGTTTTGAGGTGAACACTCATTTTGAGTTGAGATGAATTGTTTAGCAACCTTACTATTTCCAAGAGCTTTCTAAGACAGGTTGGAGGTTGGATACCCGTTATGAGTTGATATGTGGTGTTCCAATGTAACCTTTAGGGATAAGTAACCTTAGTGAGTTGAGATGTGGTGCTAATACTATCTATTCGTTAACCTATAGTAATTAATGTTTAAGACTTCGTGGGGGGAGTTGTGCTTAGCACCGAGAGGATATGAAGAAGAGGTGGTTACACATTATGAGTAGAGATCTTGTACCTAATGTACCTCTTGAGGTGAATACTCTTCGTCATTAGAGAGTGAGTTACTTAGAAGCAATCCCCTTATCCCTTAACTATGCGCCCGCATAGGTGTAGCTATTGGAGACTCCATGTAAAGGCTAAAAGAGTAACCCTACCCTAGGAAAGTGGGGATCTCTCATTCGATAGGGGTTAATATATAGATTCCATGTCTAGATCTCATGGTCAATGTCGGCCAAAGCTATGCCCCACAAAATAATGTAATTAACTAGGTATCCTAAGGACTGTACTACTAATGGTAGGTGGTGGTATGGGACGCTATTTATCCATTGCACAAGTAGACACTTGAAAGGGGAGTCTTGGTGTGTCTTTACATGTATTGTATGAATGTGTTATTATGTGATGAAAGTGGAGTTATGTGATCTAATGTCTAATGTGAAGGAAGCATGTTAAACTTATATCTTGTATAATGAAGTTTATGAATGATAAATGTGGTGTATCTAACCTCATGGAATCCTCAAGGAGCACAAAGTGAAGTTGTAGTATGGGAGGCTATTCTCACATTTCACTTTGTGTAACTTGCAAATCCACTTGGGGAAGGGCATCTATGTGGAGTTCTAAATGCAAGTCTCTAAATTTCTAGTTATAATATGTGTACTTGTTACCCAAACTAAGTAAGCCTATAATGGGTAGTCTTGAGGGTCACCTAGGTGTGCACTGAAGGAATTGTATGGGTGAGTCCTTCATATCTTACCTTAGTGAATCTTAAGATAATCTTGGTTAGGGAAACTTCAAAGGAAAGGAGTTCATGTAAGATTTCATGAAGTTCACTGTATTTTCACTTGAATTCACCGTAAAGTGACCTTTTGTGTTAAAATCTTGAAATTAATTTTCTACGTGCCAAATGATGATTTATGTGCTATTTCACTACTATATTCTTTTAAGTTTTACTTAATTGGCATGAAATCTTAATTCTACTAAAACCTCCCTTTTCACATGTTTTTGCATGTGCCATACTTAGTACAATGCTTGTACTAACCCCGTACTTTTCTATAATCTATAAGTATAGGTTGGAGGTAAGTTGAAGACAAGAAGGAAAGCTTTAGAATTGACTCTCTCAAGACTAAGTATATCCTCATATATTTGAGGTAAAATTTCTATTTCTTTAATATATATTATTAAGACTTATTATGTATTTTGGTTCATTGTAAAGGGTCGTGTCCCTAAGATACTTAAGTGTTTCTTTAAGATGGCTTGTGAAGATGAAACTACTCTATAGTATTTATGACATATATTTTATTATTATTATTAATGTCATGAAAAGTTTTAATTCCGCACTACTTTGATGTATTATGTGATGAATGATAGTTAGTATTCTAGTACAAGACCTCCAAAGGGTTAAGTACGAAAATTGTTCCAACCTAAGGGTTGCCTAATATTATAGGGGGTACATACGGGTTGTGACATAATCAAACCATATCATGCTTGAATAATTCATAACCAATTCAATAGTATAGGTTTAATGATGAGGAACATTTTTTATCAACATCACAACCACACATTAGATGTAGGAGCATTACAATTTAAGTAACTCATACTTAATAATTGAAGTCAAGAAGAATCAATATTCATACCTTCTTTCCCTTTTCATTTCTTTAATACTTCAATTACCAAAGAATACGTAACCAATGCATAAAAAAGGTAAATTTCAAGAAGTATACATAGCAATTACTATTCTAGATATTCATATAGTTATCATCTTCGACAACTACCGTAGAATTTCAAGGCATAATGAGTTTAGGGAAGAACAAGGGTTCAAGGGACAATCTTGAGTTAATACCAACAATTGACCATCAATACATACTTAAACAATTATAAATGACTATTATTCATCATAATTGAATAATAATTTCATTTTGAAAAGTGAACTTATGTCTAGATTAAAACCCTAGTTTTGAGAAAGTTGAAAATCATCTTTGAAAGGGCCTCTTGGGGAAAGAGATCCCAAGAGTGAAAGAAACCATACCTTAGGGATAATCTTGCCAAGAATTTGAGATGAAATCCTTGGTGAATTCGTCCTAGACTTGGATCTCTAGTGTTCCTTCAATGGAGGTCTGAGTTTGGGAAGAGAGAAGCTAGAGAGAAGTTAGAGATATGTGGGTTTGTGAAATAATGGGATGTTAGGTTAGTTAATGAGTCAGAACCCTTTTTATTTTACTTAACTAACTTAATTAATCACCCATAATCCCAAATAATTACCTAACAAAACTAACCTCTAACTTAGAATATTGATAGTATAGTTGACCTCCAAACCTACGACCTCTCGTCTACGCGCCATAGCTCAGTCGGCGGCCCCGTACGGCACGGGCGTTGTTTGTGACTAAGAGTTGGTTTTTTGACCAATTTCGGAAAGTGGATAATTCTATATCTATGAATCGATCAAAGAGTCATTGACCCATTGATGGCTCATCGTTTGATCCATCGTTTGGCCACTTCCGAATTGACAACTTTTGATCAAATGCAAGGGTCCCCTCCAAGGATCTTTAGGGTGGTCCTTGGGGGGTCTTGTCCGAACGTTTAGACCCTAAACACATTCTAATACATATTTAGTACCATTTCACCAAATTTCACTAAGTTTTGACTCTTAAAACTCCATGAAACATACCAAGGCGCACTAGTACACATTTCACAATTCTCTGGACGTCATGATCGTTTCTTAACGTATTGACTCTAATACTTCCTACTAAGTTCCAATACACTATTTTAGGCTTATAAACAGTGTTTTAAGTCTTAGTTCATGTGGTGAGGCTCTAGTATAGCCTATTTTTATGTCGAATATAAATATCTATATTTGAATATGGAAGGGTAGAACACAAAAATATCTTCTCTCCTTTTAAGAATCAAGATGATAAATTAGAAAAAAGTTTAGAAAGATAGTTACAATTACATATGATTCTAGTTATGAGACATAAAAAAAGTTGGGAAAATAGGGAACACTCAGTCCATCATCATAATTATATATATATGACCATGTTTAATTTACTAAGGAAAAAACAATCAACCTATCAAACTCAAAGAACAATATAAACACCAAAAGGCTAGGAAAGGTGATTCTAGACATCTCAATCACCAAAATAACTTGTTTATTTGAGTATTGCTTATTGTCTCTACAAGTCTTAGTCTTTTTTAATAGACAAAGTTTGTGGGATAAGATCTTCGACAATATAGTTGATCAGGATTTGATGATATAGGGAGACTTTAATGATTTTAGTATATTGTAAGACATAACGACATGCCTTGTAATAAAACAAGAAGCCAAAATGAAAACTCACTTAGAGTAGCAACAATGATGAACTAATTAACAAACTAGTTAGATATGAGAGAGCATTGAACAATCAAAACTAGAAATGATTATTTTCTAGAATTTCTCATCTTCTACGGACATGCTTCGTTCATTCTGCAATTGTCATATATAGATTTGGAAGGAAAACACTCTGTCATAATATTAAACACATCATTCAAATATGAGGCTATATATGTGTTTCAATTAAAGATACTATAACCAGGTCCTGAGAGAGATCTAAACAAGAAATATACAAGCAACACTACCAATAGAAATATCCTATTCCTTTGAATAGAGTTAGGAACGAAAATATTAGGGTGTCATGTAGAAGCTAGAAAAGTAAACCTCGAAAAATTAGGAGTGAGAATACAAATGAGACGTATATCAAAAGATACAATTATTTAACGTGGTTCAGTCAACTGACCTACATCCACAAAGGAGATAATCAGTTCACTTTGTAAATATGAGAGTACAAAATATTAAGAGAAATAACCCCAACCAATTCACTAGGAATACAAGGAGGTTCACACAAGTGATACCGTATTGATAATGTGTCCAACAAATTCTCCTCCCTAACCAAAACTTGCAAAGCCCCTAGGACTACATTGTGAATGTTGATTAAGTTAGAAGGAACATGCCTATATTTATAGAGTCCTAAATATTTTGTTACAAGAGAAAGACTTGTCAATCCTAAAACTTTTCATAAAAAGAAACTTTATTTGTGGTAAAAAATACGGGCAATTAATACCGAATGAATCCCTCTCATGTCCTGAATTTCTAATAAAATAAATTCATCCATCTTTTTCACATAATATGTAACAATTTGCAACTCCTGTTCATAATCTCCTTTGTAAAATATATGTCTCAACGCCGAGAACCTCTCCTAGACAATTTTTCCAACAAATATCTGCATTACTGTCAAATAGGTTGCCGAAGAAATACACCCTCAAGATGAACACCCAATTTTTAACTTTGTTCAACCATCAATTATTGAACCACTTAACTTGGCTCCATCATTGAACTGTTGAACTTGTTTCTGATACTACTTGTTATAACTGAAAATATAAGGATTTCATGTGGAGGCAAGAAAATCAAACGTCGAAAGACCTCGAGTAAGAAGACAAGCAAGAAATATACTAAACAATACAGAGATTTAATGTGGTTTGATCAACCGACCTACTTCCACAAAGGAGATCAGAAATTCATTATATAAATATGAGAGTACAAAATATAGAGAGAAATAACTTCAACCAATTCACTCAGAATACAAGGTTGTCCACACAAGTGATAATGTATTACTCGTATCCCACAAATTCTCTCCCTAACCAAAACTCTCTAAGCCTATAGGACTACATTGTGAATATTGATTAAGTTAGATGGAACACACCTCTATTTATAGAGTCCTTAATATTTTCCTTCGAGAAAAAAAACTTGCAAATCCTAAATCTTTTCCTAAAAGAAAGCCTATTTATGTCTAGAAACTCATAGAAATTAGTATCCAATAATGTAGACTATTGAAGAAAAAAAAAGACTAAGACATTATTCATATGCACCAGATTTCCATGAGGATTATTATAAATCTAGAAGTAACTGAAAAAGCTTATTAGGAAAGTTACCATAAACTTTCAAAAGGAATTAGTTTCAAAGGAGTGAAGAAAGACCCATCACGTCAATTATAGAACAACTTAGTAGAATTAGAATGGGATTCTAGGCAAGTCTTGAACAAAATATAAGTTGGATTGAAGACAAGGACAAAATAGAGTCCTAGTCCACCAAGTTTTATCCATATTGTTGTTTTATTTTTAATAACTAATTTCTTGGTGTAGGATATATTGATTTCATTATTTTATAATATATTATAGTAGGAATTGTATTGAGTTGTAAAGGGAGAAATAAAAATTAATAGTGTTGGTAAATTTTAGAATCTAGTATGAGTTATTAGAATGCATAGAAGTCAAGAAGAACATTTTTATTGATGTCTTCACATTACATTTGTAAGACTGAATGGAAAACAAAAAGCAGTAAACCCATTACTAGCATATTCCTAACACACTTACTCCTAAATAAAAGGAATAAATGGTTAACAACTAATTGACTAAGTCTTATATAATATAAAGTAGTAAAAGTAAATGTAATTGCAGTTGAAAATGCAAATTCCTAGCACTCCTCCTTGCTTCGGAAACTACAAACTCCAATTTTCTCTCATAAGCTGAAACTTGCTGAGTGGTAAAGGCTTAGTGAATATATCATCCAATTGTTCTTCTGTCTTACAGTAGACAAGGGTTATATATCCATCTTTTTGCACTTCTCTCACGAAAAAAAACTTGATTTTGAAGTGATTAGTTCTTCAATGAAACACAAGATTGTGAGATATAACTATTGTTGCTTCATTGTCCATGAACACCTTGATGCGTCCAACTGGTTCCATATGTAAATCAACAAGAATTTTGTTCAGCCACAATGCTTGATTCACTGCTCTGCAGCTGCCTCAAACTCAGCTTCGGCAATAGATTGAGCTACAATATCTTTTTTCTTACAACTCCATGAGAAAATTTCTGAACCATGACTAAAATAGTACATGAAGTTCCTTTGCATCATCCTCTGAACCAACCCAGTCACTATTGGAATACCCATAAATGTCACGACCCAAATCGAGGACGCGACTGGCACCCACATTTACCCTCCGATGTGAGCGAACCAACCCATCTAAACCTTAACATTTCAAGATATTTCAACAGAAAATAATGCGGAAGACTTAAACTCATTAATAAAGAAAAACAACTCAAAACTATTATTAATATTCCCAAAATCTGGAAGTCATCACCACAAGAACATCTATCTCAAACTACTAATCTAAGAATATCTAAAACTAAAACAATTAAAAACTAGTCCATGCCGGAAGTTCAAGGCATCGAGACTTGAAGAAGGAGACCCAGTCCAAGCTAGACGCATTAGCTCACCCTGAATTTCCGATGGAGTGAAGACGGCTTGATCTACTGCTGAGTCGAAGTTGACGGAACGTTTGCTGCATAACACAAATAACAAAAGGAAAACATAAAAGTAGGGGGTCAGTACAACCACACGTACTGAGTAGATATCATCGGTTAACTCAAAATAGGGAACAATATATATCAAATAATATTATAAATCAACTATAAACTCAACATGTAGCAACAACAAGTATCATAATCATCACTAACACCATCAAGTTCATTCATGAGGGCTCAAGCCTCATTACCATACTCATTTGGGAATTAAGTTCATTATGTTGAATATATTATCATCTTTCGAGATTCATTATCTTTCTTCCTCTTGTGTCGGTACGTGACACTCCGATCCCCTACCACTATGTGTCGGAACGTGACACTCCGATCCCCTATATGTGTCGGAACGTGACACTCCGATCCCCTATATGTGTCGGAACGTGACACTCTGATCCCCTACATGTGTCGGTACGTGACACTCCGATCCCCTATATCTACGTGTCGGTTCGTGACACCCGTCCCACTAATACTATGTGTCGGAACGTGACACTCCGATCCACTAATTCTATGTGTCGGAACGTGACACTCCGATCCACTAATTCTATGTGTCGGAACGTGACACTCCGATCCACTAATCTCATTATATCCGTTCATCAAGCCTTCTCTAACCAAGGCATCATCAATCCCAATCACTTTAATTCATCAAGCCTTCCTTTATACCAAGGCATTATCATTAATATCATAGATTAAAGTTTCTTTCAAGATTTGGGATTCAATGGTTTTCATCATGCTTGTATTATCAACATCACATAATCATATTCATACAAACATACAATAAGTATATAGACAGGTTTACAATATCATCAACACATATTATTCACTATCAAGAGTTCACTACGAATATCGTAATACAAAACCATAACCTACCTCCACCGAAGAATTGGAATCAACAAGCTAATCTTCCCAAAGCTCTCTTCTTCTCGTCCAATCTCCCTCAATCGTTTCTCTCTTTCTTGCTGTTCTTTCTCTTTTGTTTTATTCAAACCCTCTTTCCTTTACCCTAATTAATCATATAATTAAGTGTGAAAAAGGACAATAAAACCCCACTAATTCACTTAAGGTTACCCCTTTTAACCCCTAAGTAATTAGACTTATTAATGTTACCCCTCAATCTTTATAATTAAGGAAAGAATAATCAAAAACGACCCTTAAAACGTGTGGAGAAATCCCAAACTGCCTGGGATTGTGCAGCCTGTGACGGGCCGTCATGCCTGCGACGGTCCGTCACACCGGCCGTCGTGTCCTCCCCAGACTCCAGATGGCTGCGACGGCCCGTCACCCCTGTGACGGTCCGTCCTGGCCCCTCCGTCATGACGGTCAGAAACTCGTTTTCTTGCACCAATTTCTCAAAAGTTGAAGTGTTTTGCAACGGGACTCACGACGGTTCGTCGTGGATGTGACGGCACGTCCTGCAGGTCCGTCACAATTTACAGAGAGTCGATTTTAGTACCCGATTTTCAAACTCTAAGTGTCATGGAACGGAACACCCACGACGGTCCGTCGAGCCTGTGACGGTCCGTCGTTGGGTCCGTGGTTTCAGCCAGTTTTTCCAGAATTTGTTCTGCTGCTCAAAACGACTAAACAGGTCGTTACAATAGATACCAATTTACCCATCGTTCGTCCCCGAATGATCAAAAGAAGAAAGACCATGGCGAAAAGGAGTACCTGAATCTGTGAACAGATGTGGGTATTTTTCTTGCATATCTGCCTCCTTCTCCCACGTAGCCTCTTCAACCGGTCGATTCTTCCATTGCACTTTGATGGATGCAATCTCCCTCGACCTCAACTTGCGAACTTCTCTATCTAATATAGCAACCGGTTCCTCTTCATAAGTCAAGTTCTCATCCAACAAAACTGAATCCCAACGGATGATGTAGTTTCCATCTCCGTGGTATCTCTTCAACATGGATACATGAAACACTGGATGCACTCCGGACAGCCCTGGGGGTAAGGCTAATTCATAAGCCACCTCCCCTATTCTCTTAAGCACTTCAAATGGTCCAATATACCTTGGACTTAACTTACCTCTTTTTCCAAACCGCATCACCCCTTTCATGGGCGAAACCTTCAACAAGACTTGTTCACCTTCCATGAACTCCAAGTCTCTAACCTTTCGGTCTGCATACTCCTTTTGTCTACTTTGAGCCGCCAAAAGCTTTTCTTGAATAGCTTTCACCTTCTCCATAGAATCTCTCAACAGGTCAGTCCCCAAGGTCTAACCTCGAAGGCATCAAACCAACCAATGGGAGATCTACACCTCCTCCCATATAATGCTTCAAATGGAGCCATGTCGATACTAGAGTGATAACTATTATTGTACGAAAACTCTGCCAAAGGTAAGAAGCTATCCCAATGGCCACCAAACTCTATCACACATGCGCGTAGCATATCCTCCAAAACTTGAATCGTTCGCTCAGACTGACCATCGGTCTGAGGATGAAATGCAGTACTAAGGTCCAACCTAGTACCTAATTCAGCATGCAATGTTCTCCAAAACTTAGAAGTAAACTGCGTACCTCTATCTGATATGATTGAGAGTGGAACCCCATGCAACCGAACGATTTCTGAGATGTAGATCTTGGCTAACTTCTCTGCATTGTAGGTCACCTTGACAGGAATGAAGTGAGCAGACTTAGTTAACCTATCCACAATCACCCAAATAGAGTCGTACTTACCCAATGTCATTGGAAGACCAACCACGAAGTCCATCGCGATTCTCTCCCACTTCCATTCAGGAATGGGCATTCTCTGAAGTGTTCCTCCGGGCCTTTGGTGTTCATACTTTACTTGTTGACAATTTGGACACTTGGCAACAAACTCAACAATATCTCGCTTCATTCTACTCCACCAGAAGTGTTGCTTTAGGTCGCGATACATCTTGGTTGCACCAGGATGTATAGAATATCCGGAACTATGAGCTTCTGTAAGAATAGTGGTGATCAAATCATCGATGCGGGGTACACATACTCTTCCCTTAATCCTCAGAACACCTTCCCCATCGATTATTGCTTCCTTAGCCTCTCCTTGCAACACTTTATCTCGAATTCGCCTTAGTTTCTCATCATCACACTGTTTCCCCTTAATCTGATCAAGAAAAGAGGATTTTGCTTCTACACAAGCTAACAGTCCTCCCTTCTCGTTTATTTCTAACCTCATAAGGTCATTGGCCAAAATCTGCACTTCTCTAGCCAATGGGCGTCTCGAAGCTTGCAAATGAGCTAGACTTCCCATGCTTCCGGCCTTTCTACTCAAGGCATCTGCCACCACATTCGCCTTCCCCGGATGATACAAAATAGTGATGTCGTAGTCCTTCAGTAGTTCCATCCATCTCCTCTGTCTTAAGTTTAAGTCTTTCTGAGTGAAGACATACTGTAGGCTACGATGGTCCGTGTAGACTTCACACTTAACCCCATACAAGTAGTGTCTCCATTGCTTTAGTGCAAACACTATCGCGGCCAATTCCAAGTCATGAGTTGGATAGTTACGTTCATGCACCTTTAATTGTCTCGAAGCATAAGCAATCACATTCTTCTCTTGCATTAGCACTGCACCCAAACCCGAATAGGATGCATCACAATAGACAATAAAGTTTTTGCCCTCTACCGGCAAGGTGAGGATAGGCGCGGTAGTCAACAAAGTCTTAAGCTTCTGAAAGCTCTCCTCACACTCATCCGACCATACAAATGGAACATTCTGCTTAGTCAAGTTCGTCAATTGGGAAGCAATGGAAGAGAATCCTTGACGAATCGGCGGTAGTAGCTAGCTAACCCCACAAAACTCCTTATTTCTGACACGTTTGTAGGTCTTACCCAATTCTTTACTGTCTCAATCTTAGATGGATCCACCATCACTCCATCCTTAGAAACCACGTGCCCCAAGAAGGACACTGAATCTAGCCAAAACTCACACTTGGAGAATTTTGCATAAAGCTTTTTCTTCCTCAACAACTCTAACACCATTCTCAAATGCTCTTCATGTTCCTTCTTACTCTTGGAGTATATCAGTATATCATCAATAAACACAATCACAAAGAGATCCAAGTATGGCTTGAAAATCCCGTTCATCAAGCTCATGAAGGCAGCAGGGGCATTAGTAAGACCAAACGACATTACCACAAACTCATAATGCCCATACCTAGTTCGAAAAGCAGTCTTTGGCACATCCGTTGCTCGTATTTTCAGTTGGTGATAACCGGATCTCAAGTCGATCTTCGAGAAGACACAAGCACCTTGTAACTGATCGAACAAGTCATCAATGCGAGGAATGGGGTACTTGTTCTTAATAGTTACCTTGTTCAACTGTCGGTAATCTATGCACATTCGGAAACTCCCATCTTTCTTCTTTACAAACAAAACCGGAGCACCCCAAGGAGATGCACTTGGTCTAATGAAGCCTTTGCTCAACAACTCTTGAAGTTGAGCCTTTAATTCTCTTAACTCCGCGGGAGCCATTCTATACGGGGGTATAGAAATGGGGCGAGTACCGGGTTCCAAATCAATGCAGAAGTCTATATCCCTATCTGGTGGCATACCGGGAAGATCTGCAGGGAACACATCCAAAAATTCTCGAACTACCGAAACTGACTCAATCGATGGTACTTGAGTAGTGTCATCCTTAAGATGTGCCAAGAAAGCTAGACAACCCTTACTAACCATCTTCTGAGCACGAATAAAGGAGATGGTACGCACCGGATTGGGAGTGTAGTCACCCTCCCATACTAACTGATCTGCCCCAGGCTTGGCTAACATCACTGTTTTAGCATTACAATCCAAAATCGCAAAGTTTGGAGAAAGCCAAGTCATACCCAGAATTACATCAAAGTCACCCATTTCTAAAATAACCAAATCTACATAAGTGTTGCTCCCCACAAAATTCACCAAACAAGACCTATACACTTTTTCGACTATCACAGACTCACCCACCGGAGTAGAAACACGAATAGGCATGTCAAGTAATTCACAACGTAAATTTAGACCGTTAGCAAATGATGAAGATACATAAGAAAACGTGGAGCCAGGGTCAAATAATACAGATGCCATGCAATCACAAACCAAGAGATTACCTGTGATAACAGCATCAGACGCCTCCGCTTCAGACCTCCCAGGGAAAGCATAACAATGGGCCCTATCATTTGTCTGTCCGTTGCCCCTACCATGTTGTGTAGTAGTGGCTCCGTTTTGCCCTTCGCCTCTGCCGTTTTGGTGACCACCATTACCTCGGCCGCCACGCCCTCCAGAATAACGACCTCTACCATTACCACCTCTTCCTCTAGCCATTGGGGCTCTGTAACTCTGTTTTGGACAATTCCTCCTAATATGTCCAATCTCCCCACATCCATAGCACTCTCTGGAGTCAGGCATGGGTCTCTCGGAGTAGTGTTGACCGTTCTGAGGTGGACCCCCAACTACAGTCTGTAGTGAAGACTGTATTGGTCGATTTGAGTGACCTCCAGAGTTCTGTCCTCTAGAATAAGAACCATTATACTCACCTCCCCTACGAAACCTCTTTGATGTCGATGTCGTGGTGAAGTCATCTGGTTTCACTCCTTCCACCTCAATCACAAAGTCTACCACCTCTTGGAAGGATGTTGCCGTTGCCGCTATCTGTAAGGCTGAAATCCGCAATTCTGACCTCAACCCCTTCACAAAACGGCGGATCCGTTCTTGTGGACTGAAACAAAGTTGCGTGGCATATCTGGATAGCGCGCGAAATTTAGCCTCATACGCGTTTACTGTCATCCTTCCCTGTTCAAGACTCAAGAACTCATCCCTCTTTCTATCTCTCAAAGTCCTTGGGATATATTTCTCCATAAATAGGGTAGAGAATGATTCCCAAGTCATAGGTGGTGCCTCTGTTGGTTGACACTCAACATGTGAACGCCACCACATTTTGGCGTTCCCTTGGAACTGATAGCTCACGAACTCGACACCAAACCTCTCTACTATCCCCATTTTGTGTAGTAGCTCATGACAATCAACCAGAAAATCATAAGCATCCTCAGATTCTGCACCCTTGAAGATTGGAGGTTTCAATTTCAAGAACTTACTAAAAAGTTCGTGTTGATCGTTTGTCATAATAGGCCCAGTAGTCAGACGTGGAAATGTGCCTATTCCCAATGGTGCATCCATGCGGGGAGCCATAGTAGCCGCATGTCGTATCTCTGAAACCGGAGGTGTTGGTGCAGAAACCATTGGAGGTGCTTGACCCTGATCAGACAACCCGCTAAGATAAGCAAGTACTTGGTTGATCATCTCTGGGGTAGGTTGGGGTGGCATTTCCTCATTCTGCCCTTGTTCAGTTTCCCCTTCCTCACCCTCTCTTATCACCTCTTCGGTCGGTGGAGGAGTCACCGCCCTAGTATCAGATGGGCTAGGGGCTCGTCCTCTTCCTCTAGAGGACGTCCTCCCACGACCTCTTCCACGGCCTCTTGCCGCTGTTCCTCCTCGAGCCACAGCCCCAGTGGCTGGCTCAGTAGTTTCCTGTCTTTCCGTTGTTGCTGCTGGTGCGGTCGTTGCTCTAGTTCTAACCATCTGCGAGATAGAATGAAGATGGTCAGATACCAATTTGTATCACCTAGATACCAATTGGACTCAAGTAATAGCACGAAAGAAGGAATGAAAGAATGGAATTTTCCTAAAGTCTTATAGCCTCTCAAGGAAAAGTAAAGGCGTCCCCCTACCGTTCCTTAAGACTCTACTAGACCTGTTCTTGTGTGATGAGACCAATGAACCTAATGCTCTGATACCAAGTCTGTCACGACCCAAATCGAGGACGCGACTGGCACCCACATTTACCCTCCGATGTGAGCGAACCAACCCATCTAAACCTTAACATTTCAAGATATTTCAACAGAAAATAATGCGGAAGACTTAAACTCATTAATAAAGAAAAACAACTCAAAACTATTATTAATATTCCCAAAATCTGGAAGTCATCACCACAAGAACATCTATCTCAAACTACTAATCTAAGAATATCTAAAACTAAAACAATTAAAAACTAGTCCATGCCGGAAGTTCAAGGCATCGAGACTTGAAGAAGGAGACCCAGTCCAAGCTAGACGCATTAGCTCACCCTGAATTTCCGATGGAGTGAAGACGGCTTGATCTACTGCTGAGTCGAAGTTGACGGAACGTTTGCTGCATAACACAAATAACAAAAGGAAAACATAAAAGTAGGGGGTCAGTACAACCACACGTACTGAGTAGATATCATCGGTTAACTCAAAATAGGGAACAATATATATCAAATAATATTATAAATCAACTATAAACTCAACATGTAGCAACAACAAGTATCATAATCATCACTAACACCATCAAGTTCATTCATGAGGGCTCAAGCCTCATTACCATACTCATTTGGGAATTAAGTTCATTATGTTGAATATATTATCATCTTTCGAGATTCATTATCTTTCTTCCTCTTGTGTCGGTACGTGACACTCCGATCCCCTACCACTATGTGTCGGAACGTGACACTCCGATCCCCTATATGTGTCGGAACGTGACACTCCGATCCCCTATATGTGTCGGAACGTGACACTCCGATCCCCTACATGTGTCGGTACGTGACACTCCGATCCCCTATATCTACGTGTCGGTTCGTGACACCCGTCCCACTAATACTATGTGTCGGAACGTGACACTCCGATCCACTAATTCTATGTGTCGGAACGTGACACTCCGATCCACTAATTCTATGTGTCGGAACGTGACACTCCGATCCACTAATCTCATTATATCCGTTCATCAAGCCTTCTCTAACCAAGGCATCATCAATCCCAATCACTTTAATTCATCAAGCCTTCCTTTATACCAAGGCATTATCATTAATATCATAGATTAAAGTTTCTTTCAAGATTTGGGATTCAATGGTTTTCATCATGCTTGTATTATCAACATCACATAATCATATTCATACAAACATACAATAAGTATATAGACAGGTTTACAATATCATCAACACATATTATTCACTATCAAGAGTTCACTACGAATATCGTAATACAAAACCATAACCTACCTCCACCGAAGAATTGGAATCAACAAGCTAATCTTCCCAAAGCTCTCTTCTTCTCGTCCAATCTCCCTCAATCGTTTCTCTCTTTCTTGCTGTTCTTTCTCTTTTGTTTTATTCAAACCCTCTTTCCTTTACCCTAATTAATCATATAATTAAGTGTGAAAAAGGACAATAAAACCCCACTAATTCACTTAAGGTTACCCCTTTTAACCCCTAAGTAATTAGACTTATTAATGTTACCCCTCAATCTTTATAATTAAGGAAAGAATAATCAAAAACGACCCTTAAAACGTGTGGAGAAATCCCAAACTGCCTGGGATTGTGCAGCCTGTGACGGGCCGTCATGCCTGCGACGGTCCGTCACACCGGCCGTCGTGTCCTCCCCAGACTCCAGATGGCTGCGACGGCCCGTCACCCCTGTGACGGTCCGTCCTGGCCCCTCCGTCATGACGGTCAGAAACTCGTTTTCTTGCACCAATTTCTCAAAAGTTGAAGTGTTTTGCAACGGGACTCACGACGGTTCGTCGTGGATGTGACGGCACGTCCTGCAGGTCCGTCACAATTTACAGAGAGTCGATTTTCAGTACCCGATTTTCAAACTCTAAGTGTCATGGAACGGAACACCCACGACGGTCCGTCGAGCCTGTGACGGTCCGTCGTTGGGTCCGTGGTTTCAGCCAGTTTTTCCAGAATTTGTTCTGCTGCTCAAAACGACTAAACAGGTCGTTACAATAAAGCTTTACGGGGTTGACTTTTCTGAAACTTAAATCCATAGGTGGTGGTTCCTTTGATGTATCACACAACTTTTTTGGCTGCCTACAAATATACTTCACCAAGACAATGCATGAACCTTGACAAAACATTTACTACGCACAATATATTGACCCTCTTGTTACTATAAGTACATTAAACACCCAACGAACTTTTGAAATATGTCACATCATCCTTTTTGACTCCATCATCTTTACTTAGTTTATCCTTTTGGTTCATGGGAGTGCTAATCTTTTTGCAATTTTCCATTTTGAATTTCTTTAGAATTTCCTTTGCGTACTTTTTCTGGAAAAGGAAAACTCATCTTTTCTTTGTGTAATATCCATGCCAAGGAAATATGTCATAATACAAAGATCAGACATTTCAGAAGCTTGCATCATATGTTGCTTGAACTCATCAATTAGCTTTTCACTGATCCTTGTATATCAAAAGACCATCAAATATAAATAGAAACAACTAGAATCTCACTGATATTATGTTTAATAAACAATGTGAATTCTGAAAGACTCTTTTAAAAATAGAGACCGACCAAATAATCATCTATTCGCTATACCAAGATCTTGGTTCCTGTTTTAAGCCATAAAGAGCTTTATGTAGTCGATAGACTTTATCTATCTTTTATCTATAACAAACCCTTCAGGTTGCTCAACATCAATTTCTTCTTAAAGAATTCCATTAAGAAACGCTAATTTGACATCCATTTGATGTATTTTCCAGCCACGTTATGCAGAAGCAGTGATAAGCAATATGATTGTGTCAAGCCTAACTACTGGAGAAAAAGTGTCAGAGTAATCTACACAAAAAATCTTCACATAAACCTTAACTACAAGCTTTCTTCATGTTTGTTTATTTAACCATCAGCATTAAGCTTGGTTCGGAACACCCACTTTATCACTATTATTTTTTTTTGCCTTGAAGTTTGTCAACAAGATGCCACGTATCATTTTTCGATCATTTTACTCCATTGCATTTCTCCACTCGGAGACATTGAGAGCATCTTTAGGGTTAGTAGGTTCACGAATCACAACATTGCATCTCTTATATATATATATATATATATATATATATATATATATATATATATATATATATATATATATATATATATATATATAAGAGCAATCGATTTCCCCAAACTGGTGGATCATCGTCCTTTTAATTTAACCACAACCTTGTTTTCTGCATGAAATTTCTTGAGTCGTCCCAATCCCATTCTTCATTCTCCATGAAATCGACATCTCTGATGATAACTATCTTCTCACCTTCAGGTTGAAAGATTTTTCATGCTTTTGAAGCATTGTTGTACCCAATAAAAAAGCTTGGGCAGCCTTATTATCTAATTTATCCCGTTTGACATGAGGCATATAGGTAAAACAAAGACAACCAAACACTTTAAGAAAATGCAGCAGAGGCTTGTATCCATACCATGATTCAAAAGAAGTTCGATCTTTCCAAACTTTTGAGGGAAGTTGATTTTGTAGGAACACAACTGTATTTGTTGCCACTACATAAAACCTCTTCAGGAAATTGTTTTCATGCAACATACATCTTGTCATCTCCATGATAAATTTGTTTCTTCTATCACTAACTCCATTTTGTTCTGGAGTATAAAGAGTAGTAAGTTTGACGTTCAATCCCTACGTCTTCACAAAATATATCAAAGTAATGAGAAGTGTACTCCTTGACATTGTCAGATCGTAAAAAAAATTTGCAAAAACTTTCAATTTCCAAGTTTGCTTTCAAATTCGAAAAAATGCTCTTAACCTCTTATTTGTAATTTAAAAATAAATCCAACATATTCGGGTCAGATCATCAATAAAAATAAGATGATAAAGACTACCATTAAGTGAAAGAGTCCTTTGGGGTCTTCCAATATTGGTGTGAACCAGTTGTAACTTTTTTGTTGCTTTACAAGTTGTCTTTGGGAATGGAAGTCTACTTTTGTTTCCAAATTAACAAGTCTGACAATATTCAGAACTCACTCCTGATTTAAAAAGATTCTCTACTATCAACGATTCTTGAATTTTGGGAATCCCTTGATAATGATAGTGTCAGAGTCTCTTATGTCATAACTCAAAAGCATTTTCTCTTATCGAATACACCACTTGTTTTTCCCCAATGGATTTGATGAGAAACTTTTGCCTCTCATTTTGACTTTAAACAAGTCATGTCCCGAGGCTTCCTTGATCAAACATTTTTTATCTTTGAAATACAATTTGAAACCTTTTTCTAAAAATTGACCAACACTTAACAAGTTTTGATCTAAATCTTGTACATAAAGAACATCAGAAATTTTTTTAGTACCTGATTGTGTTTCAATTGTAATAGGTCCCACTCCTTTTGCCAAAATATAATCGCCATGATCTATTATGACTTTTGCAACTTCAGTAGGCTTCAAATCTTTTAAGAGATCTTTTTCATGAGTCATATGTTTTATGCATCCTCTATCAATCGGCGAAGCCTCAGTTGAAATATTGCGTGCAAAACACGATGCCACAAAGAGTTGATCCTCTTCATGTTCATTAACAATCTACGCGTCTGCGTCTTGTTGCTGCAATTTACTCTTACAAATAATTGCTTCATGCCCTAGTTGGTTACACTTACTGAATTTAGCATCCTGCCTTTTCCAACACTTATATGGCGCGTGCACATTTTTTCCATAATGCTTACAAAGAATATAGTTTCCTTTAACGCTACCTGCTTTGCTTTTGTTGTTGTAGATAGCTTCTCCTTCTTCATTTGTTGACAGGTTCTTCTTATTGTTTTTATTTTTATATATTCCACTCTCTTCATTCTTGACCACCGATTCTCCATCTCTAATTCCATCTTCTCTTATAATCTTTCTTTGTTCTTGAGCCTGCAAGGAATTCAATAATTCCGCCAAAGTGATTTTTGACAAATTCTTGGTATTCTCCAAAGTGTTGATTGTGGCTTCAACTCTTTTAGGTACAACAACCAGAATCTTTTCAACAATATGCGAGTCATTAAACTCAAAACCAAGTAATTTTACTCTGTTTCTTTGGTCATAAGCCTGTCAGAGTATTCTTATCCAATTCTTTCATCTTCTGTAACCCAAAGTCTCGGATGAGATTCAGCACTTACATACCATTGATAAATCATCTTCTTCATACTATTCCTTGAGATAATCCCATATGGCTTTTGATGATTTTAGAGACATGATACGGGTGAAAATTGTTGAAGAGATTGCTGAAAAAAAAGACATGTCTTTGCCTTAGATTTTTTGACAATCTTGTCTTTGTGATTTTTGATTTGAGGCATTGTTGGGTTTCCAGGTAACATAAGAACTTCATAGTCTTCCTCAATTACCTCTCAAATATCTAAAGCTTCGAGATAAACTTCCATCCTCACTGTGCACATGTGAAAATTTTCACCATTGGAGACAGAAGGTGCCATTACAAAGAAACTTGAGCTTATTTCCATATTCAATCTATTGTTGTTTCTGGTTGTGGTGCTTGAGTCACTTGAAACAATCACTCACAAAAATATCCACAGATCCTGCAAGATAAAAAAGTTGTAGATACCGATTGTTGGTAAATTTTAGTAGTATGAGTTATTAGAATACAGAGAAGTCAACAAGAATAGTGGTAGAAGAACATTTTTATTGATGTCTTCATATTACATTTATAAGACTGAATGGAAAATAATAAGAAGTAAACCCACTACTAGCATATTCCTAACTTGCTAACTTGCTCCCAAATAATAAGAATAGATGGCTAACAACCAATTGAATAAGTCTTATCTAATATAAGGTAGTAAAAGTAAAAGTAACTAGATTTGAAAAAGCAAATATCTAACAAAGAGTGTAGAGAAGAGGTAATTTAAGGGAATAGTTTCTTAGGTGTTACAAGGACATGAATTGTAAACCTCAAATTATAATGAAGATTTGGATGATGGTTTTTGAATCCTAAATATGTGTGTTGATTTACTTCACACAGTTGGAAGAATGCACTCTCCATCAGACTCAAATATGAGTCAAATCATCCAAAGCCTTTGTGTACTTTACTCATTACGTAAGGATGTCTTGGATCTCTTGAATAATTAACTAACTTTTGTCTGAGAATTGCATTCAATAATACTTCATCATACCCCTTAGGCTTAGGAGGTATATATGTTATGTAGTCATTCTCCTTTATATCAAAAAAAAGACCACAACACAGAGAGTATAGTTTTTGTGATTGTGAGTTTGTATAAGACTTCTTACCCATCTTTAGTTTGGGGTTTTTAAATTTCATTCTTTAAATTCACAATTGAAAATTGAAATCAAAGTGGTATTCATAATGAAAATGCTTATAGTAAATTGGGTTTGACTTAGATCATCTCCAACCCACCTCTAGTTTACTCTCTATTCTCTATATTTGGAGAGTAAAATAGAGAATGGGCACTCTAAGACCATATCCAATCCACCTCTATTTTACTCTCCATTCTCTATATTTGGAGAGTAAAATAGAGAATGGACGCTCCAACCTATCTATATATCGATCTCTATTCTTCAAATGTAAAGAAGTAAATAGTAGTTCTCCAAATTTGGAGAACTAATATTCACGCTCTCTATTTTAATTTTTGACTATTTTATTATTATTTCTATTACTTTATAATTTACATATTATTTTATATATAATGTCATTAATTAAATATCTAAATATTCATACTTCTTTTTAAATCTAATATAATATTTTTAAAAATATATTATTTAATATATAGTACTTTCATTTCAAATTAAAAGTATTTTAATTTTTTTTTTCTAATTTTCATCAATGATATAATTTGATTTTATTATTAATTTTCACTATAAAGAAAAAAATACAATTAAAATGATAAGATGAAAAATTTAATTGAAAAATAATATACAAAATTTGATAATTTAAATACAACATAATAATACAATACATAACTTATAATTTAAATATAAGATAAAATACATAACATAATAATTAACTTGGAATGAATCAAGAATCATGCTGAAAAGATGAATGTGTATTCGGAATTTTACAATCCCATTTTGTAGTTATTATAAGACCGTTACCTTTTGAGGAAATGAATTGCTACATGAATAATAACTACATGCATTATACTGCACAATGTGATAATTGAGGGTGAACATAATCTTAATGCACCAATTCAAGATGTCGTAGAGGTTCCAACTATAACGACAAAAATGGTGGTAGATGAAGATCTCTGATTTCAATAATTTTTAGCTATATATAAAAAAAATTAAGGACGATGATGCTCATTTTGAACTTCGTATGCATTAATAGAGCATTTATAGAAGTAACGTGATAATTTCAAAAATTGTGTGATTATGTAATTGTATTTCAATCTCATTAGAATTTGTCCATTAATTAGTTTATATTAACATATTTTATTGAAATTTATGTTATTTTAAAATTTAGAGTAAAACTTCATTTTATATTAAATAATTTTTTTTAAAATGAAATGTTATATCTTATGAAAATTATATAACTCAATTATTGGGAAAAAATAAGGGATTTATATTATGAAATAAGAAAATAAGAATGAAACAGAAATAATAATATAATATTAAAGAGAGAAAAGGACTCTTTTTTAGAGAATGATATAGAGAATTGGGTTGGAGTTGGTTGTTTGGAAATATGGAGAACTCTATATTTGGAGAGTAAAATTTATGATAGGGTTGGAGATGTCCTAACCAACCTCCAAATCACCCATTATTCTTCATTTATAGAGAGGTGAATAGTAGTTCTCCAAATTTGGAGAACTTCTATTCGCACTCCTATTTCACTTTTTCATTATTTTATTAGTATTTTTCTTACTTTCTAATTAACATATTGTAAGACCTCGAAAATGATTTAGGTGAACTAGAAATAAGGTTTTAATGATTTTGTAAGGTCCTAAATTGGTCTATTATATGGTTTTGAGGCAGTTTCTAAGAGTTTAGGTGCATTGGAAGTTAAACGCCAAGGAACGACTAAGACATTCGACGACTAAGTCACCTATGTGCCTCATATCTGATTCTATGTGTTTATGTGTGATTAGTGAGGTTATAAGGTGATTAAATGATTTATTATATCATATATAGTCAGTGTTTTAAGCTTGGTGAAGTTTGGAGGTCAAACGTCCAAGAACGTCCATGACGTTCGAAAGTGCTGCCTTGAAATGACCTTGCATGTCTAAGCATGTTTCATCGAGTAATACGTATTCATTTTGAATGAAATTCATGTGACAGGTCCAAAACTTGTATACAGTCATGTTTGGGTTGGAAACGTTCAGGAAAATATCCCTAAGGACCATCCAAGGGTTCTTAAGGAAGGTCCCAAAAGGTGGTGCCAAGACTGTCCATGGCAGCCTCAAACGACTGAGCCAGTCGACAACTCGTGGGCTAGTCGATGGGTCACATTGGTGTATATTTGGTCTTGGTATAGAAGAGAACCATGTTGAGTCTCTGAAACCAATGACGGAAGGACAGGACGGACTATTTGTGGACAAACGGTCCATCAACTGCCAACCGTCGATGGGCATTGTCCCTGCATGCAGTTCACTTCCAAGTGAGGAGTGCACTTGTAATTTCATCCCACTTACGAATAAGAGGTTTGGATGTTCCTAAGGTGTATTTTGGATATTTTAAGCATGTATATAAGTCTTTAACACTTGGAAGATTTCATTCTTCCAAATCAAAACCCCAAATCCCTTAGAAATTCCTAGAATTCAGTTGGAGTCAAAACTCAAGGAAGGGCTTGGATTGAAGAACTTAGCGGAGATTCTTCATTAAATTGAAGAATAGGCTTCATTGAGGTATGGATTTGGATCCTTTAAACTCTCTTCATTAAGGATCCAAACATTCAAAGATGTTTACTTAAGTTTTCAAAGTTGAACTATCAAATTTCATGATCTATTTCATGGTTTGTTGCATTAATGGTTTATAAACATTTAATAATAATTGAGTTGTTATTTTCTTGATGATTTTTACCTAATTAACCTTTTGACTAATGTTGATGATTTCTAATGTAGTTTTATGTAGGCTATTGATTGATGTAATAATTGTAGTAAATTGATATCTACATTGCATTAGATTGATAAATATGTAGTAATTTCACATAGTTTCATGAATGTTGTTATAATTATGTTGAATTGTTGGTTATGTCCACGTGTAAGGGCCTTGTGATATCAAATGTGCTGATTTGGCATTGGATTGTTGTATTGAGAATGGATTGGTGGTAAGCTTCCCTATTTACTTTATTTTTATGATTATTAGGCTTCAAATATATTGTGATTGGAATGTTCCACTTATGGTGGCGGTGTTATGTGCTTTACATGCAATTGATATGGCCTATTCGGCGTTATTTTAAGTAATGTAATGATCATGGCCTTGTTGGCAAACTACTTGAAGTAATGTGATTATTTGTTTAGTTGATTATGTGAAGTATGATAATGGTTATATACATGTTAAGTAATGTGAAAGTATACATGTGTTCTATTGATGTTATGTAGGTGATCATGTAAGACTATGAATGTGGCTTTGTGTGTATAGTTTAGGGTTGATATGTGTTATTCCTACTTGACTATATAAGTCTATGATGGTCATATTTATGTTGATTTGATAGTATATATTATGACTTGAAGATGATAAGGGTTATTTCTATGTGCTTCTAGAATGACATTTATTATGAGTTAAAGTGAAGTGTGTGGTGTCTTATCTTGGTTGACTTGTGTCCCTTGATTGATGTATGTATCAAAGTGAATATGTGATGTCTTGACTTAGGATGCTAAAGTCTCTTAGTCTTGAATGTAACATGTGACCTTAAATCAAGTTAAGAGGGTCTCTTATGTGAAACCTTAAACCTAGTGGAAAGGTTATGAATATGGAAATAGTAAGTCATAATCGTATCCTTCAAAGTAAAGGAATGATAGAATTAAGGTTAATTGGCTGGAAAGGCATCATATCAATCCTTAGGAAAGTCATCATGAGCTTTTTATCTCCATTGGGAGGTAGCCCTAGTGGACCTTTCCTTGGTAGGGTAAATGTCATGGGTTATGAACTAGATATGGAACCCCTTTATATGAACCTTAACTGTAAATTACTCTATGAGAACGAAGGCTAGCACCGAGTGAGTATGGTAAGGGAAGTACTTCTAGTTAAAAAAAATGAGACTATATTATAAAACATTACCTTCATATTCATTAACCATGTGCCTACATGGGATGTGTCTAAGTTTTACCATTGGCAAGTACAACACCCTCATCGAAGTAGGTTAGAACTTCCGCTTCCATGTCTTGTTATCATGATCTATGTCGGTTATTTCCTATTCTCATATCATGGAATACCTATTAGCATAGAGAAGTTTTATGATGTTTAAGTGGTGGTATGGGACACTTTCTAGACATTGTACAATAGGCTTTAAAGGTGTTATTGGGACCAAGACCATTACTTGAATGTCCTTTATGTGTTGAATGTATCCTAAATGAACAAATGAAAGTAATGACTTATGTTTAAGAAAGTATGTTAAATGAATAAGTACTTATCTAGAGTAGCTAAAGGTTGTTTAGTTAAGGTGTGAAGGGGGCATAGGAATGGTCACTTTGTATCCTACCTAGATGAGTATTAAGAATGAATCTAGTTAGGGAAGATGTTGATTATGTGGACATGATCTAAACTTATGAAGTTTTAAGGATTATTTAGGTAGTCTTTAAGAGGTCAATCCTGGATGTTATCTTCTTGATTTACTTAAGTAAGTCTTTTGAAAGCCTTTGGTAAGAGAATGTCATATTATCTATATGTTGATATGTTTGATGTCTTGTAAAGTATGTATGTGTCTTATTATAAGTCTTGAGGGTCATTTAGGTATGCTTAGGGAGGTTGTATGGGCGGTCTCTCTTTTTGTTGCTTTAGTGAGTCTTAGGATAACTTTTAGTGGGATGATTACATGATGTGAAGTGTGTAAGGATGAAGTAGGCAACTTCACTTTACAGCGAGTGTAAGTTAGCTTAAAAATGTGATTAATTGCTTAATTGTTATATTATGTGATTCTAAGTTGTTAAATATTTTTCTTATGATTATAATATGATTTTTATATGAAAATATGCACAATATATGCTTTTATCTATCTCTATAGTTGTTGGTAGGTGAGGATCATTTGGGAAGTGAAGACTTGGACCGTGGCATCATTCAAGAGAAGTCGAAGTACGTCCTCATTTGATTCAGGGGCATAGATGTCTTTTATGTTTCTTATTGAAGTATTATAATATACTCAGTATTTCTATATTAGTATTGTATATGGTCCGTGTCCGAAAAGTATTCTTGTGTCTGAAGTTTGATGAGATTGAGACTTAGTATTTCCTATGACTTCATATGAAAGAGTTTTTAAAGACTATGATATGTTCCCGTGAAAAGTTTTAATTCTGTACTACTTCTCATTATGTATATGTAATGAATGATATGTAATGGCTTGTACAAGACATCGGAGAGGTCAAGTACGCTGGTTCCAATCGTAGATTGCCCCTAACTTCTGGGGTGTGGTTTTGGGATGTGACAAGCTTGGTATCAGAGCATAGGTTATGAAAGTAGTATTAGAATCAAAAAGTCTCAACAAGTCACGTCTAGTAGTATCTTGACCATCGGTGTGAGTCGCGACACATCTATGGGGGAGAGGCTATAAGACGATAGAGTTTACCTTCTTTTCTACTCCTATGTCGTCTCGTAGAGTAAAAGTTATGAGTATTCTTTTCTTATAGTTTTCCTTATGCTTTAGGAAGATGAATGCAAGTAGGACACCGACTAGGAGAGTTGAGTCGAATGAGATGCAAGAGGAGATTCCTCTTCATGTTGAGGAAGTTGAGCAAGTTTCTCAAGGTGATCAAGTCCCTATTGTGGGTGGAGGTGATGATGTCTCGGGTTGAGTAATAGGGATATTAGATAGGCATTGCTTGCTTTAGCCCGAACCATGACTACTCAAGTGGATTTGGGTATGGTGCCTAGGGTGAATGTTGTGGAGAACACTATGACATCTTGGTTGAAAGACTTTGTGAGGATGAATCCTCTCTTTCTTGGATCTAAGGTGGGAGAGGATCCCCAAGAGTTCCTAGATGGAGTGTACAGGGTGTTGAGTGCTATGGGGGTTACATATAGGGAGAAGGAGGAGTTGGCTTCATATCAATTGAGGGATGTTTCGCAAATATGGTACACTAATTGGAAGGACAATACGCCAGAGGAGTCGGTTCCTATTGAGTGGAAAGAATTAAAGGAAGCTTTTCTTTGTATGTACTTTCCCCGTGAGAGGAGAGAAGTTAAGGTAGAGGAGTTTATCCATCTAAAGCACGGTAATATGAGTGTTGAGGAATACCCTTTGAAGTACTCAATTTTATCTAGACATGCCCCATATCTTGTATCAAACCCAAGGGATGAAATGAGTCAATTTTGTGATATGTGTGGCCGATCTAGTGAGGGAAGAATGTCGTACGACAATGCTACATGATGGCATGCCCCTATATAGACTCATGGTTTATGCCCAATCGATTGACGAGTCTAAAATTAGGAGTATGTCTAGAAACTTAAAAAGGAGTGGTTCTAGTGACCAAGAGCAATCTATGTTTAAGAAGAGGTTCCAAGGTCAAGAAGAACCTAGGAATGCTAACATAAAATTGGTGAAAGTAGGTGGTTCTCAAAATGTCAAACCTACATGTGTCACTTGTGGAAAAAAAGGCATTACGGTGAATGTTTAAGGGGTACCGGGAGTTTCTATGGTTGTGGCAAGGAAGGACATAGAGTGAGAGATTATCCTAATATTGCTTCTAGAGGAAAAGAGGGTAAACATGTTGCTCCTACTGTTCCAAAGGATTATGCTCCAACAAAAAGGCGTTTCTATGCACTCCGGGCAAGAGCATCAAAGCCAGATGAGAATGATGATGTAAGTCCTTTCTTTTCTCTTATTAGTGAATGATTTCCTTCTGGGGGAGTATGGTTACTAAATGAGATAGAAAATCCTAGAAGTATGTTGCTGATATACCGTGGTTTCACGGTATTTTAATGTTTTTTTCTTAAGTTAAGTGTGTGTCCAAAAACCTTTTTGTATTGATTTTTATGTAAGTTTCTCCTTATTTGCAGGAAATCTGTCCAAAGATGAAAGCGGAAGTTTTTGAGCGAAGAAATGCAAAAGATACCACATACAGATCTTATGATGGTCCGACAAGCCTGTGATGGACCGTAAGTGGCATCGTAGTGAAGTTACTGAAGGAAGATGGGGAATTATGACTAAGTGTGGGATTACGGAAGTCCACAACTGGCCGTCATAGCCACGATGGTCCGTTCTGCTGGTTCATTGCAATGATCAGTGAGTAGTCCCAGTACCCAAATTCCAAGAAGTTTAAGTATTATGGAACGGAGACCCTTGACGAAAAGTCGTGCTTGAAACGGTCCATCATACCTGCCGTTGAGGGTAATAAGAAAGCAAAAGAAGAATTTGTGAAGTATGGGACGACGGAGGCCTTGACGGCCCGTTGTGACTACAACGGTCCATTGCGAGGTTCGTCGACTCGGACGTGTTTTGACAGATTTTCAGTAATTAGAATCTTTCTTTTACTAGGTTTTTGTTTTTATTATAAATAGTTTGAAAAACCTTGTTTTGGGGGATATACTCTTTGATAATAGACTCTTTGATATTAGACTTTTTGATATTTAGATTTTTGGATAATCTTTAGTTCTCTTGTTCAAGTATTGAAGGATCAATTTCAGCAATTGTTACACTTTTTCTGGAATTGATTGTTGGTGCTTTTGTTGATTAATGTAACGACCTGTTTAGTCGTTTTGAGCAACAGATTTTAATTCTGGAAAAACTGGCTGAGACGACGGAGCCCACGACGGACCGTCATGGGCACGACGGACCGTCGAGGGTGTCTCGTTTCAAAACACTTAGAAATTAGAAATTTGGGTGCTGAAATCGACTCTCTGAACTTCGTGACGGAATGGCAAGACGGACCGTCACAGATTCTTTAGTGGAAATTGAGTCTCTGAACTCTGTGATGGACCTGCAGGACGGACCGTCGCAGGCACGACGGGCCGTCACAGGTTGCGTAATCCCAGTTTGGGTCGGAATTCTGTTTAAGTTTTAAAGGGGCGTTTTGGACTATTCCTGCTATAATTATAAATTTCATGGGTTAATATTAATAACTCAATTTCTTGGGGGTTAAAAGAGGTAACCTTGAGTTAATTAGTGGGTTACTATTGTCATCTTTTATACTTAATTATATGCTAATTAGGGTAAAAGAAAGAGGGTTTGAATAAGAAAAATAGAAAGAACAAAGAGAGAGAGAGGATCGAACGAGAAAGAGGAGAAACGAAGAGGAAACAAAGCTTTGGGGAATTTTCTTGCTTGATCACTAATCTTCGGTGGAGGTAGGTTATGGTTTTGATACTATTCGTAGTAAACTCTTAATAGCGAATGATATGTATTGGTAGTATTGTAAACTCTGCTATATGCTTAATTATATGCTTGCATGATTGTTATTTCTAATTGTGATAAAATAAGCATGATGAAGCTATTGAATCCCAAATCTTGAAAAACTCTAATCTCTTTGTTAATGATGATGCCTTGGTGTAAAAGAAGGCTTAATGAACGAATATAATGAGATTAGTGGGGCGGGTGTCACGAACCGACACGTAGAATTAGGGGATCGGAGTGTCACGTTTCGACACATAGAATTAAGGGATCGGGTGTCACGAACCGACACGTAGAATTAGGGGATCGGAGTGTCACGTTCCGACACATAGAATTAAGGTATCGGATGTCACGAACCGACACGTAGAATTAGGGGATCGGAGTGTCACGTTCCGAGACATAAAATTAAGGGATCGGAGTGTCACGTACCGACACATAGTAGTAGGGGATCGGAGTGTCACGTACCGACACAAGAGGAATAAAGATAATGAATCTAGAAAGATGTTAATATACTCAATCTAATGAACCTAATTCCCAAATGAGTATGGTATTGAGGCTTGAGTCCTCATGGATGAACTTGGTGGTACTTTGATGATTATAGTACTTGTTGTGGCTACATGTTGAGTATTGTAGTTGATTTATGATATTATGTGGTATATGCTGTTTTCTATTTTGAGTTGGCCGATGATCCCTACTCAGTACTTGTGTTTTGTACTGACCCCTACTTGTATGTTTCTTTCTTTGTTATTTGTGGAGTGCAGCAAACGTGCCGTCGTCTTCAACTCAACCGCAACTCTAGCCAGTCTTCATTACACCGGATTTCAGGGTGAGCTAATGCTTCTAGCTTGGACTGGATCTTCTTCTTCAAGTCTTGATGCCTTGAACTTCCGGCATGGAGTAGCTTTTTATTTATGTAGCTTCTTAGAATACTCTTAGTTTAGTAAATTGATCATAGATGTTCTTGTGGTGATGACTTCCAGATTTTGGGGAATAATAGTTGTTGAATTTTTGAAGTTATTGAATTGATTTTTATTAATGAGTTAAGTCTTCCGCATGGTATTTTGTTCAATATGTTGGGGTTTAGATTGGTTGGTTCGCTCACATACTAGGATAAGTGTGGGTGCCACTCGCGGCCCGGTTTTGGGTCGTGACAAACTTGGTATCAGAGCATTAGGTTCGTTGGTCTCATCACACAAGAACGAGTCTAGTAGAGTCTTAAGGAACGGTAGGGGGACGCCTTTACTTTTCTTTGAGAGGCTATAAGACTTTAGGAAAATTCCATTCTTTCTTTCTTTCTTTCGTGCTATTACTTGGATCCAATTGGTATCTAGGTGATACAAATTGGTATCTGACCATCTTCACTCTATTTCGCAGATGGTTAGAACTAGAGCAACGACTGCACCAACACCAACACCGGCAAGACAGGATGCGTCTGAGCCAGCCACTGGGGCTGTAGCTCGGAGAGGAGTAGTGGCAAGAGGCCGTGGTAGAGGTCGTGGGAGGACGTCCTCTAGAGGAAGAGGACAAGCACCTAGCCCATCTGATACTAGGGCGGTTACTCCTCCACCAACTGAGGAAGTGGTAAGAGAGGGTGAGGAAGGGGAGAATGAACAAGTGCAGAATGAGGAATTGCCACCCCAACCTACCCCAGAGATGATCAGTCAGGTTCTTGCTTACGTTAGCGGGTTATCTGATCAGGGCCAGACACCTCCAGTGTTTTCTACACCAGCACCTCAGGTTCCGGAGGTACAACATGCAGCTACTGTGGCTCCCCGCATGGATGCCTCATTGGAAATAGGCACGTTTCCTCGTCTGACTACAGGGCCTATAATGACAAATGATCAGCATGAGCTTTTCAGTATGTTCTTGAAATTGAAACCTCCATTCTTCAAGGGTGCTGAATCTGAGGATGCTTACGATTTTCTGGTTGATTGTCATGAGCTACTACACAAGATGAGTATAGTAGAACGGTTTGGTGTTGAGTTCGTGAGTTATCAGTTTCAAGGGAACGCCAAAATGTGGTGGTGGTCACATGTTGAGTGTCAACCAACAGAGGCACCACCTATGACTTGGGCATCATTCTCTAGCTTGTTTATGGAGAAGTATATCCCCCGGACTTTGAGGGATAGGAAAAGGGATGAGTTCTTCAGCCTAGAGCAAGGTAGGATGTCGGTTACTGCATATGAGGCTAAGTTTCGTGCATTATCCAGGTATGCCACCCAACTTTGTTTCAGTCCACAAGAACGGATTCGCCGTTTTATGAAGGGGTTGAGGTCAGAATTGCGGATTTCAGCCTTACAGGTAGCGGCTACGACAAAATCCTTCCAAGAAGTGGTAGACTTCGTGATAGAGGTGGAAGGAGTGAAGCCAGATGACTTCACCAAGACATCGACATCAAAAAGGTTTCGAAAGGGAGGTGAGTTTAATGGTTCTTACTCTAGAGGACAGGGTTCAGGAGGTTACTCAGTCCGACCAATTCAGTCTTCACTACAGACTGTAGTTGGGGGTCCACCTCAGGCCAGTCAACACTTCTCTGAGAGGCCTATGCTTGACTCCAGAGAGTGTTATGGATGTGGGGAGACTGGACATATTAGGAGGAATTGTCCAAAACAGAGTTATAGACCCCCAATAGCTAGAGGTAGAGGTGGTCATGGTAGAGGTCGTTATTCTGGAGGACGTGGTGGCCGAGGTAATGGTGGTCACCAAAACGGCCGGGGTGATGGGCAAACTGGAGCCACTACAGCACAACATGGTAGGGGCAACGGGAAGACAGGCGATAGGGCCCATTGTTACGCTTTCCCTGGGAGATCTGAAGCGGAGGCATCTGATGCGGTTATCACAGGTAATCTTTTGGTTTGTGATTGCATAGCTTCTGTATTATTTGATCCTGGCTTCACGTTTTCATATGTATCTTCTTCATTTTCTACTGGTCTTAATTTACCTTGTGAATTGCTTGACATACCTATTCGTGTGTCTACTCCAGTGGGTGAGTCTGTGATAGTTGAAAAAGTATATAGGTCGTGTTTGGTGACTTTTGTGGGGAGCAACACTTATGTAGATTTGGTTATCTTATAAATGGTTGACTTCGATGTGATTCTGGGTATGACTTGGCTTTCTCCACATTTTGCAATCCTGGATTGTAATGCTAAAACTGTGACGTTAGCCAAGCCTGGGACAGATCAGTTAGTGTGGGAGGGCGACTACACTTCCACTCCGGTTCATATCATCTCCTTTCTGCGTGCTAAGAGAATGGTTAGTAAGGGGTGTTTAGCTTTCTTGGCACATCTCAGGGATGACACTACCCATGTACCTCCAATTGAGTCAGTTTCGGTAGTCCGTGAATTTCTGGATGTGTTCCCTGCAGATCTTCCTGGTATGCCACCGGATAGAGATATTGATTTTTGCATTGATTTGGAACCGGGTACTCGCCCCATTTCTATACCCCCTTATAGAATGACTCCCGCGGAGTTAAGAGAGTTAAAGGCCCAACTTCAAGAGTTGTTGAGCAAAGGCTTCATTAGACCAAGTGCATCTCCTTGGGGTGCTCCGGTGTTATTTGTGAAGAAGAAGGATGGGAGTTTTCGGATGTGCATAGACTACCGGCAGTTGAACAAGGTAACTATTAAGAACAAGTATCCCATTCCTCGCATTGATGACTTGTTCGATCAGTTACAAGGTGCTTGTGTCTTCTCTAAAATTGACTTGAGATCCGGTTATCATCAATTGAAAATACGGGCAACGGATGTGCCAAAGACTGCTTTTCGAACTAGGTATGGGCATTACGAATTTGTGGTAATGTCTTTTGGTCTTACGAATGCCCCTGCTGCTTTCATGAGCTTGATGAACGGGATTTTTAAGCCATATCTGGATCTCTTTGTGATCGTATTTATTGATGATATACTGATATACTCAAAGAGTAAGAAGGAACATGAGGAGCATTTGAGAATGGTATTAGAGTTGTTGAGGAAGAAAAAGCTTTATGCCAAATTCTCCAAGTGTGAGTTTTGGCTAGATTCAGTGTCCTTCTTGGGACACGTGGTTTCTAAGGATGGAGTGATGGTGGATCCATCTAAGATTGAGACAGTGAAGAATTGGGTAAGACCTACTAACGTGTCAGAAATAAGGAGCTTTGTTGGTTTAGCTAGCTACTACCGCCGATTTGTCAAGGGATTCTCTTCTATTGCTTCCCAATTGACGAACTTGACTAAGCAGAATGTTCCATTTGTATGGTCGGATGTATGTGAGGAAAGCTTTCAGAAACTCAAGACCTTGTTGACTACTTCACCAATCCTTACCTTGCCAGTAGAGGGTAAGAATTTCATTGTTTATTGTGATGCATCCTATTTTGGTTTGGGTGCAGTGCTAATGCAAGAGAAGAATGTAATTGCTTATGCTTCGAGGCAATTAAAGGTGCACGAACGCAACCCGACCCATGATTTGGAATTGGCCGCGGTAGTATTTGCATTAAAGCAATGGAGACACTATCTATATGGGGTTAAGTGTGAAGTATATACGGATCATCGTAGCCTACAGTATGTCTTTACTCAGAAAGATTTGAATTTGAGACAGAGGAGATGGATGGAACTACTGAAGGACTACAATATCACTATTCTGTATCATCCGGGAAAAGCTAATGTTGTGGCAGATGCTTTAAGTAGAAAGCAGGAAGCATGGGTAGTTTAGCCCACTTACAAGTCTCTAGACGCCTGTTGGCGAGAGAAATCCAAAACTTGGCTAATGACTTTATGAGGCTAGAAGTAAATGAGAAGGGAGGATTTTTGGCTTGTGTGGAGACGAGATCTTCTTTTCTTGACAAGATCAAGGGAAAACAGTTTGATGATGAGAAACTAAGTCGAATTCGGGATATTGTGTTGCGAGGAGAGGCTAAAGAAGCAATAATTGATGAGGAAGGTGTTTTGAGGATTAAGGGAAGGGTATGTGTGCCCCGTGTAGATGATTTGATCCACACTATTCTTACAGAGGCTCATAGTTCCGGATATTCTATACATCCTGGTGCAACCAAGATGTACCGTGACCTAAAGCAACACTTTTGGTGGAGTAGAATGAAGCGAGATATTGTTGATTTTGTTGCCAAATGTCCAAATTGTCAACAAGTAAAGTATGAACACCAGAGGCCCGGAGGAACACTTCAGAGAATGCCCATTCCTGAATGGAAGTGGGAGAGAATTGCAATGGACTTTGTGGTTGGTCTTCCAAAGACATTGGGTAAGTTTGATTCTATTTGGGTAATTGTGGAAAGATTAACTAAGTCTGCTCACTTCATTCCGGTCAAGGTGACTTACAATGCAGAGAAGTTAGCCAAAATCTATATCTCAGAAATCGTTCGATTGTATAGAGTTCCACTCTCCATCATATCAGATAGAGGTACGCAGTTTACTTCTAAGTTTTGGAGAACATTGCATGCGGAATTAGGTACTAGGTTGGACCTTAGTACTGCATTTCACCCTCAGACTGATGGTCAGTCTGAGCGAACGATTCAAGTGTTGGAGGATATGCTATGTGCATGTGTGATAGAATTTGGTGGTCATTGGGATAACTTCTTACATTGGGATAACTTCTTAGCGGTGTTTCATACAATAATAGCTATCACTCCAGTATTGACATGGCTCCATTTGAAGCATTGTATGGGAGGAGATGTAGGTCTCCCATTGGTTGGTTTGATGCATTTGAGGTTAGACCTTGGGGTACTGACCTTTTGAGGGATTCATTGGAGAAAGTGAAATCTATTCAAGAAAAGCTTTTAGCGGCGCAAAGTAGGCAAAAGGAGTATTCAAATCGAAAGGTTAGAGACTTGGAGTTCATGGAGGGTGAACAAGTCTTGTTGAAGGTTTCGCCCATGAAAGGGGGTGATGCGGTTTGGTAAGCGAGTTAAGCTTAGCCCAAGGTATATTGGTCCCTTTGAAGTTTTGAAGCATAGGGGAGGTGGCTTATGAATTAGCCTTGCCTCCAGGCTGCCTGAGTGCATCCGGTATTTCATGTGTCTATGTTGAAAAGATACCATGGGATGGAAACTACATTATCTCGTTGGGATTCAGTTCTGCTTGATGAGAATTTGTTTATGAGGAGGAGCCTGTTTGCTATTTAGATAAGAAGTCCGCAAGTTGAGGTCAGGGGAGATTGCATCCATCAAAGTTCAATGGAAGAATACGACCAGTATGAAGAGCCCACTTGGAGAAGGAGGCATGATATGCAAGAAAGATACCCACACCTGTTTACGGATTCAGGTACTCCTTTCGCCCTTGTTTTTTCTTCTTGTGATCGTTCGAGGACGAACGATGGGTAAATTGGTATCTATTGTAACGACCTGTTTAGTCGTTTTGAGCAGCACATTTTAATTCTGGAAAAACTGGCTGAGACGACGGACCCCAACGACGGACCGTCATGGGCACGACGGACCGTCGAGGTGTCTCGTTTCAAAACACTTAGAATTAGAAATTTGGGTGACTGAAATCGACTCTTTGAACTTCGTGACGGAATGGCAGGACGGACCGTCACAGGCGTCACGAACCGTCACAGATTCTTTAGTGGAAATTGAGTCTCTGAACTATGTGACGGACGACGGGCCGTCACAGGTTGCGTAATCCCAGTCTGGGTCGGATTTCTGTTAAGTTTTAAAGGGGCGTTTTGGACTATTCCTGCTATAATTATAAAGTTTGTGGGTTTATATTAATAACTCAATTACTTGGGGGTTAAAAGAGGTAACCTTGAGTTAATTAGTAGGTTATATGTCATCTTTTATACTTAATTATATGCTAATTAGGGTAAAAGAAAGAGGTTTGAATAAGAAAAATAGAAAGAACAAAGAGAGAGAAGAGGATCGAACGAGAAAGAGAGAGAAACGAAGAGGAAACAAAGCTTTGGGGAATTTGCTTGATTGATCACTAATCTTCGGTGGAGGTAGGTTATGGTTTTGATACTATTCGTAGTAAACTCTTAATAGCGAATGATATGTATTGGTAGTATTGTAAACTCTGCTATATGCTTAATTGTATGCTTGCATGATTGTGATTTCTAATTGTGATAAATTAAGCATGATGAAGCTATTGAATCCCAAATCTTGAAAAACTCTAATCTCTTTGTTAATGATGATGCCTTGGTGTAAAAGAAGGCTTGATGAACGAATATAATGAGATTAGTGGGGCGGGTGTCACGAACCGACACGTAGAATTAGGGGATCGGAGTGTCACGTTCCGACACATAGAATTAAGGGATCGGGTGTCACAAAACGACACGTAGAATTAGGGGATCGGTGTGTCACGTTCCGACACATAGAATTAAGGGATCGGGTGTCACGAACCGACACGTAAAATTAGGGGATCGGAGTGTCACGTACCGACACAAGAGGAATAAAGATAATGAATCTGGAAAGATGTTAATATACTCAATCTAATGAACCTAATTCCCAAATGAGTATGGTATTGAGGCTTGAGTCCTCATTGATGAACTTGGTGGTACTTATTGATGATTATAGTACTTGTTGTTGCTACATGTTGAGTATTGTAGTTGATTTATGATATTATCTGGTATATGCTGTTTTCTATTTTGAGTTGGCCGATGATACCTACTCAGTACTTGTGTTTTGTACTGACCCCTACTTGTATGTTTCTTTCTTTGTTATTTGTGGAGTACAGCAAACGTGCTGTCGTCTTCAACTCAACCGCAACTCTAGCCAGTCTTCATTACACCGGATTTCAGGGTGAGCTAATGCTTCTAGCTTGGACTAGATCTTCTTCTTCAAGTCTTGATACCTTGAACTTCCGGCATGGACTAGCTTTTTATTTATGTAGATTCTTATAATACTCTTAGTTTAGTAAATTGATCATAGATGTTCTTGTGGTGATGACTTCCAGATTTTGGGGAATAATAGTTGTTGAATTGTTGAAGTTATTGAATTGATTTTTATTAATGAGTTAAGTCTTCCCCATTGTATTTTGTTCAATATGTTGGGGTTTAGATTGGTTGGTTCGCTCACATACTAGGATAAGTGTGGGTGCCACTCGCGGCCCGGTTTTGGGTCGTGACAATTAATCAAGTAAATTTCTGCATTTTATTCATTCTCATCAAAGTAAGTTCATAAATTCTTATATTAAATATACGAATAATGTAATTATGACCATGGGTAATTAAACTCCATAACTAGGGTGGTGGGAACCATGGTTTAATAATGAGGTAAAAACTAACTAATATAGTAATTCTAGAATAGTGTCTTGCATATATTGATAATTCTTTTGTTTAGAAGTCTTTTTAATGGATGGCCAACGTTAGAACTCGCCTTAATGCTACTTGGCGGAACAAGGAAGTCGATAATAAGAAAAAAAATATCAACATAGATTTAGTGTATACTATCTAATAGGCTAGTGTCGATTGGTACGAGGTAATAACTTAGTCAAATATTGAATACAATGCTTAATATGAGGTAAATGTAAGGGTTAGTATAGCAACACAGTTAGCCGGACTATGGTGCGGAGTGAAATTTTCTAGATGCCGGACCAAAGATTTGGAGATACATAACTTATAACTTTACATGCAAGATACAAGGAAAGAATTGTTATACTTAGAATTATAAAGTTAGGAACCTGTGGGTAACACTTATGCCCTGGTTACTTTTATTAATTGATTAAGCTCTAAGATTTGAATCTGTTAGTTGTTTACTTTACTCTAGTTAGTTACATTCATTAATTTAGAAATGAAAACCCCTATTTACTATTTTTTGTTTTCTAGGAAAATAATTGACTAAATAATAGTAATAATAGAATAAAGTTAAGTCTAAACTATTTTTCTCGTGGTAATGATCCCAACCTCATTAGTTGGTTTATTTACTTGATACGACCGCTTTATTTCTTATTTGAGAAGTAAGTTTGAGCGTATCAAATTTTGGCGCCGCTGCCTTTCTAACACGGCTGCAGATAATATAGTTACATGGGATCGCGCAGTTCTGATGGCGGCGATGATAGCCGGGTTTGAGGTGGACTTCGCTTGGCTTTTACACGCGGTCATGCACGAGAGGGATTTCAAGGTCACCACTACTTATGAAGGTCCGCAGGGGAACCTATCTGGCACATTGATCAGCTCAAGACTCCGCTGGGCACTGTTTATATCGACCTCATCAAGGATGAGACCTATGAGTTGGCTCCACGCAGAGGGCCCCCTCCAGAGTTGCCTCCTTTTGGTGAAAATTTGGCTGATACGGTAGCGCATGCTGGAACGTCTATGAAGGATGCTTCTGAAACCACTGACACTATCGTGGTCGAGTCTATCCCGGGTAGTAGCACTCCCCCTAGTTCCTCTCGCTCAGCCCTTTTCCCCGCTCTGGTCCCGCTTTCTAGGGTCCAAAAACTAGAGACTCAGATGGTCACACTTCTGCATCACATCCAGCCTTGGATGTAGAGCCTATTGCTAAGGCGGAGGAACGCTTGGAGCGTAAGATGGACAAGCACATAGAGTGGAAGATCGCTGAGGTTCATTAGCGCTTAGACACAGCCCCTCAGGTGGACGTGTCGATCCTTCAGGATGCGGTTGAGAGTCTGTGAGCTGATTTTGATATGATCATAGAGGCTAGGGTGCCTGAGTCTGAGGCCCCCTCTGCAGATCTTGCTGAGGACACACTGTTGGCGGCTTTATTCGCCACTTCTGAGATTCAACCAACTCCCCTCGAGAGCATGCCAAGAGGCGTAGGGGTCAAGAGGAGGATGAGTCTAGAACACAGAAGCAGGAGAGCCGTGAGATGGAGACTGCGAGGAGAGCCTCGATTGCTGAGGAGGAGGCGCTTCAGATCCGGGTTGTTGAGTCTGCTGGAGCATCTAGCTCCAGAGATATGGAGACAGTGGGAGGCACTACTGATAGTGTTGTTTCTAATGAGGACACTATTTAGGGTGTCCAAACTACATAGGTAGTGGGTTCCGCAGAACCGGACCCACTAGCTTGCTGATCGCCGGTGCTTTGCGCCCCAGGTTTGCTTCACCTACCACTCTCGTATCCCATTTTTTTATGCATTGGGGACAATTGCATATCTTTTTGTTGGGGGTGGGGTAAATGGAAAGTGAGTTCTAGGGTGAAGTCTGAGTAGCCCAATTCACGATCCTCTTTTGGGTTTTTTTGCCTTAGTTCTTTTTCCCCAAGAGACTGATTATTTTTATTGTTGAACTTGCATGTCTATATCTTGTGTACATAGTATAACTCTGAATCATGATGGCTAAAACAAAAATGATATCTTGATGTAATGAAAATGATGCATGGCTAGGCATAGCAGTTGATTGTGTGGCTCTAAGCATGACATAGAGATACACCATTTCATGACCTTAAGTCTAAGACTTAAACTAGGTGTCTGATAATCTGGTAGAGGAATGAGATGTCAAGTGAGTATGAGGAAAATTTGAATATTCCACTATTTGTATTGAGCTAGAACTTGCTTGGTTAGTCCTGCTAGAAGTAAGTGGTAATAGACAATTAGGAAAGGACCATAGTCCCTTGTTCAATATATCCAATTTTTAGACTAATTAAAAAAAACCCGAATGAAATTAATCCCTCTTTGATCCAAATGATTTGAGCTTAAAATAGACCTTTCTTTTTCACCCAAATGATCTTTTCTGGTAATAATGTGTTGGCCCTAGTCCCTCCTTGGATATGTGCACCTCAGCTTATGCCAAAAGCATAAGTTGAGGGTGGCTAATGCAGTAAACAACCTTTTGGTGGCCCTGACCCAATTTTGGGTATTATATACTCTGACTCATGGCAAAGTCATGAGTTGAGGGTGGGTCTTATGAGGAATGCTCTGGAAAGTGGGGTTGAAAGAACAAAGAGAGAGAAAGAATAAAAGTAAAGTGACTCAAGAACTTGTTGAAAGAGAAGTGAAATAAAATTTTTTATATATATAATAAATACAAGAAAGAAAATAAAAGAGTCACTTACACAAATGAAGAAAGAAGGGAAAATAGCAAGGTGGAAGAATATGAGAAACTGGGCGAAACAAAATGATAAAAAGTGGTACACTTAGCCGATATGTCAAGGAGGGGAAAAAAGTCATTAAAGTTTACCCAAATATACCCTACCTGACCCTGAGCCTATATTACAAGCTAAGAAAGTCCTCTCATGATCCTAAGAGTTGTATGGCTAACTTAAAGTAGTGAAAATAAGGGCAAGCTTATAGCAATATGCATGAATGAATTGTGAATTTGTTCTTAGAGTGAGTGCTGAAAATTAATTCTTCTACTCAAACTGAAATCATTGTGTGAAAAATGAGGATGTTCTTTTGAAGCGAGGACACTAGTTGCAATACCGAAAATATTAGCACCTCGGTGAAAATTGAAGAGGATAGGCGTCAGTGCGTGGTGAATCTGTGTCATGGTCTGGTTCCACATAATTCAAGTCTTATAGTGATAACATGCATAAACATGATCAGAATGATCGGGATTGATAGCCAAATGATTGCGAAAGCTAAAATATGGATGCTATTGTACAAAGATTTTGTAGTGAGACATAGTGCGTCGCTTGAGGACAAACAACGAATTTAAGTTGAGGGTGTTGATCTACCGTGGTTTCACGATTTTTTTAATGATTTTTCCTTAATTTTAGTGTGTGTCCAAAAGCCTTTTTGTATTGATTTTTATGTAAGTTTCTCTTTATTTGCAGGAAATCTATCAAAAGATGAACGCAGAAGTTTTTGAGCGAAGAAATGCAGAAGAGACCACCTACGGAGCTTCTGACGGTCCGTCGAGACTGTGAAAGACCGTAGGTGGCATCGTAGTGATGTTGCTGAAGGAATATTGGGAAGTCTTACTTAGTGTGGGATTACGAAAATCCACGACGTACCATCATAGCCACGACGGTCCGTCCTGCTGGTTCGTCGCAATGATCAGAGAGTAGTGCAGTACCCAAATTCCAAGAAGTTTAAGTATTATGGAACAGAGACCCTCGACGGACAGTCGTGCTTGGAACGGTCCGTGATACCTTCCATTGAGAGTAATGAAGAAAGAAGCAGAAGAATTTGTAAAGTATGGGACGACAGAGGCCATGACGGCCCTTCGTGACTACAACGGTCCATCGCAAGGTCCGTTGACTCGGATGTGTTTTGACAGAGTTTGAGTAATAAGAATCCATGTTTTATTAGGTTTTTGTTTTTATTATGAATAGTTCAAAAAACCTCGTTTTGGGGTTAGACTCTTTTATAATAGACTCTTTGATATTAGACTTTTTCATAGTTAGATGTTTGGATAATCTTTAGTTCTCTTGTTCAAGTATTGAAGGATTAATTTCAGCAATTGTTACACTTTTTCTGGAATTGATTGGTGCTTTTGTTGATTAATCAAGTAAATTTCTGCATTTTATTCTTTATCATCAAAGTAAGTGCATGAATTCTTATATTAAATATATGAATAGTGTGATTATGACCATGGGTAACTAAACTCCATAACTAGGGTTGTGGGAACCATGGGTGAATAATCAGGTAAAAACTAACTAAAATAGCAATTCTAGAATAGTGTCTTGCATGTATTGATAATTCTTTCGTCTAGAAGTATTTTTAATGAATGGCCAATGTTAGAACTTACCTTAATGCTACTTGCCGGACCAAGAAGGTAGATAATAAGAAAAGAATTATCAACATTGATTTAGTGCATACTATCTAATAGGCTAGTGTCGATTGGTACGAGGTAATAACTTAGTCAAATATCAAATACAATGCTTAATATGAGGTAAAGGTAAGATTTAGTATAGCAACACACTTAGCCGGACTAAGGTGCGGAGTGAAATTTTCTAGATGCCGGACCAAGGATTTAGAGATACATAACTTATCACTTTTCATGCAAGATACTAGGAAAGAATTGTTATAGTTAGAATTATCAAGTTAGGAACCTGTGGGGAACACTTAAGCCCTAGTTACTTTTATTAATTGATTAAGCTCTAAGATTTGAAGTTGTTACTTGTTTACTTTACTCTAGTTAATTACTTTCATTGATTTAGAAATAGAAACCCCCATTTACTGTCTTTTATTTTCTAGGAAAATAATTGACTAAATAATAGTAATAATAGAATAAGGTTAAGTCTGAACTATTTTTCTCGTTGGAACGATCCCAACTTCATTAGTGGGTTCTTTACTTGATACGGCCACTTTACTTCTTATTTGAGAAGTAAGTTTGAGCGTATCAAATTTTGGCGCCGCTGCCTCTCCCCCACGGCTGCAGATAATATAGTTACATAGGATCGCGCAGTTCTGATGGCGGCGATGATAGCCGGGTTTGAGGTGGACTTCACTTGGCTTCTATAGGCGGTCATGCACGAGAGGGATTTCAAGGTCAGCACTACTTACCCTTTTCCGTGCATGATATTTCCCTTATGAAGGTCCGCAGGGGTGCCCATCTGGCACATTGATCAGCTCAAGACTCCACTGGGCACTGTTGGTATCGGCCTCATCAGGATGATGCGGTAGCACATGCTCGAACGGCTATGAAGGATGCTTCTGAAACCGCTGACACTACCCCGGTCGAGTCTATCCAGAGTAGTAGCACTGCCCCTAACTCTTCTTTCTCATCCCCTTTCCCCGCTCTAGTCCTGCTTGCTACGGTCTAAAAACTAGAGACTCAGATGGCTACACTTCTTCATCACATCCAGCCTTGGAAGCAGAGGTCTATTGTTGAAGCGGAGGAGCACTTGGAGTGTATGATGGCCCAGCACACAGAGTAGAAGATCGTTGAGGTTCATCAGTGCTTAGACGCTTTTGAGTTGCAGATGCTAGCCCGGCCAGCCCCTCAGGTGGACATGACGCCCTTCAGGCTGCAGTTGAGATACTGCGAGCTGATATTGATATGATTCTAGAGGCTAGGGTGTCTGAGTCTGAGGGCCCATCTGCAGAGCCTGCTGAGGACATAGTGTTGGAGGCTTTATTCGCCACTTCTGAGATTCCACCACCTCCCGCTCGAGATCATGCCAAGAGGCGTAGGGGTCGAGAAGAGGATGAGGCTAGAGCATAGAAGAAGGAGTGTCGTGAGATGGAGGCTGCGAGGAGAGCGTCGATTGCTGATGAGGAGGCGCGTTAGATCAGGGTTGTTGAGTCAGCTGCTGGGGCATCTAGCTCCACAGATGTGGAGACAGCGGGAGGCACTGCTAATAGTGATGTTGCTGATGAGGACACTACTGAGGGTGTCCAGACTTCATAGGTAGTGGGTTCCGAGGAACCAAACCGACCAGCTTGTTAATCGCCGGTGCTTTGAGCCCCAGGTTTACTTCACCTACCACTCTCGTTTCCCAATTTTTTATGCATTGGGGACAATTGCATATCTTTTGTTCGGGGTTGGGTAAATAGAAAGTGAGTTCTAGGGTGAAGTCTGAGTAGCCCAATTCACGATCCTCTTTTGGGGTTTTTTTTGCCTGTGTTCTTTTTCCCCAAGAGACTGATTATTTTTATTGTTGAACCGGCATGTCTATATCTTGTGTACATAGTATAACTCTGAAGCATGATACTAAAACAAAAATGGTATCTTGATGTAATGAAAATGATGCATGGCTAGGCACAGTAATTAATAAATGTGTGACTCTAAGCATGACATAGAGAAACACCACTGCATGACCCTAATCTAAGACTTGAACTAGGTGTCTGATAATCTGGTAGAGTAATGAGATATCAAGTGAGTGTGAGGAAAATTTGAATATTCCACTATTTGTACTGACCTAGAACTTGTCTGGTTAATCCTGCTAGAAGTAAGTTGTAATAGACAATTAGGAAAGGATCATAGGCCCTAGTTCAATATAGCCAAGTGTCATTCGAGGACGAATGTTGTCCAAGTAGGAGAGATTGTAAAACATAAAAAATGACTTTGGTCAAATAGAGACTAATATGGTTGTCATGATGTTATAAGGTCTTAAAGTTTTCTATTATTTGTATTAAGATAGTGTCTAAGAGTTTAGGTGCATTGGAAGTCAAACGTTAAGGGACGACTAAGACCTTCGACGACTAAGTCGCCTATGTACCTCATATGTGGTTCTATATATTTATGTGTGATTCTTGAGTTTATGAGGTCCTTTAATGCAGTGTGTCATGTTTCATAAAGTTTGGAGTTCAAATGTCCATGACATTCGAAAGTTTTGCGTTGAAATGACCTTGTGTGTCTAAGCATGTTTCGTCGAATTTTATGTGTTTTTTGGATGAAATTCATGTGAGAGGTCCTAAATCTTATACAAGAATATTTACATTGGAAACATCTGGGTAAACATCCCCAAGGACCATCCAAGGGTCCTTGAGGAAGGACCCAAAAGTTGGTGCCAAGACTGTCCAAGGCAGCCCCAAACGACTGAGGCAATCGACGGCTCGTGGGCCATTTGATGCCCCGTCGATGGGTGCTGTTGGTGAAGACTTGTTCTTTGAACAGAATAGAACCATTTTGAGTCTCTTAACCCAACGACGGAAGGACAAGACGGTCTGTTTGTGGATAAATTGTCCGTCGACTACCAACAGTCGATGGGCACTGTCCCTGCGTGCAGTTCACTGCAAAGTGATGGGTGAAATTGTAATTTCACCCCACTTCCAAATAAGAGGTTTGGACGTTCATTAGGGGTATTTTGGGTATTTTAAACATGTATATAAGTCTTTAACCCTTAGAATATTTCATTCTTCCAAATCAAAACCCAAAATTCCCTTAAAAATTCCCTAGAACTCCATTGGAGTCAAAACTCAAAAAAGGGATTGGATTGAAGAACTTAGTGGAGATTCTTCATCAAATTGAAAAATTAGCTTCATTGAGGTGTGGATTTTTATCCTCGAAACTCTCTTAATCAAGGAGCCCAACTTTAAATGATGTTTTCTAAAGTTTTCAAAGTGGAATTGTCCAATTTTATGATCTATTCAATGGGTTTTTACATTAATGATTTCTAAACATTGAATAAGATTGAATTGTTATTGTATTCAAGATTTCAACCTAAATAACCTATGTACCCATGAATTGGATGAACCCTAGTTTTTGACTAAGTGATGAGTTACATAATATTTATTTAATGTTGATGAATTCTAATGTAGTTTTATGTAGGCTATTGATTGATGTATTAATTGTAGTAAATTGATATCTTTATTGCATTAGATTAATGAATATGTTGTAATATGACCTAGTTTCATGCATATTGTTATAATTATGCTGAATTGGTTGTTATGGCCATGGCTAAGGGCCTTCTGATATCGAATATGGTGATTTGACATTGGATTGAGCTATTGATAAGGGATTGGTGGTAAGATGCCTTATTTCCTTTATTTTTATGATTATTAGACTTCAATTATATTGTGATTGGTATGGTCTACTTATTGTGGTGGTGTTATGTGCTTTACTTGTTATTGATGTGGCCTTGTTGGTTGTCACGAACGGGGAGCACCCTACAGAAGTATCATGGCGTACTTGACCTCTCGAAGGTCTTATACAAGCCCATTTTTATCATTCATTGTATCGACATAGTAAATTTAGCGGAAATTTAAAACTTTTCATAGCTCATAATATGCTAGAAACTTAATCTCATATATAGATAAAACACAAGTCATAATACATGTATAAACCTTAAGTCTCTTTTCCATCTTAGACTAAACAACTTTGGAGTACATTAGGGACATGGACCGTAAGACACATTACATAACTATAAATATTTAAGGACTTTACATTAAAGACATAAGTAGGAGATCCCTGAACTTTAAGGATTCGTTTAATTGATCTTGGGAATCATGTATCAAGAATGGGATTAGCACAAGAATTTACTAAGTATGGAAACCATGCAAAAATATGCATTTCAAAGGGACATTTTTTTAAAATCCTACTTCATTCCTATTTGAGAAAATCTTAATGAAAACCTTTAAGAAAAAACATTTAAATCATTTTCATACTTCATAGAAACGCAATCAAAGGTCATACATCATAGAAAAGCACATCTAGAATTTAAATTCAAATTGAGGTCACTTTACAGTGAACTCAATTTCCTTTACTGTAAACTCTTCCTTTACATTCATTAGTCTTCCAAGAAAACCTTTAGGGATAATTGGTGCAATGTATCACCTTAAGACCATACGAAAGTATATATATAACCTACACAAGACAATGCATACCATCATAGAAGAAGAATACAACATAGATATAGTAAAGCCAAGACTAAAAGGACATTACAATGAACTCCTATTCAATAGGCATATATACTATTTTTACTTAACATTGAACCTTATTAGACCAAACTCATGCCCCCAATCTAAGTCTACTAGTGCAATGTAAATTTAAGGCCCCATAACCTCACACATACTTTGTAAACCTATCATGAGGCCACAAGCCGTTACATCCAAATCATATATCAACATAATAAGATAATACAACTTCATTTATGTTAAGTAAGACCTTCACCAAATAGTTAACAAGATCAACATCATGCATAAAGACTCATATCATGTACATCTTCATAACAAGTAGAAAAATACTACAATATCATGCATAAAGGACACATACATAGTGACATGCATTAGAACACCTTACTAAGACTTCCTAAGGAGTTACTTGTGCAATGTCTATATAGGTTCATTACTTCCACCTATCCTAAGTAACTTACCTTAAGTCCTCCTAGTTATGATCCAATTCATTTATTACCTTTAAGGAAACTATAGTCTCAACCGACACTAAGACCATGGGTGCTAAACATGGAATATGGTGTTGTAGAGACTTACACCAATGGAAGGTGTTCCTACATATCCAAAGTAGAATATTAACATACATCCTAGCATCCTAAGTGAATTAACTTTGCTAGATCCTATGTGGCAATCATAGTTTATAGAACTTGCAGGAATCATGGTAATATCAACTCCACACCCTTTGTTGGGTCATGAGGCTATCCATCCCGTGAGGATCATAGTGAACCCTACCTCCCCGACTTGGGAAAATATCACTCCCTCACATGAGGACCGTAGTGAACCCTACCTTCCCTATAAGGAAAGTATCACTCCCTCATCTACAAGTTCACTCGGTTCTAAGCTAACTTCCCTTTATTGAAAATCCTTTATTACATTTATTATTAAAAAAACATAGGCTTAGGATATTCATTATTCATATGCTTATAGCATATTCAAGCACCTATCTAGTTTTTGAGTATTCTATGAAACACCTCTCAATGTTCCTGCATTAAATAGATCATCATTCATGTGTATCAGTGTATACATAGATGTGAGCAAATCTTTCACATACATAGTGTTGCACATATTCATATATGAATGCGTGAGTCATAGGCATAACTATATGAGAAATCCTTTCATATATCTACTAAGACACTATGCACATTCATACCTCATCATATCATATACATTATATTCATAACATTTTAATATATCTATCGTTCATGTACTTAGAAACCAAACCTAGGAACTATCCTATCAAGATACATATGCGCAATGTATAGACAAGGTCCCATACCCTTGCCTATACTAGTACACCTATCAAGTCATCCTAGTAAGGGAATACAAATCATACTTTCATAAACATCACCTTAATATGCATAGTAGTAGACACTAGTGAATATGAGAACTACCTTTCATTTAGACACAATGACCTATACTACTTGTAACATGTATGTAAAGTGAGTGTGTGTCCATTTGTCAACATGAGCACCTACTGGCCGTCAACAAACACATAGAGTCATCCACCTTCTTAGTCCATAGCACTCTTTCAAGATTAGATGACCCAAGACATAATAGCATAGGAGACAAGTCAACATCATTTAACACTTAAGAATCCTAACTTCTACTATCCATGTATTCACATAAAAGGTACATGGGTAAGGGATAGTTAACCCTTTTAACACATCAATGGAAGAACCTATACTTTACCCTAACATGTATATACACATTCTCAAACAATAGACACACAACCTAATTTACAACTAGAATAGGAAAGTAGGCATAAGGTTCTCATAGTGTCATCATAAGCACATATTCATAACATAATCAATTTTCCTTCAAGGCGATGGTAAACACATATATAATTAAAATAAATTAAACACCTCCACCATAAGTGGACCATACCACACAATGTCATACAAGGCTTTATCAACATTTCCATAAAGAATGGAGAAGTAGAAGACTAGAGGAAATAAGCATTCTTACCAACTCCTCAACCTTTAATCCTCATTAATCTATGCAGCTTGTTTACAAATAATTCATATATGTATCAGTATCTAAATTTACTTTAATCATATAATATACCATGTACGAGTCGCTACAGTATTATACTTTAACATAATACAACACATCACATACTAGGAAAGTAGAAGAAGATAGATCCCTAGCTAACTTCACTTGCATTGATTTTTAAGTCATATTTCATAGAGAATATCAATATTATACAGTATATAATAATACATTTAATATTAAATAAATCATGCTTAAAGCACTTCAAGATCAAGCTACAACATAGACATTGGACTTGTCCATTTACTATAGTGTTGAGAGGGAATTAACCAACTCGATTGATTCTCTAAGACCTTGATATTCGATAATATTTTAACAATAATTTATATACTAGACAGCATCTAGATAAATCACTTCATCAAAGGAAATCATGCTTCATCTATCCACAATTGAAGATATCATCATATAGATAATATTATCCACCGATAGACTAGAAGACTAGGTCAATTCACATAAGCCATCTTTACTTCAATCATACAAGATTAGTCTTCACAATACAATCATTATAATCACCCAAATAAGTATATACAACAAACCTAACGTAATCAAAATCCACATGAATCCATTTAGAAACCAATGTTACAGTGAACCATGTAAACTAGGCTAAGCATTCTCAAATCTTCATACACTGATCCTCATGGATCCTTCAACATTAATTCAACATAAATTCATGTAAATAACATCATATACAATCAATTCAACATAATAGAATCATAATTCAATTTGTAGCAATTCAAGATCACAAAGCCCATGCAAGGCTAAATCGTTTGGGTGAAGAAGCATGGGTTCATCATAAAAATGGAGTAAAATTCATTTTAAAACCACTGTATTAACTCTAATTAATCATGATTCAATCATTCAAAACCTTTTTAGAAATAACCCATGGCAGATCAAAAAAAAAGACTTTGATCATATTTTTTTTTCTTCTTTGAAATTATTGAGAATGGCTCTCTGTATGAAAAGATAACTAGAGATGGAGATCACCATAACTTTGTGTATTTGAAAACCTATAAGACTTTATGATTAATCTATGTAAAACCTAGCTTAAATCTGTTCTTGAGCTTGACCAACAATGGTTGTTTTAGAGAGAACATTTTTGGAGGGAAGAGCTCAAAACATGTGAGTTGATTCTAGAATATGTTGATCCCGTTTTAGATGACTTATATAAACCTAAAATTAACTATATTAACATATTATATTAAGTTTAGTACAGGGGGTGAATTTCGCATTCACCCCTTAAATGAAACAGACGTAGCCTGCAACCTACAGTGCACCAATAACAGAGGCAATGACGAGGCGTCATGCTGTAGACGGTCCGTGTCTGGCTTCAGTCGCCTAGCGCTTAGCCAAATTCTTGACTTGTGATCTGAACAAGGAAAGTGCCAGTAAAAGGTACTTGCTCGACGGTCCGTTGTTGCACCAACGATCCATCGTTGGGTCCGTCAATGGACACTGCCCAGGCAGTGTCTTCGACAGCCTTGGGTCCTTCTTTTGGGGCCTCTTGTGGGTCCCTTTAGAAGTCGTACCTGGATATTTCCAATGTGAATAAAAAACTTACAAATTTATAGACCTTCAACATAAATTTCATCGAAAATAAACTCCTACAAGACGTCCAAACAGGTCAAGCCCCATCAAGACACATGTTGAACATCTTAAGGTCTATCATTTGAACGCCTTGGACGTTATTGGTCGTTTGACCTCCAAACTTCTCTAAACTTCATATACTATCATTTAAGATCATTATTTACCATTTAAATACTTCATAAACTCATTTAATACAAATTTAATAATGCATAGACACATGAGGCACATAAGCGACTAGTCGTCGAATGTCTTGGTCGTCCCTTGACGTTTGACTTCCAAATCACTTCACAATTTGCATAGTGACTCTAAACCATATAATAAGACATTTTATAGCCTTATAACATTAACACTAACATGTTAGGCTTTATATACCTTATATTATTTCTTTTTGGGGGTCTTGCAATATCCCCCACTTGGGAACATTCATCCTCGAATGACACTAAGGACACTTAAATCACAAAAAGGATTTCAATGCATATTAGAGCATTTCATATAAGTCATAACATAATCACATAGAATTTAATGTTTTCCATACTTTACAAGGCATACAAGTTTACTTCATTTAGCACTCAATGCACACAATCAAGCAAAACTTACATTCACTCATGCTTTAATACATCAAACACAAAGGCTCTTTTAATGTTCATAGGATAAACACCCTCCTCCTAATAATAAAATTGTCATTGAACATTAATTCATTAATAGATAATCTTGAAAGACCACACATAGGTAGATTACAACATACTCAAACTTACTTAAGCACTCATGCTTCAATGTACATAAACTTGAGTCAGTTGAATCACACAGATCTTTAGTAGTTAGACCTAGTGACATGAAGGTCATACTAAACCATACCATGCTTAGTTGAGTCCATGGAGGAATGTCCTTCTCTTCAACACACTTACATGTATCCTGAGTTCACACCTTAGCAAGGTACAAGGTCAATTCTTTTAAAAAAAGAGAGAAATTTTCAACTTTTGAAACCAATACATGAGCATGTATTCCTCCTTGTGAAGTCTAAAGGGTAGATCAAACCAAATACATTACAACAACTAGGAATCCATTTCACAAAGTTTCATTTTATCACATAGTACTCACCCTTACAGTAAGCCTCATTTTAGAAAAAATAACACAATTTATAGCTACACACATGAACTCTTAGCTAAACATGCTTTCAGTTTTCAAAAATGAGCCTATAATTATGCATTCCAAATAATAAAAGTCACATAGTTTTTAAGAGATTCAACACATTTCATTTGAAAGAGACACAACTTTCTAATTTAAGGCTAAATATTACACCTTAGAAGTGACTTCTACCATGTTTCTTATCTTATCTGATGAAGTCAAATGCACAACTAGCATATCAAGATGTAACTCAACATGAGAATACATGGATTTTTATCAAAACTTTTCTTTCATACACTTGGAACATTCATAATAGCTTCAAGGTAATGTCAATCAATACATACACATATAAGGTCATGAAATTCATACTTTATGCAAAACTGTTATTCATGGACATGTTTACTAAGAATCTATTATTTTCGAGTTCAAGTAACAATAGAAGGACAAGGTAGACACGCCTACAACCTTACAATTCAATGACTATCCCCCCTTAGGGTAAACCCAAATTAGGAGCAACTTAATCCAACCTCAATAGTATCTTAACTAAACAAACTTCATTTTAATCACTTAAGTGATTTCTATTACAGAGTAATTTACAATAAATCAATATCATAACGCAAAAGTATTCTAAACCTTATAACCTACGCAATTTATCCACAATTATTAATTTATGTCATCTCATTCAACCACATAAAGGTTTGTATACAATACAATTGACACCAAGGCCACACATCATTAGGGAAAACAATATAGGAGACTTTGTCTTAAGGACTCTTTGTTTTCTTTCAACATTAAGGTAAGGTAACTTCTAGGTAAATCAAACCCACCTCATCACCCTACAAATATAAGAGTAATATCCTCAAATCTAGGGGAAACACCAATATCACAACATGAAGGGACTCACAACACAATAAGAAGTTAGAAACAATTCTATGACTCATCATGCCATAAGACTCTCCTTTTTTATTCCAAATATCGAAACTCCTTTTCACATTCATTACATGTTCATATACATTCTATACACATTTCAACCATATCAAATCAAAGAAAAATTTAGTTGATTCTCCAAAAATGTTACAATAAGTTTCCTAGCTTTACACTGATCATGCTTCAAAATATCCAAAATTGCAACATTTAGACAATTAGGGGACAAGCATGACAATATAAGATACAAAGCTTTACCAACTGATCATTTATAAGCATGCATACTATCATTACAACTAGGATCAAGTCTTTAGAAAGGTCTCCAATTAATACTAGCAACTGATCAAGTACCACTTATATACAAAGGAAAACAATGCACACTTTTTAACACATATTCTTAGGATAGCATACTTCCATAGGTAATCACTACACATCTCACTTTCAAATATTAGTATTAGGCTACCAACATATAATATCATATAGTAATACAACATTCCAAAAGAATTCACTTTAACCATAATAACTTTTCACATGCTTTAACTATATCATGACATATATTTCTCAATGTAACATGTTATTTCACATAAGTTTCATATATAGCCAAAATTGTCATCACATCATCAAATAAGACAAAAGTCACCTTCGCACATACTCATTCAAACTATAAAACAAACATAAGCATTTAAACTCACCTTTCTCCCTCAACCATAGATACAATCTCATCCAAGCAATCATATCTAAAGAGACTACCGGACAAGAAAACATAAGAGAAAGATCTTATAGAGTTAAGTTCTATGGCACGATATGAGATTGATGAAGAAGGGAAACTCTATCATAATATAACCTCTCATACCATTTGATCTGTCACGACTCACCACCAATGATAAAAGACTTTACTAGATGTGTCAATATGAGACTTCTTAGACCTAAGACCACTTTATAAACCTCATGCTCTGATACCACATTTGTCACGACCGGGGAGAACCCCCCAGAAGTAACATGGCGTACTTGACCTCTCGAAGGTCTTATACAAGCCAATAGTTATCATTCATCGCATTGATATAGTAAATTTAACCGAAATTTAAAACTTCTTATAGCACATCATATGCTAGAAACTTCCTGTCATATACAGATAAAACATAAGTCATAATACATGTATAGACCTTAAGTCTCTTTGTCATCTTAGACTCAACAACTTTGGAGTATATTAGGGACATGTCCCATAAGACACATTACATAACTATACATATTTAAGGACCTTACTTTAAAGACATAAGTAAGATATCCGTGAACTTTAAGGATTCGTTTCATTGAGCATAGGAATCATCTATGAAGCACTTCACCATTCAAGATATCCTTTAAGCATCCATAACCTACACTTTGTGCAAAGAGTAGAGAAGAATGGGATTAGCAGAAGAATGTACTAAGTATGGCAACCATGCAAAAACATGCATTTAAAAGGGACATTTTCTTGAAATGATACGTCATTACTTTTAGAGTAAGTCTTTATAAAAAAACCTTTAAGCAATAGCATTTATATCATTTTCATACTTCATAAAAACACAATCAAAAGCCATATATCATAGAAAATCACATATAGAATTTAAGTCAAAATTGAGGTCACTTTACAGTGAACTCAATTTGCTTTATAGTAAACACTTCCTTTCAATTCATTAGTCTTACAAGAAATCCTTTAGGGATACTTGGTGCAATGTATCACCATAAGACCACACGAAGTATATATATAACCTACACAAGACAGTGCATACCATCATAGAAGTATAGTACAACATAGTCATATTTAAGCAAAGACTAAAAGGACATTACAATGAACTCCTAATCAAAAGGCACATATACTTATTTTTACTTCACATTGAACCTTGTAAGACCTAACTCATGCCCCCAATCTAAGTCTACTAGTGCAATGTAAATGTAAGGCCCCATAACCTCACACATACTTTGTAAACCTATCATGAGGCCACAAGACGTTACATCCAAATCATATATCAACATAATAAGATAAGACAACTTCATTTATGTCAAGTAAGACCTTCACCATATAGTTAACAATATCAACATCATGCAGAAAGACTCATATCATGTACATCTTCATAACAAGTAGACAAATACTACAATATCATGCATAAAAGACACATACATAGTGACATGCATTAGAACACCTTACTAAGACTTCCTAAGGAGTCACTTGTGCAATCACTAGATGGGTTCATTACTTCCACCTATCCAAAGTAACTTACCTTAAGTCCTCCTTGTTAGGATCCTATTCATTTACTTCCATTGTCCATTTTACCTTTAGGGAAAGTATAGCCTTAACCGACACTAAGACCATGGGTGCTAAACATTGAATTTGGCATTGTAGAGCCTTACTCCAATGGAAGGTGTTCCTACCTATCCAAGGTATAACATTAAAATATATCCTAACATCCTAAGTGAATTCACTTTTCTAGATCCTATATGGTAATCATAGTTTATGGAACTTGGGGGAATCATGGAAATATCAACTCTTCACCCTTTGTCGGGTCATGAGGCTATATATCCCCTGAGGACCATAGTGAACCCTACATCCCCTACTTGGGAAAGTGTCACTCCCTCACATGAGGACCGTAGTGAACCCTACTTTCCCTATTTGTAAAGTTTCACCCCCTCATCTACATGTTCACTAAGTGCTAAGCTAAGTTCCCTTTATTGAAAAACCTTCATTACATTTATTTATAGAAACATAGGCTAAGGATATTCATTATTCATATGCTTATAACATATTCAAGCACCTATCTAGTTTTGGAGTATTCTATGAAACACCACTCCATGTTCCTCCATTAACTAGATCATCATTCATGTGTGGGAGTGTATATATAGATGTGAGAAAATCTTTCACATAACATATAATGTCACACATGGTCATATATAATTGCATGAGTCTATAGGCATAACTATATGAGCAATCCTTTCATATACCTACTAAGACACTATCCACATTCATACCTCATCATATCATATACATCATATTCATAACATTTTCATATATTCATCCTTCATGTACTTAGAAACAAAACCTAGGAACTATCCTATCAAGATACACATGTGCAATGTATAGATTAGATCCCATACACTTGCCCATACTAGTACACCTATCAAGTCATCCTAGTAAGGGAATACAAATCATACTTTCATAAACATCACCTTAATATGCATAGTATTAGATACTAGTGAATATGAGAACTACCTTTCATTCAGACACAATGACCTATACTACTTGTAACATGTATGTAAACTGAGTGTGTGTGTGTACATTGTTCAACATAAGCACCTAATGGTCAACAAACACATTGAGGAAGACACCCTCTTAGACCATAACACTCTTTCAAGAATAGACGACCCAACACATAATAGCATAAGAGACAAGACAACTTCATTTAACGCTTAAGACTCCTAACTTCAACTATCCATGTTCACATAGGGCGTACATAGGTAAGGGAGTATGAACCCTTTTAACACATCAATGGCCGCACCTATACTTTACCTTAAAATATATATATACAGATGCTTAAACAATAGCCACAAAACCTGATTCACAACTAGAATAGGAAAGTAGGCATAAGCTTCTCATAGTGTCATCATAAGCACATATTCATAAGATTATCAATTTTCCTTCAAGGCCATGGTAAACACATATAAAATGAAAATAAAGTAAACACCTCCACCATAAGTGGACCATACTACGAAATTCTATATAAGGCTTCATCAACATTTCTATAAAGAATAGAGAAGTAGAAGAGTAGACGAAATAATCATTCTTACCAACTCCTAAACCTTTGACACTCATTAATCTATACACATTTTTTACCAATATTTCTTATATATGGAAGTATCTAAATGTACTTTAATCATATAATAAACCATGTACAAGTCACTACAATATTATACTATAACATACTACAACACATAACATACAAGGAAAGTAGAAGAACATAGATCCCTAGGTAACTTCACTTGCATTGATTTTTAAGTCATATTTCATAAATAATATCAATAAAATAAAGTAGGTAATAATACATTTAATAATAAAGAAATCATGTTTAAAGCACTTCAAGATCAAGCTACAACATAGACATTAGACTTGTCAATTTGCTATAGTGTAGAGAGGGAATTAACCAACCCTATTGATTCTCTAAGACCTTGATATTCGACAATATTTTAACAATAAGGTATATTTTAGGAAGAATCTAGATAAATCACTTCATCAAAGGAAATCATGTTTCATCTATCCACAATTCAAGTATCATCATATAGATAATATTATCCATCAAATAGACTAGAAGACTAAGTCAATTCACATAACCCATCTTTACTTCAATCACACAAGATTCTTATTCATAATCCAATCATGATACTAACCCAAAGCAGTATATACAACAAACCTAAGGTAATCAAAATCCACGTTAACCCATTTAGAAACCAATTTTACAGTTAACCATGGAAACTAGGCTAAACATACTCTAATATTCATACATTCAACCTCATGGATCCTTCAACATAATTTTATGTAAATAAATTCAGATAAAATGAATTCAATATAATAGAATCATAATTCAATCGATAGAAGTTAAAGATCACAAAGCCCGTGCAAGGCTAAATCGTTTTGGGGAAGGAGCATGGGTTCATCATGAAATTGGAGTAAAATTAATGTTAAAACCACTGTATTAACTTCAATTAATGATTATTTAATCGTTCAGAACCTTTTTTGAAAGAACCCATGGCAGATTGAACAAAAAGGACTTTGATCATACTTTTTTCTTCTTTGAAATCATTGATAATGACTCTCTAGATGAAAAGATAACTATAGATGAAGATCACCATACCTTTGTATAGTTGAAAACCTCTTAGACATGATGATTAATCCATGAAAAACCCAGCTTAAATTTGTTCTTGAGCTTCATAAACAATGGTGGTTTTAGAGAGAACATTTTTGGAGGGAAGAGCTCAAAACATGTGAGTTGATTTTAGATTGGGTTGATCACGTTTCAGATGACTTATATACACCTAAAATTATATTAATACACATATTATATTCAGGTTAGTACGTGGGTTGAATTTCCCATTCAACCCTTAAATGAAACACACGTAGCCTGCAACTTACAGTGAACTAACGACACAGACAATGACGAGGTGTCAAGCTTTCAACTGGTGTGTCTGGCTTCCATCGCATGGAACTTAGACAAATTATTGTCTTGTGACCTGATACAGGCAAGTTCAAGTCGAAGATACTTGCTCGAGGGGCCGTTTGTGGACCAACGATCCGTCGTTGGATCCGTCAATGGACACTGCCCAGGTAGTGTCTTTGACAGCCTTGGGTCCTTCTTTTGGGGCTCTTTGGAAGTTGTACCTGGACGTTTCCAACGTAAATACAAAATTTAAGAATTTATAGACCTTAAACATAAATTTAATCGAAAAAAAAGTCCTAAAAACGTCCAAACAGGCCAAGACCCATCAAGACACACGTTGAACATCTTAAGGGCTATCTTTTGAACGCCTAGGACGTTCTTGGTCATTTAACCTCCAAACTTCTCGAAACTTCATAAACTATCATTTAACATAATTATAAACTATTTAAAGAATTGATAAACTCATTTCATACTAATTTAAGCATGCATAGGCACACGAGGCACTTAAGCGACTAGTCGTTGGATGTCTTGGTCGTCCCTTGACATTAGACTTCCAAATCACTTCAAACTTTGCACACTACCTATAAACCATATAATAAGATATTTTAGAACCTTATAAACTTAATAATAAAATGTTAGTATCTATACACCTTATCTCAATTTTTTTTTTGTTTTTTTTTTTTTTGGGGGGGGGGGCTTGCATCGGCGTTATTTTAACTAATGTAATGATCATGGACTTGTTGCCGCATTTCTTTAACTTAAATGTTAGATATAATATTTGTGCAGTGAGGTCTCGGTTTCGATCCCCAATGACATCACATTATTTTAAGTTCTTTTTAAAGACTTCCAAAACTTCATTGTGCGACCGAAAACCAAGTTCTAGAAATCTGGAATTTGACCACATTTTTGCAGCCTATTTTCTCACCCTCTTCCATGTTAAACATTAAGACATTTCGAGTATTTTTTAGGGAGATGTTTAGGTACATTTTCAAGGTTACGTGCAGTAAAGAATTATCATTCAATTTAGAAACTTTGAACTCATATGAACATCATGTTTTTAACATAGCCGCACACACATAATTCATAACATTTTAACATGTCGATATCAAGCTTCAAATTGTGCCTAATTCATGGCACACACATGCACAACAAATAAGGAACTTTACATTTTCGGAACACCTCTTTCGTTTCTACATAACTCTGAATACACATTCAAACACATAATCATAACCAGACCTAAAATCATCTACTAGAAGTCATACCAACGCATACTTGAATCTTTCAAAGGATCTAATGACATGGGCATGCAACGGAGACAACCTTAGTTTTCGATTGTGAATATACTGAACCTTAGGGGTCTCTTGGGAAAGGGACCAAGAGGGAAGAAAACTCATACCTGAAGTCATTCAAAGATGTTCTTACGTGCTGCCAAAACCCCACCCCCACTAAGCCGACATCTCATCACCGAAATCACAAGCACAATCCGTCAAGAATTTGGTTTTTGCTTTTTATTTTGAAGCTTATTTCTGCTTTTGAGTTTGAGAGTTCAAGTTCTTGAGTGTGGATGAACAATTTTTTTATATTTTGTTTATTCTTTAGTTTTTATAGAATGTTGATCGTGAAGTGAGAGAGGAGTAGAGAGAAATGTGAATTAGTGTTAGCTTAGGATTAGGAGATTAGGTGGAGACTTAGTCAAATAAGGACTTCTCTTAATTATTTAAAAATCTAATTTTCTTTCAAAGGCTACGTGCAATTAAACATGACTAATTAATTACTTAAATGTCGCTTCCACCAAGGCTTGAACTCGGGTGAAGCCTCCATCACAAAACTGGTCATTCTAGGTCGACCTAACCCAAACCGTTCCTTTAATTAAATTAATTAATTAGGGTAATTAAAATATTACCCTTAGCTTGGAAAATATCATTTTACCCCTAGACCCTCCAAAGCTATGATTACCCCTTTTAAGTCCGGTAAAACTCATCCAGGTGAATCTCTTTAATTCGGCTGCCCTACATGGTTGGTTCTCACCTTGCCTAGCTCAACTAACTCACCAAGTTGGTAGGCTCGGCTAGTGCATAGGTTCTAAGGTTTGGTTCTATGCGCAACAAGCCGTGTGAACCCGGTCTAATCCAGGCATTATAGGTACATTTAAGCATTACTTAGCATAGTCACTTTCAGGTTGTTACATCATCCCCCCTTAGGAACATTTGTCCCCGAATGACACTTCTAATTATCTCGTACAATGCCAGTCATATCATAACATAAGTACTTTAACAGTCAAGCAATATCAACAAAGAATAGAGGAGATAAGGAAACTTAAACTTGAGAGTAAGGAGTCAATCTCAAGAGTTGAAAAGATGAGGATAGCGGGATCTCATATCGGCCTCGGCCTCCCACGTAGCACCCTTAACAATATGGTTCCCCTACAATACCTTCACTATTGCAACCTTCTTATTTCTCAGCCGTTTTACCTATCGGAAAATCACAACAGGAACCTCCTCATAGGACAAGTCTTCATCAACCCCCAAACCTTCAAGAAAAAGAATCGATGATGAATCACCAAGGCACTTCTTTAACATAGAGTCATGAAAGACTGGATGAACAGAAGCTAGTTCCGCAGGCAACGCCAACTCATAGGCCACTCACCCACACGCTGTAGAATCTCGTATGGCCTGACATTCCTCAGACTCAACTTCCCCTTCCTGCCAAACACCTGCACCCTTTTCATGGGTGATATCTTCATGTATACTTGGTCACCAACATCAAACTCCAAGGTTTATTTCCTTTTATCTGCATAAGACTTCTTTCGACTGTAAGCAGTGTCCAACCTGTCCCTAATTACCTTGACCTTCTATAAGGCTTCATGAATGATATCTGGACCCAACATTGCTGAATCTCCAACCTCGAACCACCCAACTGGAGACCTACACCTCCTACCATACAGTGCCTCAAATGGTGTCATCCCAATACTAGAGTGATAGTTATCATTATATGAGAACTCTATCAATGGAAAATGGTCGTCTCAACTACCTCTGTAGTCGATCACACACGCCCTTAACATGTCCTCCAATGTTTGAATGGTGTGCTCTGCCTGCCCATATGTCTAAGGATGGAAGGCAATACTGAGCTTCACCTGCGTGCCTAAGCTCTTCTGGAAGGATCTCAAGAAATGCAAAGTGAACTGAGCTCCTCTATATGAAATGATAGACAAAGGAATCCCATGTAACCTCAAAATCCCATCAATGTAGAGTCACGCATAATCCTCGGCCCTGTAAGTAAACTTCACAAGGATAAAAGCACACTTAGTCATCCTGTCCACAATAACCCATATGGAATCATGTTGTCTCCCAGTCCTCGGAAGACCAACCACGAAGTCCGTGTTAATGGCCTCCCACTTCCAAGTTGGAACCTCAATCATCTGAGTGAGACCACCAGGCTTAAGGTGCTCCGCCTTAACCTGCTGACAATTAGGACACTTGGCCACATACTCAGCAATGTATTTTTTCATTCCATCCCACCAATAGATCTGCTTGAGGTCATTATACATCTTGGTGGAACCTGGATGTATCAAATACCTGGAACCATGGGCCTCTGCAACAATCTTGGTCCGCAAATCATCCACGTCTGGTACACACTGCATGTCCTGGTACCTACGTATGCCGTCACCTCCCATATCAAAGAATTCATTCATATTTACCAGCACTGACTCCTTCAACTCCATCAACACAGGATCAAGATCCTGACCCTTCTTAATTTCAACTACCAAGGGTGATTTAGAACTGGAATGCACTGAAACCCCACTAGTAGAAGTCATCAACCCCACACCCAGTGTGGCCAGTCTGTGTACATCCTCCACCAACTCCTTCTTCCCATTATCAATGTGGGTTGTACTCCCCATGCTCAACCTGCTCAAAGCATCAACTACAACATTTGCCTTCCCTGGATGGTAGTGGAAACTCATGTCATAGTCCTTCAATAGCTCCAACCATCTTTGGTGATGTAGACTCAACACCCTCTGTGTGAACACATACTGGAGACTTTTATGGTATTTGAACACATCCATGTGCAAGTAATGCCTCCACAGCTTCAATGCAAACATCACATATGCTAACTCTAGTTCATGAGTGGGATAATTCTTCTCATGAACCTTCAGCTGTCTGGACGTATAGGCTATCACCTTACCACCCTGCGTAAGAACACAACCCAATCCAACCCTAGATGAGTCACAATAAACAATGTAATTCTTACCACATTTAGATAACGTAAGCATTGGGGCTGAAGTAAGTCTGTCCTTGAGCTCCTCGAAACTTTTCTCACAAGTCTCCGCCCATTCAAACTTGGATTTCTTCTTAGTCAAAGCTGTCAATGGGAAGCAATGGAAGAAAAACCCTTCATGAACCTGCGGTAGTAACTAGCCAATCCTAGAAAGCTACGAATATCGGTGGGAGTAAGAGGTCTTGGCCAGCTTTAACATCCTCAGTCTTCTTGGGGTCCATCTCCACACCCTGATCGGAAATAACATGACCAAGGAAGGTCGCTGATCTAAGCCAGAATTCACATTTGTTGAATTTGGCATACAACTAATGTTGTCTAAGTACCTGCAAGGTAGTCTCAAATGTTTTTCATGCTCTTCCTTAGTCTTAGAGTAGATGAGGATGTCATCAATGAATACTATGATGAAAGAATCAAGTTATTCACGGAAGACTCGGTTCATCAGGTCCATAAATGTAGCTGGTGAATTAGTGAGACCAAATGACATGACTAAGAACTCATAATTACCATAACGGGTACGAAAGGCTATCTCTGGAATATCTTCATCCTTAACCCTAAGCTGATGATACCCGGAACGAAGATCAATCTTCGAGAAGAAGTTAGACCCTTGGAGTTGATCGAATAATTCATCTATTCTGGGAAGTGGATACCTTTTCTTTCTAGTGACTTTGTTGAGTTGGCGATAATCGATACACATCCTAAGTCTTTCATCCTTCTTTTTCACAAACAACACTGGAGTGCCCCGAGGGGATATGCTCGGCTGGATGAAGCCCTTATCAATTAGATCTCTTTACTGCAGCGTCAACTCTTTGAGTTTAGATGGAGCCATTTTGTAGGGAGGAATTGAAATTGGTTTGGTATTGGGATCTAGGTCGATACGAAAATCAATCTCTCGAGGGGGAGGGTCTCCAGCCAAATCGTAGGGAAAACATCTTGGAACTCATTCACTATAGGCACAGAGTCTATGGAAAGAATTTCATGATCTAGATCATTAACACTCACAAAATAACATAGCAATCCCTTGGACATCATTTTATTAGCTTTTAGGTTTGAAATCAAGGGACTTGAAGGACTCAAATTGTACCTCTCCCAGACTAGCTCTAATTTATTAGGGAAATGGAATCTCACACCCCTACTATGACAATCCATGAAGGCATAACATTTATGGAGCGATTCCATACCAAGTATAATATCGAAGTCATTCATGCGTAACTCAACAAGGTCTGCACACATAGTCTTACCACATACTACTATTGGGCACTCTTTATGAACCCTATCAGTTCTCACCGTTTCACCTAAGGAAGTACTAACTACAATAGGATCATGCAAAACCTTAGGTTATGTTTCAAAAGTAAGTGCAAGCAAGGGAGTCACACAAGAAAGCGTAGACCCTGGATCAAGTAAAGCATAAATAGAGGTTGAGAAAACTTGCAGCATACTTGTGACCACATCATCAGACTTCCCTTCTCCTCCTTGCCCTTCAAGGCGTATAATATGTTTATCTTAAGAGGCTCAGCTGTAGTAGAATTCTGGGGATTGAGCATTACCTCCAGCCTGACCCCTATTCTGTGGGCAGTCCCTGACCATATGTCCGCTCATTTCTCAACCGAAGCAGGCATATGTTCCTAGTCTGCACTCTCCATTGTGAATACGTCCACACTTTCCATTCCTTTCTGTGATGTTGCACATTACCTCCATTGCCCTTCTTTGGCTCGGGTCTACCTTCTTTAGGTGTTGCACTCCTCTAAGAGTTAGATTTCCCTGCACTTTGATGCCTCTTCTTAAATATGGGATGATAACGAACTCCAAAAGTGCTCCTGCCACCACCTCTTCTGGAACATGCCTGGTCATAAGGGTTAGGACTCCTGACCTCACATACTCTCCTCTTATTTCTTTCGATTGTCCTCAACCTGCTATACATGTACCATAAGCATGGACAAGCCCACGCTATCATGGAGCATCGCATCCCGACGCTCCTCGAATTCCTCTGAGATCCCTGTAAGGAACCTGCTCATCTCATCCCCGTTGTTCGACATAAGACAAGTGGCATACCTGGACATTTAATGAATTTTAGGAAATACTCTCTAACAGTCATTGAGACCTGCTTAAGGTTGATGAACTGCTAAACCTTAGCCTCTCTCATCTCTCTAGGGAAGAACCTCTCTAGAAAAGTTGTCTTAAACAGCTCCCATGTGTTCGGACCTCCGACCAACGCCCTTCTATCCTGCCACATATTGCACCAAGCTTGTGCAACATATTTCAGCTGATACAAGGCCAGCTCAGCTATCTCAATCTTTGTGGCCCCCATCGCCACCAGAATATTTTGGACCTCTTCCACAAACTCTTGAGGGTCCTCTGCAGTCTTAGATCCTGTAAAGATTAGAGGATTCATCCTCGTAAAATCACGCAACATGTTCGCCATGTTGTCGGGTGGTGGGTTCTCCCGCTGAACCTCATTTCTGTTGGACTTGGCGGTCGTAGCCTAACCCTGCACAGTGATGGCTTGAGCCATCTATGCCAAAGATGTCCGCACTTCAGCATTAGTCAACCCGTCTAGGTTAATGGCATGGCCACTCCTGCAGCTGGAGCCTGGGGTGGAACTTGGTTGTCCCCAGCAGCTTCTCCTACTCTTCCCTGACCAATGTTCCCCCTTGTGTTCATTTTCTGAAAAAAAAATAAGAATTGATATTAGATACGCTCATAACACCAAGAAATCAGACTATAAGGAAAGCACAATAAGATCAAAAGAAGGGAAATTTTCCGACGCATCATGCAGTCTCTAATTCATGATAGTGGTGCACTTCACTACCATAACTTAGAAACTACTCGATGTGGCTGATGTGAACTTATTATCCTTGGAATTTAACCTAATGCTATGAAACCACGTTTGTCATGATCAGAATCTATACCCCAGACGAGACCAACGTTGTTGACCTCTCAGAGGTCGCAGACAAGCCTACATACGTCTTCGTTACTTCATCTAGGTTAATTTTAGCAGAAAATTTGAACTTTTGTTTACTTAAACTTTATATTGGAAAACATTGAACTCGCTAATAAAATCTACGTAAACTCATAAGTGTTCACAACAACCATCTAAATCAAGATAATCAAATGAAAGATATAGTCATAAATATAAAGTTTCCAAAATGGCACCAATACGACGTCTGAAAGTAATACGAAAAAAATTTGCTAGTGGAACATACTCCACAAGCTCATGCATACGTCTACGCTAGAATAAATCAGTAAGCATCCTCGAAAGTGTGAGGGCCTATCAAATCCGGATGAAAGCTCCACGTCTGAATAACTTCTGTATCGACTCGTAAGCTCTAGCATCCAGCTGCACCTGCACCTAAAAGTAGATAAATGTATAGAATTAGTACACACTTGTACTGAGTATTGGTATATGCAAGCACACACCATGGACATGCATGATTTAAAATATCTCTCTACTAACTATATGAGTTATGAAAATTCAAGTCAGTGGACTTGCCAAAATCGGATTAGGGAAGTCATGCCATGCGAGTAACATGCATCATCATGTGTATCATATTGCACACAGCACATAACATATTGCCTATCGCACATAACATATTGCCTATACCACCTATCATATTTCATTTCATTCTTTCATATGCCTTGAGACCCTTGAACCATGGACTTAACATTAGGACTTCCCAAAATGAGGGCTCAACAAATGAGATCTCAACTAGGGAGCCTTCTTTAGAAAACACAGAGTCTGCTTCATTCATTCATACGTACTTCATTTCATTTCATTCATAGGCTAGTGTAAACACCAGTTATAGCTAGTATGTAGTTTAAGACTCTCATTAAGTTCACTGTGCAATGACTAAGAATGACCTAGTGTTATTACATAAGTCAGTTCACCTCTTGATTATCCTACCAAGCACCTTTGGTATCGTTCATTTCATTCTGTGCATTACATGAGGCTGGCCTCATTCATTCTTTGGGAACTTTAACTTTAACTGACATAGATCATGTGAGCATCATAAAATCCTGTGTCTATCCCACACCGAAAAGAGGTGGAATCATCGGACAAAGTGAAATCAAAACATGCTAGTGTATATAAGGAATTGAACACTGATAGATCCCTATGTTAGTTGCATAGGTTCAAAGACTAGGAGATATAAGGAGACCCATACCGGTCCGGTTGGATAGTCTCATCTCATGAGAATTACACGAACATGTGCCTTCCCGAAAGAAGGAATCCCACTTATACCTAGCCCATAAGTGCTCAGTATAAAGTTCCATTACATTCATCTCATACATCATAGAAGTTGGCTTCTAGAATGAGGACTTCTTAGCTTATTAGATGATTTCTCATCTCATCATTAGTATTAAGTATATATTAACTTCAATACTTGAATTAGAGTGTTCATAGAGATTGTTCTCTTCATTAACTTTACACTCTCATAGGTGAGTATGTTTTGATAACATTTACTTAGGCTCATTTGAGATTTCTCTCATATTTCACATTAGCCTCTTATCATATTGTCACCACATTCATTAGCCTTAGCATATTTTCCCTTCATAATTACTCACCCTTTTTTTACGTGAATATTCATTTCATCATGTACCAATGCATTTGGCCTTTTAGGGTGTTTAACACTCTTACTTAACCCTTTTGTGGTCACATCATTCATCACATAACATCTTAGGTTCACTTACTTTATAAACATATGTTGGACGTATGAGTCCATACACACAAGCCATGAGGCTTCATTCGTAATTGGTCTAAGTGATTCATACTTACCCAAGGTTATGTGGTACAAGACTTATGAATCTTGTAAGTATGCCAAGATCTCAGTTTCAATCCTTAAAGGGAACATTCATTTAATCATTTATTCACGTAAAACTTATGTGTCAATATGGAATTAGGCAAGGGAACCCGATCTCAAATCCCTTGGATAACACTTACGTTTTTTATTTATTTTTTCTGATTTCTTATTATCGGCTAGGGGACCCTATTTCGAATCCCCTCACCTAGACTATTTTTTGTTTCCTTTTTCCCCAATTCCCATTAGACTTCTAGGCTTAGGAGATCCGAGATCGAACCCCGCACCTACATTTATTTATTTTCCTTCTTCCTTAAAATCTTTTCGTTTGAACGAGAGGTTGTGGGGGCCCACACACCTCATTTTTATTTTTATGTTTCATTTTTTGTTAAGGCAAACAGGTTTGAATCCCACATGCCACATTTCTTTAACTTAAATTTTTTATGTAATATCCATGCAGTGAGGTCTCGGGTTTGATTCCCAATTACATCACATTATTTTTGGTTCTTTTTAAAAGTTTCCAAAACTTCATTGTGTGACCGAAACCAAATTCCAGAAATCTGGAATTTGACCATATTTTTGCAGCCTTTTTTCTCACCCTCTTCCACGTTAAACATTAAAACATTTCGAGTGGTTTTTGGGGAGATCTTTAGGTACATTTTCAAGGTTAATTTTAGTCAAGAATTATCATTCAATTCAGCAACTTTGAACTCATATGAACATCATCACCTTTTTAACATATTCGCACATACATAATTCATAACATTTTAACATGTCAATATCAAGCTTCAAACTGTGGCTAATTCACGGCACACACATGCACAACAAGTTAACAAACTTCACATTTTTGGAACACCTCTTTAATTTCTAATAAACTCTGAATACCCATTCAAACACGTAATCAAAACAATCCCTAAAATCATCTACAAGAATTCATACCAACGCATACTTGAATATTTCAAAGGATCTAACGACAGGGGCATGCAACGGAGACAACCTTAGTTTTCAATTGTGAATACACTAAACCTTAGGGGTATCTTGGGAAAGGGACCAAGAGGGAAGAAAACCCATACCTGAAGTCGTTCAAAGATGTTCTTAGGTGCTACAAACCCCCCCCCCACTAAGTCGACGTCTCACCACCGAAATCACAAGCACAATCCGTCGAGAATTAGGTTTTTGCTTTTCATTTTGGCGCTTAATTTTGCTTTTTGAGTTTGAGAGTTCAAGTTCTTGAGTGTGGATAAACTCTTTTTTGATCTTTTTGTTATGTCCTTTAGTTTTTAAAAAAGTTGACGTGAAGTTACAGAGGAGTAGAGAGAAACATGAGTTAGTGTTAGCTTAGGATTAGGAGATTAGGTGGAAACTTAGTCAAATTAGGACTTCTCTTAATTGTTTAAAAATCTGATTTTTTTTCAAAGTCAAATGACCACCATGCCCCTACAAAATCAGGTAATAAACATCAATTAAATCAACCTAAACGTTGCTTCCACCAAGGCTCGAACCCCCGTGAAGCCTCCATTGCAAAATGGGTCATTCTGGGTCGACCCCACCCAAACCGTTCCTCTAATTTAATTAATTAATTAATTAATCAATTAATAGGGTAATTACAATACTACCCCTAGCTTGGAAAAGATCATTTTACCCCTAGACACTCCAAACCTAAGATTACCCCTTTTAAGACTGGTAAAACTCATCTGGGTGAATCTCTTCAATTCGGGTGTCCTACATGGTTGGTTCTCACATTTCCTAGCTCAACTAACTCACTAAGTTGGCTGGACGGCTAGTGCATAGGTTCTGAGGTCATGTTCTATGCGCAACAAGCCGTGTGAACCCGGTCTAATCCAGGCATTCTGGGTACGTTTAAGCATTACTTAGCATAGTTATTTTCAGGTTGTTACACTATTAATCCTTAGGAAAGTCATCATGAGCTTCTTGTCTCCATTTAGAGGTAGCCCTAGTGGACCTTTTTTTGTAAGGTAAATGTGATTGGGTTACGAACTTGATATGGAACCCCTTTAAATGAACCTTAAGTGTAAATTACTCTAGAAGAACGAAGGCTAGCACCGAGTGAGTATGGTAAGGGAAGTAGTTCTAGTTAAAGAATCGACTAGATTAAAAATCATGCCCTTCATTCCTTAACCATGTGCCTACATGGGATGTGTCTAAGTTCTACCATTGGAATGTAGAACACCCTCACGGAGTAGGTTAGAATTTTGGATTCCTTGTCTTGCTATCATGGTCTATGTTGGTTATTGTCTATTCTTATCATATGGAATACTTATTAGCATTAGAGAAGTTCTATGAAGTTTAGGTGGTGGTATGGGACGTTAGATAGACATTGCACAAATAGGCTTTGAAGGTGTTATTGGGAGTTCCTAGGTCTTGTCCAAGACCATTACTTGAATGTTCTTTATGTGTTGAATGTCTCCTAAATGAACAAATGAAAGTAATGACTTAATTTTAAGAAAGTATGTTAAGTGAATAAGTACTTATCTAGAGTAGCTAAGGGCTTTTTAGTTAAGGTGTAAACAAGGCATAGGAATGGTCACTTCGTATCCTACCTAGATGATTCTTAAGAATGACTCTAGTTAGGGAAGATTTTGATTATGTGGACATGATCTAAATTTATGAAGTTTTAAGGATTATTTAGGTAGTCTTGAAGAGGTCAATCGCGACGTTATCTTCTTGATTTACTTAAGTAAGTCTTTTGATAGTTTGGTAAGAAAATGTCATATTAACTATATGTTGATATGTTTGATGTCTTGTAAAGTATGTAGTTATTATAAGTATTCTTGAGGAGTCATTTACGTATGCTTAGGGAGATTGTATAGGTTGTCTTTCTTTGTGTTGCTTAAGTGAGTCTTAGGTTAGCTTTTGGTGGGATGATTTCATGATGTGAAGTGTCTAAAGATGAATTTGAGCTCACAATTAAGTTGGCTCAAAATGTGATTAATTGCTTAATTGTTATCTTATGTGTTTCTAAGTTGTTAAATGTTATTCTTATTATTATAATATGATTTTTAAATGAAAAGATGCATATTTCTAATAATTGTACATTTTCATGATTTTTATGTATTATGTCATACTTAGTACATGTGGTTGTACTAATCCATGTTTTTATCTATCTCTATAGTTGTTGGTGGGTAAGGAGCATTTGGAAAGTGAATACTTGGAGCGTAGCATCGTTCAAAAGAAGTCGAAGTATGTCCTCATTTGATTCAAGGACATATATGTCTTTTATGATTCTTATTGAAGTATTGTAATATACTAAGTATTTCTATATTAGTATTGTATATGGCCGTGTCCTAAAAGTATTCTCGTGTCTTATGTTTGATGAGATTGAGACTTAGTATTTTCTATGACTTCATATGAAAGACTTTTTAAAGACTATGATATGTTTTTGTAAAAGTTTTAATTTCGCACTATTTTTCATTATGTATATGCGATGAATGATATGTAAGGGCTTGTATAAGATCTCTGAGAGGTTAAGTAAGTTGGTTGCAATCCGAGATTGCCCCTACCTTCTAGGGTGTGGTTTCGGGATGTGACACATATTATTTTATATTTAATTCCATTAATTAGATATCTAATATTCATATTTCTTTTTTAAATTTAATATAATATTTAAGAAATATTTTTTTTATTGTATACTAGTTTAATTTCAAATTAATAGTATTTAAATTTTTTTCTAATTTTCATGAATAATCAAATTTTATTTCATTATTAGTTTTCATTATAAAGAATACACAAAATTAAAATGGCAAGATGAAACATTTAATTTAAAATCACAATACATGATATGATATTTTAAATACAAGATAACAATACAATACATAACATAATAATTTAAATACAAGATAACACTACAATGTAATACATAACATAATAATTCAAATACAAGATAAAATATGATACATAACATAATAATTAATTAATCACAACAATGATTTAGTAATTTGGTAGGTCGTTTCCAAATATAGCACTATTCCAAAAAAATTAGGATATGATTCCATCAATTGTTGCGATTGTGGTTGTAACTATAGTTGTGATTGTCGATTTCTTTTTCAAGTATTCGTTGTTGTTCTCGTTGCGGGTAATCACAAACATTTGGATCACTAATAGTTTTTAATTTTTTTAAAAAAATTTAGTTTCATCTCTAAATTTCTTGGCTTTGATATATCTATCTAGACTTTCAGCGTCCTTTGTTTGGATGTAGCAGACTCTCATAACATCTTTTCAAGTCGATATTTTTTTGTTTTGAAAAATTTTATAGTTAAAGAAAGACCTTCATCTTTTGATCTCTTTAATTTTGATTTCTTCACCCCAGTAGGTCGTTCATGTAAAGTGTGATGACCTGAAAAAATTCTCATTTGAATTGAGTAAAAAAGATGATAAGTTAGGAGATGATACTATATGTGATATAGGACTAGTAGCCTCGGATTCCGATGATTGCAAAGTAAAGTCCTGTCCTAAATGGTCTACATTTTTTTTAAAATATTCGTGATTCTCATTCCAAAAAGAAGAAATATTCGTGATGAAACAAAAATCGTGTCGAAAAGATATTGAATGTGCATTCGGAGTTTCGCAATCACGTTTCGCAATTATTGCATGACCGTCACATTTTTTGAGAAAGAAAGTGCTACATAATATAACGATAATTGATAATGAAAGTAATCTCAATGCACTATTTTAAGATGTCGTAGAGGCTCCAACTATAGACATGGTGGTAGATGAAAATCTCTGGTTTGAACAACTTTTAGCTAGACATAAAAAAAATTAAGGACAAAATGCTCATTTTCAACTCCGTAATGCATTAGTGGAGCATTTATGGGCGCAACATTATGATTTTGAAAATTGAGTGTTTATGTAATTGTATATCACTTTTATTTGAATTTATTCCCTAATTTATGTATTATATTATGTTTTCTTGCAATTAATGTTATTAAAAAATATAGAATAAAATATAATTTTATATCACACTAAAAATTATATAAAGTAATTATTTGGGAAAAAAGAAATAAAGACTTTATATTATAAAATAAAAAAATTAAAATGAAATAGAAATATAATATAATATTGAGGAGAGAGAACTCCTTTTTAGACAGTAAAATAAAGAATTGGGTTGGAATTGGTTGTCTAGAAAAATAGTGATTTCTATATTTGGAAAAAGAAATAGTGAATTGAGTTGAAGATGCTCTTAGTAATAAATTTTTAATATCAATAAAACATAAGTTTTAGGGCTTTAGTTACTAACAATTTTGAGTTTTTGCTCTTTAATTAACATTTACTCAATTAAGTTTAAAATTAAAAGATACCGTAATAGATACTCTATCAAACAATACAATAAAGTCTGCAATTACTCCTATTAAATGTTTAAGAACAAATAATATGACAATAAGATTTTACATTTTTATCTTCTTGATGAAGAATTTAAGTATTTCTTCAAAAACATATTTACGAAAGAAATATTTTAATAGTAGTATATTTTAAGGTGTTATTTTAAAAGTAAAAAAAAATAAAAAATTAACCGAACCATAATGAAGAGAAACAAATATGAATGCGGTGATTTTAAAAATAAAATTTTGGATATATATTATAAATAACAAAAAAATAGGATGGTATAATTTTTAAAAGATAATCGAAAGCGCATAATGATAACACGTGTTATGGTTGATAATTTTTTTTCTCGGCAATGGAAGAACGTTGTATTCAGAAAACAAGAAAATAATTTTTAAAGTGTGAAAATAACTGATGGGAGTGGGAAATTTACAAAAGTTTAGGTGTAATAATTTCCCACTATACAATCAATTAACACAAAAACGAAAGAAGAAAAAGTAATTCTTTGATTTTACAGCATCCATTTTGTCAACTCTCTCTTGAATAACGATTGGTCTCCTCTGCAACTTTCGACCACACTTGTCCAATTCTCTCTGTATAAGCCACCTGTTACATTTGTGAGGATTTACTCTTACAATATTTTCAAAAGCATAGTGAAATCCACTATGTATACCATCACAAGTTTTAAAATTCACGACAGGCAATAGAAAGAGTATCAGATATTAGTTAAAGGAATAAAAATATAGTTCTCAGTTCCTAGTGTTGGTAACTCATCAGAAGAAATAGTAGATATTAGCTAAAGAAAGAAAAGGAATGAAAATCTCAATTAAAAGCAAGGACATTATCTAAAGTGATCCCCAGTCAATCTTGCTAGGACTAAAGCTAATCAGGACATTATCTAAAGTGATCCCTAGTCAATCATGCTAGGACTAAAGCTAACCAGTTTACGTTTCTTTTATCATTTAAGTAGTAACAGATGATGCATTTCAAAAACTCCAGAGAGATCATAAGTGTCTTGACAGCCTTGAGACAACTTCACCCGTATGACTTTAAAGCCCACCCTCACCCACTTTAAGGACATTAATCATCATAGGAGTAAATATTACGTATATCTGAGGTTGTATTTTAGCAAAGAACATAGGCATTCGGAGTCGACTGCTACAACAATGAGGCTTATTTAATGCAATGGCTTGAAAAGAAGCCAATTTGATCATCCTGCAAAGTTATTGGTTCGCATATACACATGTGCCTCATCAGGTGAGGTTCTCGTTTCATCCTAAAATCCTTAGTCTCAATGTGTTTCTCCATGATTGTAGCTTTGCATTGACTGGATAAGGGGTAGTAGGTGGCATGCTATGTAAATATTAAGTTTCTTTGATCTGAATTTTTAAAACTATTAATCATATTCCATACCTGTAAGTATCTCAAATAAAATATAAAAAAAAAATTAATCACATCGGATTAATTAAAGAAGTACAAAAGTTTAAATAACTATAATAATTTAATAATTATTGAGCTGACATTTTACTAAATTAAGATTAATGGATGAATTTAGTTTTTAAGTAATCATTACATAACCAAAGAGAGCCAACTGTTATGCTAAAGTGGATTAGCCTAGCCCGAGCTTTGACTGAGTCAAGCTATATATAGGTCAAGCCTAGCGGCTCAGTCCTATGCCCAGCCTAAATCATGCAACTATCACTATTTTGCTATCAACAAATCCTTCAATAGATTTCCCTCACTTGTTCCTTTCACCCATTTTGTCTACTTCAATTTAAAAACCCTTAAGAGGGGTGGAGATAAGGTTAAGCTTTCTTACAGTGCTATCACCAAGAAACAAGAAACGTAACCTCAATATAACAATGCATCCAAAAGAGAAACCAGTCATATGAACAAGGAAGTACCTGATTTGTTACAAATCCTTTCAACATGTTCACAAAGTCAACATGCCTTTCTCTATTTATTCGATCTATCTCACTTTGATTATTTTCCTGCAATCAGAAAAATAATTTCGATAAGGGCTCTCAATATAAAACAATAAATAAGAACACACTAATTGAAATTACTTAAAGGTCAGAAATATTAAGATTACTAATTTCACAAAAATATCAAGAGGCAAAGGATCAAAAAAAAATCTTAAAGAAATCCACATCAACAAGATGATAAAAAGAAAGTAAGAAACCATATAAGCATATTCACATGGAAAGCTGAAAATTAAAATTATAGCTAGCGCCTGCAATTGCATGAATGCAAAGATAAGCCTAGGGGTCCAGCTAACATAGCCAAGCTACGCTTCAATGAAAATAACTCAATATATAACACTCTTTAAGTTAGTTCAGGACGATTAAGAAAAAGGAATTAAACTAATTCCACTTCTACTTTACCGTATAGTTCATGTACAACAGATGTTAGTTCGATCTTTCGCTGGCTGAATGCCAAGACAAACTCAAGGTAGCTTAAGAAATTTGATTTGATGATTATACTACTACTATGAAATGTATAGTCTCTCCACCTTCTCATAGTTCTAATGCTTTCTCTGATTTTGAAGAATTGTTTCTACGATATCGCTGTTAGATCGAACCGTCCTCTCTCTCTCTCCTCACTATATATATTATATATATATGTATATATGTATGTATATATATATATATATATATATATATATATATATATATATATATATATATATATATATATATATGTATATATATATATATATATATATATATCTATATAATATATATATATATATATATCATAGGGCTTTCATCTCGACACACCCCCTCCCCCTTTCTCTGTTGTAATGACTCCTAGGGGGCATTTCTGTGTTTACGTATGTTGTTAGTAGCATGGCTTTCAATTTTAATCAATAATAATGATTCCATCAACTCCAGAAGCGCAACTTTAGGCTAGTTGCATGGTCGGCACAACTCCAAAGGCGTTTGGTGCTAGTTTGTGTGATTAGGCATTTTAGCTTTCAAGTTAAGGCCTACGTTTGACTTAAGTCAACATTCTGAGTAAACGAGCTCGGATGAGAATTTTGCCCTTGTGGATTTTGGCATAAAATGGAGTTGGGTCTGGGAACCCTATTCATTCAAGACGACCTTATATGAAAGTTTTAACAGCTTCGTTGAGTTTGAAATGTCATTTTTGATTGGTTTGCATATTTTGTTTGTGTGTACAGGGTTCCGAACCAAATCCTGAACCCCAGGTGGAGCCTCCGAGTGGTGCCTGAGTTCTGGTGCCTGAGGGACTTCGCTAAAAAATTCTGGTGCAGGTACTCTTGCGTCCATAGGTTCGCTTAAGCGAACGTGGCTTTTGAGACTAGAGCTCCTCTTAAGTGAGGCCAGCGAGTTAGGCGGTTGTTGCTAAAGCGACCTTGAGTTCACTTTTGCGGTCGTCACTTTTGCAGACATGGTTCGCTTAAGTGAGGTCCGCCTCTTTGAGGCCTGTCGCTCAAGCGACATAATGGTTGCTTAAGTGTTCATCGACCAGTCTTTTAATTAAGAATTGGTCACGAATTCAACTTTTTGTTGAATATTGATTTGGCAATTTCTTCCTTTCGAGCTTTGATTTCACTGATTCGAAGTCTTGAGTGATTGTTAGGAGCGTGGCTACTTGGGTTTTGTAATCGGAAGTTGTTGAACAACCTCTGTTTGAGGTGAATTTATGTGTCTTTGGAAAGCCTTAGGCGCATATATTGTTGGAATTGCATGCTTAATTGTGTGTTGTCTATTTTGGGCCTCGATTGCGTCCTATTTTGGAACAAGTATGGGGCATAGGTTAGGACCTCTTGATGGAATCAATTTTGGAAATTTCAACGCAGGTCCACAATTCCTGTTTGACTCCAAAATTGTTTTTTTCGTTTTATATGATTTTGAAGCCTAAACAACCATACTAACGTTGTGATTCTGTTCTTGATAGTGTGGCGGCATTCAAAGGTCGTTCGAAAAGGAAAAGCTCAGACTCTGTGATTTGGAGCGCGCGCGGTTGGCAAACAGGTAAGCTACGACTTCTTTTCTATTTAGATTGAGTTGGGTTACATAAATTCATGAGGATTAGTGTGAATTGGGGGCGGGTACCTAGTAATTCTTGTATTTCTCTTAAAAACAACGTCTCAGGGTTTCGCCACTGTTTTGAAGTTAGTGCTTGGGTTTTATGGGTGTTGTCGCATGTTGTTGAAGTACTTGCGTTGTTACTTGTTATTGGGAGAATGTTTAGCCTTAATTTAGGATAGACCAGTGTTGCCTTAGACTCGCAAGCCTTGTTATCGTCTCCGACGTTTAGCCGGACTAGATCTTTGTAGACAGGAATAAAAGACTTTAGTCTAATAGTATGAGCCTTAGTTTAGGCTGTTGCAAAACTTTGTAGATCTTCTGTCGTCTCTCCCTATCTCTTGGGCTCCAATGCGTTGCCGGAGGGTTGTGTTTTCGTGGAAACTTGAGACTGGTTTATTCTGGGCTTGGAGCTTCCTGTGGATGCTTATGAGTGGAAGTCGTTCCAAGATGATTTATTCATGACATTTGAATCTTTTTAAGAGTCTACACGCCCTTGTCACTCTTGCTAGTTGGGCTGGAAGTTAACAGGACACAATTATTGTTTAGTTTGAGGCTGATGCTTTACAATTTGAGGTCATTATCTCTAGTCCGGGGCTGATGTTGATGGTTTGAGGTCGTTATTCCTCATTTAAGGTTGATTCTTTACGGTTTGAGGTTGTCACCTCTAGTTAGAGTGCATCACATGGGGTTCGAGGCTTGGATTTGAGGCACTGACTCTTGTAGTCATAGTTATTTAGTGAACCTATCGGGCTTATGGAGGACTACTGGGATTTTATTTAAACTTGCGCACAAAAATACTTTTGGGATTATAAGGCACAGTTAGGTTTAATTTAGTTGTATAGATTTACTTTCGATATGCTTGCGTGCTTTCTTTCTTTTGAAATTTAACTTGTGTGCTTTCTTTCTTATCAGCTTGACATGTTTTTGTCTTGATTCATTGTTTTTACCTTTCATGTCATGTTGGCATCTAGTACATGCCATCTTTTATAGATTGGAGATATCAGAGACGAGGGTGGGTACTTGACGTCCTGGATCAACCTTTCTCCTCATGTATATATGTTAGCTAGTCTTTTGCCTCTGAGACGGCTTGTCGTTGTCCACTTTTGTGACTTGTAATTTTTCATATGAGACAGTTGTGTACTCGTGAATTCCAAGTTCTGAGAGGGTTTCTACTGTACATAGTTTTTTGTTTGCTTACATCTCTATCTTTAATGATATCTAGTGTTGTTTTATAGATAGTTCTACCCATGTACTTTTTACATGTCGTTCTAGGTGCGGGCTGGCTTACATACTGGTAGATTACAGTAGGTGTCATCATGACTTAGGAAGTCGAGTCATGAAGTCCATCCACCAATCTCGCTGGCAGAGTCCTCTCGATGCTCTCATTCCCTTCCTTCACCCTCTCGTTTCTCTTACAGGCCTATAAGAGTTGACAACTCTAGGACTTTCTTAGTTTGGTTTTGTGAAACCTCTTTGCAGGTGTTAGCGTCAAACATTTCGGTGGCAACAAAAACACAACTGCGGCGCTGTGCAATTTCAGCTTCAGTGACTCAAATGATGTGTAGTTCGGCAGAAGATGGCCCAGGTAGCATCTTCTTATATTCTATTTTCCAAATAGTAGTCTACACTTCTAGGTTCTGGCTCTTCCCTTTTCACATCTCTAGCAAGATTTTTTGGGCTTGGGAAATTGTATTGTGTTTATGTTTTGTTTCTAACTGTTTCAATTCTGCTACCTTTCCCCCTTGTCTTCCGATCTCTCTGTGTCGATTCGCCTGTTCTAGTTTCCTCTGTTTGCGGCCTGATTTGTTTCTTGTCATGATCTTCTAGCAGGAATTCTTGAATTACATAACTTGTGGTTGCCGATTTTTCGCTCAGTTATATGCCTAGTATACTGGTTCTACTACTTGAGTGTATTGCTTTTTTTCTTCAATATTTGTTGCGCAAAAACAGATTCAAGTTGGCTTTTCTTATATTTTCATTTGACATATTGTATTACTGGGCCTTCCTTTGTCTTGTTTCATTCGACCAATAATTGTTCAAGTGGCTCAGGTGAATGAACGTAGATTAAGGTCATGTCTTCGATCGGAGCCAGGCGTGAGGGGCAAGAGTGGTCAGTGGATTAAGTGATTTTCAAGGCTATTGGAACATTGGGTCATTGACTAGGAAATCCGTAGAGCTAGTGAAGATCCTAGAGAAGAGGAAAATTAATATAGCTCATGTACAAGAGACCAGATGGGTAGGTACCAAGACACGAGATGTGGATAGGTTTAAGTTGTGGTGCTCAGGAGGCTCAAGGGATAGGAATGGAGTAGGTAGTTTACTAAATGGGGACCTTAAGGGATCAAGTAGTGGAGGTATGGGTATTATTTATGTACACTTTGCGATTTCACCTAGTATGTTGGGGGGAGGGGAGAGGTGTTACGCTTTGCGTTTTGTATTAGAGACTGAATAATACTAACAAACCCAGTGTTAGCGGTGTAAAGTCAAACCGAACCGACGAACCAAATCAAATCGGAAAAAAAGCCGACATGTGGTTTGGTGGTTGAAAAAAAATTAGACAACTCTTGGTTTAGTTTGGTATTAGAAGAAAAAAAAAGTCAAACCGAACCCAAGTTGAACCAATATATAAAAATATTATTTACATATAATTACTTAGTTGATATATTTTTAGTTAGTTTATAGTTTTCAATTTATATATTTTATTTCAAATTTAGGCTTGTAAAAATTGTATATATATATATATATATATATAATCCCACCAAGTGGGGCCTAGGGAGGATAGAGTATACGCAGACCTTACCCCAACTTGGCGGTAGAGAGGTTTTCAATAGACCTAGTTAAAAAAACAATGGTCAAAGCAATATAGAAAATGAATAAGCAATAAAGTACTCTAATAACCTGACAAATCATTGTAAACAACCACGATAAGAGAATATGATAAATGAAGTACAAAATACAATAAATAGCAACCAAACTCAAAGGACAAGAGAACTAAAGAGTAATACCACGACTAAAAATATGATTAATAGACAATGCTTAACTACCTAACTAACCTTCTACCCTTTTCACGTCCTTTATAACCTCCTATCTTAGGTTATGCTCTCAATTAGTTGAAGTTGTGTCATGTCCTATCTAATCACCTCTTCCAATACTTCTTTAGCCTACCTATACCTCTCTTGAAAGTATCCATAGTCAACCTCTCACACCTCTACATTGAGCACCTGTATATCTCCTCTCACATGTCTTAACCATTTCAACCTCATTTCCATACCTCCTCTATCGAGGCCACTCCAACCTTATCCCAGATATCTACATTCTTAATGCTATCATGGTTTCATGTAACGATGAATTTTATTAGAAGGAGTGCAAACTATTATAATCCCCTCTAAATGGAGATGACATGGGGAGAGTTGGGTAGAAATTATTGCATGAGATAAAATGTTTCAACGCCTTTTACATTTCTCCCTCTCTAATCTTCCACCAAACACAATGGTATTAGGCAGGGACTAAACTTTGTAATAATTTAATTATTATTTTTGAGACAGTAACAAGTTGTATTAAAATCAAAAGGCGAAAGTGAATCCTAGATTCAAGGATGATATATAGAACTGCAAAAATATTTTTTTTGAAACTGCACAAAATATTTAACTAGCAACGAAAGAGAATCTATAGTAATATTAGTGCCTATATCATCTACGTACTTCTCGTTACACCAAAAATGCAAAAGATAAATAAAATTAAGCTTTATCTTCTGAATAGGGTTACTTTTGTTTTCAAAACATCTTAAATTCCTTTCCCTCCAATTAGTTCAACATATGCAACCTGGGATCATGCTCCAATATTTTTCTAAGCATTAGTTCCTTCTTTTCTGCTCCACCTAGATAGTAAATCTAGTGTGTAGCATTGCCCAGCTCAAGCCAGTGATAACAAGAAATGTCTCACAGTTGAGTAGTCAACCTATGATGCAAAAACAGGTGACTATTTGTTGCAACACACTTCCCACGTAACTGGCAGATAGAGCAAAGGTGTATACCTTCCTTTGCAGTCTATCTTAAGTCAAACGAGCCTCCTTTACTACCAAACAAACAAAGCATGCCAGTTTGTATGGTATGTTTGTCTTCCCTAGCTGTCTCCAGGGTCAGTTTACTTGAAGACTGTTGTTATGATTCCTCAAGTAATATATTGTCCCGACTGTGAAAACTCCTGATCTTGTCTCTCAGCAACCATAATCTATCTTGCTCTATTGAGCTTCAATAGAAGAAATTAAGGGTGTCATCAAATCCATCCATTTCAGTCATCCAAAAGTCTTCTAAAACTGAGATCCCATCCTTGATTGTTCCATACCTCATTGATATTGGCCCTTTGCTGTTGATTCAGGATGTAAAGATCAGGGTATAGGTGCCTGAGTGAGTAATTACCTAACCAATTATCTTCCCAAAAAGAAATACTTTGCCCATTCGCAACTTTGAATTTGATTTTAATGTTGAAAATTATCCAACGATCTATATTAGTCCTCCAAACATTGACCCCAATATTTTGCCCATTCCCAACTTTAAATTTGATATAACTGTTGAAAATCATCCACGATTTATAATAGTCCTCCAAACACTGACATAAAAAGTGTAGACAGATTTGATTTTCCAAGATTTGAGATGCCTGCGCTATTGCAGTCCATCTAGTATTTAATATGATTTAAGGAGTTAATCAGTGATCTGCCCCCCCCCCCCAGCCTTAGTTACTTTTCTCATTAAATTTCTGCTGCACTCATTCCATTTGAAGTTTCCGATTAAGAGCTGGACTTAATATGTCGTAAGACTTAAAACTGGCATGCTAATAAATCCTATCATCCTCCATGTGTAGAGAAACTGCAGAAAGTTGGAACAAGAAAAGAGGGTGCTGAGAAAAAATAAAAACAAGAAAACTACCACAGAAGGTGGTGGTTAGAATTGTAAAGAACAAAAGAGAATAATTCCGGCTGAAAAGCCACCGAAAAGGTGATATGTTCCCTTAAGAAGCAGGAGAGAGAAGGTTTTGGGGAAGAGTACCTGAGAGAATCCTAATCTGTTGTCAATAACACCAACACCTTTCTCACTTGCTATGACTTTTTATCCTAGAGGCTTGCTACCTTACTTTATGATTGTGATTCCAAATCATCTTAGAAATATTTTGAATGAGTCCCATTTAGTTTATTTTATTGAAACTCGAGTCCCATTTAGTTTAAACAACCCAGTTGATACATAGTTATTATTGTCATCAAACGTCCATCAAGTTCAGTGTACGCCAAGAGTCTTCTTGGCCCTTGGGCTGTTCAGATACTTGTAATTTTGTATACACTATAGGAATAAATGTTAGATTAGAGGCCCTTTAATTTTAGAGAACTCCTGAATTGCCTTTAAGGAAACTTATTCATAAGCAAGGTAGAATTGGGATTATTTGGGCCTGAATAGAGCATATAGTTTAAGATGATCCATAGTAGTTGATTGATGGATAAGTGCAAGGGATATTAAAAAATGAGATGGAAGTGAACACAACAGTAGTGTACCCAACATTTATTGAAAGGAAAACGTGAAAATCTATGTTAATGATTAATTGACGAGATTCGCCGCCGAGTTAACAATAAGGTGGAGGTTTTGAGACAGACCCTAGAATTTAAAGGATGCAGGTTGAGAATGACTAAGACATGGAACTTGCAGTGCAAGTTCACTGACATAACTCACGAGGTAGATGTGGGAGTGAAGATTGATACTCAAGTCATCACAAAGGGAGAAATTTCAAGTATTTTAGGTCAATAATTGAAAGAAATAAGGCAATTAACAATGATGTTACACATTGTATTGGAGCAGTGCATATGATAAAGGCTCGCATCTGGTGTCTTGTGTGATAGGAATGTGCCACCAAAACTTAGAGGCAGGTTTTATAAAGTGGTTAAGTGGAGTGTTGGCCAATCAAAAACTTGTCCGTATAGAAGATGAAAGTACCAAGAAATGAGGACGCTGAGAAGGATGTGTGGCATAAGAGAAGAGATAGGATTAGGAACGACAATTCTGGGACAAGGTAGGAGTGGCCTTGTGGTGGACATGATGAGGAATGCTAGGTTGCAATGATTTAGATATGTGAAGTGGAGATGTACAGGTGCACCAATGAGAAGGTGAGAGGTTGGTTATGGTGGTCTAAGGAGAGGTAGAGGTAGGCCGAAAAAATATTGGGAGATGCGATTAAACAGGACATATAGCATATTCAGCTTACCGAGGATATGAACCCTAAATAGGAGTATTAGAGGTCGAGGATTAGGATAGAAGGATAGTACATACTCAAATGCTTTCTATTTCCCGTACCAGTATTATTCTTTAATTTGACTTGATTATTACTTGTTGGTTCCCTTTCTTCAGTTATTATATTATTTGTTATTAATAGATAGATCTGGATTATATATAGTAATATTATGTAGTTCAAACAAGGGAATGATTTATAGAAGGTTAAATTTAAATCCATTTTTAAGTTCTAAATAATAGGACTTCCTACATATCCAAATAAGGAAAATCCAGATCTATCTATCTTTATTTCTTGTTCGTTGTTTAGGGTTTCAGCTCCTAGTTTAATTGCATCATATACATAAATAGACAACAAATAGAAAACAGGGAAACATTGTATTACTCTCAATGGGTTCAACTCTGAAAGTAGTGTTTAGAATAAAGATAAGGTATTCAAGGTTAAAAAGATTTCCACGTCACTATAAAGGTTCATAAAAGAATGATTCGTAAGAAAAAGACCAACACCAGGAAGCAACATGCTCCAGTCTGATAATATTTGAAACTTGGCTAAGTTAACTTGCTCAATTGGCAATTTACCAAAATTAGCTAACAACATATGAGCCATCACACATCTCATGGAATTACAGTGGGTAAGTTGTTGTAGCTAACTACAATCATCATAAAGATTTTCAAGACGAAGCATTAAAATATCAGTAGGAGACGTACATTAATAAGAGACAAAAGGATTTCTACTCACTTCCAACAAGATGCAGGTGCACTTAGTGATTCGTGCTGGAAAATTGATAAAAATTCACATATCCGGTCCAACCCACCCAAATTTATAATAGGTTGGGGTCAGTGATTCATTTAAATCAGACCAAATATGAATCATATTCAAATCATCAGCAGTAAAATATGGATATCCATGTGAAATCCCACTTCAAGCGTGAAGAAGGAAGCTGCATGAAAAGGAGGAAACTAGAAGAACCGATTTTCTGAGTTCATTTCTTGGGACCTTCCCAACTTTGAGTTACCAAAAGATAGAAAGTTCTAGATCTTCCCAGACCTTCCTCTGATTTTTCTTTTAATTTGCTAGATTCAATGACAAGTTGGTCCATTAAGAGCAAACTGACTGAGAAAGTTTGAACCAAAATAAGATTCTATGGCACAATCCCCTAGCATTAGTTGAACTGAACCAAGAGTATATGCACAATCCTTTAGCAAATCTTTAAGGTGTTGATGCCAAAATAAACAAATATGATCTACCTACACATCGTACATGTTATGATCTACAAAACAATTATGAATAAAAAAGTGTTCCTCGTAGGGGAGCATTTGCTTCTTTCCCACTAATGTTTCTCACAAGTTGAGCTTTGAGAAAAGAGAAAAACCAAAAATAGCATCCCGAAACTATGATTATATCACACTTTAAAGACGAGGAGTTAACGAAATTTGCTATATTAAATATGAATTAGATGGGAAAAATGATGAAATTGTGAAAAGAGAAGTGCTAAATTTGAAAGGTAAATGAATGAGGTTATCTGTCATGAAAAAACAAAAGATGAAGAAAGTTATCAGATACAGCAACTCAAATAGGACAATTAGTGAGTGGACTTAATGCCAATATATTGGATTGTTAAACATATGGCAATTTTTTGTACCTCACAAGTTACAACATACAAGTGATGTTTCTTTAGAATTTAAGGCTTGAATTCTCCCAATAATGATAATATTGAAGAAGCCAAGGATATTATTGATGTTTTATCCATTTTGTCTAACCCGCTTTGAACTCGCACTTATTTGATTCGGCAGGACCTTTTTTTTATAATCATGGTGTTCGGGCGCAGCTTTCACACACCTTGACTGATTCCACTAGATACCTACCACCTGCAGCGGGTACAGACAACTCTATCCACCAAGACTACGACAGATGGAAAGAAATCACCTAGTGTTATTAGTCTCTACTAGGATTTAAACTTGATACCTCATGGTTCTTAACCCATTCATTGACCACGGGACCACACCCTTGGGTGTGATTCGACAGGACCATTTGCCAGCACGAGGTGTGCTAGTGATGATATCTCAATAACCAATGAGAGAATACCTGCTTCAGGCTTCAAGTAATAGGGGTCCTGTTATCTCTATGATTGAGCTCGGAAATTAATAGATCCACAAAATTTAGGGAATCCAAGTAAATATCATTTCAGGAACACAAAAAAGACAATAAGCCACTTTTCAAATAACAAACAGAAGTGAATGCAGAATAAAGTAGATCACATAATGGCAATCCTACAAGTATACAACAACATTACCAGTGTAGTCCCACAAAGTACTCGAGGAAGGGTAGAGTATATATTATGCAATCTTTCAAGGATAAAAGGAACCAATTACAAACACAGTGGTTTGATATAAATACCTTAATGCGCTCATATTCTCTGATGGCACAGCTTTTGGCATCTTCAGTGACCCTTATGGAATCTTTTAACTCTTCCAACTTTCGAATTCGAGATTTATCACCCCCAAATATTTTAGAGGTTGCTGTTTCGAGTTTCTCTGCTCTTGAATTTAAGGAAGACAATTCTGAAATGAGAGTCTGCACTGTCAATAAAGCACTTGATCGGTCTGAAAATGCATGGTGTATAGCCAACATTAGACTCAGGTGTTCATGTAGAATATCCTGAAATACATATTTATCACAGTATTAGAAGCTAAGGTTCATTTAAGAATGCCAGAGTGCACCAAAGTATGTCTTCAATAAAGTTGATCAACAATCTAAATAGCGTTAGAAGGCTGAAAAAAACATTGCACAAGCACATTGCAGATGACAACCGCCTGAATCTTGTAACTGACAGTATTCTAATCACGTAATTCAACAATTGTTGAAAACAAGGTTCACTCTTAGTAAACAAGGTCTACTCTAAAGGATAAAATGGTTACCAAATGCTTCACTGTCTGTGAATTTAACTCCCGATACAATCTGCTGGCTTTAACAGCTGCAGTAGCCACATTTTTCATATCAGCAGCCCGTTCTCTCTGAGTATTTACAGTAGCTCGTTCATTCTCAAACTTCGTCAACTTAATAAATGTAAGCCCAAGTTCTCCAATTGAATCCCCCATATCTTGCTGAGCTTTAACAAGTGATTCAGCCTAATTGGAAATAGAACAATAAAAATTAACTGATAGCAAATAGAACAATAATCAGAGAATTGAATAGTAATAGATAAAAACAACAACTACGTCACAATCCCAAACAAGTTGGGGTTGACTATAAGAATATCCACTTTTTCATTTAAGCTCATTTCCGCACTGAATTAAATACAAATGGAAATATAGTGTTATATGTGTATAAAAGAAATAATAAGGATAACCAAGTTTTAAACGTACACTCAACCAGGAGATATCAACTATAATCTTCTTCTTCCATTATGACCTATCTATACAGCTAGTTGAGAATTCAAGATAAACTATGGTATATTCCTTCTAGAAAAGCACAAAAATAGATTGAAGAAACAATAAAATTGATGAATAGGGCGAAAAAAACCTGCTTTGACGCATTACTAAGTTGCAGCTCAAGATTGTGCAACCTTTCTTTATTTTTGAGGAAATCCTTATCCTCCTCGTCAATAGATGAGTTGGAGGCACCCCAATCATTGGCAACAGATTGCTTCAATTCTTTGAACAACCTGAGCAAATCCCTACCACCTTTAGCAGGGTGCACAACATCCTGGGGGACAATGAGATTTCCGGATTCCCCAAACAATTGTTTTGGCAACTTAACTGCTCCATCCAATACCCTAGATGCGACATCAATGGTAGTTGGCAAGGGAAGTTTCCCATCTACTTGCAAAAAAACCCTCAATTCATCACTCTTCTTAATGAGTGGATGTGCTGCAAGCTTGTGCAAGTACTTTTCCAATGCCAATCTTCTTTGCTCAACAAACTCCTGTTTCTGCATGACTTGACTCTCGACGATACTTTTATCTGGCCTTGGAGGAATAAAATAACCTCTGTAACCTTCACTCAATCTCTCTGATAAAGTAACAATGTCTTTAAAGCGTCTACGAACAATGAAATCGGTTCCTCCATAATCAGGTAAATTGGTTTGTGTGGTAATTAAATAGGTAACATAAGTATTAGTGCCAAGAACAATTGAGGGGGATGCTTGTATTTCCTTGTGTGGATCGGAAACAGTGATATTCAAATACTCCAAGTTTAAAGGAGGGGAGATTATTGTAGGGTTTTGAAATTGTTCAACATCATGATCATCAATGGCGGATGATTGAATAGAAGATACTAATAAGGGGTCGTTGCTATCGTCGACGATCGACGGTGAAAGAGGATGGTGAGAATCAGAAAGACAAGTCATGGCACTGCGATAGTTAGAGTAGGATTTGGAAATGGAGGTGAACTTTTCATCATCCTCGAGAGATAGATTCTCCATGCTGTCTTCTTTACCCATCATCTTCACTGCCAAAACTCGGGGGTTTGTCAAACTCCAAGCTTACACAAAATTAAAAGAAAATGTAATTAACTAAATTTAAGATCAAATTAATATTTTCAAAAGTTTCTATTTTTTTTTATAAAATATAAAAATAACATATTTTTATAATTCAATACAAATCATTTAAAAAAAAATAAAAAATTCTTTCCTTCTTCTCTAGTTTGTTGTTCTTCTTTCTTATCCGAAAATTTGACTATCTCCATTATCTTCCTCGCCAACTATCTCTGTTATCTTCCTTCTCATCTTCGATCGTGACTCTCTCCTCTTTTTGAACTAAAATTGTGCTTGACTTAAAATTGTAAGTTTTTAATGAATAATAAATCGTTCCATAGATGTGAAAATTGAAAGATAATGCAATAGTACCTATTAATATTATTTTTGAAAGAAAATCAACAAATTAAAAAAAAAAAATTACGAAGAAATGTATTTGTATTGTTAACATTCTGTGAAAAGTCATTTTTATTGCTTTTGTTTTTTGTAGCCATTTTATCGATATGATTTTAGAAATAGTCTTGTTCAGTTGTCAAACATATATTTCATTTATTGAAAGGTGTATCGAATGTTGCCAAATTTTAGTGATATGTTTGTGCATATGCCAACAGAGTTGTCATATATGTTGGAACATCTCACCTATGCGTTAGGGGAACAAAATGGTGATTTGTGGCAACATCAGTTTTATATGTGGCAACAAAAAATAAATTTGTAGCAATTGTATGTACATATGTGGCTACATAATATTCATCTATGTTAACATAAATATAAATTTCTACCCATTATAATTTTATAATCAATTGTAAACTCTCAACTTTTTTTATTTACCTTGTAGATGATGATACAAGAAACTTCATCCATAACAACAACTCAATCTTTTATTGGTGTTGCTTCCTCTTCTAACATCAAATGCTCTTTTTGTCTATGTGAAGAATGTGAGCAGCAACATGATTATTTCCTTAGTCTTGTTAAAAAAACTCGCTGATATATTTGAGGAATTGACTTATAATGTTAATGTGCACACATCCAAGAAGATTTCACAACCTTTGACGTGTAGAAAGTTGAAAAAATCTATTTTCGATTACTATGTATAATTAATAAAAGAAAAAAAATTGATGACTATTGCTTGTGTCACACTCAAACCCAAACGGCAAAGAGAAGGAGGAGGAGATAGAGAAGTAGAAGGAGAAAACAAAAGAGAAAGAGAACAAATTTGTTGGAACCATCAAAGGGTTTAGTGTAAATTGTGGACTGCCTTGACACCTCATCAAGGACTAACAGAATATTGTGCTTCGAGATTCAAAATACATTGTAGCGAAAGTATCTTGAATTTTTTATCAAAAAGACCGAACCAACTGCTCAGTTTTTAAATCTTACCAAGGAAAGAACAAATATCACTCATGCGAAGTCAGAGATGTTACTAGCATTGCCCAACAAGCATGCAATAGTTTGTAAAAATCACATTTTTTTTGTCTTACCACTATTGAAATGTGATATTATTATATTTTCTAATTGATGATATACCATGCAGATATTGTGGACTTTTTGTTGCTACACACGCTGAATTTTTTAGTAATGCACTACAAATACCATCTAATTGAATTAGTTCTGAAACCTTTCGCATGAGATATACTTCACTCCTATGAAATTATAAGATTTTAAGGAGTGGCTATGTTAGTAACAATGAAGATCCATAGAGGCCTAGATCTTAAAAAATAAAGTTCGATAAAAATATTGATGGTTATGTATACCATTATGAATTACCTTTTTGTTGATAAAACGTATAAAAACAAACAATTGGTCAAGTGTTATATTTGCTGGTAATATTAATATTAATGATTATTATTCTTAGTTTTATTTTGTTGGAACAAATTTCAGTTATGATGGAAAGAAAGAAATGTGATATATGTGGTAACGTATATAACCTCTATTGTAAAAAATACAACAGAATTATATGCATGTACCCCAATGAAAAAGATATATATTGCAACATATGTCACAAAAAGAAGATATGCGGTAACATGTCACAAAAAAGGAAATATGTGGCAACATTATATTGTTACCAATTATTATTTTTTGGCTAATAATATTAATATTAATGATTATTCTTATTATTTTTATTTTGATGGAAAAAATGTCAATTATGATGGAAAAAATGTCAATTATGATGGAAAGGAAGAAATGTAATGTCTATGGTAACATATATAACATCTGTTATAAAAAACATCACAAAATTATCTACATATGACCCAACAGAAAGATTAGATATGACAACATATGTCACAGAAAGAAGATATGAGTTAACAACATTTGTGACAACACTAGATTGTCACCAATTGTTCATTTTTGCTGACAACAACAACAACAACAACAACAACAACAACAACAACAACAACAACAACAACAACAACAACAACAATTAATGTTGTTAATTATTATTATTATTATTATTTTGTCGGAACAAATGTTAGTTATGATGGAAAGGAAGATTTATAGTGTCTGTCGTAACATATATAATCTTTGTTGTGAAAAGTACAACAAATTATTTAAATGGGCCCCAACATAAAGAATATATATATGTGGCAACATATATCATACTTTGAATTGTCAAAATTAAAAAAAAAACAAAAAAGTATTAAAAAGATTTAAAACAATTGTCCCTTTATTTTTCTCTCTCTCCTCACTCTCCTCTCCTCCATAAAGGGTCATTTTGTTTCATATTCAAATTTAATTATTTTTACTAATTTTCATTTTCTTCTCTTTCTTCCTTTCTCTTTATTTCATTATTCCTTCATAGTTCAAATTGTTGTGATTTTCTTCAATATCTGTGGTAATTCTATAACAAGGTGTCGTTGTCCTCATCATTTCTAGTTTTATCGTTGATATCTTCTCATGTAAAATTTAATTAGAGTTTTAAAATACTTACTAGTATTAAATTACGACATTTTGTGGTTTTATCACTTATTTGTTAGAGTTATTATTTCTTTTGAAATATTATCTGATTTAAAAAAGTTTAACCCCAAAAAACACATTTTAGGATATGCATATGTTGCCACATATGATATGTCTGTTGCAATTTTTCCAACAGAACGTGCATATGTTACCACAAATGACGCTTCAAGGATGGGTTAATCGATAAATTGAGCGATTTAGGAATGAAAAATGTCAAATTGGATCAATTTTTAGCATATTTAACCATAATTAAGTAATAAAAATATGTTATTACATTTGAAACAACGATTTACAAAGGTATTATACAATTATCATATGAATTTAATTACTTGATCATTGTATGATGAACTAGTGGTATGATAGTCTTTGTAAAAATAAATGATAGAATTGATGAAGGAAATTCTATTATATCATAATTTTGTACTAAGACATGCTGCAAGACTGTATATTAGTTTTACATATTGAATTAGGTGACAATTTGATTGAATTAACCTCAAAAAATACATTTTAGGATATACATATGTTGACACATATGATATGTTTGTTGCAATTTTTCTAACAGAACGTTCATATGTTGCCACATACATCACTTCAATGATGGATTAATACATAAATTGAGCAATTTAGGAATGAAAAATGTCAAACTGTTTCAATTTTTAGTACTTTGGACCATAATTAAGCAATAAAAAAAATGATATAACACTTTGAACAACAATTTATAAGGGTATTATATAACTATCTGTCACGATCGGAGACTACCCCCTAGAAGTAATACGGCGTACTTGACCTCTCGGAGGTTTATACAAGCCCTTAGAAATATGTCATTGCATTGTCATATACTTAGCGAAAAATTTAAAAAAATTTCATAGCAAAACACAAGGGTAAAACATCACTTCATTTAAGAAAACCATAAGTACATAATTAAGACAATAAGTCTCATCTTGCCATCACACAACTCCAATAGAATAGAATAGGGAGACGACCCTTGATAATATAAAGGAATATTTTATACTATTACATGAACTTAATTCAAACTATTGACATGAAGGTCCTTGAATCATTAAGAACACACTTGAACTTGGCAACAATTATCCAATTTCTTCATTCTAGAAAAGATCCTTTAGCCATCACCACCTACACTTTGTGTAAAAAGATGAACAAGAATGCTATTAGTATAAGAATGCACTAAGAATGATAACCATACAATAACATGATTTAAAGAGCATATTTAGTTAGAAACCACACATCATGTCTTTTAGAGAAACTTAATAAACATTTGATATAATAAGCACAATATAGTTCACATACATTATATAGACATGAATGCTATTCACAACAACGCAGAAATCCATATATCACATTTAAGACACATTCAATATCTTCATAGCATTACCTTTCCTTTTTACCTTAACTCCTTCACCTAAAGCAACCCTTAAGTAATACTTAGTGCGATGCATGAGTAATGTCCCATTCCACCATTCATATATGCATTCATAAGTACATAACATATCATGAAACACAACCTTCACATAAGAACCACCACCTAATACAACATCAAGTCACACTAGTGCAATATGCAAGTAGTATCCCATAGTAATATTCACACCAAGTGTTCCTATAAAGTCACCCTAGACTTAGGCACATAACATTCAATAAGATACAACACATACCTTTAACTTTAGGCATACGACCAATATACTTCATAGAATTCATATAAGAACTCATTCATTTATCAAATCATAGTCATAACCCATTTAGTCTTTATGCACATCTCAAGACAACATACAAGACCATACTATAAATATTGCCTTAATGAAACAATAATCAACATTGCATAATTAGAGCTAATTTTATCAATACATCATACGAACTTAATCATAACCCCAATCTAAGTCTACTAGTTCAATGTATATGTGAAGTTTCATAACCTCACACATACCATGTAAACCAAAAAGTACATCACAAGCATTGCCTTTACTTCATACATCCAGACAAGTATAGTAAACCACATGCATGTCACATCCGGGAAGCACCCCCTAGAAGTAAATTTAGGAGGTCTTATACAAGCCCATAGTTATCATTCATCACATTCTCATAGTAAATTTTGCGGAAAACTTAAAACTTTTCATAGTATATATATATATATATATATATATATATATATATAGACTCAACAACATTAGAATACATTAGGGACACGACCCTTAAAACATAAAACATAACTATACAACACTTAATAAACTTTACAGTAAGACATGAGTAGGGATTCCTTGGACTTAAGGACCCATTTTCTTGAGCATAGAAATCATCTATCAATCTCTCCAACATTTAAAACATTCTTTATGAATCCATAACCTACACATTGTGTAAAAAGTAGAGAAGAATATGATTAGTACAAGAATACGCTAAGTATGAAAACCATGCAAAAAACATGCATTTAAAAGGGATATTTTCTTGAAATCATGCTTCATGCACTTTTTTTAGTAAATCTTTGTAAAACCTTTAGACAATAGTATTTATATCATTCACATATTTCATATAAACATATCCAGAGGTCAAAAAATATTTCATGAGATCACATATAGAATTTATGACATTATAGTGAGCTAATTTCCCTAAATAGTGAACTATCTTCTCTTTTATTCATTAACCTCCCAAGTAATCCTCTAGTGATACTTGATACGCTCAAACTTAATTCTCAAATAAGAAGTAAAGCGGGCATATCAAGTAAAGAACCCAACTAATGAGGTTTGGATCGTTCTCACGAGGAAAATAGTTCAGACTTAACTTTAGTCTATTATTACTATTATTTAGTCAATTATTTCCTTAGAAAATAAAAGAAAATAAAAGGTTTTTTTTTTATTTCTATATGAATGAAATAACTACCTAAATTAAAGTAAACAACTAACAGATTCAAATCTTGGAGTTTAATCAATTAATAAAAGTAACTAGGGGTTAAGTGTTCCCCACAGGTTCCTAACTTGATAATTCTAACTATAACAATTCTTTCCTAGTATCTTGCATTCAAAGTGATAAGTTATGTATTTCTAAATCCTTGGTCAGGCATCTAGAAAATTTCACTCCGCACCTTGGTCCGGGTACGTGTGTTGCTGTTATAACCCTTACCTTTACCTCATATTAAGCGTTGTATTCGATATTTGACTAAGTTATTACCTCGTTCCAATAAACACTAGCTTATTATATAGTATACACTAAATCTATGTTGATAATTCTTTTCCTATAATCTACCTCCTTGGTCCGGCAAGTAGCATTAAGGCGATGTCTAACTTTGGTCATCCTTTAAAAAGACTTTTAAGCGAAAGAATTATCAATACATGCAAGACACTATTCTAGAATTGTTATTTCAGTTCCATTTTACCTCATTATTCACCCATGGTTCCCACAACCCTAGTTATGGAGTTTAGTTACCCATAGTCAGAATCACAATATTCATATATGTAATATAAGAATTCATGCACTTACTTCAATGAGAAAGAATAAAATCTAGAAGTTCACTTGATTAATTAACAAACGCACCAACAATCAATTTCAGAAAAAGTGTATAAATTACTAAAATTAATCGAGGACTAAGGATTCTCCAAAAGTATAACAATCAAAAATTTTAATAATAGAGAGTCTACTAACAAAGAGCCTAACTAACAAAGAGTCTACTAACATATGAAGTCTAACCCCAAAAATGAGTTTTTTCGAACTATTTATAAAAAACAAAAAACCTAATAAAAGAAGGACTCTAATTGCTGAAAATCTGTCAAAACGCGTCTGAGTCGAAGGACCTCGTGACGGGCCGTCGTGGTTACGATGGGCCGTCATGGCCTCCGTCATCCTATAGTTTTCAAATCCTTCTGCTGCTTTCTTCATTACCTTTGACGAACAGGTATGACGGACCGTTCCATGCACGACGGTCCGTCGAGGGTCTCCGTTCCATAACACTTAAACTTCTTGGAATTTGGGTACTGGGACTACTCTCTGATCATCACGATGAACCAGCAGGACGGACCGTCATGTCTATGAAGGTTCGTCATGAACTTCGTAATCCCACACTTAGGTCAGACTTCCCCATCTTCCTTCAACAGCTTTACTAAGATGCCACCTACGAACCGTCGCAAGCTTGACGGACTGTCACAAGCCCTGTAGGTGGTAAATTTTCTGTATTTCTTGCTCAAAAACTTCCGCGTTCATCTTTGGACAGATTTCCTACAAATAAAGAGAAACTTACATAAAAATCAATACAAAAAGGCTTTTGGACACACACTAAACTTAAAGAAAAAGCATTAAAAATACCGTGAAACCACGGTATATCAATACTTGGTGCAATGCATCACCTTAATGTCACAAAGAAAGCATTCACACAACCTAAATAAGCCAACACATATCATTATATAAGCATAATGCATCAAAGAAACATTTAGGTCAAGTCTCCTTTGACTTTACAGTAATCTACACTAATTTACACATATATTTACTTCTTTTCTTATAAATCATTATGAGACATTGTTCATGACCCCAATCTTAGTTTACCAGTGCAATGAGCATATGAATCCCCATAACCCCATACATTCATTGTAAAACCTTCATGAGACCACCAACCTTAGAATTCAATTCATACCTTAACATAAACACATAAGGACAACTCCATTCATACCAATAATCTTTATCATATAGTTATTAAGACTCACATAGAGCATATAAGAATAAGACCATATAATATAGACTCATACCATGCATATATTCATGACAAATAGACAAATACTACCATGACATGCATAAAGACATACTCATAATAATACACATTAGGTCACCTTCCTAGGTTTTCCTAAGGAGCTACTTGTGCAATGTCTAGATGGATTCATTACTTCCACTTATCCTAAGTAACCTCTTTTAGGTCCTCATAGTTAGGATCCTATTAATTTACTTCCATTGTCCATTTTACTTTAGGGAAACTAAAACCTTAACTAGCAATAAGACCATGGGTGTTAAACATGGAATTTGGTGTTGTAGAGTCTTACACCAATGGAAGGTGTTCTTACCTAGCCAACGTAGAACATTAACACATGCTAGCATACTAAGTGAATACTTGCTATACCCTATGTGGCAAGCATAGTTATGGAACTTGGAGGTATATGTGAAACCCTCATTATGATAAGATGGGGCACTATGGTTATTCACTTATGGAAACATCACTCTAACACCCTTTTGGGTCATGAGGCTATCCACCCCATGAGGTTTATGCTAACATACCTTCCCTCATTCAGAAGGGAAACACACTCATATTCAAGTTCACTCGGTGCTAACCTAAGATCCCTTTATCGAAAAGCCATTATTAACCTTACTTTATAAAATATATGCTTAGGAGATTCATCCCCTCATATGCATATCTCATAGGTCATACATGAAAGATCATCAACCTAAATCATGTGAGAAGATCCTTTCACATGGATATAGCACATGTATTAGCACTATCTAGTTTAGGATATACTTGATCACACCTTTCAAGGATCCTATATTGACTAGATCATCATTCATTTGTGTGTGTATACATACATGTGAGCAAACCTTTCACATAACACATAATGTCACACATGTTCATATATCAATGCATAAGTCTATATGTGTACCTATATGAGCAATCCTTTCATATCAACACTCCAAGTAACTATGCACATTCATACTTCATCAAATACTATACTTAACATCATAGCATATAAGTCATATTCATAACATGTTCATACAATCCTATGCATGTCCTTAAGAGAGCAACCTAGGAACTATCCCATCAAGGTGAACATGTGCAATGCATATTTAAAGTCCCATACTCTTGCATATGATAGTACATCTATGAAGTCATCCTATTGAATTATAGATCACACAACATCATATAATGGTTAGCATAGCATAAGACTCATTTATTTAAGATTTTACAACATTCTTACAGTAAGCTTTAGTCTTTATGTACCTATCCTAGATTTACATCACATATAGTATTATATTTATACCTCATCATAGGCAGCAAGTACATATAACCTTAACATAGTCATTTACATGCTCATAACAATAGTAACATCACCTAGATTCACAACTAGAGAAGAAGACTAGGAACAAGTTACACATAAGATGATCATCATAACCACTAATTCATATAATCATCAATTTGACTTCAAGGCCATGTTCAACACATAAATAGTGACAATAAAGTAAACACGGCCACCATAAGTGGACCATACCACACAATGCCATACGAGGATTCATCAATTACATTAATATATAAAAGCATAGGGATGAGCCATTCTTACAAATTCATCAATCTCACCTTTCTCATCATTAATGCATTATAGAGTAGTATATATATGTACTCAAATCATAAACAAACCTATGTACAAGTTGTCACAAGATCATCATACAACTAGTGCACTATATCACATATATGGTAGAAAGTAGAGAGTTATAGAGCATCAAGTAACTTCCCTAGTTTTGCTCATCAACCATCATGTATCGATAATATACATATAGGGAAGTAGATAAATAGATATAAATCAAATTTAAATCATGCTTCATCTACCCTTGAATTAAGATCTTATAATGTTCATTATAACATTCAAATTGTAGGCTAGAAGAATCTAGATCAATTCATACCAAGACTCCTTTTCTTTGATCATCAAGAATTCATACCCAGAATTCATTTATATAATCAATATAATGCAGTAGTAAAGTAAAACATAATCTACATGAAATCCTACTACAATTTACCATAACCTCTAGATCACAGTGAACATGCTACTTTAGACATCAATGAAAAATAGAAGAATCATAGGCTAATCGACATTGATCCACGTGAATCAATTATTTAAAATTCATCAATAACACCCACGTAAGGAAGTATATGCAACCATTCCCACACAATCGATTTCCACATTAAATCATTAAAACGTCCACATTACAGTGATCACATAAAGGCATATATTAGACATGTTCAAATCTTTATATATTGATCCACATGGATCCTTCAACATAAATTCATCATCAGTTCATGTAAATAACAGTAGATATAGACAATTCAACGTAAGAGAATCACCATTCAACCATTAACAAGCCATGATCATAATGCCCATGCAAGGACTAAATTTATTTAGGGAAGGAACATGGGTTCATCATGCAATTGGATTAATATCACGTTAAGCCAATCCAATAACATAAATTACACATGATTTAACCATTTTAATCTTTTTGAGAAAGAACCCAAGGCTAGATTGAAGAAAAATAACTTTGATCATGAAACTTTCTTTGAAAAAATTGAGAAGAACTCTCCAAATGAAAGGTTATTTAGAGATAAAGGATCAACATACCTTTGTATATTTGAAAACCTATAAAACTTGGTTAAGACACCATGAGAATCCAATCTAGAAGTTGTTCTTGAGCTTCAACAACAATGAAGGTTTCTAGAGAGAATTGGTTTTGGAGGGAAGGTTCCATTTGAGTGAATGGGATTGGGATTGGAAATGGGTTGATCACATTTTAGATTACTTATATACGCCCCAAAATAGGTAAATAAGTCAATTAGAGTCAGGTTAGGACGTGGGGTGAATTTTCCATTTACCCCTTAATAAAATAGTGCGCAAGGCACCAGTTGCAGGCCACCATCGACGACACCATCGACGAACAATAGGTTAATCGACGGGCCATCTATGGATTCCGTAGATTGGACCTTGGCCTTTTCTTTGGATGATAATTGCACAGGCTAAGTTTCCATCGATGATATCCCACCAAAGGTCCATTGTCCAACCAACCGGGCGTCATTTGGATCGTCGATTGACACTACCAAAGCAGTGTCTCGACAACCTTGGGTCCTTCTAGTGGGCCCTTTTATGGTGCCCTTTAGAAGTCGTACCCGGGTGTTTCCAATGTAAATACAAACCTTAACAAGTGTTAGACATACCACATCATTTTTACCCAAAACAAATAAACGTAACACATCCAAACATGCAGGCCCCATCATGACACACTTGAGCGGCTCAAGTGCTAACATAGGTAGGGGTCATTCTACAGTAATATTTATCAAAATCAAACATGTAGACCATACCTTACCCTAACACCATCTTTCATATTATACCTCACATTATCTATACACCTAAATCATGATACTAAAATTGAGGACTATACTCATAAATTTCATACTCATGATCATCCGACTATGAGTTCACTTTACATCTATTACCCTCAAGGACATGATCACAACATTTATAGATAGACAAGAATGTAAACACCGCCACCATAAGTGAACCAAACCATACAACATCAATTCACATACTATAGACTAGAAGTTAGGTAAACTTACCAATTCTTCAAACCATGATCATCATAGATCAATCCTCAAAAATTAATAGTCAACTAATATAGATATAAATAACATTAAATAGTACATCACAATCTAAGCATAATTCAATTAACATCTAATAGAGATCACAAGACCCACTTTATAGGTTAAATTGAGAGATTAAGGAGATCATATGTTCTTCAAGAAATTACATTGAAAAATTATATTTAAAACATTTTTTAAACATCAATTCATTATTATAATGACTTTGAAACCATTTGACGATGAACTCATGGTTAGACTAGAAATTAGGAATTTTTATCTTTGAAACACATTGGAAAATCTTTGATAGAACTCCCTCCTTAGATGAAAGGTTATATAAAGATCCAGGGTAAACATACCTAAATACAAGAAAAGCCCACGAAATTTGGAAAATAATCATGTTGAAACACATCCGCTAGCTTGATCTTGAGCTTGATCTCAATAAAGTTCTAGAGAGAGTTTTATTTGAGAGGGAAATATTTAATTTGAAGAATGAATTCTAATTTGGGGTTTCATGGTATTAACTAACTTAAAATACCCCCAAAATAGGTAAAGTAACCGTCCACCATCTATTTAGAATGTGGGGTGAATTTCCCACTTTGTTGTGACTTAACAGTGAAATTTAAATGTCATCGACGGACACCATTGATGGAGAATCGATTGAACGATTAGTCATCCTGGTGCTCCGTCGTCTTGGTAAAAGGCTTATATTTTGGGGGGATAATCTCCCACGACTAAGTGTAGATCCACACCTCTTTTGACGGGGCGTCATTTGGTTGAAGGGGCTTCGTTTGCAGTCGTGGTTTAAGGTTGTCGTGGCAGCTTTTGGCCAATGCTTGGGTCTTCCTTAAGGACCCTTAGGGTGGTCCTTGGGGTTCGTGCCCTCAACATTTTGACCCTAAGCATGACCATATAGATATTAGGGTACCCTTTTATCATTTTAGACCCAAAACAACACTTCAACACAAGACAAACATACAAAGGGACACTAGCACACTAGCACATTAGCACACTATTAACTCTTAAATCACATGTGAGACTCTAGATTATCCTAGTTCATTTTTAGGGTCCTAACACTATTAATATGGAGTTACTTGGTCATTTATATGATGAACTGGTGTTATGATAGTCTCTATAAAAATAGTTGATAAAATTGATGAAGATTGTTATATTAGATCACAATTTTATACATTGACATGTCGTAGGACCATACATTAGTGTTATATGTTGAATTAAGTGACAATTTAATTGAATTAATCCCTAAAAAATCATTTTAGGATACATATATGTTGCCACTTATGACATGTTTGTTGCAATTTTTACAACATATCATGCATATTTTTCCATATATGTCACTTAAAAGATGGCTTAATCTATGAAATGAGCGATTTAAGAATGGAAAAATGTCAAATCAAACCATATTTTTGTCACATCTGAGGAGTACCCTTAGACGTAACCAGCGTCATCGTTCTCTTTGAGGACTAAGACTAGCCTCTTAGTTTACATCATTACATTAATAGGTTAAAATGTAGAAATTTTAAAACTTTCCATTACTTGTGCATTGAGGTTTACATACACATCCACATACACATAATATTTATATCGAGTATACATAGACCCTTCGTATAGGAAGATTACTTAGTCTTCTACTTCTATTGCATATAGAAATATAAAATATGACAGTCTCAAAAGCATGTCTCATATCATGGGAATACATAAAGTGATTATCCCTCAGAGGGGAGTCAACACCTCATGTGGAACTATAGGGTGAAACTACCTCTGTGGAAAGTCAACACCTCCCATAATCAAGTTCACTCGGTGCTAAGCTAAAAGTCCCTTTTGGAAATGTCATTAATACCTTTATTAACCATTATAGCTTAATGTAGGTCATAGGGTCTAACCCTTGTATAATCATCATCATCATAGCTCATTTAGAATTGCATGAGTATAATCCTTTCATTACAATTCATACATCTAAGTTTATCACATTTACATAGTCACAACATGTAAAGGCACATGGGTAAATCATCACCATCCTTATAACACTTACATATTAGCAAACACCTCATAAACCATAGTCAAGACATTTCAATTCTACATCATATTGACCGTATACATCCTAATACAAGACATACTTCAATACAACATCATCACTTAACCACAAGTAACCATAATTGAAGTAAGGAATAGGGTTCACAAGATTTACCAACTCTCTTTCATAACCCATAATCAAGGTCTTACCATAAACCCATTAATTCAACCCAATAAGTGTGTAATATCATTACACAACAATTACAAAAATGATAACAAGGCTAATTGAATCACTACATGACAATCCATTACTAGTTCATAGCCTAAGAGAAGAGACATAGGTCAAAGTCATAATCTAGATCAATTACTTAAGAACTAGCATGATAGGACTATAATTTAACCTAATATATTCATAATTGATACAATATCATCATCTAGTAGCAATTCAACTAACAACCAATTCAACTAAACAAACATTACACATTTCATTTCAAGATCATAACCTAGGGTTAAGGGGAATAAGTCATCTTCTACAAACTAGACCAATCCATCAAGAAATAAAATAATTGAGTTAAAATACATGTTAAATATTCATAATATCCAAATAAATGATAAAAAAAGTAATCCATAACATTTATTTCGAAATTGGAAAAGACCCACATGGAAACTCAACTTTTCAAATCAATTTGAGGAACCCTTTAAGGAAAGAGGTCTCAAAGGTGAAAGAGATTCATACCTTACTAATTGATGAATATTGATGGAGAATTTAAACACTTTTCAGCCCTTTAACCCACCCCTAGCTTTGTTTTCAATGGAGTTCTTCAACTAGAGAGAGAAAGAAGGGAGAAGGAAGAGAGTTTGGGTTTGTGAATTATGAGAGCTTAATTTAGTCTAATTAGGTTAGGGTCTTTATATAGGTTGTTAATTAACTTATTTAGACTTCCCTAAATCCCTAAATAATTAATTAACCACCCCTTTAATTAATTTGAGTCAACTAAAATTGAGCAGCAAAACACAGACCTCACAGACGACACCACGATCAACGGATCGTGTGTCCATCGATGGCCACTGTTCCCTTCCGTGCTGCACATCCATCAATGAATTTAGAGACTATGCAATACAGTACCTTAAAGAATTCAGATAAGTTTCCATCGACTGAGGCAATCGATGCCCTGTCGATTGGACCAAGAGACGTCTGTGGCATCCGTTGGTGACACTATCCATTGACAGCTTTTAGTCACTTTTGCAAGGGTCCTCCTCAAAGGCCCTTAGTTTGTCCTTGTGAGTCATGCCCGGACATTTCGAATATGATTTAACTATGAATACATTTTAGATACCCTTCCACCAATTTTTATCATTTTTCGATTCCTAAAAGCTAGTAAATAGGCTAAGGCACGCTAGCACCTCATTGAACTAGTTTCCGGACGTCATGGACATTTTGACTTCTAAACCTCATAAATGACTTATATTCATTAAAATTTATCTTAAAACAGTTTCTAAACCTTTTGACATTGTTAGGCTCTAGAAAACGTCTTAAATTTTTGAAGTGTTACAATTTTTTACTGTTTTGGACCATAATTATGCAATAAAATATGTTATAACACTTAGAACAATGATTCACAAGGGTATTATATAAATATTATATGGATTTACTTGGTCATTGTATGATGAACTAGTGATATGCTAGTCTTTGTAAAATAATTTCTAGAATTGATGAAGGTTGTTGCATTAGATCATAATTTCGTACTTAAATATGTTGTAAGACTATATATTAGTAATACGAAATAAATTATGTGACAATTTAATTGAATTAACCCCCAAAAGACCATTTTAAGGTATACATATGTTGCCACATATGATATGTCTGTTGAAAATTTTCCAAAAAGAACGTGCATATGTTGTTATATATGTCACTTCAAGGATGACTTAATACATAAATTGAGCAATTCAGTAATGGCAAATTGGATGAAATTTTAGTATTTTGGATAATAATTAATCAATAAATATATGTTATAAACTTGAATCTACGATTTATAAGGGTGTTCTACAGCTATCATATTGAGTTAGTTGGTCATTGTATGATGAACTAGTGGTTTGATAATATTTGTAAAAATAATTGATAGAGTTGATAAAGGTTGTTATGTTAAATCATAATTTTGTAGTTTGCAATGTTGTAGGATATATATTAGTGTTAGATGTTGAATTATGTGACAATTTAATTAAATTACCCCAAAAAATCATTTTAGGATATACATATGTTGCCACATATGACATGTCTGTTGCAATTTTTCTAACAAAACGTACATATGTTGCCATATATGTCACTTCAAGGATGACTATATCCATAAATTAAGTAATTTGGGAATGGTAAAATGTCAAATTGAACCAAATTTTAGTAGTTTGGATCAAAATTAGGCAATAAAATAGGTTATAAGACTTGAAACAATGATTTACAAGGGTGTTATATAACAATCATATGAGTTACTTGGTCATTGTATGATGAACTAGTGGTATGATGGTCTTTGTAAAAATAATTGATAGAATTTATGAAGATTGTTGAATAAGATGATAATTTTGTACTTAGACATATTGTAGGACTATATATTAGTGTTACATATTGAATTAAGTGACAATTTAATTAAATTAATCCCCAAAAACCATTTTATGATATGCATATGTTGCCACATATGACATGTTTATTGCAATTTTCCCAACAGAACGTGCATATGTTGACACATATGTTACTTCAAGGATTGATTAATCGATAAATTAAGCAACTTAGAAACGGAAAAATGTCAAAAAAATTTAAATTTATAAATTTATTACAAAATACAAAAATGTCAGTTTTTCCCCATTTTGCGAGAAATGTATATATGTTGCCACACATAAGGATTTAACTAATATAGAAATTTCACTACTTCATCTATTTCTAAATCATAACTACATAATTTATAACGAAAGTGATAGAATTAAAGAACAATGCAACAAATTGGTCTTTCTCCCAACAAATCAGGTTCCGACACCTTCCAAGTAAAATAATCGTACAAATTACTTCTTTTGATGATCACCATTACCGATCCTCTGCGATTCTTACAATCCTTCCAACATCAAATATATCAATTTTTCTTCTCGACCCATTCACCACGACTATCAATACCTATAAATAATTTCTCCATTTATTGTACATGAAAAACTTAATGTAAAAACAATTAGTACTAGTGAAGAAATGTATAAGTCATATGTTGCTACATATGGCTATTCTATGGCAAGATGTAATTCATATGTTGATACATAAAACTGTTATGTTATGACAAATAAATTACATGTGACAATGTGTAAGCCAAATGTTGCAACATATGACTATTTTGTGACGAAATGGAAGTCATATGTTGCTACATATAACTGTTCTATTGTGACAAATAAATCATATGTGGCAACATCTGTAGGTTATATGTTGTAACATATGGCTTTCTGTTGTGAAATACAAATATGTTACTACATTAAAATATAAATCACATGTTGTGACAAAATGTATAAGTCATATATTGCAACATACGTATGTCTATTCTGTCGCGAGTAAAATAACCTCTCAGTTGCAACATATATAACCATCTGTTGGAAACACGAATGTGAAATATTGAAAAAATTGCAGCTACCCCTATGATGATGAATGATTTCAAAGGACTATCAATTTTACTTACCAAATTTATGGTGTGACCCCAATCACTTATGAAGTAATTTCAATTGATACAAACTGAAATCTTGTCCACTAATTAGATTAGTTAAATCTAATTCAAGAAAAAAAAATAATAATAAGAAAACTCAAGGACTAGCATCCAAGACCAACAATGTATGACAAGAATAAAAAAAATTAAGGGAACGGGAAGAAGGGCAAGCAAGCAAGCAAGAACGAAGCAGAAGAAACAGAAGAAGAAGAAGAAGAAGAAGAAGAAGAAGAAGAAGAAGAAGAAGAAGAAGAAGAAGAAGAAGAAGAAAAGGAAGACGACTAGAGGTGGGTGGGTGAAAAGAATCTTTTATTTTCCCTTTTGGTACATCTTTTTGGTGGCTTCCCTCAAATTTTCGTTCCCACCAAAATTGTTTGAGTTAGTTTTAAATTATTTACCCTCTTACCCTTCATTGATTTCAATTGACCAAACTGTCAACTCAAAATCTTGAGGGCAACTCCACAATCCTTTATCAGTAATCACATATTTGTCACATACACTAAATACTTAAGACTTATGTCAAATCCCCTTTATTTTGACACCTTAATGTCACCTATAATTCAAAGCCCCAATCTAACACTCGTTTTTCTTGACTGTTCTACATTTTACTATTATTTTCGTATTATCTTTAATTTATGAGAATGGAGGTGGAAAAAGAAATTTTAAGGGAAATTTTAGAACTTTTCAACAAAAATTAAATGATTTTACATTATTACATATCTCAAGAAATAAAAATATATAATAATTTTTAAAAAATATCTTCATATTTTTTTTATTTTACATAATTTATCATAAGATATGTTTGATTATATAATTGTCTTGTTAAAATTGAGTGATATTTTTATGTAGCATTTAAATATCATTTTTCTAATTTTTTGTACATGAAAAATAAAGAATATGATAATTTTATAAAATAAATCCATGTGAAAAAGAATTATGGGAAATTTTCAATAATAAATTTTAGTTATAAATTAGATAAGACTGTTAACAAATGTACACCACAACAACATTATTTATTTCTTTTAGAGACAATCCACTTGTCTGAGGTCAAATGTTCATCACTTTTCGTTATTTTTACTTTGTTACTATAATAAAATTTATAGAATTACAAATATAAATTTGAAACAACAATATAATAATATTGTTGACTATTTGAGAAATTCATTCTTCATTAAACTTCAGCTCCAAAGGACTCTCTAAATGCCTCATAAATGCAACTGTACAACTTTTTCATAATTATTTATATATAAATGTTGCATCATGAAAGTTCAAGTACATCAAAATGTTGGATTCTAGACTCATGTTAAAAACATATTCTTGAAAATTAAAAAATTTAAAATGAGTCCGACCTAGATAACTCTAACGCTCAACAATTACTTGGGAAATGAAGAAGAACAAATCTATAAATCTACATTAGTGGAGGCATTGTTGGAGATGTTGGGTTATGCCAAATTCATGAAGGAAGTAGTCACAAACAAGAGAATCATGGACTTTGAGACGATCAAAGTTTCTCATAATTATAGTTTCATGATGAATAGCAACATGATTATAAAGAAAGAAGATCCGGGGGCATTCCCCATCCCATGCACTATCGGTATGCTTCAATTTGTTTAATCTCTATGTTATTTGGGGGTAACTATAAATCTAATGCCCTATGCAATCTATAAACAACTTGGGCTGGGCAAACCAAAATCCACAACAATGCATTTTCTTATGGCGGATCGATTGATGAAACACCCTGTTGGGATAATCTATGATATATTGGTGAAGGTTGATTGATTCATCTTTCTGGCTGATTTTGTTATTCTTTATTGTGAGACTAATGCTGAAATTTTTATTGTTTTGGGAAGACAATTTTTTTGCAACTGAGAGAGCGCTATTGGATGTTGAAGGCGGAGAATTAAAGGTCCGGGTGAACGAAGATAAGGTCACCTTTAATGTGTCAAAGTCAATGGAACAGGAGAGTGATTTTCATGTGGTTTTGATGATTTATGAACAATGGCTAGTGTGTTCCATTTGATGTATATGAGTAAACCTCTTGAGGTTGTTCTTGAAAATTATGATGATACCGAATTTCAAGGTTATGATGAAGTGGACCTTCTATGTCGGGATTAGGTGAACACTCAAGGAATACATTCACGCTAGATATTTATTTAAAGAATTGAGAAGATCCTCTGATCCTACCACACCATCCACGAATGAGACTCCAAAGCTTGAGTTGAAACTGATTCCCGCTTATCATAGATATGCAATCTTGGGGGAAAATAACACCTTTTTCGTAATCGTTGAAGCTGACTTGCTTGAGTGACAAGTAAAATTACTTCTTGAGGCGTTGAGAAGGTAAATCAAGGCTATAGGGTGGACTATCGCTGACATCGTGGGCACTCTACTCGACATTTGCACTCTCAAAATTCATCTTAATAGTGAGTGCAAGTGGAGTGCCGAACATCAAAGGAGATTGAACCCACTAATGCAGGAGGTGGTAAAAAAGAGATAATAAAGTGGTTGGATATAGGTGTGATTTACCATATTGAGGATAGAAAATTGGTGAGTCCAGTGTAATATGTACCAAAAAAGGGTGGAATCACTGTCTCAAATGAAAAAAAGGAACTTGTTTTTATGACTTTCATGGATCAAATGCTCGATCGACTTCAGAACGTTGATGGTATTACTTTTTGGATGGTTATTTTGGGTATAATCAAATATGTATTACACTAGAAGATCAGGAGAAAACTACTATCACTTGTCCATATGTGACTGTTTCTTTCAAAAGGATGCCTTTCATGTTGGGTAATGCCCTAACAACGTTTCAAAGTTGCATGTTGTCTATTTTCGCTGACATGGTGGAAAATTCAAAGGATGTCTTCATGGATGATACTCTTGATACATGATTGGGAAAACCTTTCAAAGATGTGTGGAAACCAATCTAGTTCTAATTTGGGAGAAATGCAATATCTTGGTTGGGGGAGGTATAGTTTTGAGTCAAAAAGGGATCTCAACAGGGATTGGTAGTTGAGAATTCAAAGTTTGAGGTAATTTAGATGCTACCACCACCAATTATGGTAAAAGGTATTCAAAGTTTTTTGGGGCATTCCGGTTTCTATTGGAGATTCCTCAAAGACTTCTCAAAAAATGCACTCCCATTGGCAAGCTGTTGGAGAAGGAGGCGAAATTTGTTTTTGAAAACACATGTATGACAAACTTTAAGTGTTTGAAAGTTAAATTAATCTCTACCCTTGTGTTTATTATCCCTGATTGGTCAAAAACGTTTAAAGTAACATGTGATGCAAGTGGGGCTTCATTAGATGATATTTTGGGACAAAAGCAAGATGCAAGTGGGGCTTCATTAGGTGATGTTTTGGGACAAAAAGCAAAGTAAACTATTGTATCTAATCTATTATTCATGTGAAACATTGAATGGTGCTCAATGAAACTACACTATTATGGAGCAAAAATTACTTGTGGTGGTATATGCATTTGAGAAATTTTGGTCATATTTGATAGGCACCGAAGTGGAAGTTCACACTGATCATGCAGATTTGCGGTACTTAATGGAAAATAAAGATGCTAAGCCATAGTTGATAAGATGGGTGTTATTATTGGAAGAGTTCGATTTTAAAATTAGGGATAAAAGAGGTTGCAAAAATTAGGTGGTCAATCATCTATCAAGGTTGGAGGGCAAATAGAAAGATGAGCTTGCGCTAAACATAACCGATTCATTCCCAGATAAGAATCTATTCAAGAACACTATGTAGACCATACCTTACCCTAACACCCTTGGTATGCCAATTTTTCTAACTATGTGATATGTGGGCTAATGCCAAAAGACATGAAATTCTATCAAAAAAAGCAGTTCTTGTTCGATGTCGAAAAATATTTCTAGGATAAACCATATCTATTCACAAAAGGTGCAGAATATATTTATTGATGATGTGTGATAGAAGAGGAAGTCAATAAAACCCTGAATGCTTGTCATTATTCGCCGGTTGGTGGCCATTATAGCGGTGTGCGAGCAACCACTAAAATTCTTCAAAGTAGTTACTACTAAACATCTCTCTACAATCGAGCTCATGAATGTGTCAATAAATGCATACAATGCCAAAAAAGGTGGAGTGTCCAAAAGGCAAGAGTTGCCACTTAAGCCAATTCTGGAAGTCAAGTTATTCTATGTCTCGGGAATAGATTTCATGGGGCCATTTGTCAGCTCGTTTAGAAATGAGTAAATTTTGGTATCTGTGGATTATTTTTCTAAATGGGTGGAAGAGTATTGTTAAAAAATGAAGAGAAGAGTGTTGTTCAATCGATTGTTTGCATCCACATTGAGTAAATACGAAGTGAAACATAATGTGGCAACACAATATCATCCTCAAATGAGTGTCCAAGTCGAGGTTTTTGAATTGGGAGATTAAGAGTATCTTGGCTAAGACCGTGAATGAAAATATGATTGATTGGTCTTGAAAGCTAGATGATTCTCTTTGGGCGTATCACACCGCTTACAAGACACCAATTGACATGTCCCAATATCAGATGGTTTTTGTAAAATCTTATCACCTACCTATTGAACTTGAACATAAAGCATTATGGGCATTAAAGACATTGAATCTGGATTGGGTAAATGCTTTGAAAGGGAGAGGTTATCATATAAATGAAATGGATGAATTCAGGTTTAGGGCTCATGAAATTTCATCTCTCTACAAGGAGAAAATGAAAAAATGACGTGACTCTAAGATCCTTAGAAGAGAATTATGAGTTGGAGACTTTGTGTTGTTGTATGATTCTCGATTGAGACTCTTCCAGGGAAAGATCAAGTTCAAGTGGTCCGATCCATTTAAAGCAATGTGGGTAGTCACGAATAAGGATATTGAAGTTGAAGGTAAGAAGGGTCTAACATTCATGGTGAATGGGCAGTATTTGAAACTTTATTTTAGAGAGTGCCATGAGGTTTTAGTTATTGAAGCGGTGTATTTGGAAGATGTTTGAGGGCATTTCCATGTCTTCCCACATGCTAAGTAAGGCGCTTCTTGGGATTCAAACCAAGCTTTAGTTGTTTTTGAACAATGGATACTGATTGTGCAGGTTGAAAAGAGATGACATTGGAAACTGGCAGTTAGGCAAATTAACAGTCCAGTCCCTGACTCGCTGAATAGGTAAACTGTCTCAACTTAGAACATCATTGGAACCACTTAACTTCATGGGTAAGGTTTTATATTTAATTGGTTGACGAGCCCGACTTTGTTCGCCGTTTTAACCCCTCTAATTTCTAGGTGTTCTGTAAAAATCGATGATTAAACAGAGATATTTGGTGAGACCAAATTTCACCTCCTTTTATACTTAATTGGAAAGCTAGAGTCCTGGATATTTTGGCAATCAACACACAATAATGCGGTTAACTGAATCTATTGGCGCAATTCGCCAAATGGACAACTAGTGAAGAATTTTTCCAACCCTAACCTTTTCATTCCTTACTATTGCATGTCTATCTTATTTTGTGCCTATTTATCTAATTTCCATATGTTTGATGTTTTAGGTTGGGTAGAATTTTATTAATGTTTCATTATCGTTAGGATTAATGCTGATGACTTGAATAGTGATCTTAATTGAATGACTTGAATGTGCGGATACTATTTGGCAAACTAAGTTATATAGGAAATATGTTAACTTTTAGTATCTCATTGGGACTACCCGATTTTCTAATGAGTCTGTTGTGATGAGCATTACACTCTAGGTAGAAAGTGTAAGGTCTTGTTTGATGTTAGTACCGAAGCCTTGTCTAGTGAGGTTATCTTGGACATTGTATTTGGTGACACCTAAATCTTTCCCTGTTAGTCAGAATGATTGAGTGAAGCAAACAATTGAAATGATCTTACGCAAGGAATTTTTGAAGAGTGAACAAATTTGACAATATACCTTTTTTGTGGCCACCCTTGTAGAAGTGTGAATCTTATTTTGGCACCCATTGTGACAATCCTTTTCTTGGAACAAACTTGAAAAACTATGACCTCTTTATCCATTCACCCATAATTTTCATGATGTTTGGTTTGTTTGGATAAACAACTTAGGAAAAAAACCTATGTTGGGGGTGTGGTGAAAAAGAAGGAACATTATGAAGTGTGAATAATTCCCCCATTGATCGATTGTTTTGAAAAATATGGAACCTTCCATGTAAAAAAAAGAAAAAGGAAATTAAAAAAATTAAAGGAAAATGCATGGAAAACAGAAGAAGTTTGTGAAATAAAGTAGTAAAAATTGAAATAGAAATGTGGCACCCGCTGGTTCATATGAAATTGAAAAGAGGGGTGGAGCTTGAATATGTTTGAATGTGAAAGAGAAGGAGAAAGAGTGATTTTCAAGACATTTTCATGAAGGTTAGAAGCCACTAAGCCTAAATGACGACTTTATACTCAGCCCCATTACAAGCCTTAAAAAGACGTTTGTGACGTTTAGCGAGTTAAAACAAATGTTGGTAGGAAAATAAGGCAAGTCTATAGGTGAAGTAATACATATGTTCGTCTTTTTGAGCGCTAGAGTTATATGAGATTTCACGACTTAAATTTTTGAAACATTTTGTGTAAATATGGAATTATCTTTGTTGTGAGGGCATTGAGTACCTTTGTTGATCTTGAACTTGCATTTGAATCAAGTACTATGAACTTGAGTACCCTTGATAATGGTGAGTCACAATTTGAATCATTGAGTGCAGAATTGAGTGTTGTATGTGTAGTGTGAACCTTGTGTGTGAATTCATGTTGAATCTTGAGCAGTACTGTTTGTAGACATCCTTGTTGAACCAATTGTTCTCAAGTTTTACTTGAGCACAAGCAAAAGTTTAAGTTGGGGGTGTTGATGAGTCTAAGATTTGGACTCATTTAGGGCTTAATTTTAATAGTTTTACTGTCCTCAAGTGCCTCATTTTTGCTACAAATTGATGATAAAGAAATAATTTTATGGTATGTGAGATAAGTATCAAGTCAAGGACACTACCAGACAAATATGTGCAAAACAAGCTAAAGAAGTGGAGAAAAATGATTCTGGTGGTCGCCAAGCCCTTAGGTGAACTAATGAGCTCTCTTGCTCTCCTAAAGTTCCCATATGCCAACCCAGAGGAAGAACCAATTTGGATACATGATTAGGGAGTCGAAGAATAACCGTATGACTCTTTGAAGGCAACCTTGATTGCCCAAAGTTACAAGATTCTCAATGTAGTTCTGATCAAATTGGCGATCCAAAGGAGAAAAGGGCGCATCACCGGATCCTTCGGTGAATCCAACTTTGACAGCCTAAAGTTATAATGCATATTAGATGAATACTCAAAATATAAGGGCGATGGACAGTAGGGATCGGCGAGTCGCTGATTAGTTGGCGAAGCCCGACTTTCACTACCGATTTGCCCAAAAAGCCAATAAATCAGTCTAAATTGATCTTTTGAAGAGACAAAATACATTCAGAAAAACATTGAGAAACTCTTACCCAGAACTAAAAGCATCATTCTTGTGGAATTTTTAAGCTTTTAAGAAGAGTTCACATAAATTTTGATTTGGGTTTTTGAATTTCACCATTTTGGAACATCGTAAAGGGTTGGAAAATATTACCTAAATGATGGCTAATCTAGTTGGTAATTATTTTAACCTTTTAATTAATTTAGATAAAACCCCAAATCTTGGGTGTGATTATGTGATTATGGACTGAATTAGCTTATGAGTATTGTTAATTACTGATTTAAATGCTTAATTGAAGTGGTTTTAATAATTAGTTCTGTTTTAATACATTAATAGCCATTATAAATGAAATCTTAATTTTGAGTTCTTAGTTTGCACTAGAGAGATGTTGTGGAACGAAAGCTTTTGCTTAATGATTTGTACGTATTGGATTGATATGGGTTTAACTTGATAGAGTGAAACCTAAAATAAATCTTATCCATCTAGCTTGAGATAGTGGATGTTGTAACTCTTCAGAAATTTCATGAATTAGACTAGAGCTTAATCTTTTGAATAATGTTTAAAATTTTTTTCTAGACTTATATTAATGTAATAAGTTCATTTACAAAAGGTTATAGCCAAAACGACAAAGAAAGACCTTGAAACTAGCTAATTTGAACTAGTTGACGTCACTATGTTTGGTAAAGGTATAGAAGTGTTAAGTGATGTCTTAAATTAGTAAAAATATTTTGTATAGGTATTATGTATCACAAAGGGTACAAACTTCCGGTAACGGCACCCCAAGGACCACCCGAAGGGTCCTTGGGAAGGACCCAAACTGGGGCAAGCAGGCTGCCAAAGCAGCCTGCAATCAGGAAGATTTGAGGGGCTGCTGCGCGATGCCCAGCCCACACACAATGTATAGCCTCAAGATTTGAGAGGAATCCTCAGTGCCTTGACCCAAAAATTCAGAAAAAAGAATGGGAATTGGCCCTGCGACGCGCAACCACTTCCCAGATTTGTTGAAGTCATATTTTTGGTAATTTAACTTCATAAAAAGACCCATTTAAGTGAAAGGTCTTTTCGTTATCTAATAGGACTACTATATATTGATTTTAGGTAAGTTTCAGACAATTTTATACACACTAAATCAGATTAAATCTAATTTATCTCATCTCTCTCAAGAACGCTCTCTTTTCCAAACTCCATTGAAGAACAAGAAAAGATTAAGGAAGTAGACGAAGACTTCAAGATTTCCATTCAATTTTCATGCAATGTTCGTTAATAAGGTATGTATTTTTCACTCTTCGAATTCCTTTCCCAAAATGGGTTTTCTTCCTAACTCAAAATTTATGACTATTGATGAGAAACTATGATTTTCTATGGTTAACTAAGTATGTAACACCTTGAAAATCCAAGACTTTTTGTAAAGGCTAACATATGTATCATAAAGTCTAAAAACTGTTTCTAAGTTCATTTTTAATGAATATAGGTCATTTAGGAGGTTTAAGAACCAAAACAACCAAAGACATCCAGGAAGTTGGTTCAAAGGGATGTTATTGTGCCTTATCGTTTTGACTAAATTTTAGGAGCTGGAAATGTACGAAAATGGGTGGAAAGGTAGCTTACGGGTGTTTGAGTTGTTTCATTAGTGAAACGTTTGGGTACGACTCCCCAAGAACGAACCGAAGGCCCTTAAGGAGGACCCTTGCAGTTTGATGCAGCACTGCCTGGCAGTGTGCGTCAATGGGACAGGCGACGTTTCGTGTGTGGCTTGATGGGGTGTCAAGGCCACCATCGTCCCACACTTAGAAAGTTTCGTGAAGGCTTTTGCTTACCTAGCTACTGTTACACGCGACAAAAGAGAGTTGACGGGACGTCGAGGCCACCGTCATCCCATACTTAGAAAATATTTGAGGAATCCATCACTTGCAAAGTCTCTGACCGAGAAGACAGAGGGAACGATGCGGGAGGGGGGGGGTTGTCCGTCGACTCACCGACGGACAGTCGATTCTGGTCTCGTCTGTAAGGGTCGAGTTTCATTGTTATATTTTAAATGGTTTCATTGTTATATTATAAATGGTTTCATTTAATTAGTTAAGTGGTTTAAGGGTTAGTTAGGGATTATAGGGAGATAAATTAAGTTAATTACGCCCCTCTATAAATACCCGTAGACCTCATTAACCTAAAAACATCTCTCAAAATAAACTCTCTTCCTTCTTTATTATTTCTCTCTCTACATAAACTCAAATTGAAGAATAGCAAGAACTAGGGTTCACGGGCTGAAAAAAAGGGTGATTCTTGATCAAATTACTGAGAAACGTTAAGGTATGAGTTCTATTCACCTTTCAGATAATTTTCTCAAAGGGTTCCTTCTAAATAGATTTCATAAAAGTTGAGTTTTCTTATGGGTTCCATTCAATTACGAAATTGAAGTCATGGATTGAGTTGTTAATGAATTTTAGGGTTATATTGAGTATATTTACATGTAATTCAACTTTTTCATGATAATTGTTGATGGTTTGGTCTAATTGAAAAATATGATCCTCTATCCCTAACCCTAGGTAGTGATCTTGACCTATGTTGTATGGTGATCATTTAATTGTGTTGGTTGTATATTTACTATCCTATGGTGATATTATGATTAAATTAAGATTAATAATAGGCCTATCATGCTAGTTCTTGAGATGTGATTAAGGTTATGAATTATAATGTGAAATTAGCCTATATACCTTGTCTCAAGTTGTGATCTAAAGATGAATTGTGTTATAGAGATGTAATTGGCCTTGTTATTCTATTGTTTATCATTGTGCGATGATGTTACTCCCCAAGTTGGGTTGAGTTATTGGTTGATGGTAAGACCTGGATGATAGACTATAAGAAAGACTTGGTACGTCTTAGAATCTCTATCTTTACTTCCAATTTTGATTAATTTTTGTTGAGCCATGATATTACATTGGAGTATGCCTTATACTAGGATTATATGGTAGTATGATGTTAAATTGAAATGTCTTGACTATGTTGTTAGCTTGATTAAGTTGTATGTGCTATAAAGATGGTGTCTTATTCTTTTTTTCCCTTCATTCTTTAGTATTAAAATATGGAAATAAAAAGAAAGAAGTGTGAGTGAAAAAAAATCAAGAAAAATATTTAAAATAATGTTTTTTGTGTATTTTAGTTTGACCTATACATGGTCTTGTTGAATTTATGTAAGGGATATGCCCATATTGTGATGTCCGTTTAGATGGTATGAGACGAGACAATCGTTGAGACTATTTCTATATTTCGATATATATATATATATATATATATATATATATATATATATATATATATATATATATATATATATGTGTGTGTGTGTGTGTGTGTGTGTGTGTGTGTGTGTGTGTGTGTGTGTGTGTGTGTGTGTGTGCACTAAAAGTATAAGGCTATGTAACCTTCCTATATGAAGGGTCTATGTATACTCGATATGAATATATATTATGTGTATGTAGAGGTCTATGTAAACCCCCAAGTACAGAAAATAAAAGTTTTAAATTTTCCGCATTTCTAACCCATGAATGTAATGACATGAAACTAAGAGGATCGTGTTAGTCCTTCAAAAGGACATCGATGCCGGTTACGTCTAGGGGGTAAACCCGGATGTGACAAACTTATCAGAGCATGAGGTTGAATACCATTGAGTTATATCTCTCTCTCTACCACGTGTATGTAGGCTTGTATTCTTAATTTTGAAGAGCGCCACACTTATGAGTAGGAACCTATATGATACTTAGAAATCGCTCTTGTTCTTGGAAATCTTATATCATGCCAATAGAGTATACTTATGGTGTGATTTTGCATCAAATCATAGTGTTGTGCTTATAGGAATCATAAACACTCGAAGGAATGCGGCTCGAAGACTTAAGGAATAAGTTGCTAAGGTAGGAGATCTTCTCAATGATGAGCAAGTTCCTCCACTTGAGGAGAATGCTAATGTTGATCAAGCCCCGGCTAACCATCCACCTATTATGGAGGCGCAGATGAGGGATATTGTTGCTCAAATGGACCAAGCCATGACTACTCAAGCACAAGCCGCAACGGTTCAAGTCCAAGCCATGACGACTCAATCCAATCGGGATGTTGCTCCTCATCCTCATCAACAAGACACCACTATGACTTCTTGTCTAAGGGACTTCACTCGGATGAACCCTTCTACTTTCTATGGGTCTAAGGTTGATGAAGACCCCCAAGAATTTCTTGATGAGGTCTACAAGGTGCTATATGCTATGGGGGTGACTTCAAGTGAGAAGGCCGAATTGGCCTCATACCAACTCAAGGATGTGTATCATGGAGGGACAATAGGCCATTGAGGCGTAGTCTGGTGACTTGGGAGATCTTTAAGGCGGCTTTTCTAGACCAGTGACTTTTCTTGGGCACATCATTTCTAGTGAGGGAGCTTAAGTAGACCGAAGTTAAATGGAAGCGGTGAAAAACTGGCCTAGACCTTTGACTCCGACTGACATCAAGAGCTTCTTCGGTTTAGCGGGTTACTATCAGAGGTTCATGGATGGTTTTGCGTCCATTTTATCAACTTTGAATACTTTGACCCTAAAGAGTAAAAAATTTTAGTGGTCAGAGGCATGTGAGAAGAGATTCAAATTGTTGAAAGATAGGCTTACTTCCGCTCCGGTGTTGACCTTAATGGAGGGTACAAAGGGTTTTGTGGTGTATTGTGACACATCCCGAGTGAATTTGGGGTGTGTGCTTATGCAAAATAGGAAGGTGATAGCTTATGCCTCTAGGCAACTAAAGGTACATGAGAGGAATTACCCCACTCATGACCTTGAATAAGCGGTCGTGGTGTTTGTTTTAAAATTTTGGAGGCATTATTTTTATGGGGTTCATGTAGATGTTATTACCGATCATAATAGTCTCTAATATGTGTTTACCCAAAATGATTCAAATTTTTGACAAAAAAGGTGGCTTGAGTTTTTGAAAGATTATGACATGAGTGTCCTTTATCACCCCAACAAGGCTAATGTAGTTGCGGATGCCTTAAGTCAGATGACTATAGGTAGTGTATCCCATCTTGATGAAGCCAAAAAGGACATAGAAAGGGAAGTGGATAGGTTGACTAGGTTGGGGGTGGTTGGAGAGTGCTCCTAATGGGGGTGCCAAAGTTCTTTATAACTCCGAGTCATCTTTAGTGGTTGAGGTGGCCTTGATATAGTTGAAAGAATCGGTTCTTGGCAAGTTGAATGAAACATTCTCCCTGGGGGGATGGTGTGTTAAAGTACCAAGAGAGATTATGTATTCTCGATGTAGATGGGTTGAGGGTTCTGATCTTACAGGAAGCACATGGGTCCCCCCGCTACTCAATTCATCCTGGGTCGACAAGAATGTAACAAGACCTAAGGGAAATATATTGGTGGGAAGGTCTAAAAAGGACATATTGGAATTTATCGCTAATTGTCCGAATGGCCAACAAGTAAAGGCCAAACACGTAAAGCCGGGTGGATTACTACAAGAGATCAAAATTCCAACTTGGAAGTGGGAAGACATCAATATGGACTTTGTAGTAGGTTTACCCCAAACCCAAAAGTCCTATGATTCCATATGGGTGGTTGTGGATCGATTGACTAAATCTGCTCACTTTATCCCCGTCAAGTCTTCATATTCAGTAGAGGATTATTCAAGAATCTTCTTAGATGAGATTGTGTGATGCCATGTCATTCCGTTATCCATCAAATCAGATTGGGGCGCATAATTCACATCTAGATTTTGGAGGTCGTTCCAAATAGGGTTAGGTACTATGGTGAAGTTGAGCACCGCTTTTCATCCCCAAACAGATGGTGAAGCGGAGCGTACAATACAAACCCTTGAAGGTATGCTTAGAGCATGCATTATTGATTTTAAAGGGAGTTGGGATAGGCATTTACCTTTAGTAGAGTTTTTCTACAACAACAATTCTCATTCATCCATTTCCATAGATCCCTGTGAAGCCTTGTAGTGTAGAAGGTGTAAATATCCTATTGGATGGTTTGAAGTGGGTGAGCCATCACTTCTTGGTCCTGAGTTGATTTATAAGACTCTAGAAAAGGTTCATATCATAAGGAACTGGTTGAAAATGGCCTATAGTCGGCAAAGGTCTTATGCCGATAATAAGAGAAGGGATTTGGAATTCAAAGAAGGTAATAAGGTGTATTTAAAACTTTCACCAATGAAAGGGGTGGTTAGGTTTCGCAAGAAAGGGAAATTGAGTCCTTTTTATGTGGGTCCCTACAAAATCTTGAAAAGGGTTGGTAAGGTTGCCTATGAATTGAAATTTCCTAGTGAATTGGCATCGGTTCATCCGTTTTCCATGTTTCTATGTTGAAAAAGTGGATCACTGACCTCGAGTCTATTCTTCCTAATGAGGGTCTTGGTGTCAAGGATAACCTCTCTTATGAGGAAGTCTCGTTTCAAATTCTTTATAGGCAAGTCAAGAAGTTGAGGAAAAAAGATGTGGTATCCGTAAAAGTGTTATGGAAAAATCAATTAGCTGAGGGTGCTACATGGGAGGCCGAGGGCGATATGAAGTCACGTTATCCTCATCATTTTGAGAATTATGGTAGCCATTCATTTTAGTTATATAATCATGACAAAGAATTTGTGAATTCTTGATTTTTGGGTGAAGTGTTGCAAAAATGGCATTTTTGAAAACCTCACAGTAAGTTTTACAGTGAAGTCACTGTAGTATTGCTATTAAAAACTTGAATTTTGCTTTTTGCTTGCTTTGATTTCATGTTGTGCATTTTGATAGGGTGAGTCTTAATGAAATGATAGGTAGCACGTAGTTAAAGTGAACTTTGTGCTAACTAACTCATATGATGAATGTTGAGCTCATAAGTGTAGTGACAAGTAAGTGCCACATGATGAAGTGTTTTGAGCGTTAGGTGTGGTAATATAAATTTTGATATTTGCCTTGTTGAAGTGACATGATTTATGTTAAATGGATATTGTTGATTGGTTGGGCTTCTAGTATTGAGTCTACTCCTTCCTTCAAAGGAATTTTAGTGTCTTTCATGGACAAATGTTCATAAGGAGGGGGGGGGGGATAATGTAACACCTTGAAAATCCAAGACTCATTGTAAATCCTAACATAGGTGTCATAAAGTCTAAACACTGTTTCTAAGTCCATTTTTAATTAATATAGGTCATTTAGGAGGTTTAAGAACCAAAACAACCAAAAACGTCCGGTAAGTTAGTTCAAAGGGATGTTAGTGTGCCTTAGCCTTTTGACTAATTTTTAGAAGTTGGAAATGTACGAAATTGGGTGGAAAGGTAGCTAACGGGTGTTTGAGTTATTTCATTATTGAAACATCTGGGTCAACTCCCCAAGGACCAACCAAAGGCCTTTGAGGAGGACCCTTGCAGTTCGATGCAACAATGACTAGCCGTGTACGTCGATGGGATAGATGACAACCCCTGTGTGGATTGATAGGGAATCGAGGCCACCGTGGTTCCACACTTAGAAAGATTCGTGAAGGATTTTTCTTACCTATCAACAGTTACATGCGACGGAAAAGGGTTGACGGGGCGTTAGTGGCTCGACGGGGCGTCGAGGCCCACAGTCATCCCACACTACAAAAAAATTTGAGTATGCCCTCGCCTGCAAAGTCTCTGATCAAGACGATGGAGTGTAGGACAGAGGGGGGGTTGTCCGTCGTCTCATCGGTGAGGGTCGAGTTTCACTATTAAATTGTAAATGGTTTCATTTAATTTATTAAATGGTTTAAGGGTTAGTTAAGGATTATGGGGTGATAAATTATGTTAATTAATTCCCTCTATAAATACCCTTAGACCTCATAAACCTAAACACATCTCACAAATTAAACTCTCTTCTTTCTGTCTTATTTGTCTCTCTACATGAACTCACTATTGAAGGCTAGCAAGAACTAGGGCTTGGAGGCTGAAAAAAAATGGTGGATTCTTCATTAAATTGTTGAGAAACATTAAGGTATGGGTTCTATTCACCTTTGATATTCTTTCCTCAAAGGGTTCCTTTAAAATAGATTTAAAAAAAGTTGAGTTTTCTTGTAGGTTCCATTCAATTACGAAAATGAAGTCATGAATTGAGTTGTTAATGAATTCTTAGGGTCATATTGAGTAGATTTACATGTAATTCAACTTTTTTATCATAAGTTTTGATGGTTTGATCTAATTGAAGAATATTATCCTCTATTCCTAACCCTAGGTAGTGATCTTGACCTATGTTGTATGGTGATCATTCAATTGAGTTGGTTGTATATTTACTATCATATGGTGCTACTATGATTAAATTAAGATTAATTATAGGCCAATCATGCTAGTTTTTGAGATGTGATTAAGGTTATCAATTATAATGTGAAATTAGCCTACATAACTTGACTCAAGTTGTGATCTAAAGATGAATTGTGTTATAGAGATGTTATTGACCTTGTTATTCTATTGTTTATCATTCTGCGATGATGTTACTCCCCAAGTTGGGTTGAGTTATTGGTTGATGGTAAGACCTTGATGATAGACTATGAGAAAGACTTGGTACGTCTTAGAATCTCCATCTTTACTTCCAATTATGATTAATTTTTGTTGAGCCATGATATTACATTGGAGTATGCCTTATACTAGGATTATAGGGTGGTATGATGTTGAATTGAAATGTCTTGACTATGTTTTGAGCTTGATTAAGTTGTATGTGCTATAAAGATGGTGAAAAATATCACTGAGCCTTAATATGTTGTGAAATGCTAAAGTCTTAACCTCAATTATATGAATTGTGATGAAAAGACTTATACTCATACAAATTTGAGATATTGATGATGATGATTATACAAGGGGTAGACCGTATGACCTAAATTAAGTCATGATTAATAATTAAAGTCATATAGAAATTTTGAAAAAGGGATTCTAGCTTAGAACCGAGTGAACTAGATAGAGAAGTATCCTTTTCCACATAGGGAAGGTAGGAACACTACATTACTCTTGAAATTGGAGACTATAATGCAAGGCGCATGAAGAGGGTCCCAACTAAATCTCTTAGTTCTTGAACTATATTGCCCCCATAGGAATACTAGTTAGTGGATTCACGTAGTTGCTTATGTTTTTGTACTACCTTAGCAAGTAGTATGCTTTCTTTGAGTCTGAGGTTTTATGACACCGGATTCCACACTAGCTCATGTGGTCTATGTCAGTAAGGGCAAGATGTTCCCAAAAGGTAAAACGAATTAAAGGACTTGAACTCTAACTTGGATAACGGAAGGGGTCTAGGTTACTCTAGAGTAGGGGTATGGGACTCTACGTAGACATTGCACTAGTTAGCCTTGAGGGGATTTTTAGGAGGAGATTCTTATATGTTTATGTTAGGATAATATATGATGCATGTATGATGACCATGTCATATTGTTGATACTATATGTTGATTAGTTCATTTATGAATATGCCTTGGATTATAATGATAATATACGATGAAATGCAGGACTAAATGCCATGATATGTAAAGTTTGACATTGGTCATGTTTTCTTGTTGAGGATACTTGATTGAGTAAGATTATGGGGCTTTTCTTGGTCATTGCACTTGTCGACTTGATAAAGACTTGTGAGTAGTTGTCTTGCTTATTATGATATGTTTAACTCTTATTCATTCTTGTGATATTATTCCTTGATGTTAGGGTTGTAGTAACTCATGGTTTCAAGTGTATTGGGATAAGTAGTAGTGGTTGAGATAGTAAGCATGTTTGGCTGATTAATTTGGCTTACTTGATTTTGCATTAAGCCCTTAAAGGGGTAGAATGACATGTTTTGATAAATAGTCCCTTTTTTGCATATTTTGGTTGTGTATGTGTATAAGATCTTATACATAGTACATGTGGAATACTAACCCCATTTTCTTTGCTTGTCCCAAACATTTTAGGTTTCGGTTGTTGAAGAATTTTGAAGGCGATATTGTTGAAGGCTTGGATTCTTCCTTTAATCCAAATGGGGTAGGTCCTCAACTTTCGAGGGCAATGTCATCTTCTAGCTTTGGACATATTTATGAGCTGATTTACTCTATCATTTCTTTCCTTGTTATTTGAATATTGTACTTTCGTGTGACCTATACATGGTCTTGTTTTGTGTGTGAATGTGTGCGCGCGCACTAAAAGTAGAAGGCTATGTAACCTTCCTATATGAAGTGTCTATGTATACTCGATATGATTATATGTTATGTGTATGTAGAGGTCTATGTAAACCTCAGAGTAGAGAAAATAAAAGTTTTATATTTTTCCACATTTTTCAACCTATGAATGTAATGATATGAAACTAAGAGGCTAGTCTTAGTCCTTCAAAAGGACATCGATGCCAGTTACGTCTAGGGGGAAAACCCAGATGTGACAAAGTATGTATTATTGGGTATTTGACTTGTATTGTTTGAATTTCGTGTAAAGCATATTCTCTCTCTAAATAATGGCTTTGATTGGTTTATATCTACTACTTGATAACATGAAAACGTTGGGATTGGAACTATGTCTTGAATGAACTTCTTAATAACCCTTTCCCTTGTCCTTAACGACGAATCGGTCTTGTATATGAGTTGAAGAGTTGGTATTGGTTATGACATTGAGTATTTCATTATGTGGTTGTATGATTGTTGTACTTTCTACATAAGTTCTTGCAAGCAAGAGGTAAGTCTTCTAAAGTCGTAATTACTCTCTTATGTTCATGTTAGCCTATAAATGTTGTTACAATGCTATTGAAGTATGTATGATGTGCTATGTATATATGTTGGGCTATAAATATGATAAAGGTGAGATCATGATAAGGATATGATAATTCAAGTTTATGATATTCTCTTGTATTCCTTACACAAGATGATTATGATATGTTAATCTCATTAATGAAGGATTGTGACGAAAGGAAATTCTCATCTAAACCTAAAGAGCTTATGATCATATTTATACAAGGAGTCAATATTCTATGACCTATGATAAGATTTAAACGAAATGATGACTTAAAGGTTATTCATGAAGGGACTTATAGCACCGATAGAGTAGATATGAGAGATATCCAGTCCTAGTTGGAAGGTAGGATCATAATGACTCTCATGAAATAGAGGCTGCAATGTATTGTGGAACTATGGGGTCTCTAATGTATCTCCGAGTTCTTGAACTATGTTGCCTTCATGGATACTAACTAGTGGATCCACCTAGAAAGCTATGTCATTTTTGGTTCTACTTTTGTTAGTAGACCACCTTATTTCAGTGTGGGGTTTTATGTTACCGGATTCCATGTTTAGCTCACATGGACTAATGTCGGTTAAGGAAAATGTTCCCTCAAGTGAACTGAAATACAAGCAAATATATATTCACTAGGGTGACTTGAAGAGTCTATTTAGTAAAGGTAGGGGTATGAGGCTCTACCTAGACATTGCACAAGTTGACTCTAAGGGATGTCCTAGGAGATCGTTCTTATGTAATATGATAACATGAAAGGTATGATGCTTATGATAAATGTTGTTACTCTTATATGAAGTTGGTTACGCTAAAGAACATCTTATTGGTCTATATTGCTTTATGAGGTGATGCCTACTTACGTTACAAGGTATATGAAGCAAAACTTTACTTATGGTCTCCTATCTTATCTACTTGGTTGTGTGGGGTTATGGGGATTCACATGACCATTGCACTTGTAGGTTGGGGATCAGATCATTTGTAAGTGTTTTGCATGTTATGTTTATATGATCTATTGAATATGAAATGTTAACATTACTCTATGATAATATGTCTTTGATTATGATCATGCTTTTATGTTGATGGAATGTTTAACTTGTATATGTTCTATGGTATATGCGCTGAGTATTTTCAAATGACTTAGCATACTTTCTAAGATATGATACTTTACATGCATGTCCTTTAATGTTATGTGCATATACCCATACTTAGTACATGTGGAGAACTAACCCCATTACTTTATATAACTACAAATGTAGGGTCCGACAACTGAATATTTGAGAAGGTCGATTGAAGAAGCTAGGAATTCTTTCTCCAAGTGTTTGGAGGTCGTCATTTTCGGGGATACTATCTTTTCGTACTCTATCTTATGAAGACTAGTAGTTATTAAGAATACTTTTGATTCCGTTTAAGTTTTTTTGGATTCTTTGGTATTAAGGCCTATATGGTATATTAAATTTTATTGGCTATGTCGCGATTCATATTCTTCAAATAATTTTTATATGAGACAACTTTTAGACTACCGCTACGTATGTTTTCATGATTGTTAAGTATGAAGTCTAAGAAAACTTCACATAGTATCCAAAAGTTTTAAATTTTCCACAAATTTTAACTGATGACATGTTATGACGAATGATAAGGGCTTGTCTGAGTCCTCTGAGAGGCCGCCGCCGCCAATCGCATCTGGGTGTACTCTGTGGATGTGAACAAATTGGTATCAGAGCATGAGATTAAATATACTTACAATCAAGGTTTCACTGAACCATATTACATAGTGTCTTGTGCATGGTTGTGAAATGCGCCACAATTATGGATGACAGGCTATGTGATGATTAGGAAAAATCTCTTTTCTTGATACATGTATGTCGTGCCTCTAAATTTTGACACTATTTGTCTTCTAGCATCTAATTACTTTCTTGTGGTTATAGGATATGAACACAAGAATGACAAACGCAAGAAGAGTAGGAGAAGAGATAAAGAATGTGCGAGCTACTCCCTAAGACAATCAAGTTCCTGCTCAAGTTCAAGCTTCTGCGAATGATCAAGTTTCGATCAATCCTTCAGCCATGACAGATGGTGAAGTGAGGGAAGCCCTATTCCAAATGTCCCAAGACATAACCACCCAAACTCAAGCTATTACGGAACAAGCTAACATAGAGGTTGTTCCTCTAGAGAACAAACATGCTAGTACCATGGCTAGCTGTCTAAGGGATTTTACAAGGATGAATCCTTCTATTTTCCTTGGATCAAATATTTATGAATACCTCCAAGATTTCTTAGATGAGGTCTATAAGATCTTGTTTGCTATGGGGGTAATTACTATTGAAAAAGCAACGCTTGCTTCCTATCAGTGAAAGGATAGTTGGGCCTTAGGAGGTGGTCCCGTGACTTGGGAGATCTTCGAAATGGCCTTTCTTGACAGATTCTTTCCAAGGGAGAAAAGGGAATATAAGGTATAGGAGTTCATTAGCCTTTGCCAAGGAGGTATGAGTATCAAGGAATACTCCTGAAAATTCATATACTGTCAAGATATGCTTTTTCTTAGGTTTCCAATGCTAGGGATGAAATGAGCCGTTATGTAATGAGGGCATCCGAAGATCTTGAAGAAGAATGTCATGCATCCATGATTTATAACAACCTGGATCTTTCTAGGTTTATTGTTAATGCTCAACAGGTTGATGATAGTCGTCTAAGGAAGAGGAACATAGAAGCTAAGAAGGCTAAGCCTGTTGAAAGTGGTTCTTCTAAGAATAGACTTGATGTGCAAGACAATCCTAAGTTCAAGAAGAGGTTTTGAAATAAGGTTCCTTCAAATTTCTCCAAGAATTGCAATGATAAATATTCTAATCTTAAACCTTAAAAGGGGAGAAATGTTGATCAACCAAGAGAAAGACCAACTTATGGTAAGTGTGGTAAGAAACATGTGGGTGAATGCCTTTTTGGGGGTAATAGTTTCTATTGTTGTGGCAAAGGTGGCCATATGTGAAAGAGTATCCTAATGTGAGAAGTCAAGGTAAAGGGAATGACAAAATTCAACCAAGGGGTCCTAGTTATGAAGCTAAAAAAAAGGAACCGTTTCTATGCACTCAAGGTTACGAGTGAACAAGAGAACTCTTGCGATGATGTGACGGGTATGTTACGAGTCTTCTCTATTAATTTATATGCTTTGCTTGGACCAGGTGCTACCCTTTCTTTTGTTACACCTTTGGTAGCTAGGAAGTTTCCTGTACTTCCCAATGTTTTGATTGAACCCTTTTTGATTTGTACACAAATAGGTGACTCCATGGTTGCAAAATGAGTCAATAGGAAATATCCTATAATGCTTCCCAATAGAGTTACTTATGTTGATTTGGAAGAACTGGACATGTTTGATTTTGACATTATTTTAAGTATGGATTGGCTTCATGATTGTTTTGATTCCATAGATTTTAGAACAAGGGTAGTAAAATTCCAATTCCCAAATGAACCCTTTTTAGAGTGGAAATGGTGGGGGGGGGGGATAATGGGTCAAATCATTTCTTGCTTGAAGGCTTCTAGGTTGATATCTAATGGTTGTCAATATCATGTCGTGAGGTTTAAGGACCTAGAATGTGACGATTGAGTCAGTCCACATAGTGAGGGATTACCCGGAGGTTTTCCCTAATGACCTTCCAGGCATTCCTCTCGAATGGAAAATTGACTCTGACATTGATTTGTTACCGGATACGAATCCTATTTCTATTCCTCTATATAGGATGGCTTCGGCTGAATTGAAAGAGTTGAAGCTCCAACTCAAAGATTTAGTAAACAAGGGTTTCATTCAATGTAGTATTTCTCCATGGGGTGCTCCGGTCTTGTTTGTGAAAAATAAGGATGGGTCCCTTAGAATGCACATTGATTATCGCCAACTTAACAAGGTCACCATAAGGAACAAGTATCCTCTCCCTTGGTTTGATGATCTATTTGATCAAGTCCAAGGGGCTAGCTAATTTTCCAAGATTGACTTAACGTTAGGATATCACAAACTTAGGGTGAGAGGTGAAGATGTTCACAAAATAGATTTCTGAACTAGATATGGTCACTTTGAATTTCTATCTATGTTTTTTAGGTTCACAAATGCTCTGACGACGTTTATGGATATAATAAATAGAGTTTTCTGAGATTACCTTGACTCATTTATGATTGTGTTTACTGATGATATTCTCATATACTCCAAGAATGAAATGAACATAAGAGTCATTTGATGTTGTCCTTGAAAGTCCTCAAAGAACACATCTTTACGAAAAATTTAGTAAGTGTAAATTTTGGTTGAGGTCAGTTGCTTTTCTTTGCCATATTATATATGGTAAGGGTGTAGAGGTTAATTCGAAGAAGATGGATGCAGTCAGAAATTGACCTAGACCTTTGATTCCTACTGACATAAGAAGTTTCTTGTCGGATCTAGCCGGGTACTATAGAAGATTTGTTGATGGATTTTCATCCATTGCTTCTCCTTTTACAACTTAGACCCAAAAGAAGGTGAAATTTTAGTGGTCAGAAGCTTGTGATAAAGGTTTTTAAGAGTTGAAAGATAAACTTACCTCCGCTTCGTTGTTGACCTTACAAGAGGATAATGAAGGCTTTGTAGTGTATTGTGATGCTTTCCGAGTGGGGTTGGGATGTGTCCTCATGAAACATGACAAGGTGATTGATAAAGCTTCAAGGCAACTCAAAATTCATCAAAAGAATTATCCGACTCATGACCTTGAATTAGTTGCTATAGTATTTGCCTTCAAAATATGGAGTCATTATTTGTATGGTGTTCATGTTGATATGTTTATTGACCATAAAAGTCTTCAATATGTGTTTACACAAATAAGTTAAATCTCCTATAGAGAAGATGGTTAGAATTTTTGAAGGATTATGACATTAGTGTCCCTTACAACCCTGGCAAGGCCAATGTAGTTGCGGATTCTTTAAGTCGTATGACTATGGGTAGTATGTCTTATGTGGAAGAAGAGAAGAAATAACTTGTGAAAGATGTTCATAGATTGGCTCTTTTAGGCGTGAGGTTAGAAGTTTATCCAATTGGTGGTTTTATGGTCCATCATAATTATAAGTCATCATTAGTTATTGATGGAGTTAAAGAAATTGGTACTTAATAAGCTCGATGAGTCATTCTCCCTATGGGATGGTGTTCTTAGGTACCAAGGGAGATTATGTGTACCGGATGTTGAAGATTTGAGAAATCAAATTCAAGAAGAATACCATGGTTCTCGTTATTCAATACATCCGGGTTCCACAAATATGTATCATGACCTTAGAGAGGTCTATTGGTGGGATGATTTAAAAAGGGACATAGCAGAGTTTGTTGCTAAGTGTCCAAATTGCCAAGAGGTTAAAGTTGAGCATCTTAAACCTGGTGGTTTAACGCAAATCATGGATGTTCCTACTTGAAAGTGGGAGGCTATCAATCTGGACTTTGTTGTTGGGTTTACTTGAACTTGGACGCAAAATGATTCCATATGGGTTAGTGTGGATAGGTTGACCAAATCTTCCCACTTTAATCCGTTAAATCTACGTATACCTCTGAAGATTATGCAAGAGTATACATTAATGAGATTATGAGTCTTCATCGGATTCCTTTGTCCATTATTTTAGATATAGGTGCCCAATTTACTTCTTGTTTTTGGAAATTTTTCCAAAAAGGTTTAGGTACACAAGTGAAACTTAGTACCGCTTTTCATCCTCAGACAGATGGTCAAGAAAAACGTACCATTCAGACCGTGAAGACATGTTAAGATCATGTGCTATTCATTTCAAGGGAAATTGTGATGATAATGTACTTTTGATTGAGTTCTCTTACAACAATAGCTATCATTCGAGCATCTCCATGGACCCTTTTGAATCTCTTTATTGTAGAAGGTGTAGATCTCCGGTTAGATGGTTTGAGGTTGGTGAGTCCGCACTCCTTGGTCCATAGATTATCTATGAGGTTATAGAGAAGGTTCGAATAATAAGAGATAGATTGAAGACATCCCAGAGTCGGCAAAAGTGTTATGCTGACAATAGAAGAAGAGAACTTGAGTTTGAAATATATGATTCATTTCTACTTAAAGACTTCACCTATGAAAGAAGTGATGAGATTCGGTAGAAAGGGGAAGTTAAGTCCCCATTATGTTGATCCTTATGAGGTTTTACAATGAGTTGGAAAGGTTACGTATGAACTTAAACTACCTACTGAAATAGTTTCAATTCATCCGGTATTTCATGTCTCTACTCTCAAGAATTCATAGGCGACACAATGTCTATTCTGCCTATTGAAGGTCTAGGGGTGGATGAGAACCTCTCCTATGAAGACATTCTGGTTGAGATCCTAGATCACCAAGTCAAGAAGCTGAGAAACAAGGAGGTTGTAAGACCCCGAAAATGAGATAAGGTATATATATAATAACATGTTTTTATTAAATTTATAATGTCCTAAATATACTTAAAATATAGTATATGGGCAGTAGCTAAAATATTAGAGGTATGGGAAGTCGAACGTTAAGATACAACTAAGACGTTCGACGACTAAGTCACCTAGATGCCTAATATGTGGTTCTATGTGTTTATGGGTGTTTAATTATGTTATAAGGTTCTAAAATTTCTTATTACATGTTTTATATAAAGTGTACAAAGTTTGAAGTTATTGGGAAGTCGAACGTCAAAGGGACGACCAACAGGTTCGACGACTAGTCGCTTATGTGCCTCACGTGTCTATGTATGACTAAATTTATATGAAATGAGTCTAATAAGTCTTTAAATGGTTAAATTTTTTTTTTAATTTTTTTATATGAAGTTTCGTGAAGTTTGGAGGTCAAACGCCCAAGAACGTCCAATGCGTTCAAAAGATAGCCCCTAAGACATTCATCGTATGTCATGACGGGTCTTAGACTGTTTGGACGTATTATAGGTGCTTTTTTTGGATGAAATTTATTTTTAAGGTGTCTGAATTTATAAGGTTCGTAATCACATTGGAAATGTATTGGTACGACTTCTAAAGGGCCTCAAAAGAGGCCCCATAAGAAGGACCAAAAGCTTCCTATGACACTACTTGGGCAGTGTCCATTGACGGACCCAACGATGAATCGTTGGTCCACCAACGGCCCGTCGTTCAGGTATCATATAGTTATACATGACTTCGTCAGTTCATAATCCAATTTTGGCTATGTATTAGGCAACGGAGGCCAGGCACGACCAGTCATGGCCTCGACGCCCCGTCCTTGCCATCGTCGAATGTTGCCTGTAACTGGCAGTATGTGTCTGTTTCATTTAAGGGGTGAATGGGAAATTCACCCCACGTACTAACCTTACCCTAATAGGTTTGTTTAGCTATTTTTGGGTGTATATAAATCATCAAAAACGTGATCACCCCATTCTAAAACCCTCTCACACGATTGAAGCCTTTCCCTCTAAAAATATTTCCCTTCAAACCTCCATTGTTGGTTATGTTCTATAACTGCTTGGAGCTGGGTTTTCTATGGATGAATCATAAAATTTTAGAGGTTTTCAACTAAAAAAGGTATGTTTATCTTCATCTCTAGTTATGTTTTCATCTAGAGAGCCATTCTCAAAGATTTCAAAAGAGAAAAAATATGATCAAACACTTTCTTATTCAATATGCAATAGGTTCTTTCTTACATTAATTTCAAAGGCGTAAAATGAATATATTGATGATTTTATACTTATTTTGAAGTTGTTTTCAATCCAATTGCATAATGAACCCATGCTTCTTCACAAAAATGGTTTAGCCTTGCATGGGCTTTGTGATATTGAATTACTATAAATTGAATTCTGATTCTATTACGTTGAAGTGACTGTATATGCTGTTATTTACATTAATTTATGCTGAATTTGTGTTGAAGGATCCATGAGTATCAATGTATGAAGATTTGAACATGAATAGCCTATGTTTCTACATGTTGCCTTGAAGTCAATTGTGAGATCGGTTGTGTAGATTTTTGATTATGTATTAAATGCTATAGATAGTATTTTAGAGTGATATAATGGATCAATTTTGTAGGTATAAATCCTTAATAATAATATTAAGAAAGTTTTGCATGAATTGATCTAGATTCCTTTAGACTATGAAGTCAAAAAGGAAAGTGTGTGATGGATCTCGAATTGTGATTAGATGAAGCATGATTCATCTTGATTTTTATATAATTAGATACTGCCTAATGAGTGTATTTTTGATAAAATATGGATGATGATCAAAGCCTTAGAGAGTTTATAGTATTGGTAAAATCTTCTATATTCTGGCAAATCGATAAGCCTAAATGCCTATGTTGTAACCTTAATCTTGAAGGTATGCAATTATGATTTAAATATGGTTAAATGCAGGTTTAGGTACTTCCTTAGACTTATAATATGTATGAAATATGATATAAATGAATGCAAGTGAAATTAGCTAATGATCTATGTTATTCTACTTTCCTAGTATGTTGATGTATTGTATTGTGTTATAGTATAATCTTGAAGCGACTTGTACATCATTTATTATATTTTTAAGTATAGTTAACTAGTTCCATATATATGAATTATTTGTAAACAAGGTGTATTGATCAATGAGGATCAAATGTTGAGGAGTTGGTAAGAATGCTTATTTCCTCTATTCTTCTACTTCTCTATTCTTTATAAAAAATGTTGATGAAGCCTTGTATGACATTGTGTGGTATGGTCGACTTATGGTGGCGGTGCTTACTTTATTTTCATCATATATGTGTTTACCATGGCCATGAAGGCAAATTGATGAATATATGAGCATGTGCTTATGATGATAGTATGTGAAGCTTGCCTACTTTGCTATTCTAGTTGTGATTTAGGTTATATGGCTATTGTGTAAGCATGTGTATATCCATGTTAGGGTGAAGTATAGGTTCTTACATTGATGAGTTAAAAATGGTAAACGATCCCTTACCTATGTACCCCTTCGTGAATGCATGAATGGTATAAGTTAGGAGTCTTAAGTGTAATATAAAGTTTGCTTGTCTCCTATGCTATTGTGTGTTTTGTGGTTTGTGCTTGATGGTATATTATGGTCTAAGAGGGTGGATGCCTCAACATGTTGTTGATTGCCATGATGTGATTATGTTGACCAATGTACACACACTCTCACTCACACGCATGTTACAAGTAGTATAGGTCATGGTGTCCAAATGAAAAGTTGTTATCATATTCACTAATGTCTACTACTACGCATGTAAAGTATATGTATGTGAAGTATGTTATGTATTCCTTACTAGATGACTTTATAGGTGTACTAGTATGGTTAAAGGTATGGGACTTTGCCTATGCATTGCACATGTGTACCTTGATAAGATAGTTTTAGTTTTGGTTTCTATATGTATGAATATGTATGTATGAGCTTGTGTGACTTAATGTGCTATGTGAAAGGTTTGCTGACATATATGTATATACACACACATGTATGAAGATATAGTAAATAAAGGGGCCTTGAATGGTGTATTCATGTGTACCCTAAACTAGATGATGCTTGACATATGGTATGTTCATGACAATGGATGCTTTACATGATTTAGGTTGATGAACTTCCATCTATGATCTATGAGTTAAGCATATGAGGGGATGACTCTCCTAAACCTATGATTTATAAAGTAAAAATATAATAAAGGCTTATAATGATGGGAACTTAGCGTAGAACCGAGTAAACTTTAATAGTGTTTGTCCGTTCCTATGGTAGGAAGGTAGGTTACCATAAATCTCATGAGGTAGATAACCACAATGCCTCAATGGGCATAAATAGGGTTTCCATAAGTTAATAACTAAAATCCCTAATCTTTGCATAAAGAGGGTTTTCACATGTACCTCAAAGTTCCATAACTATGTTTACACCATAAGATACTAGCTAGTTGATCCACCTAGAAATCTATGTCACATTTGGTTCTACTTTTGCCGGTAGACCACCTCCTTTCAGTGTGGAGTTATATGACACCTGATTCCATGTTTAGAATCACATGGTCTATGTCCGTTAAGGCAATAGTTTCCCTATAGTTAAATGGACAATGGAAGTTAAATGACTAGGACCCTAAATAGAATGACTTAAGGGAGGTTACTTAGGATAGGTTTAAGTAATGAACCCATCTAGACATTGCACAAGTAGCTCCTTAGGAAGTTCTAGGAAAGAGTTGTAATGCATGTCACTATGTATGTGTTCCTTATGCATGACATTGTAGTATTTGTCAACTTGTTATGAAGATGTGCATGATATGAGTCTTTATGCATGATGTTGATCTTGTTGACTATATGATGAAGGTCTTCACTTAACTATTTCTATGTGGTATTATACTTCTATGATGGTATGCGTTGTCTTTTGTAGATGATATGTATTATTTTCCTTGTGGTCCTAAGGTGATACATTGCACCAAGTATCCCAAAAGGATTACTTGGGAGACTAATGAATTAAAAGAAATAGTTCACTGTAAAGAGGAATTAGCTCACTGTAATTGACCTCCAATTGGACTTAAATTCTATAAGTGCTTTTCTATGATGTTTGGCCTTTGATTGTTTTGAAAATGATATATATATTCTGTTGATAAAGTTTTTATGATGATTTACTCAAAATGGCATAAAGTATGATTTCAAAGAAAATGTCCCTTTTAAATGCATGTTTTTGCATGGTTGCCATACTAGTGCATTCTTGTACTAATCCGATTCTTCTATACTTTTTATACAAAGCTTAGGTTATGGATGCTTAAAGGATGTCTTGAATGGTGAAGAGCTTGATAGGTGATTTCCCAAGCTCAAGGAAAGGAATCCTTAAATCCAAGGATGTCCTAATCTATACTTATTGTAAAGTCCATTAAGTATTGTATAGTTTTATATTATGTCTTAAGGGCCGTATCCCTGATGTATTCTAATGATGTTGAGAATGTCAAAGATACTTAGAGTGTATATATGTATTATGACTTATATTTTACATGTATATGAAGTAAAGTTTCTAGCAGATGTGGTGCTATGAAAAGTTTTAAATTTTCCGCTAAATTTACTATGTCGATGCGATGAATTATAACTATGGGCTTGAATAAGACCTCCGAGAGGTCAAGTACGAAATTTTACTTCTAGGGGGTGCTCCCCGGTCGTGACAGAAGTTGCCTCTGTAAAGGTTCAATAGAGGAACCATCTTGCTGAGGGTGCAACATGGGAGGCCGAAGCTGACATGAAGTCCCGCTACCCTCATCTTTTTACTCCTCGAGGTTAGACAATCCTCTTAGTAAAGAAATTAATGAATAATCAGGAATTTGACTTGTTTCTTATTAAGTGTATGTTTTGGTAAAAGTTGTACCTACTAGAGTTTCAAGGAAATGCCCTTATACTCTATTCTTGCACTTATATGAAATCTGTATGCATGTCTTCTTGAGATTTTGCTGTTTTGTTGTTGTCTTGAAAAAAATTATTGCATGGTAACTCCTTGATGTATTTTTAGTTCATGATAATGTTGGGAAGGAAGTTCTTCACTATATGTTATGAATATGGAGCATTTATGTGTTGTGCATCATAAATCGAGTGCTATGTGTAATGTTGTAATATGTGTTGAAAGGAGTCGTGAAGTACTCCTATGAGTTATGACTCATTAGGATTTTATGTTATTGTTGGTTGGTCTTCTAGTGTTGAGTCTATCCTTACCCTTCAAAAGGATTTTAGTGTCATTCAGGGGTGAATGTTCCTAAGGGGGGATAATGCAACACTTAGGAAATGCCATGACTTAGACTAGAGCTTAATCTATTGAATAATGTTAAAAATTATTTTTATAGACCTATCTTAATGTAATAAGTCCGTTTAAAAAAGGTTAGAGCCAAAACGATAAAGAAAGACCTTGACATCCGAAAACTAGCTAATTTGAACTAGTTGACGTCCCTATGTTTCACGAAGGTTTCGAAGTGTCAAATGAAATCATAAATTAGTAAAAACAGTTTGGATAGGTATTATGCAGTAGAAAGGGTACAAACGTTCGGTAACAGCACCCCAAGGACCACCAAAACGGTCCTTGGGAAGGACCCAAACTTGAGTGAGCAGGTAGATTTGAAGGGCTGCTATGCAACGCACGACCCACGCGCAGTGTACTGCCACAAGATTTGTGAGGCAGCCTCATGACGCGAGGCTCACACGAGGCTCATTGCCTTGACCAAAATATTCAGAAAAAAGAATGGGAATTGGCCCTGCGGCGCGCAACCACTTCCCAAATTCGTTGAAATCGTATTTTTGGTAATTTAACTTCATAAAAAGACCCATTTAAGTGAAGGGTCTTTTTGGTATCTTGTAGGACGACTATATATTGATTCTTGGTCAGTTTTAGACCACTTTTTACACACTAAATATGATTCAAATGAATTTCTCTCATGTCTCTCAAGAACACTCTCTTTTCCAATCTCTATTGAAAAACAATAAAAATTTAAGGAAGAAGATGATGACTTCAAGATCTCCATTCAATTTTTTCGGATTATTCATCAACAAAGTATGGGTTTTTAATTCTTTGTATTCCTTTCCCCAAGATTTCCTTTCAAAGATGATTGTCAAGAATTAAACTTCTAAGTTTTTTACTCTAGAAAACAAGTTTTCTTCCTAACTAAAGATTTATGACTATTGATGAATAACAATGATTTTCTATTTATTAACTAACGTATTGTTGGGTATTTGAGTTGTAATGTTTGAATTTCGTGTGAAGCATGTTCGCTCTCTAAATAATGGTTTTGATTGGGTTATATCTACTTCTTGATAATATGAAAATGTTTGGATTGGAACTATACCATTAATGAACTTCATAATAACCCTTTCACTTGTTGTTAACTACGATTGGTCTTGTATATGACTTGATGAGTTTGTATTGGTTATGCTATTAAGTATTTCATTATGTGGTTTTATGACAATTGTACTTTGAACATAAGTTCTTGAATAAGGTTCTTGGAAGCAAGAGGTAAGTCATCTAGAGCTGTAATTACTCTATTATTTTCATATTAGCTTATAATTGATGTTACAATGCTATTGAAGTATGTATTATGATGCTATGTACATATGTTGGTCTAAGAATATGTTAAAGGTTAGTTCATGATAAGGATATGATAATTTATGTTTTTGATATTCTCTTGTATTCCTTACACAAGATGATTATGATATGGTAATCTCACAAATGAAGGGTTGTGACGAAAGGAAATTCTCATATAAACCTAAAGAGCTTATGATCATGTTTATACAAGGATTTAATCTCCTATGACCTATGATAAGATTTAAAAATGATGACTTAAAGGTTATTCACAAAGGGACTTAAGCTTAGCAACGATGGACTAGATATGAGAGGTGTCCCGTCCCTAGCTTGAAGGTATCTTCACAATGACTCGCAGTAGATAGAGGCTTCCATGTAATGTAGAACTATGGGTCTTTAATATATATCCTAGTTCTTGAACTATATTGCCACCATAGGATACTAGCTAATTGATCGACCTAGAAAGCTATGTCATGTTTGGTTCTACTTCGGCAGATAGACCACCTTCTTTCGGTGTGGGCTTTTATGACACCATATTCCATGTTTAGATCACATGGTCTAATATCGGTTAAGGAAAATGTTCCCTCAAGTAAAATGAAATACAAGCAAATGGGCGTTGACTAGGGTGACTTGAAGAGTCTACTTAGTATAGGTAGAGGTATGAGACTCTACCTAGACATTGCATAAGTTGACTCTAAAGGACGTTCTAGGAGATTGTTCTTATGTAATATGATAAAATGAAAGGTATGATGTTGACGATACATCTTTTTACTCTTATATCAAGTTGGTTATGCTAAATAACGTGTTATTGGTCTTTATTGCTTTAGGAGGTGACAACTACTTATGTTACAAGTTATATGAAGCAAAGATTTCCTAACATGCTTACTAACATTCTATTACATATATAATTGTTCACCATCAACCATCTAACATTAAGATCATCAAATGAAAGAAATAGTTTATTATAACGATAAAGATGTACTTGCCAAAATGGCACCAATACAATGTCTGAACCAAATCGGAAAAAAACGCTAGTGGAACAGACTCCAATAGCTCAATCCTACCACTAAGATAGAATGTAAATGAGCAAGAATCCACGAAAGCATGAGGTCCTACCAAGTCCGGATTAATGCGTGACGTCCGGATGATTGCAGCGTTGATCCTGTAGCTCTAGCGTCCGCTTGTGCCTGCATCTAAAAGTTTAGATTTGTATAGGGTTAGTGCACACTTATACTAAGTATGGGTATATTCAATGACACACCAAGGACATTCATGAGTAAGAATAACATGATTATAGAAGGTCAACTAAGTGGACTTGCCAAATTGAGATTAGGAAAGTGAGTGAACTTTCCAAATTTTGATTAGGAAAGTTTATGAGCTTTCTAAATTTGGATTAAGAAAGTTATGCCATGAGAGTAACATGCACCATCATACTTAATATTTTGCACACATCACACAAAATTGTACACATATCACATATCATAATTCATATAACACATAACGTTGTTCATATTATTAATTCGTATGCCATGAGACCTTGGTAATCATGGACTTGACATTAAGACTTCCCAAAATAAGGGCTCAATATATGTGACCTCAACTAGGGAGTCCGCTTTAGCAAACAAACAATCTGCTTGTAGTTTAAGACTTTCATCGGGTTAAATATGTACTTCATTTCATTTCATTCATGGTCTAGTGTAAACACCAGCTATACCTAGGATGTAGTTTAAGACTTTCATCGGGTTCGTTGTGCAATGACCAAGAATGGCCTAATTCATTACTTGAGTCTAACTCACCTCTGGATTATCATATCCTAACACTTTTGGTATCATTCGTTTCATTATGTGCATCATTTGAGGCTGACCTCATTCATTTATTGTGAACTTTAACTTTAACCGACATAGATCATGTGAGCATCACAAATCGAGTGTCATGTAACCTCACAAAAAAAAGAAAGAATCACCGGCCAAAGTGACCACAAACATGCTAGCGTACATGGGAATTGAACCCCGCCAGATCCCTATATTGGCAATATAGGCTCGAAGACTAGGAGATATAAGGAGAACCATACCCGGCTTGCCGGACACTCTCATCTCATGAGAGTTACGTGAAACTTTTCCCTTCCTGAAAGAAGGCATCACCGCTTATAGTTAGTCTATCGGTTCTCAGTATAAAGTCTATTATATTTAACTCATACGTCAGGGAAGCTGTCTTATAGTCTGAGGACGTCATATCTCAATTGATGATTTCTCATCTCATCATTAGTATTGAGTGTGTTAATCTCAATACTTTCATTAGAGTGTACATAGAGACTGGTATCTTCATTAATTTTACACTCTCATAGATGAGTACGTTTTGTTAACATTTACTTAGTCTCATTATAGATTTCTCTCATATGTTACATTAGCCTCATATCATGTTATCACCACATTCATGAACATTAGCACATTTTCTCTTCATAATTACTCACCCCTTTTTACGTGAATGTTCATTTCATCATATGCCAATGCACTTGGCCATTTGTGTGTTTCACACTCTTACTTAACCCTTCTAGGGTTTCATCATTTCATTACATAATAATCATTTCATGGTATGCCAATAAACTCAGCCATTTAGTGTGTTTTACACTCGTACGTAACCCTTCTAGGGTTACATCATTTTATTAAATACATCTTAGGTTCACTTATTTTTAAACGTATGCTAGACTTACGGGTCTATACATACAAGCCATGAGGCTTCATTCATAGTTCGTTTAAATGATTCATATCTTTCTAAGATTATTTAATACAAACTTATGAATCTTGTATGTATGCCAAGATCTCGATTTTGACCTAAGTGGGAAACATTATTCTTGAAGATTTAACTCACGTATGACTTATGCATCTATAAGTAATATGGGCAAGACAACCCGGTTTTCAAATATCTTGAAAAACACTTACATTTTTTTTATTCATTTTGGTTTGATCCATATGACTTATGGACCCAAGTTCAAGCCCCAATGCCTTCATTTTATTTTTCCTTTAATTTCTCTCTTCATTTTTCGCTTAATGGAACTAAGAGGATACTAGATCGAACCCCCACAACCTCATTTACTTTTTATTTTCATTGCCTTTAAATTTTCTTCACTGCCTAGAGGTCTTGGGTTTGATTTCCACGCCTCACATATTTTTTACTCTTCCTCAAATCTGATTGAGAGGTGGTGGGTTCAAATCCCACTCCTCTCATTTCTTATTTGTTTCTTTTAAGTTACATTTTCCAGGGAATACCATGTTTCGAATCCCCTTCACCACATTTCTTTTTACTTTTTTGTTTTCATGGTTTTTTACATGGTGAGGTTACGGGTTCAATCCTCCATTAACTCACTTGTTTTCATTCATTTTTTTCAACATTTTGAACCCTCTTTTCTGATCGAATTTCATCAATAGAAGCTGGAAATTTTCTTTTAATTTTCAGCACCCTTTCTTCAAATTACAACTTAATTCTTAGGGGAATGTCGTAGTGCATTTAGAACGTTTTAGGTGCGTTTTCATGGATTCGTTTAGACAAGAGATTATCCCTCAAATTAGCCATATTTAAAATCATATGAACATCACATTTACATCACATTTACATCAACATGTGTACATGAAATATAAAGAACTATCATGCGCTTTCAAGTCCTAAACCATGAACAATAGCCACGACAACACACACATAAACACATAGTTACATTTTCGGAAGCATCAGTATAAGTCACATAATTCCAAATATACAAATAAACGCATAATCATCACGAAAGCACGTTTAATCCCTAGTTTTATACCAGCAGACATAACAAACCTATGATTCAATGGGAGATAGTGACACGAACATGCAACGGGGAACAATCCTAGTTTTTGGAATGAATATTCTGAACGTTAAGGGGTATCTTGGGAAAGGGACAAGAGACAAGAGAACCCATACCTTTTTGAAGTTCAAACCTCAACTTGATTCCCAAAGAACCCCTCCAAACACATGTCCAAATCCAAGAGCTTCAATACCAACTTGACGGGAAAACCCTCTATTTGCCTAACATGTTTGATTAGTTGTTTGTTTATAATTTTTTTTGCGAGTTCTTCAAATATGAATAAATTTAGTTTACCTACTGTTTTTGTACGTTATTTGGAAGATAAAAACGTGAGTGAGAGTGGTAGAGATGTATGAGAGAGAGATGAGCGTGGGAGAGAAGATCTTTCTTAGGCTTAGGCGTCTAGTTTAGGACTTAGTCAAATAAGGTTTTATTTAATTATTAAAAATTTGATTTCATTTTATTTTCAATAAGCTAATAAATAATAAATACAAATTAATTACATTAATTTACCAACTTAAATTAAAAACAATTTAATTCATTGCTTCCACGTAGGTTCGAACCCGGGTGGAGCAAGACTTCACTTCAAGAGCCCAATTTCGGCCCTCGCACCCCAAAATGCCCCTCTACATTATTAATTAAATAATTAATTATATATTTAGGGTTATTATGGTACTAACCTTATCCAAGAAAAATACTATTTAACCCCTAGAACCTCCGAACCTAAAATTTTCCCTTTTTAAGTCTGGTAAAGACTCCTTCATGTAAATCTTCTTATTCCAGAGTTCTACATGGTGGGACCCAAGCTATACTAGCTCAACTAACTCCCCAAGTTAGTTGGCTTGGATGTAGCAAGGGTTCCGAGGTCTGGTTCACGTGCATCAATCCGTGTAAACCCGGTCTAGTCATTCGCATTCTAGACACATTAAGCATTACTTAGCATATCCATTTTAAGGGTTGTTACATTATCCCTCCTTAGGAATACTCGTCCCCGAATGACAGTACCGTTTACCAAAAATAAGTAAGTTATCTATAGAATGTATGCATACATAGGTAATTCAATACTCTCCATTGGTGAATATCTGATTCATATATTAACATGATAGTGCACATCTTTGAAACCTACTAGTAGCTTCACATTAATAGACTAAGGAACTCTTTCCCAAATTAGTCTCATCGAAGCATACAACATAAGTAAACATGTAAGTCATACAAATCAGCAACCAACATGATGACTCAAACATATTAACCTCATACTAGTGCATAAACACCATATAGAGTCAAATACTTGAAGGTCTAATTAAGGCTACTAACCAGAGACTTGACCAGAGGTGCATTCCCCTACACCCCCAGACTTCAGTGCGAAGAATCGTTGCCTCCTTTGAGCCTCTTCTCTTGGACCATCAGATTGAACTCTCTCCTTCCCTTGTTCTTGACTTCTTCTAATCGTACAATCCTTCACCATGTGACCCGATTTTCCACAACTGTAACAAGCGTTAGTGCCCATCATACACTCTCCTCCATGTAGTTTGCGACACTTCTTGCAAGGTGGTGTCTCCTGAGTTTTATAGTTTTAAGAACTTTAGGGAGTAATCCTTGAATGACATCGAGCCCTGCTTAAGGCTGATGAATTCCTCAACCTTAGCCTCCTCCATTTATCTGGGAAATAACCATTGTAGAAAATCCATCTTTAAAAGATCCCATGTAATATGACCTCCTTCTAAGGCTGTTCTATCCTGCAACACTTTATACCAGGATTGAGCTACATCCCTTAGCTGGTAAGATGCCAACTCGGACTTATCCACATCCATCAAAACTAATAGCCTGAGCTTTTAAAGTGCTAGTTAGGATCATCTGTACAAGCGTTGTCCTTACTTCTCCATCTTTCAACCCAGCTGGGTTAACATGCATCTCTTTTCCAATAGCTGGAGCGTGGGAAGGTACCTGAATTACCCCAGCAGCTGCTCCTTCAATCTCTCCGCCTGCTTTTCTCCTTGTATTCATATTTCGGGAAATTCAAGAGTTGATGTTAGATACACTCTTAAAACCAAGAAATAAGACATTAGAGAAGGAACGATAAGATTAGAAGAAGGGAAATTTTTTCTACGAATCATGCAGACTCTAATCTAGGATTGTGGTGCACTTCACTACCATGACTTAGAAGCTACTCAATGTGGTTGATGTGAACTTATTATCCTCGTAATTTAACCTAGCGCTATGATACCAACTTTTTCACGACCGTAATGTATACCCCAAACAAGACCTGCGTCGTTCACCTCTCAGAGGTCGCAAACAAGCCTACATACGTCATTCTTACTTCATCTAGATTAATTTTAGCGAAAAATTTGAAACTATTTGTTTCCTAACATGCTTACTAAACATTCTTTTACATATAGAATTGTTCACCATCAACCATTTAACATTAAGATTATCAAATGAAACAAGTAGTTTATTATAACGATAAAGATGTACTTGCCAAAATGGCACCAATACAATGTCTAAACAAAAATTGAAAGAACGCTAGTGGAACATACTCTACTAGATCAATCCTACAACTAAGCTAGAATATAAATGGGCAAGCATCCTCGAAAGCATGAGGGCCTACCATGTTTGAATGAATGCTTGACGTTAGGATAATTGCAACATTGATCCTGTAGCTCTAGCGTCCGCCTGTGCCTGCATCTAAAAGTTTAGAGTTCTAAAGGGTTACTTCACACTTGTACTAAGTATGGGTATATTCAATCACACACCAAGGACATGCATGAGTAAGAATAACTCTTTCCAAGAAACATAATAGACGGTCAAGTCAGTGGACTTGCCAAATTGATATTAGTAAAGTGAGTGAACTTTCCAAATTTGGATTAGGAAATTTATGCCATGAGAGTAACATGCACCATCATACTTAATATTTTGCACACAGCACAAAACAACATACACATAACACATATCACAATTCATATAACACATAACGTTGTTCATATCATTTATTCGTATGACATGAGACCTTGGAATCATGGACATGACATTAAGACTTCCCAAAATGAGGGCTCAACATATGAGACCTCAACTAAGAAGTCTGTTTTAGTAAGCATAGAGTTTGCTTTGTTCATTCATACGTACTTCATTTCATTTCATTCATGGGCTAGTGTAAACACTAGATATACATAGAATGTAGTTTAGGACTTTCATCGGGTTTGTTGTGTAATGACCAGAAATTCCCTAATGTCATTACCTTAGTTTAACTCACCTCTTGATTATCATATTCTAAAACCTTTGGTATCACTTGTCGCATTATGTGCATCATTTGAGGCTGACCTCATTCATTCATTTGGAACATTAACTTTAACTGAAATAGATCATGTGAGCATCATGAAATCCAGTGTCATGAAACCCCACACCAAAAAGAGGTAGAATCACCTGCCAAAGTGACCCCAAACATGCTAGCGTACATGGGAATTGAACCTCGCTAGATCCCTATATTTGCAGCATAGGTTCGAAGATTAGGAGATATAAGGAGACCCATCCCCAGCATGACAGACAGTCTCATCTCATGAGAGTTACGTGAACCTTCACCCTTCCCTAAAGAAGACATCATCACTTATAGTTAGTCTATCAGTGCTCAATATAAAGTTCTTTTACATTTAACTCATACGTCATGTAAGCTGGATTATAGTATAAGGACATCATAGCTCAGTAGATGATGTCTCATTTCACCATTAGTATTAAGTGTGTTCATCTCAATACTTTCATTAGAGTGTTCATAGAGACCGGTCTCTTCATTAATTTTACACTCTTATAGGTAAGTACGTTTTGGTAACATTTACATAGTCTCATTTGAGATTGCTCTCATCTTTTACATTAGCGTCATATCATGTTGTCACCACATTCATTAACATTAGCACATTTGCTCTTCATAATTACGCACCCATTTTTACGTGAATGTTCATTTTATCATATGCTAATGCACTTGGCCATTTGTGTGTTTCACACTCTTACTTAACCTATCTAGAGTTTCATCATTTCATTACATAATAATCATTTTATGGTATGCCAATAAACTTGGCCATTTAGTGTGTTTTACACATGTACTTAACCATTCTAGGTTTACATCATTTCATTACATACATCTTAGGTTCACTTATTTTTAAACGTATGCTAGACTTATGGGTCGATACATACAAGCCATGCGGCTTCATTGATAGTTCATTTAAGTAATTCATATCTTGTATGTATGCCAAGATCTCGATTTCAATCTAAGTGGGCAGCATTATTCTTGAAGATTTAACTCACTTATGACTTATGCATCTATACGGAATATGGGCAAGGGAACCCAATTTTCAAATATTTTGAAAAACACTCACAATTTTTTTTAATTCATTTTGGTTTTATACATACGACTTAGGGACCCAAGTTCGAGCTCCAATGCCTTCATTTTATTTTCCCCTTAATTTCTCTCTTCATTTTCGCTTAATCGAACTAAGAGGATATGGGATCGAACCCCCACAACCTTATTTTTTTTAATCATTGCCTTTAAATATCTCTCGTTTGGCCGAGGGGTTGTGGGTTCGAACCCCCACAACCCCTCTTTAATTTATTTTAATTTTTCTCCTTAAATCTGCCTACGAGGTCGTGGGTTCGATTCCCACGCCTTACATCTCTTTGTTTTCATTTCCTTTGACTCTCCTTTACTGCCTAGAGGTCGTTGGTTCGATTTCCACACCTCATATATTTTTTATTTTTCTTTTACTCTTCCTTTAATCTGATTCAGAGGTGGTGGGTTCGAATCCCACTCCTCTCATTTCTTATTTTTTTTCTTTTAAGTTACATTTTCCAGCCAATACCATGTTTCGAATCCCCTTCACCACATTTCTTTTTACTTCTTTGTTTTCATGGTTTTTTACATGCAGAGTTCACAGGTTCAATCCTCCATTAACTCACTTGTTTTAATTCATTTTTTTCAACATTTTGAACCCTCTTTGCTGACCAAAATTCATCACTAGAAGCTGGAAATTTTCTTTTAATTTTTCAGCATCCTTTCATCAAGTTACACCTTAGTTCTTAGGGGAATTTCGTAGTACATTTAAGAACATTTTAGGTGCTTTTTCATGGATTTGTTTAGACAAGAGATTATCCCTCAAATAAGCCACATTTCAACTCATATGAACATCACATTTACCTCAACATGTGTACATGAAATATGAAGACTATCATGCCATTTCAAGTCCTAAACAATGAACAATAGCCACAGAAACACATACATACACACGTAGTTACATTTTTGTAAGCATCAACGTAAGTCACATAATTACAAACATACATATAAACACATAATCATTACGAAAACACGTTTCATCCATAGTTTTGTACCAGCAAACATAACCAACCTATGATTCAATGGGAGCTAGTGAAAGGGACATGCAATGGGGCACAATCATAGTTTTCGGAATGAATATTCTTAACCTTGGGGGTCTCTTGGGAAAGGGACCAAGAGAGAAGAGAAACAATACCTTTTTGACGTTCAAACCTCGACTTGCTGCTCAAAGAATTCTCCAAACACCTCTCCAAATCCAAGAGCTTCAACACCAACTTGACGGAAAAACATCGATTTGCCTAACGTGTTTGATTAGTTGTTTGTTTATAATTTTCGTTGTGAGTTATTCAAGTGTGAAGAACTTTAGTTTACCTACTGTTTTTGCACGTTATTTAGCAGAGAAAAACGTGAGTGAGAGTGATAAAGACATGAGAGAGAGATGAGCGTTAGAGAGAAGAGTTTTCTTAGGCTTAGGAGTCTAGTTTAGGACGTAGTCAAATAAGGTTTTATTTAATTATTAAAATTTGATTTGATTTTATTTTAGATCATCTAATAAATAATAAATATAAGTTAAATACATTAATTTACCAACTTAAATTAAAAACAATTTAATCCATTGCTTCCACGTAGGTTCGAACCCGGGTGGAGCAAGACTTCACTTCAAGAGCCCAATTTCGGCCCTCTCCCTCCAAAATGCCCCTCCACATTATTAATTAAATAATTAGTTATATATTTAGGGTTATCATGATACTTCTCTTAGCCGGGAAGAGACCATTTTACCTTTAGAACATCCAAACCTAATATTTTCCCTTTTTAAGTTCGGTAAAGACTCCTTCAAGTAAATCTTTTTATTCGAGAGTTTATATGATCAAACTTACTTTTCAAATAAGAAGTAAAACTGTCGTATCAAGTAAAGAACCCAACTAATGATGTTTATATCGATCCGACGAGGAAAATAGTCCAGACTTAACTTTATTCTATTATTATTATTATTTAGTCAACTGTTTCCTTAATAAACAAAAGACAAGAAAGGGAGTTTTTATTTCTAAATTAATGAAAATAATTGACTAAATTAAAGTAAACAACTAACATATACAAATCTCGGAGCTTAATCAATTAATAAAAGTAACTAGGTCTTTAGTGTTCCCCATAGGTTCCTAACTTGATAATTCTAACTATAACAATTCTCTCCTAGTATCTTGCATGCAAAGTGATAAGTTATGTATCTCTAAATCCTTGGTCCGGCATCTAGAAAATTTCACTCCGCATATTGGTCCGGCTTCGTGTGTTGCTATATAACCCTTACCTTTACCCTATAGTAAGCATTGTTTTCGATATTTGACTAAGTTATTACCTCATACCAACCGACACTAGCCTATTAGATAGTGTACACTAAATCTATGTTGATAATTCTTTTCCTATTATCTACTTCCTTGGTCCGGCAAGTAGCATTAAGGTGAGACTTAATGTTGGCCATTCGTTAAAAAGAGATCTAAACGAAAAAATTATCAAATGCATGCAAGACACTATTCTAGAATTTCTATTTTAGTTAGATTTTACCTCATTATTCACCCATGGTTCCCACAACCGTAGTTATGGAGTTTAGTTACCCATGGTCACAATCACACTATTCATATATTTAATATAAGAATTCATGCACATACTTTAATGAGAAAGAATAAAATCCAGAAATTCACTTGATTAATCAACAAAAACACCAACAATCAATTCCAGAAAAAGTGTAGCAATCACTGAAATTAATTCTTCAATACTTGAACAAAAGAACTAAAAATTATCGAAATGTCTAACCAAAAGTCTAACGAAAAGTCTAACCAAAAGTCTAACCAAAAGTCGAACGTAAAGTCTAACCCCCAAAATGAGGTTTTTCAAACTATTTATAATAAAAACAAAAACCTAATAAAAAAAATTCTAATTACTGAAAATCTGTCCAAACGCGTCTGAGTTAACGGACCTCTTGATAGACCGTAGTGGTCGCGATGGGCCGTCATGGCCTCCATCCTCCCATACTTCACAAATTCATCTACTACTTTCTTCATTACCCTTAACGAATAGGTATGATGGACCGTTCAAAGCACGATGGTCCATCGAGGGTCTCTGTTCAATAATACTTTAACTTCTTGGAATTTGGGTACTGGGACTACTCTCTGATCATTACGGAGAAAAAGCAGGACGGACCATCGTGGATATGATGGTCCATCATGGACTTCCATAATCCCACACTAGGTAAGACTTCCCTATCTTTCTTCAAAAACTTCTCTCCTCACTACGATGCCACCTACAGACCATCAGAGACTCGACGGACCGTCATAAGCTCCGTATGTGGTCTCTTCTACATTTCTCGCTCAAAAACTTTGGCGTTCATCTTTGGACAGATTTCCTGCAAATAAGGAGAAACTAACATAAAAACAATACAAAAAGTCTTTTGGACACACACTAAACTTAAGAAAAAAGCATTAAAAGTACCATGAAACCACGATACATGAACACCCTCAACGTAAATTCGTTGTTTGTCCTCAAGCGACGCACTATGACTCACTACAAAATCTCTGTACAAGAGTATCATTGTACGAGAGTGGTAGGTGAAGTAAACGTGAGGCGCAAAGTGCCAGCGATCAGCAAGCTGGTGGGTTCGGTTCCCCGGAACCCACTACCTCTGTAGTCTGGACACCCTCAGTAGAGTCCTTATCAGCAACAACACTATCAGTTGTGCCTTCCTCTATCTCCACATCTCTGGAGCTAGTTTCCCCGACAGCTAACTCTACAGCCATAATCTCACGTGCCTCCTCATTAGCAATCGAGGCTCTCCTCGTAGCCTCCATATCACGGTGCTCCTCCTTACTTGACCTAGATCATCGTCCTTTTGACCCCTACGCCTCTTGGCATACTCTCGAGGGGGAAGTCGTGGAATATCAGAAGTGGCAAAAACACTGTGTCCTAAGAAGGCTCTGCAGAAAGGTCCTCAAACTCAGGCTGATAAACCTCCTTGATCTTCCTCTTTGTGTGCTATGAAATATTACGCTCCAAGCGCTCCTCCTCCTTAGCAATAGATCTCTGCATCCAAGGCTTGAGCGAGAGGACCTTGGGGCAGTGCTACTACCCGGGATAGACTCGACCTGGGTAGTGTCTGTGGGTGCTGAAGTAGACTGCATAGCCGTTCGAGCATGCGCTATAGTTTCAGCCGGATTCTCACAAAGTGGACGCACCTCTAGACGGTCCCCTCTATGTGGACCCAACTCATTGGCCTCATTCCTGATGAGGTCGATATCAACATGCCGACCTGCATTATGAAAATATCATGCACGGAAAAGGGTAAGTAGTGGTGACCTTGAAAGCCCTCTCGTGTATGACTGCCTGAAGAAACCAAGAATAATCAACCTCAAACCCAGCCATCATCGCTGCCATCAGAACTGTGCGATCCCATGTAACTATATTATCTGCACCCGTAGGAGAGATGCAATGGCGGACAATCAACCATAGAAACTTAGCCATGTTGGTCAAGTTAGCCTTCCTGATGTATCTCTTCGGCTCCATTACCCAGTCGGCAGCCTCTCCATCAATAGATAAGTGCTGGGCCATCCACTTCTTGGTGGTCTCTCTCAGCGATTTCTAACGTAAGAATTGGCCCTCTTTAATAATTTGCAACCGGTAGTCGAACTTGGAGGTGACAGCGGTCCTGGTGGTATTAAAATCCTCGCTGTACAGATACCGCTGGATAGATGGCAGAGAGATGTCGACCTATATGTTGCGTACTTTGACGTGTTCAAGTGGGGCCTAGTTGGCAGGAGAAGCCCGCCTATCGATCTTCATCGGAGAGTAGCCACACAGAAGCCATATAACTCTCGGACCAACTCTTCACAGTAGCATCCCAAAGAACGAGCCGTCCACTCTAGCCGGTGTTTGGTGAAGAGAGTGTGGATATCTTGCATGGTGGGAAGACTTCCCGTAAGGACCCAGCTCTCCAGTGTAAGGGTTTGTGTCATGACGCCTTTATCATTTAGAAGCTTGGCGTTTTAATACACTTGGTATTGCCCGTCGACATACCACCGGTTGGGCTGGTTGGCAACCGGGGCGGGAACTCCAGTCGCTGAGCCTTGAGTGGAATCATGACTGTCAGCCTCATCAGACGAGGCAGACTGTGCAGCCATGGCGGGTGCAGAGACTTATGTGGACCCTGAGTCTTCCTCTGACCACAAAACTCCTATGAAACTAGACACTCCTTCTTCTTGTGTAGCTGACGCAGAAGGTGTGCCGGTCAGTATGCGCTCCTCATCAGACAAGGAGGAAGTAAATACGCTGGATGCCACCTTTTTGGGCGTAGATCTAGTTGCACGTGCAACTCGTGCTGGAGTGGCAATACCACGGGGCACGTACTCGAGATTATGCTCGTCATCAGAGCCTATACCCAGTCATGCCGCTGGGGCGACAGACTTTGAACGCCCACATTCGTAAACTCGATCATGTTTCGGTGCCATTAGAAATAGTACCTGTAAAAAAACATTATTAGTACTAGAAGGAGTAAACAAGAAAAGCAAAAACGAGACAAAATTCACATAAGAGCAAAGCTGTAATGACATCTCTGTAGTAGTAGTGAAACACGACGGAACAGGTGACAACCCGTCAAGAGTATGACGGACCATCATGGGGTACGTCATGTCTTACTTCAACAATGTTTATTTGGAGACCCTCAGAAGGAAAGTCTCTGACAGATATGACGAATAAGCAGGACGGACTGTCGTGATAATGACGGTCCGTCGTCGATGTCCGTTGTGGGTCATTTGGTAAATGTATGGAGACCCTCACAAGGAAAGTCTCTGACAATTATGACGGATAAGTAGGACGAACCGTCGTGATAATGACGGTACGTCATCGATGTCCATCGTGGGGCACTTAGAAGAGTATGTAGACCCTTAGAAGAGAGGTCTCTGACAGTCAGGACGGTTGTGCAGGACGGACCATCGAGGGTACGACGGTCCGTCGTCGATGTCTATTAGTGGACAGTTAGAAAAACATGGAGACCCTTAGGAGATGGGTCTTTGACCGTCATGACGGTTTTGCAGGACAGACCGTCGAGGGTACGAAGGTTCATCGTAGATATCCGTTAGTGGACACTTAGGAAAAAATGGAGACACTTAGGACAAGGGTTTCTGACAACCATGACGGTTGTGCTGGACGGACCGTTGTGGGTACGACGGTCCGTCGTAGATGTCCGTCAGAGGACACTTAGAAGAAGTTGGAGATTCGTAGGAATAGGGTCTATGACAACCATAACGGTTGTGCAGGATGGACCATCGTAGGAACGACGGTCAGTCGCATATGTCCTTTGGTGGACACTTAGAGAAAATGAACAGTGGGATGTTGGGACGGACCCTATGATGATCCGTCGTGGGTACGACGGTCCATCGTCGGGGTCTCGTTCTATCATTAAGTGAAAGAACTGAGGATGTCACAATCATCCCCAGTGACTCAAACGGAATAATTGATATTAACCTATATGATTCTAACACAAATACCTAGCAAACTAGCAATGCTAGAACACCAATTTCTCGAGTTTTAACAAGTCAATTCGAGGGACTCTCAACCTAAGTCAGACAAAATTAGATCAAAGAAAAAAGTCCCACCAAAAAGAAATAGGTCAATAGTAATTGAAAAACAAATATGCAGTGTAAATTGGTAGAGATCAGAGACACATACCTAAGAATATGAGAAAAACAAGCAAGTGAGGCACTCATCTATTAAGAGCAAAAATACAGTAGTAGACTTAGACAAGTAGAAAGGAGATTTTGGGATTTAAGGAAGTGATATGGATCAATTGATAGAGAAGAGGATGAGAAATGCGGGAAGTTTGAAAGGGAGGAAATGGGAGAAAGAGGGAAAAACTGTTTAAATGAAGGGGTGGGGAGTTTAAAATGTTTAAAACTTTAAAAATTCCCCAGCCGACTCGGGTTGGGTTGCTGGTTAATGACACAACGAGTCCCCAACGACGGTCAGTCGCATATGCAACGGTCCGTTATGGGTTCCATCACGGATGCGCTAATTTTAAAAATAAATTAAAAATGTACCTAGCATGACGGATTCATGCGACGATTCGTCGCAAGCATGCCGGTTCGTCGATGTATCTGTCAGTGAATGTTGCTGAGTGAGTTTCTGCAGAATTTCCTATTGATGTTCTACGTATTGGGTTGCCTCCCAACCAGCTCTTGATTTAACGTCACGCTACAACTGAAGACACTTAATTACTAAGACTTCATCAAGATAGTATGCATCAATCACTTCATTCGGGATTCAGCATGGCCGAAATAGATTTTTATTCGTTGTCTATTCACCTTAAACCGTACACCCTCCTTGGTTTCTAACTCAAGTGCTGCATGAGGGAATAGTTGGGTAATCAAGTAAGGCCAGTTCATTTGGACTTGCGCTTTCCCTGAAACAAGCGCAACCTAGAATTGTATAAAAGCACAAAATCCCCAACCAAAAACTCTCATTTTTCATTTTTTAGTTCATTCAACCCAGTTAACCGTTGTTCTGCAGCTTCGTTCTAATCCATTTTCAACTTATTCATAGCCCACATGGCTTTATGCTCTAATTTAACCGGAATATGACAAGCTTTCCCATATACAAGTTGGTATGCGGACATACCTATGGGAGTCTTATACGATGTCCGATAGGCTCGAAGAGCATCATTAAGACTCCTTGACCAATCCGTTCTACTAGCGTGCACTGTTTTTGACAATATCCGTTTGATCTCCCTATTTGACACTTCAACTTGCCCACTAGTTTGGGATGGTAAGGAGTGGCCACATTATGGCTAACCCCATATTTCTCCAATAATCCCTTGAACAATTTGTTGCAAAAGTGGGATCCCCCATCACTAATAATTGCCCTTGTGGTACCAAATTGAGAGAATATATTCTTTTTCAAGAACGCACCGCCACTCTTCTCTTCATTGTTTGTGAGGGCGAAGCATCCACCCATTTAGATATATAATAAGCCGCTACTAAAAAATACTTCATTCCGTGAGAATTCACAAAAGGACCCATAAAGTCAATACCCCAAACATCAAATAACTCAATCACAAGAATGGGGTTTAGAGGGAGCTCTTGCTGAAATGCCGCCATCTCTTTGGGATATATCACATGCTTTGGAAACTCATGTGCATCTTGATGAATAGTTGGCCAAAAGTAACCACATTGTAATATCTTATGAGAGCTTTGGATACCACTATGATGTCCACCAACAGGTAAGGAATGACATGCCTATAAAACACTCAAAATCTCAACTTCTGGCACACAACGCCAAATAAGACCATCGACACAACTCCTATATAAGTATGTTTCATCCAAAAGAACTTCTTCACATCGTACATGAATTTTTTTCTTTGATGAAAGGACAAGTCCGATGGAACAATATTGCTAGCCAGATAGTTCGCAAAATCTGCAAACCATGGAATCAAGTCTTGTGAGGCAGCCAATACATGCTCATCGGGGAAAGTATCATCAATATCAGTCTTATTCCCTAACTGTCTCATAGCTTCATCTTCTAGACAGAACAAGTTATCGAAAACTTTATTTTCCGTCTCTTTTCTATCCCTCACCTCAAAATCAAATTCTTGTAGCAGTAATACCCAACGAATCAACCTCGGTTTAGCATCCTGCTATCAAATATCTCAATGCTGAATGGTCAGTATACACTATAACTGTAGTACTTAGCAAATAGGAGTGAAATATTTTAAAAGCAAAGACTACTGCAAGGAGTTCTTGCTTAGTCACTGTGTAGTTCTTCAAGGCTTCATTTAGGGCTTTACTAGCATAGGAAATGGGGTGAAGGATTTTGTTCCTTCTTTGTCACAATACCTTACAAAGAGCAACCCCACAAGCATTGCACATCACCTCAAACGGAATGTTCCAATCCGGAAAAATAATGATAGGTGCAGACATCAATTTTTCTTTTAGCTCGCCGAATGCTTTAAGACAGGATGCATCAAAATAATATTTACAATCTTTCTCTAGCAGTTTGCACAATGGATGCGCAATTTTTGAAAAATCCTTGATGAATCTCTGGTAAAAACCTGCATGCCCAAGAAAGCTTCTCACACTTTTTACAGAGATAGGTGGGGGAAGTCTCTCCATTAACTCGACTTTAGCTCGATCTACCTCTATGCCCTATTCTGAAATGCGATGACCCAAAACAATACCTTCTTTCACCATGAAGTGGTATTTTTCCCAATTAAGTACTAAATTGCAGTCTTCAGATCTCTTTAGGACCTCAGATAAATGTCTGAAACACCACTCGAATGATTCACACACCACAGAAAAATAATCCATAAAAACTTTGATAGTATCTTCCACCATGTCAGAGAATATTGACATCATACATCTCTGAAATGTGGCGGGTACATTGCACAACCCAAACGACATTCTCTTGAACGCCAAGGTCCCATATGGACAAGTACAGATGGTTTTCTCTTGATCCTCTAGTGCAATAGAAATCTGATTATACCCCGAATATTCATCAAGAAAACAGTACCACCCTTTTATGGCAAATCTATCAAACATCTAAGCCATGAAGGGCATAGGAAAATGGTCTTTTTTGGTCCATGCGTTCAATTTACAGTTATCCATACACACCCTCCATCCAGTAACCGGTCTTATTTGAACAAGTTTATTTTTCTCATTGGAGACCACAGTAATTCCCCCTTTCTTAGGTACACACTAAATAGGGCATACCCAACTACTATCGGCGATCGGATATATTACTCTGGCATCCAACCATTTAATGATTTCCTTCTTCATGACTCTTGCATAGGTGGATTTAAGCGTCTTTGGTGCTCAATACTTGGCTTATGATCGGGCATGAGTTGAATTTTATGAGAACAAATACCAGGAGGGATCCCAATAATGTCCTCAATAGTCCTCCCAATAGCTATTTTGAATCTTTTTAGCACTTTCACCAAACTCTCAACTTGTTGTTCATTCTTTAAGAATTCATACCTGAGATTAGGTAGGAGATCTTTTAGTTCTAACTTTGGAGACTCTTCTCTAAATGGTTTCGCAGGTGGAGACTCGCGATTCTTCATGTCTAACTCATATTTCTTTTGTTTAAACCGAACATCACCAGGATCAAGAGCCCCGATTAATGACCTATACTCTTCAATGCAATCGTTATCAAAATTCATTATCACTGCCACTAATGCTTCTACACCTAGACGTTCTTCTATTTGTGTCTTGGATGACTTACCAACTTTGTTGGATATAGCAGATACCGATTGGAGCTCACCACTTTGCCTCATGGACCTAAAAATGTTTAAGGTTACTTCTTCATTGTTCAACCAAAATTTCATCTGGCCCTTTTATATATCAACTAAGGCTCTACCCGTAGAAAGGAATGGCCTCCCAAGAATAATAGGCACTTCAAAAATGACTTCACAATCAAGAATAACAAAAATCTGTCGAAAATATGAACGGATCTACTTTTACTAGCAAATCGTGGAGTATCCCTATAGGACTTTTTAGTGTTCGATCAGCCATCAGTAGCCGCATTGCAATAGGGTTTGGATCACCCAAACCCAACTTGTTGTAAATCGATAGGGGCATGAGATTTATGCTTCCCCCCAGATCACATAATGCTTTTGCAAAATGTAATAACCCGATTGTACAAGGAATAGTGAATGCACCCGGATCTTCTTTCTTTTGTACTAGAGATCCTGTAGCAATAGCACTACAATGCTGCATTCTATCATCATCCTCAAAAGTGTCCGATCTTTTCTTTGTAACCAGATCTTTCATAAACTTGACATAACCAGACATTTGTTCTAGAGCTTCTACCAAACCGACATTGATAGAAAGCTTCTTCAACATTTTTATAAAACACCGATGTTAACCATCCTCGGTCTTTTTCACTAATCCTTGAGGAAAGGGGGATGGTGGTCTAGGCATGGGATTCACCTTTTTAGGTACTCCAACATCTTTTCCAGTGTTATCTTCTACTTCACAACTAACCTCTACAACTTAATCATTATCTTTTATCACCTTTTCCTCATTAGACGACATAGGTAGGTCAATGGTTTGCTTACCACCCAGGGTAGTTATTGCCATACAGTGTCCATAATTTTTTGGAATTTGGACAGTTTTGCTAGGAAGAGTGCCCCGTTGCTGTGTGTTCACAGTCGCAGATAATTGGGCCATTTGCAACTCAAGCTGCTTAATCGATATTACATCTGTATCGACTTTCTGCCTAATACCCGCTAAATCACTCCTTAACTCTTTAATGTGCTCGTCACTAGCATCGAACTCCTCATCATTTTGTGCAACATATCCTCAAGTCGTGCCATACCACCTCCACCATCCCTAGGAGCAACTTCACGATTTTGAGGACGAACAAAGGGCTCATTCCTATCAAAATGTTACCATAGGTACCCTTATTGAAGCTGTTGTCATGCTTATACTTTTCATCTTGGACATAATTACCCTTACGGTTATAGTTACCATAGTTCCGACATTGGTTTTCTTGACCTTGGTGCCAATTCTCCTTATTTGAGCCTTGGGTATTCGGTCAAAAACCCCCCATCTGCTCATTTACTGTATATGAATCCTCCTCATAATATTATTAATCATTTGCTTGTGGTGGTTTAGATAAGTAGTTCACTGTATTTATCTTTTCTGCACCCAAGTGACATGTTTTAATACAAACCCAAGCTCAGTTGTCATCTGAGCTATCTCTTCACGAATCTCATCTGTGGCTGGGTTGTGTGTGGATTGTACTGCAAAGGTATTTCTTCCAGCATATGACTTTCTAGTACTCTAAGCTTTATTATTCTGAGAGATTTTCTCTAACTTTTTGGCAATCTCGGCATAAGGACACTCCCTATAAGAACCACCCGCTATAGTATTTAATACAACTTTATTATTATCATGTTGTCCCCAATAGATGTATTCCTTCAGTGACTCATCGTCTATGCAGTGATTGGACACGCTTCTCAAATATGAAGTGAATCTATCCCAAGAACTGATAGCTGACTCTCCTGGTAGTTCCACAAAATTGTTCACTCTCTCTTTGTGATTTAGTTTCTTGGAGACCGGGTAGAAACATGCTGACAAAACTTCTCTTAGTTGGTTCCAAGTGAAAAATTGAGTTATAAGGAAGCCTAGTAAACCAAATAGCTATCTCTCCCGTCATTGAGAGAGAAAATACTCTTAGCCCTATTACATCCAAATTCAAATCAAGCCTCCCTACATTCACACTGCCCTTACCTTAGCTATATGAGCATGTGGGTCCTCAGAAGGTAGCCCTGAAAACAAACCTCTAGCAGTGAACATTTGCATCAGGCTACACAAAGGTGTGTCCTGGTGGTAGAGGGGGCAAGACAAGTGGCCAATCATAATCTGCAATATTATCATAACCGTTGTAGTATTCTTGAGGACGTGGAGCGGGATTTTGTCCCCTTTGTTGATTTTCACCAGGATCATTGGGTAATAACTGACCATGAGCATCAACTGGAGCTGGGATGTTCTAGTTGGGATCATCATCGTTAATACCCAAGTTTCGATTCATATTGCGTAATTTACGCTCTAATGCATGGTAGTAGGGAAACAAGGGTTCTCTTCTTCTCCGTGTATTTGGCATACAAGGAAGTTAGTTCTGCAAGAATAAAAAACAATAGAAAAGTAAAACAAAGAAAATATAGACTAAACTTTTGTAATAAGTTAAGTTAATCCAAAAGCTACATTCCCCGGCAGCGGCGCCAAAATTTGATACGCTCAAACTTACTTCTCAAATAAGACGTAAAGAAGTCGTAACAAATAAAGAACCTAACTAATGAGGTTGGGATCGATCCCACGAGGAAAATAGTTAAGACTTAACTTTATTCTATTATTACTATTATTTAGTCAACTATTTCCTTAGAAAACAAAAGAGAAAAATGGGGGTTTTTATTTCTAAAATAATGAAAATAATTAACTAAATTAAAGTAAACAACTAACAGATTCAAATCTCGGAGATTAATCAATTAATAAAAGTAATTAGGGCTTAAGTGTTCCTCTCAGGTTTCTAACTTGAAATTTCTAGCTATAATAATTCTTTCCTAGTATCTTGCATGTAAAGTGATAAATTATGTATATCTTAATCCTTGGTCCGACATCTAGAAAATTTCACTCCGCACCTTGGTCCGACTACGTGTGTTGCTATACTAACCCTTACCTTTACCTCATATTAAGCATTTTATTCGATATTTGACTTAGTTATTACCTGGTACCTGATACGCTCAAACTTACTTCTCAAATAAGAATCGTATCCAGTAAAGAACCCAACTAATGAGGTTGGGATCGTTCCCACGAGGAAAATAGTTCAAACTTAACTTCAATCTATTATTACTATATTTAGTCAATTATTTCTTTGAAAAAAAAGTTAAGAAAAGGTTTTTTTTACTTCTAAATGAATGAAAATAACTATCTAAATTAAAGGAGACAACAAACAGCGTCAAATGTTAGAGTTTAATAAATTAATAAAAGTAAATAGGGTTTACGTGTTCCTCACAGGTTTCTAACTTGATAATTCTAACTATAACAATTCTTTTCTCGTATCTTGCATGCAAAGTCATAAGTTATGTATTTTTAAATCCTTGGTCCGACATCTAGAAAATTTTGCTCCGCACCTTGGTCTGGCTACGTGTGTTGCTATACTAACCCTTACCTTTACCTCATATTAAGCATCGTATTCGATATTTGACTAAGCAATTACATCGTACCAATCAATACTAGCCTATTAGATAGTAAACACTAAATCTATGTTTATAATTCTTTTGCTATTATCTACCTCTTTTGTCCGCCAAGTAGAATTAAGGCGAGTTCTAACGTTCGCCATCTGTTAAAAAAACTTCTAAGCGAAAGAATTATCAATACATGCAAGACACTATTCTACAATTGTTAATTTTGTTAGGTTTTACCTCATTATTTGCCTATGGTTACCACAACCCTAGTTATAGAGTTTAGTTACCCATAGTCATAATCACAATATTCAATTATGTAATATAAGAATTCATGAGATTACTTCACTTGATTAATCAATAAAAATCACCAAAAATCAATTGCTGAAATTAGTTGAAGTAATTGATTAGGTTTTACCTCATTATTTGCCTATGGTTACCACAACCCCAGTTATAGAGTTTAGTTACCCATAGTCATAATCACAATATTCAATTATTTTATATAAGAATTCATGAACTTACTTCACTTGATTAATCAATAAAAATCACCAATAATCAATTGATGCAATCAGTTGAAGACTAAAGATCACCAAGTCTAATCCACAAAAGAAGCTCAAATAAAAAAGAGTCTAACGGTATGAAAAGCTAACTACCAAAGAGTCTAACCCCAAAAATGAGGTTTTTCGAACTATTTATAAAAAAAATAAAAACCTAGTTAAAGAAGGACTCTATTTGCAGGAAATCTGTCAAAATGTGGCTGGGTCGCCGGACCTCGCGACAGATTGTCGTGGTCACGACGAGTCGTCATGGACTCCGTCATCCCATACTTAAGCAATTTCTTCTCTTGCTCTCTTCATTACCCTTGACTGCAGGTATGCTAAATAGTCACAGGCACAACGGTCCATCTGGGTCTCTGTTCCATAACATTTGATCTCTTGGAAGTCGGGTACTGGGACTACTTCTCTAATCTTCATGACGAACCAGCAGGACGGGCCGTTATGGCTACGACGGTCCGTCACGCACTTTGTAACCCCACACTTGGTCAGACTTCCCCATCTTCATCTCAACTCACGATCAGTGTCTACCCTTAAATCCCCCATTTTCATCCATTAGATTCATTCTTCATTCATTGTGTGTTTATGAGTACATGTGAGAACACCTTTCATACAATCACCATTATTCATAACATTGACTTCTAAACATGATCATACTACATTTATCATACTTCACACACTATCATGCTTCACATTCACATTCAAGTTCACATCAGAGTTCATTTATGCATATCATCTTCAAGAAACACATTCTCAACTTCATAGGACAACTTATACATATATATTATAACATCACTCTACTTCAAATTCAATGCCTTTAAGGCCACAATTGCAATTCACGTATATGTTCATAAACATCAAGTAAACACCACCACCACATGTGGACCACATCACTCAATAAAAAATCAATAAGAACTAAAAAAATATAGATCAACTTAACCTTCATCCAAGCGTTTACCACATTTTATCAACTCTCCAATAAAGTCATCATAATAGGGAAATATGGCAGTACATAATAACAATACAACATAAATAAATCACAACTCTTAACATTATCTAATAATATTAATCAAACCCAATTCATAAGTAAACATTTCAGAATTTGCATCAACATGGGTCCATTTAATTTTAGATCATAAAACCATTACTTTATGTTGAAAACATGTTCACTCATCTATAAAAACCTTTTCAGTCAAAGACCATGCTTAGAATTCAAAATAGAAGAATTTAAGAATTTGAAACCTTTTTGAAAAGCCTTTGGTTCACTACCCAAAGTACACCCTAGAAGTAAGGACACACTTAGGTCGCCACGCGGCGTACTCAATCTCTAGGAGGTCTTATACAAACCTTTGTACATCATTCACCGCACACACACACACACATAGACACACACACACACAAACACACACACACACACACACACACACATATATATATGTATATAAAAGTAGTGCAGAATTATAACTTTTCACAACATTAGTCAAACTCTTTTTAAGAAACATAAGAAAGACTAAGGCTTTTTATAGACATCTTAGACACATGAAAATCTTAGGGTAACAACCCATACATCAATAAAACGTAAAACCAAAGTCTATTACAATGTCTTTTTGAAAACGGAAGCTAAACATAACTATATCCTCAAATCAATTGAGGACATACCAAGTTGGCTTGAGAGGATGCTATTTCCAAGATTCACTTCCAAGAGAATCCTTACTTGCCACCTAAACTTGTAGAAATAGACAAAAAATAGAATTAGTACATTTAATGCATGGTGACATGCAACAAAATCATGATAAAATGGACATTTAGTTTATAACATGCCTTTAATGCTCTTTTTATATACATCTTATAAAAAATATTTCAAGTATTCCATGAGAGTCAACCATAACCATTTAAAATACAAATAAGAATTTTGACTCCCTACCAATGTTATCCTATGACTCACTTAACTAAGACAAGAACAGACTGCCCATACACCCTCTTCAAGCACACACCTAAGCAATCCTTAACACTACAAAAAGTAAGATTATTATTTACATTACAATAATACATATTATATATTTAACAAGTAATCCTTTTTCATCACATAGACTCTCCATCTAAGTTTACTCTAAGACTCAGCTAAGTAAGACATGAAGAGATCGCCCATACACCCTCTTAAAGCCTACCTAACGAATCCTCAAAACTACCATCGATAAAAACTTTTTCTTTCATTGTACATTAACTAGGTGAATATTATTAATTAAGGCATTTAAGAGGAATTTATAAATTAGAGGACTTCACATATGGTCTTTGAGGACCTAGGGAACCTCAACATAGAATCTGCAAAACCTACTAGTGCCATGTATGTATTGCGTCCTATTCCAGTACCTACACATTGTAGAACTTCTCCAATATTAGAATGCATCCTACATGATGAAAATAGTCATTAACCAACATAGACCACACTATCTAGGTGTGGAATCCGAAGTCTAACCCTACTCGAAGAAGGGTGTTCTACTTGCCAAGGGTAGAACTAGGACACTTCCCATGTTGGCACATGATTAAGAAATATCAAGAGTTTCTTTGTACACTTGTCTCATCTTAAGTAAAGCCACTACCACAAACATATTAACTTAGTTCTTTGCCTTGTTCTCATAGAGTAAGTTCATTCACATAAATACATATGAGAAGGCACCATATCATAATCTTACCAAATCATAATACACCTACCAAGAATGGGTCCACTAGGCTGCCACCCAAGGATTACAATGATAGTTCTTATGACTTCCTTAGAGATGGTTTCATGTTGTTCCAGCCAACCTATCCCTAAGTCCATCATTCCACTCAAGAAGGATACCATTACCGTCTTTCACTTTAAGTTTTCTATTAACTTTAAATTTATATTTAAGCTTCTACATTATTGACCTTATTTTAATATTAAAGGTCCTATATTACTCATCTTTAGAAGGGCATCACTTTAGGTCTACCGATACTAGACTTTCATTCATCTTCCATTAACACACATATATGACTAAGGTGCTTCATCCTACTAAGTCAAGATCTCACATTCACATAAATTAAATGTATCAAGTAGAGGGTCCTAAGTTTATGATTTAACACACAACTTCATCACCTCACACATTCAATAACATTCAAGTACCATGTATGGACAACTAAGTCTACTTAATAAGATACCCTATCAACACATATAGATAAACATCATAGTTTACCATAGTTATATATAATAATTTTGAGGAAATCATACCTTCACGTCACATATACACATACATAATCATCCTTCACATTTGTTCATCTAACAAGCTATAACATGATAGTAACACAATTCAAATTATAATGCCAACAAGACCATATTCATCACAACTATAAGACATAAATACCACTACCATAAGTGAATCATACCAATAAATATAATTCAGTAATCAATTATAAACAAAATAGAGGAATTAGGTCAAGTCACCACCTTCCCATCATCACCATCACAATTTCTAGACTTTTAAATTAATTCACTTCACAAAGGCTCTTACCCATAGCCATATACACAATATTAAAGCCAACTACCAATCCATATCAATGATCCAACAACATACATTATGAATATAATAATTATAAGGCATGATATAGAAAATTCCATCATGATATATACATAATTCAATAGCTGAATACAATCTACATATAAATTTAACAAGATCAAGCCATGATAAATTCTCCCATATTAGACCCAAAATAGGAATTCATGAAATGAATGGGTTCATAGAGTTTTTGATAATAAAACATTCAATTAACATAAATTATATCATAAAACATTTATTTAAAACCTTTCATGCAAGAACCCATGGCTAAAATTCAAGATAAAAATTTCTATGTTTTTGAACATCTTTGTTTTGAAGTTGGATCTTTTACTGGAAGAATAGTCATGGATGATACACCATGCCTACATAAAATATAAGACCACAAAATTGGTGGAGAAAAACATGTAAAATTGGTCTTCTTCCTTGGAGCTTCAAAGCTTCATCAATGGAGGTTTTGGAGAGAAGAGATGGAGAGGTTCTTCTTTTTAATTCAACGTTTAACTTGATTGGTGAATTTTTTGGGGTTTAAAAATACATAGTGACAGTCAATAAAAAATACACAGACTACACAAAAAACCCTTCACTTAATGGACCATTTAACAAATTCTAATTTGACTTAAAAATTAAGTGACCAAATCAAGAAAATTAACTGCGCGTCGCGAGGTCACCCCAAATTCCTATTTTTGGAATTTGATTTGATACATAATGGTTCACGTTGTCCCCGCATTTCAGGGAAAAAATTTTCCTTTAGGTTCTGCAGGCGCGACGCGCAACCACCATCAAAAAGGGGTTGTCCGGCAGCTTCCTTGGCCCATGTTTGGGTATTTCTTCAGGACCTTTAGAGTGGTCACATGGGAGTCGTCCTCAAGATTTTTGAACCTTTACATGTGTATGTGTACAAACAATATATACTCAATTCAACCCTCATACCATAACCAAAAATTCATCTCCCAGAAAATAGCTAAACTTAGACTAGTTTTCGGAAGTCTTGGTCGTTCTTCGACGTTTTACTTCCAAACTCCTCAAACTGACTTCTAAAACATATATTCATAAGTTTTACACCTTATAAACTCTTTACAAACATGTTAGTCTCTATTTTAAACTAGTTGGTTCTTAGGGTGGTTACATTCTCCTCTACTTGGACAACATTCATCCTCGAATGACACAAATACACTTTCAAAACTTTTAAGAGATAAAGACTCAAGCTTGGCAGCTCATAAACATACCACACCATATACAATACACATATCCAGTAGGAATATCCATTCAAAAAAATCAAGAGACTAAAAACAAAAGAAAGTAGGAATTAGATATACAACTCATCATGCAATAAAACGCTACCTTTTCATTTCACAAAAGAGGAACTTCCTTATCCATATATTATCATGCTCATCTACATTATTTCTTCGCATAATTCAAACTACTCATGAACACACCATTATGCAACATTTTTCAATAACTTCACTATAAAAAATATTTAGTAGTCAACTTATGCAACACATAAGCAATTCATTATAAAGGCATTACACTACGAGAGACAAAATCATTTATTCTCACTTTACTATATAAACATAGTGTCATAAAAATGAACAATACAAGGAGATAAATGAAACTAAATTTCAGTTAGCCTCGTGTCATATCCCGAAACCACACCCTAGAATTTAGGGTAAAATCTCGGATTGTAACCGGCGTACTCGACCTCTCGAAGGTCTTATACAAACCCTTTCATATCATTCATCTCATAAACATAGTGAAAAGTAGTGAGTAATTAAACCTTTTCCCAAAACATAATATAGGCTTCAAAGTCTATTTCATATAAAAGTAATAAGAAATACTAAGTCTCAATGTTATCATCTTAAGACACAGTAATACTTGGGATATGGCCTACACTTCAAAGTACGAATATACAAATACTTATTCTATTAAAATACTTTAATTGAAAACATGAAAGACATATATGCCCTCGAGTCAAGTGAGGACATAATTCAAATTCTCTTGAATGATCTTCTATGTACAAGTCTTCTCTTACCAAAGCTCTTCACCTACCAAGATCTATATAGATAGAAAAAAACACAGAGTTAGTACAACCACATGTACTAAGTATATCATTATGCATAAAAATCATGAAAACGGACTTCTATTGGAAATATGCTTTTTTATTTAAAATCAAATTATAATCATAATAAAAACCTTTAAAAACTTAGAAACACATAAGATAACATACAACTAAAAATCACATTTTTATAACTCACTTTCAAGTAAGCTTTATTCACTGTAGAGTGAATTAATTCACTGTAACAATGAAATACTTTACTTTCCTGTTAACCCACTTCTAGCATGTAAGTCCCTCACAAAAAACTATCGTAAGATTCACTTAAGTCAAACAAAATAAGATCACACCTACACCCTCTCTAGATGTGCCTAAACGACCCTTAAGATTACTTATGATGAGTCACATACACACATACAAAGTATCATAACATCAAGGTGAGATTCTTCTACTAAAGGTGACTATAAGTCTCACTTGAGTGAGTTGTGAAGCGACTGCCCATACAATCCCTTACACACACACTTAAGAGATCCTATAGATTCCATATAATAGAATCGTTCTAACTTAATACACTAACATATAGATGATATGACATTTTCATTCCAAAGGCTATAAAAAGAACCTACTTAAGTAAATCAAGAAGATAACTTCCATAGTGACCTCTTCAAGATTACCTAATAGTCCTCAAGACTATCTAAGTGTTAGATCATGTCCACAACACCAAACCTCTTCCCTAACTAGAGTAATCCTCAAAACTTCCAACGATAAGACATGAAGAGATCATGTCTTATTCCCTTTTCACACTTAGGCTAAGGAATTGCTAAGTCACTTTAGATTAGGTACTTATTAATTTACATATTCCTTAACACAAGTCATTAGTTCATTAGTTCATCAAGACTCATACATCACATAAAGGACTTCAATAATGGTCTAACACAAGATCTAGGAACTCTAAATAACACCTTCAAAGTCTATTGTGCAATGTCTAGATAGAGTCCCATAAAACCAACTAAACCTTATAAATTTCTCTAAAGCTAATAGGTATTCCATATGATGACAATAGGTAATAACCGACATAGACCATGACATCAGACATGGAATCCGAAGTTCTATCCTACTCTGATGAGGTTGTTCTACTTGCCAAAAGTAGAACCTAGACACATACCATGTAGGCACATGGTTAAGGAATATGAAGGGCTTCCTTGTATTCTAGTCTCATACTTAACTAGAACTACTTCCCTTACCATACTACTCGGTGCTAGCCTTATTTCTCATATATTAGTTCATATATTAGGTTCATATAAAAGGGTTCCATAATAAGTTCATAACCCAATCACATTTACCCTACAAAAGAAGGTCCACTAGGGCTACCTCACAAAAGCGACAAATAAGCTCATGATTAATTTCCTAAGGGTTAATATGATTTTTTTCCAGCCAATTAACCTTAAGTCTATCATTCTATTACTTTGAAGGATATCATTACGACTTACAACTTCAACAATCTCAACATTGTCACTAAGTCAAAGTTTTCACTAAAAGACTATTTAAGTTCATTAAGGTCACATATCATTCATACATTCAAGACTAAGTGTTTTAACACTCTAAATCAAGACATCAAATATTCATAATCATGTATATTAATAAAGGAACATAAGTCAACCAAGACAAGACACCACATACTTCACTTTTACTTCACAATGCAAGTCATTCTACAATAACCTAGAAACAACTCTAACATCTTAAGTCATCTTATATACTATCATAACATCATCAATTTAATCAACATAGACTGATATAGCCAAGTAGGAATAACTAAGACTCAACTCCAACACTACACACATATTGTCAAAGGCATAGTGTAACATAGTCACCTAAGACAAGATGAATAGGAGAAAACTTATATGAATCTACATGTAGATAGATATTTTCATGCTTAACTTAATCAAAATAAACAAATTGTCATATTACTTCAAGTAGTTGTCAACAAAGCCAAGATTATCATATTGCATAAAGTAACGTTGACAAGCCCACGTCAATTGCAAGTAAAACATATAACACCGCCACAATAAGTGGACAATAAAATTCACAATACAATTATAGTATAAATAATATAAAAATAAAAGGAATAGGGAAGAATGCCCCCACATAATCCTCAACACTTCAATCCAAAGTCCATTTACTCAATTTGATAAAACAAGACCCTTACCCAAGGCCATTACCAACAATTAAGCATAAAAACTACAATAATCAATTAACTAGGTAAAATCAATGTAAATGAATCAATCTAATACAACCTAGTTATAAATTTACTACAGTTATTAGATCAATGAATAGCCCACATAAAACTACTTAAGAATTAATCAACATTAGATCATATCAAGTAACCCAAAACTTAGTCAAAATCTAGGGTTCATCCAATTCATGGGTTCAAAGGTAATTTAGGTTAAAATCATCAATAAAATATCAATTAAGTCATTACTCTGTGTTTATAAATCATTTATGCAAGAACCCATGGTAGAATCGTGAAATTGGACATTTCAACTTTAGAAACTTTAAAACATCTTGAGAATTGGGGCTCCTTTATAAAGAATGTTTCAAGGATCAATATCGATACCTTGATGAATCTAGTTATTCACTTTGATTAATAATTTCTACTCAAAACGTCACCTCCAAGCTGTTCCTTGATTTGGACTTCAATATAGAATTTGAGAGAATTCTAAACAATTTTAGGGTTTTGATTTGGATGAATGAAATATTTAAGTGTTAAATGCTTATATGCACATCTAAAATACCAAATATACCCCTTTAAAAAACCTCCAATACATCCATTTAGAATTGGGGTGAAATTACAAGTTCATCCCTATATTTAACAGTGACTACACATAGGCACACATGCCAATCACGATATGCCTATCGTGGGGCGTGCTGGAAACTGTTGATGTGTTGAGAGGTTGGGAACTGGTAGAATTAGAACCCAGGCTAAGTAACTACCCACGCCCACCACCTTCGGTTCGTCAACCAGGCTACTGACCGTCATTGCCTTCCGTAGATGGACTGCCTTTTGGCAGTTTAGGCCACCAACTTGGGTCCTTCCTCAAGGACCCTTGGTTGGTCCTTAGGGATAATTTCCCAGACATTTAAAACCCAAATACGATCGTCTATGAGTTTAACACATCTCACAATTATTTCATCAAAAACAAACACGTAAAACTTGACGAAACATTTCTAGACACACAAGGTCATTTCAAGGCATATCTTTCGAATATCATGGACGTTCTTGGACTTTTGACCTCCAAACTCTACTAAACTCGACACACTGCCTATACATGCTATAATAAGTCATTTATAGGCCTTAAAACTTTATTAAAATAACAATCCCACATAAAACCACATATGAGGCACATAGGTGACTTAGTCGTCAAACGTCTTAGTTGCCCCTTGGCGTTTGATTTCAATGCACCTAAAACTGTAGCTACTGCTTATATACCATATATTAGGCCCATTTAGGACCTTATACCATAAATACCAAACATGATAGGATTTATTTAACCTATGTCATTTTTGGGGTCTTACAATCTCCCCCACTTTGACAACATTCGTCCCCGAATGACACTTGCAACTCTCTGAAAACTTCCAGGAATATGGATTTAAGTAGAAGCTAATATCCAAACCATAGAACACATAATAAATAAGAAAACATCAATTTCACATAGTGAAGAGATTCACAACACGACAAGAAACTTGAAGACAATTCTATAACTTACTATGCTACAAAGCTCACAAGCTTCATTGCAAATAGTAAAAACTCATCTTATAATCAATATCATACCTATTTACATAAGTTCTAAAAACATTACAACAATTTTATAACAACTAATAAAATAGTCATTTTTCACAAAATTTTATAGTGAACTGTTCGAGCATACAGTAAATTTTAGCAAATATTTTTCAAAAATGCAATTTTTAAGCAATTCATTATAAAACATGCTAATATGCTAATTAACATCATATAAGAACATCTTATAATGCAAGAATTAAATGAAATTCAATTTCAACAAAACTGCTGACCATCATGCACATGCAACATGCTTCTATACCATTCTACCCTTAATTACTAACGATCCTCCCCCACTTATAAGGAACTCATATTACAACAATATAAAGAGAACTTACAAACATCATCATCACTCTCCTCCGTCTTCTCTACTCTTGAACGCAGCGCATAGAAACGCCTATTTGGTTGAGCATCATCCTTTGGAACATTAGAAGCAACGTGCTTACCCTCTCTTCTTCTAAAAGCAATCATAGGATAATCTCTCAGTTTGTGCCTTTCCTTACCACAACCAAAGCAACTCCCAGTACCCAATAGAAACTCACCATAATGTTTCTTGCCATATTTGGCACAAGTAGGTTTTACCTTTTGAGAACTACCTCCTTTCTCCAATTTCAAGTCAGTACTTTAGATTCTTTTTGAGTTTGAGACCTATTATTAAACATAGTTCTCTGGATCATTAGCACTACTCCTTTTCAAACTTCTATCCATACTCCTATGTTTAGACTCTTTAATTGATTATGCATACACCATGAGTGTAGTTAAGGTCATATCATCATGCAACATAGTTGTACGACATTCTTCCACCACTAAGTCGGCTACCCCCGTCATACTCATTTCATCTCTTGGACTAGACACAAGAGAAGGGTCATACCTAGAAAAGCTAAGAATTGTAAAGGGTACTCCTCAAAACTCATATTGACTTGTTTGATATTGATAAACTCCTCCACTTTAACTTTTCTCCTCTCTCAGGGAAAGTCATTACCAAAAAAAAAGCTTCCTTGAATTCTTGCCACTCAATAGGACCCTATTGTTCCAGCCTATTATCCTTCCATTGAGTGTACCATATTTGAGAAACATCTCTCAATTGATACAAAACCAACTCCGCCTTCGCCCTAGATGTAATTCCCATTACACTCAAGACATTATAAACCCCATCAAGAAACTCTTGTGGATCCTCCCCAACTTTTGAGACAAGAAAGATAGGAGGATTCATCCTCACAAAATCTCTCAACCTAGTTGTCATAGTGCTCTCCACAACCCTAGGAATCATATTCAAATTAGCCTGCATAGTCACGGCTGGGGCTAAAACAATCAAAGCCTCTCTTATCTCCCTAATAGACATCTCCGGAACCTCAATACTTCCTTCCATATTAGGAATAAAGTCACCTTGGGGAGGCACTTGGGGATCTTGGACACCATGTCCACCTTGAGAAACTTTCTCAACTTGCTCAACTTGAGGAGGAAACTCCTCATTCATGCCCTCTTCTTCAAACCTTCTAGCGGCCATCCTTCTAGTATTCATATTCTATAAACAGAAGGAAACACATTAAGAATGATACTCATAACATTTACTATACCGCACAACATAGAAGTAGAAAATAAGGGAAACTCTATTGTCCTATAGCCTCTCGCCCAAAGATGTGTTGTGACTCACACCAATGGTCAAGACTCTACTAGACATAACTTGATGAGACTTTTCGATTCCTAATACTACTTTAAAAACCTATGCACATATATCAAGCTTGTCACATTCCGAAACCACACCCTAGAAGTTACGGTACAATCTTGAAATGTACCGGCATGCTCGACCTCTCGGAGGTCTTATGCAAGTACTTTCATATCATTCATTGCATAAACATAATGAAAAGTATTGCGGAATTAAAACTTTGTAAAGAACATAATATAGTCTTCAAAATCTCTTTCATATAAAAGTAAAAGGAAATACTAAGTCTCAACCTCATAATCTTTAGACACAAGTATACTTGGGACACGACCAACATTTCAAAGTACAAATATAGAAATTCTTAGTCTATTACAATACTTTGAATCAAAACATAAAATACATATATGCCCTCGAGTCAAGTGAGGACATACTTCAACTTCTCTAGAACGATCTTCTAAGTCCAAGTCTTATATTCACAAAGCTCTTCACCTACCAAGAACTATATACATAGAAAAAAACATGGAGTTAGTATAACCACATGTTCTACGTACGTCATCATGCATAAAAATCATGAAAACGGACTTTTATTGGAAATATGCATCTTTTCATTTAAAAATCATATAATAATAATAAGAACAACATTTAACAACTTAGAAACACAAAAGATAATATACAACAAAAAATCACATTTCTAGAACTCACTTCCTATTAAGATATATTAACTGTACAGTGAATTAATTCACTGTTACAGTGAAATACTTTACTTTCTTGTTAACCCACTTCCAGCATGTAATTCCCTCACGAAAAACTATTGTAAGATTCACACAAGTCACACAGAGAGACAACCCATACACCCTATCTAGATGTGCCTAAACCAGCCTTAAGATTACTTATAATGAGTCACCTACATACTTAAAAAGTATGATAACATCAAGGTGACCATGTTCTACTAAAGGTGAATCTATGTCTCAATTGAGTGAGTTGTGAAGCGACCACCCATACAATCCCTTACATACACACTTAAGATATACTATAGACTCCCTAGAATAGAATCATTCTTACTTAATACACCAACAAATAGATGATATGACATTCTCCTTCCAAAGGCTATCAAAAAGATCTACTCAAGTAAATCAAGAATATAACGACCATAGTGTCCTTTCCAAGATTACTAAAATAGTCCTTAAGATTACCTAAGTCTTAGATCATGTCCACAACACCAAACCTCTTCCCTAACTAGAGTTATCCTCAATACTTCCAAAGATAAGACATGAAGAGATCATGTCTTATTCCCTTTTCACACTTTTGCTAAGGAATTGCTAATTCACTTTAGATTAGGTCCATATTAATTTACATATTCCTTTAACACAAGTCATTAGTTCATTAGTTCATCACGACTCATCCATCACATAAAGGACTTCAAGTAATGGTCTTATACAAGACCTAGGAACTCTAAATAACACTTTTGAAGTCTATTATGCAATGTCTAGATTGAGTCCCATACTACAACCTAAACATCATAAGCTTCTCTGATGCTAATAGGTATTCCATATGATGAAAGTAGGCAATAACCGACATAAACCATGATAATAATACATGGAATCCGGAGTTCTATCCTACTCCGATGAGGTTGTTATACTTGCCAAGGGTAGAACCTAGACACATCCCATGTACGCATATGGATAAGGAATATGAAGGGCTTCCTTGTATTCTAGTCTCGTATCTAACTAGAACTACTTCCCTTACCATATTCACTCGCTTCTAGACTTCTTTCTCATAGAGTAGTTCGCACATTAGGTTCAAATAAAAGGGTTCCATAACAGGTTCATAACCCAATAACATTTACCCTACAAAAAAAGATCCACTAGGGATGCCTCACAAATGTGACAAAGAAGCTCGTGATGACATTCCTAAGAATTAATATGATGTCGTTCCAGCCAATTAACCTTAGGTCTATCATTCCTTTACTTTGAAGGATACCATTACGGCTTAGAACTTCAACAATCTCAACATTATCACTAAGTCAAGGTTTTCACATAAAAGACTCTTTTCTGTTCATTAAGGTCACATGCCATTCATACATTCTAGACTAAGAGTTCTAACACCCTAAATACAGACATCACATATTCCTAATAATATATACCAAGCAAGGGCCACAAGTCAACCACCAGAACACATCTCATTCTTCACTTTTAACTCACAATGCAAGTCATTCTAGAATCACCTAGAAACAACTCTAACATCTTCAAGTCATCTTATATACTATCATAACATCTTCAATGTAATAAATATAGACTGATATAGCCAAGTAGGAATAACCAAGACTCAACTCCTACACTACAAACATAATGTCAAAGTCATAGATTAACATGGTTACCTAAGACAAGATGAATAGATGAATACATATTTGACTCAAAATGTAGATAGATATTTTCAGGCACCATAAGTGGACGATACAAATCACAATACACTTGAAGTATAAAAAAGATAAAAATATAAGGAAATTGGGAAGCATAACCCAACATCATCTTCAAAACTCCAATCCAAAGTCGATTTACTCAATTCGATAACACAAGACCCTTACCTAAGGCCCTAAAAAACAATTCAACATAAAAAATACAATAATCTATGAACTAGGTAAAATCAATGTAAATTGATAAATCTAATACAATCTATATATCAATTTACTTCAATTACTACATCAACGAATATCTCACATAAAACTACATAAGAATTCATCAATATTAGATCAATATCAAGCGACCCAAAACATAGTCAAAATCTAGCGTTCATCCAATTCATGGGTTCATAGATAATTCAGGTTAAAACATCAATTCAATATCAATTAAATCATGATTCAATTTTTAGAAATTATTTTGTGCAAGAATCCTTGGTAGAATCATGAAATTGGACAATTCAACTTTAGAAACATTGAAAACATCTTGAGAATTGGGTCTCCTTGATGAAGTGAGTTTCAAGGATCAATATCCATACATTGATGAAGCTAAATATTCACTTTTATTAAGAATTTCCACTCAAAACGTCACCTCCAAGCTGTTTCTTGATGCGGACTTCAATGGAGACTTTGAGAGAAATCTAAGGGATTTTGGGGTTTTGATTTGGATGAATGATTCTAAGTGTTAAACACTTATATACAAATTTAAAACACCCAATATACCCCTTAATAAAACGACAATACATCCATTTATAAGTGGGGTGAATTTACAAGTTTATCCCTATACTTAACAGTGACTGCACACATGCACACTAGCCAATCGACAAACTGCCCATCAACGGGGCGTAAGCCCACTTACGGGGAATGCTGACAACACTCGATGGGTTCACAGGCTGGGAAATGGTAGCCTTTCCCCCAGGCTACGTGCCTAATAACTCCCAAAAACTACGGGGCGTCGAGACCAGGCTACTGGCCGTCGATTGCCTTACATAGGTGGATTGCCTTTTGGCAGTTTTAGGCCACCAACTTGGGTACTTTCTAAAGGACCGTTGGATAGTCTTTGGGAATAATTTACCAGACGTTTCCAATCAAAAAAAGATAGTATATGAGTTTAAAACCTCTCACATAAATTTCATGAAAAAACAAAAACTTAAAACTCGACTAAACAAGCCTAGACATACAAGGTTATTCCGAGACACATCTTTCAAACATCATGGACGTTTTTGGTCGTTTGATATCCAAACTCCACGAAACTCGACACTCTTCCTATACATGCTATAATAACACATATATAGACGTTAAAACCTCATGAATCGCACAATCACTCATAAAACCACATATGAGGGACATAGGTGACTTAGTCGTCGAACGTCTAAGTCTCTTGTTGACGTTTGATTTCCAATGCACATAATACATTAGCTAATGCCTCTATACCATATATTAGACATATGTAGGAACTTAGAACATCAATACTAACATGTTAGTATGATGTTAACAAAGGTAATTTTCGCAGTCTTACACCTCGTAAACACCTGCGACATGGTACTAAAAAATTATAACTCTCAAGCTTGAATGGAATAGAAGAAAAGATACAACAACCAACAAAAAAATATTCACCATACTACCTAACTTATAAGGAACCTATCACAACTTAAAAAATAAAACTACAACTTAATGGTATCCTTATCGAAATTTACTCTAGCTTGGAGGCAATAAAACAATTCCTCTTTGGTGCACCAACATCTGGAGCATTAGGAGGAGCTTTCTTATCCTCTCTTACTCTAGCCTCAATAGTAGGACAATATATCACCTTATGATCATCATTTCCACAACCAAAGAACTCATTAGTTCCTGCTAGGCACTTGAAAATGTGTTTTTCCCACAAAGATCACTAGGTGCATCTTTATTTGGAGCCCTCTTTTTAAATATTTGTTGGTTTTGCTTATCGGATCTACCCCTCATCAAATTCCTTGAAATCCTACTAAGTTTGGCCTCTTCAATGGATTATTCATGAACAATGAGTATGTATAGGTTCATTTTATTATGGAGCATCGCGGTATGACACTCTTCTTTTGCAAGGTTGACAACAACAGTCACAAACCTACTCATCTCATCTCTATGGTTAGACACCAAATATGGAGCATGCTTAGTTAATAGGGTAAACTTCAAAGAATACTATTCAACACTCATGTTACCTTGCCTAAGGTTTATAAACTCTTCAACCTTCACTTATCTATTATCACGGGGAAAGTACTTACCTAAGAAGGATTCCTTAACCTCTTATCATTCTATATGACCTGATTCAACTGATCTATTACCTTTAAATTTAGTGTACCATGCTTGAGAAACTTCCCACAAATGGTCTGAAGCTAACTCTGCCTTCGCTCGAGAAGTCACCCCCAGATAACTCAATACCTAATAGACACCATATAGAAACTCTTGGGGATCCTATCTCACTTTATAACCAAGGAATATAAAAGGATTCATCCCTTAAAAATTCTCTTTATCTAGAGGTCATAGTGCTCTCATAAGAATTCATCCTAGGCCCAATATCCCTATTCACTTGAGCCTTCATGGCTAGGGCTAGGGTAAGGAGAGCCTCTCTAATCTATCCATTAGTCATGTTTGGGTGAAACACCGAAACCTCATTCCCTTGATCAACTATACTGACTTGTTCACCTTGAGGAACCTGAGATTCTTGTTGATATTTTAAACCTTGTGGAGGAACTCACTCATTGATCACTCCTTCATCAACTCTCTTTTCCAGTGTCTTTCTTGTATTCTTATCCTATAAAAAGGAGATGAGTGATTATAAAAAGACACTTATAACTGTAACTTTATGGTACAACTCAAGAGTAATTAAGAAAATGGAACTCTATCGATCTATAATTTCTTGGTGATAGATGTGTCGCAACTCACCACCATTGAACAAGATTCCATTAGACGTAGATTTAATGAGACTTTGAATCCTAAGGACTACTTCATAACCATATGCTCAGATACCATGTTTTTAACGATCAAAACTACACCCTAGACGTTAGGGCACCGGTAATTGCCACACGACATACTCAACCTCTCGGAGCTCTTATAAAATCCCTTAGATATCATTCGTTGCATAAATAAATAAATATATATATATATATATATATATATATATATATATATATATATATATATATATATATATACATATATATGTATATATGTATAAAAGTAGTGAAGAATTAAAACTTTTCACAACATAAGTTAAACTCTTTGATAGAAACATAAGAAAGACTAAGTCTTTTTATAGACATCTTAGAGAAATGAAAATCTTAGGGTGAAAGCCCATAAATCAGATAAACGTAAATCCAAAGTCTATTAAAATTTATTTTTGAAAAAGTAAACTAAACGTAGCTATATCCTCGAACCAATTGAAGACATATCAAGTTGGCTTGAGAGAATGCTATTCCAAAGCTTCAGTTCAAAGAGACTCCTAACTTTAAACTTATACTTGTAGAAATAAACAACATATGGAATTAGTACATTGAATGCACTAAGTATGGTGACATGAAATAAAACCATGCCAATATAAATATTTACTTCATAACATGCTTATTGTCAAGACCCTCAAAATGAGTTTAGGTGTCTAGAGCCACATTTGTGCCTAAAATTGTTAATAACGTCTTAATTAAGTGATTTACAGTGTATATACTTGATTTTAAAGTTGTTTGGGGTCAAACATCTAAGACTGTCCAACTACCGAAAGTTAGCCTTAAGACGTGCTTGTGTGTCTTGGAATGTTTTACGTGTTCATTTTTGTTAAAATTGATGTGAGAGAACCTTAACATGTATATAATAGTACTTATGTTGGAAATGTCTAGGAAAAACTCCCCAAGGACTACCTAAGGGTTCCTTGAGGAGGACCCAAAGGCGACCTAGACACTGCCCTGGCAGTGTTCATCTGCACTTTGAAAACAACGCCCAATAGATTGAACTATGCCCGTCGATTGGGGGCTGCACTCAACACTTATATGTGTGAGCTCAATCCCCAATAATGAAGCCTCAGTAACCATCGAAGGAGCAGCAGGATGGCCCGTCATTTCCTTGATGCCTCGTCGTCCATGGTCATCCATTGTGCTGCCAGCGTGCTATCCATTTAAGGGGTGAATGGAAATTCACCCACATTCTAATTAGACTCTAAAAGGTTTAATTAAGTTTTTTAGGTAGTTTAATTTAGTATATAAGCCTTAACTCTAATTTAGGATTAATTTTAAGACACAAAGCTTTCCCTCTCAAAACAAACTCTCCAAAAACACCCATTGAAGACAAAGCTCAAGTAGAAGCTATGGATGTGGATTCTTAGGGCTTTCTCTTCAGAATTTGTGGGATATTTTATTTAGAAGGTATGATAATCCATTATCCCTATATAACTTTCACGACCAAGAACAGCCCCTTGATGCAACCAGTGTCGTTGTTTTCGAAGAGGACTAAGACTAGCCTCTTAGCATTCATTATTACATTTCATAAGTTAAAATACGTAAAATTTTGAAAACATTATACATATTGAGGTATACATAGACTTTGGCTCATACCAAGCATATATAGATATGGATTTTACATAGAGTCCTGACATAGGAATCTTACATAGGCTTATAACATAGTTAAACATAATCAACATATAGGGAGTAAGTCTAATAAAACCGTCTCACATTAAACCATCTAAACAAAGTAAAATATTTTGGAATAGCCCTTAAACAAGTACATATTGCTATTTAGGGATTACAATAGTTGTCTTTAAGAATAAGGAAGCAACAAATGTCTTTTGAAATATATCAATACACTAGGGTAGATCAAAGGCACCGTCCACAAATTTTGAGGACTCACTACTACATGGTGGAAGAAGGCCAAGTATCCTTGCAAAGTGGCCTAGAAGCTCTTCAATGGACGGAACCTAAAATGTTTGGGAAAAAGGGAAGAAATATGGGTTAGTACAAAACACATGTACTAAGAATTGTTCCTATGCATAAAATCATCAATGAATACTTGATATAAATAACATGAAATCAACTTACTTATACAAGAACACTACCAAGACCATCCCTTAGGATCCCACAAGTGTAATAAATAAGACGAGTCCCATACCCTCGCTTATCCTATGTAGTTACCTTTAATACCAGCCCTAATAATACGTCACATACTTGGCTTATTCATTTAACATATAACATTAGGGAAGATAGTGCAATAACAAACATGAGACCAGATAAGATACATGGAATTCGGTGTTCTCCTCCCACACCGAAATCAGAGGGTTAACACTAGCCTAAGGTGTAACTAATCTTACATAGCTATCTAGGTGGATCCACTAAGCTATAGTCCTATTTAGGGACATAATTAAGGATTAAGGAGATTGTTATTAGAAACCTTGACTTACTAACTTGGAGGCTTCTATATCATGAGACAAGACAAATCGTGGGAATCCCGACTTGTTTAATGTGAAGAAACCCATGTAGGAGGAGAAACTTGTTAAATGTGAGACCTCCAGCTTATTTACATGCCCTTTCTGTGAAAAACAGTCATTCCCGTTAGTAATCGTCATTCTCCTTATACAAGATCACATTAGTCTCTTCAATACCCCTATGTGAACATTTTATCATAATAGCTCATAGGTATTCATAACTGAGAACTACCCTTTCACATTAGAAATCACATACATGTGAGAAAACCTTTCACTCTTTACTTTGTCATAATCATGAGAAACTATTTTCAATCATATAATAATCATACCATAACATACTTGAGTATTTCATAATAAATTCAATAGTCTAGGGTTAAGGATAAAGAATACTTCCTATCAACATCTTCAGAACATATTAGACATAGAAGCATCACTGTCTAAGTAAGTCATACTTCATAATTGAATTCAAGAAGAATTAACTTTCGTACCTTTTTACCTACTATTGCCTCCATACTTCAATAATAAAAGTATAAATTGCCCATGTAGGTCAATCAACATATTCGTCCTCTTCACAATTCACCATGTCAATTAAAACTTTTAATGAAATTGGAGGAAGACATGTGTCCATGGGAATCTTGAGTGAATAACAAGAATTACCCATGAATATATACTTGAAAAACATTAATTGACCATAATTCATCATAAATAATTCTTAATTTCATTGTCCAAAGAAGACCCATGTGTAGCGAAAAAACCTAATTTGGGGAAGTTTGAAAATATCTTTGAAAGGACCTTTTGGGGAAGGAATCCCAAGAATGTAAGAAACTATACCTTAATAAATAGTTTAGTCTCCAATTTGAGTAGAAAAACATGGGAATTGGGTCTTCTTCTCAAGCTTTAAAACTTCTTTAATGGAGATTGAATAGACAGAGAAAGTAGAGAGAGGTGAGAGCTTTTGAGTTTTGGATTTGTGTGAGTAAATCTGGGGGAAAACTGATTGAAAATAAATATATAGACCTCCCATGTAATACCCAAAAGACTCCTCACTTAAGTTTACCATTTAATGAAGTCAAACTCGAATTTTAAATTTCAAATTTTCGTCGGGGAACATGTCCGCGATGTGGAGCTTCTCTTAGAAGATTTTCACAATTTTTGAGAGATTAGATTCGACAACGCATACTTTATTTTTGAACGAAGTCCCACCAAGTCAGCGACGTGGATACATTTCTTCCATGTATATTTTGGCTGTTGCTTTGGCAGTGTCACGACCCAACCCGATAGCCCGTGACTAGTGCCCATTTCGGACACTCACATACAAACCTTCTAAGTATAATCAACTGAACCTAAAACTATATGGAATTTAATAAAATCAAGACAACCCCAACGCCATATATATATATATATATATATATATATATATATATATATATATATATATATATATATATAGTGGACCTGTCTCATAAGGAGTCATAATCATTCAACCGTAACAACATAAGCGAACCAACAAGGCCGCCACTATCCAAAACATAATAGTATACGCAAGCCGACAAGGCTGCCAGTCAGCTCCTGAATAGGTGCTGCAAATCTTAATGTATAGAACGACTATATTGAGGAGTAAGGAAAGGGCTCCCATGACAATGAGGCCATTTTTGCATGGGCTTGGACTTGCTTTGATGATGAGTAGGCTTGTCGCCCGGAGTGAAGTGATTCCAGGGCTGCTTAATCAAGAAGTAAGATAGATGAGATAGAAAAGTGATATAACAAAGTGACTAACCCAGATAGAGTCGTGGACAACATGAATTCGTGTTTATATTTATCATTCCTTACCTTAATTCTGAATCTATTTTTTGGAAGAAAATAAGTTTCTTGAAATTTATCATCTTGAATAGTATTCCCACGAAAGGAATGGTGAATTTGAAAACCTAATCCTTCAAATCTTTGTTGTGGAGTCGATAAATTATATGTCCTTTGGTTGAATCATAAGGACTTACTTCAATTTTGACTCTATCTCCAGGCAGTATCTGTATAAGACAAAGTTCCTTTGAGGTAGTCAAACAGGAGCAAACCAGGTGCAATTCAATCCTTATTCCTAGCAATGATTCCCAAAAAAGCGAAACCTCACTAGACCGAGGCCCATTGCTATGGGGACTACACTATATAAGAGAATGACTAAGGCAATTGCCAAGGCAAGTATGAGTTCAACCCCTTTCTCATTGGGCCAGGATCGATAGCCGTTCGACCTGAGGAAAGTGCGGTCAGATTCAGAATCCCCAATGTCTTGGTCTTTACTATCGCTTCGAGGGACAAGCACCGCATCTAGGTACAATACACAATAATGTACGCAGCCAACAAGGCTACCCCTGTACAAGAGGACATCCCAAACAAACCATGTCCAGACAATTATCCAAAACATGTATATATACAACCCACATAATGACTACAAACCTCTAAGAGTATAGTAGTGAAACTCGATGGGAAAAGGCCCCGCCATACCCATAGACAAGCAAAAGACTACACAAAAAGTTCTATACCAAAACGACTGGGCTCCGGAAAAGTGGAGCTCTTCCAATCAGCAGAGATGATATCCTAGGCAGGAGGATCACCGACTGTGCGTCTACACCTGCAGGCATGAAACGCAGCCCCCCGAGGAAAGGGGGGGGTCAGTATGGACAATGCACTGAGTATGTAAAGCATAAGGTAAAGATGATAGGATACCAATATGGTAAGTCAAAACAAAATATCGCTACACATGTACCCTTTTAAGTGAAAATCATGCATATCTTTAACATATAAGGTGCCCAGCTTCCCTAGTAAGGGGCTCGGCAAAATAATCATAACATTATCTCCGTCATCAACATCATCATAACCATCCTCATCACCAATCATATATATAATAAACATACCCGGCCCTCTAGTGAGGGACTTAATGACATATGCAAGAAACTCCGCACGAACATTACCCGTCCCGGGACTCGGTAAAAAGATAAATGACTCTATGCATGAGAATAATATTATGAGCAACCATATGTAATTAAAATCATTTCTTATAACTCAATAGAACAATCAATGTAAATCAGCAAGGAGTATTACCAAAGATTAAGGTTTATCAACATTATGAACCTTTAATACGATATGGAAACGTAAAATCTCAATGACTCTAAGAAGTACTACCATTGATATGAGAAATCATTAAGCCTTAGACATAGCCGATATATAGTGGAATAGTTGTGGAAGCAAGAATATACGTCACCTAGACGCTCTAGAAGTAAGTATCAAACCTGTCTGTTATTCGCTCATTTTTAAAAGTCATGCAAAACAAAGAAAGAAGGGGTAGCGTTACATACCGTATACTCGAGCAGCACGTCCAATATTTACTGCTCAATCTATTAATCTATAACAAGCAACAATCATGCCACAATTAGATAAACGTCGCGCTTTACTACTTATTGTAAGCTAGCTAAAAATCTAACGAAAATCTGGCAGCATTTCCCCTATTTTCCTTACTTCGTCCCAATCCGACAACAACCCAAATTATCCACAGTAATACCAATAACACATATAACCCAACGAATCATTTTAAACAGCCCCCTCCACCAAAACAGTTCTGTCTCGGCAACCATAGTAACGAAGCAACGACACACCAAGCGGTAACTCGTTTTATAATTCGCAACACATCTACCTTATCATATTCATCCTTTGCAGTATATAACCATAATCACATTTAACATATACATAACGCCAAAACAGAATTTTCCCACAGTTTGCTTTATTCAAAACAGCCCAAGCACCAACACGACACCACTAATCATCCGGTACTGGTTTCCGTTCATACTTAGCACATTCAATAACTAAAAAAAAAAATTCCTACGCTACTGATCACGCCCCCTTCTTAACATTAATGGATTATTAACAAAGGCATTTTATGGAATTAACACACCAAGCCAAGAGATTACTAACCAAATTCTTTGCAGCTGCTGGCCAAGAGTTGCATGGTTGGTTTTCTCCATTTCCATGGCTGCCTAAGCCAAGAGGTGAAGGAGATGATATGTTGCAATGCATTTCACACCTCATTTATAATATGAAGTGGAGGCAGCCCCCCTCTACACGTGTCCCACTAAGGCAAGCTCCCAATCTGATCCCTTTTTAATTTGCCTTGAGTTGTGGGGCCCACTAGATTAATTTAATCCTAATCACCCACTATTTAATCCCTCACTTGAAGTTAATGGAAATTACATTAACCAAATCATACTTAACAACACATTTGGAATTAACATCCTTGCCTAATATTTCTTTAATTGCTTGGAACTTAAAATATAATCTCATTCATCGGCCATACATCTACTAGTTCATGACGCGCACTATGTATGAAAATACGAGCCATAACATCCTTCCTCTATTAGGAACATTCGTTCTCGAATGTTAAGTTAGCATCTTACAAAAAAAAAAGTTCCAGTGAGGTCTCTCTAACAGTTATACCTATAAACCTGCATTCCGTAACTTACATATGCCTCACAGAGTCACAACTTACTACATAACCTCGTTTATCAATCAATATAGTCAAGCTAGGAATTGAATTACCTGCAGGTACAGGGAACAAGTAAGGATACTTATTCTTCATTTCGTCTTCTGCTTCCCAAGTCATCTCCTCCGTATTATTATTTTGCCTCAACACTTTGACGGAAGCCAGATCCTTAGTACGTAACGTTCTAACCTGGAGATCAAGTATAGCTACGGGTTTCTCCTCATATGACAACTCCTCTGTTACCCGAACATCATCTAAAGGGAATACTCTAGAAGGATCACCAATACATTTACGTAGCATCGATACATGGAAGACTGGATGTACCGCCTCTAAATTAAATGGTAGATCCAACTTATAGGACCCCTTATATATCCTACGAACAATCTACATATCCCAATGTATCTCAGACTTAGCTTCCCCTTCCTACCGAATCTCATCACACCCTTCATGGGTGATACCTTCAGGAATACTCAGTCACCAATCTGATACTCCAAATCTCGACGCCGATTATCTGCATATGACTTCTGTCGACTCTGGGCTGCTAATAATCTCTCTTGAATAAGCTTCACCTTGTCAACAACTTTCTGAATCATATCCGGGCCTATTAACTTAGTCTCAAAAACATCAAATCAACCAATAAGTGACCTGCACTTCCTCCCATATAAGGCCTCGTACGGTGCCATCTAGATACTAGAATAGTAGCTATTATTATAGGAAAACTCAATGAGAGGCAAGTGGTAATCCCTTCTACCTTTAAAGTCAATAATACAGGCCCGCAAGATATCTTCTAATGTCTGAATAGTATGCTCAGCTTGCCCATCAGTTTGAGGGTGAAATGTTGTGCTAAGGTTCACCTGTGTCCCCAATCCCTTCTAAAACAATCTCCAAAAGTTAGCTGTAAATTGAGCTCCTCTGTCAGATATAATGGACGTGGGAAATCCATGAAGTCTCACTATCTCCCTGACATACAACCTCACATAATCTTCAGCTGAATAAGTAGTCCTGACTGGAAGAAAATAGGCCAATTTCGTCACCTATCTACAATAACCCATATAGAGTCATACTTCCGCTGAGTGCGAGGTAAGCCTGTAATGAAGTCCATATTAATCATCTCCCATTTCCAAGTCGAGATCTCTATCTCCTGTAATAATCCATCAGGCTTTTGATGTTCGATCTTGACTTGTTGACAATTCGAGCACTAAGCAACAAACTCTGCTATATCCTTTTTCATGCCATCCCACCAGTATAAGCATATGAGGTCATGATACATTTTCGTTGACCCTGGGTGAATAGAATAACGGTCAGAGTGTGCCTCTTCCATAACCTGCCGTCGTAGCCCCGCAATATCTGGTACACACAATCTGCCTTCATATTGTAACACTATGTCAGGTGTAACCTTAAATGGGGTCTTTTCCTTTTGAAGAGTTGCATCTCTATACTGTGCCAGAATAGGGTCCTCGTATTGGTGTCTCTTTACCTTATCTATGATTGAGGACTCAGCAACATCTCGAATAGAAACTCCACTATCTTCTGAATTAGCCAGACGGACTTCAAGGCTGGAAAGCCGGTAAATCCCCCGAACCATCTCCCTCCTTTCTGGTTGTACATCTTTCAAGATACCCATGGAATTACGGCTAAGAGCATCTGCTACAACATTCGCTTTCTCTGGATGATATAAAATATCAACATCATAATCCTTTAGCAACTCTAACCACCGCCTCTGTCGTAAGTTCAACTCCTTCTGTTTAAAGATATATTGGAGACTCTTATGATCTGTATAGATGTACACATGGACACCATATAAATAATTCCTCTATATCTTCAAGGCATGAAGCACGACTGCTAACTCCACATCGTGAGTAGGATAATTCTTTTCATGCATCCTAAGCTGTCGGGAGGCATAGTCTATAACTTTGCCATGCTGCATCAATAAACATCCCAGCCCAAGACCCGAAGCATCACAATAAATAACATAGCCGTCCGGTCCCTCCAGAAGAGTTAGGACTGGAGCTGTAGTCAATTTGTCTTTAAATAGTTAGAAGCTTCGCTCACAAGCATCAGTCCACTGGAACTTGGCTGCCTTTTGAGTTAGCCTTTTCAAAGGCACTGAAATTGAGGCAAACTTTTCTACGAATCTCCTGTATTATCCTGCCAACCCTAGAAAGTTGCGTACCTCATTAGGTGTCGTAGGTCTGGGCCAAGTCTTTACCGCCTCAATCTTCTGCGTGTCTACCCGAATACCATCAGCTCCAATAATATGACCGAAGAATGCCACTGAAGTAAACCAGAACTCACACTTAGAAAACTTAGATACAACTTCTGGTGCTGAAGCACCCTAAGTACCGTACTAAAAAGCTCTGCGTGCTCCTCTTCTGAATATGAATAGACCATAATATCGTCTATAAATACAATAACAAACATATCAAGGAATGGTTTAAATACTCCATTCGTTAAATCCATAAACACCGCTGGAGCATTAGTCAGCCCAAAAGACAACACTCTAAACTCATAATGCCCGTATCGGGTTCGGAATGCCGTCTTTGGAATATCTGCCACCCTTACCCGCACCTGATGATAACCTGACCACAACTCTATCTTTGAAAAATGCTTAGCACACTGCAACTGGTCAAATAGATCGTCGATCCTTGGGAGGGGATACGTGTTCTTTACTGTTACTTTGTTCAGCTGCCTATAATCAATACACAGTCGCAACAACCTATCCTTCTTCCTCACAAATAGTACCGGTGCTCCCCAAGGTGACGTACTAGGCCTGATAAAGCCCTTTTCTAGCAAATCCCTCAATTGCTCTTTCAATTCTTTCAACTCAGCAGGTTCTATTCTATAAGGAGGTATAGATATAGGCTGGGTATCTGGCAGTACATCTATAGTAAACTCTATCTCTCGTTCTGGAGGAAAGCCTGGAAGTTCCTTTGAGAATACATCGGGAAATTCATTAACTACCGGGACTGATTGAAGAGTCGGTGCCTCTGCCTTTATGTCATGAACCCAAACCAGATGATAAATATAGCCTTTTCTAACCATCTTCCCGGCCTTAAGGTATGAAATGGACTTAGCTTTCGGCGATATTGTACTTCCCTTCCACTCTATAATCGGTTCTCCTGGAAATTGAAATCGAACTATCTTTCCTCTGCAATCAACATTAGCATAACAAGCAGCCAACCAATCCATGCCCATGATAATATCAAACTCAATCATATTTAACACTATTAGATCTGCTACGGTTTGACGACTATATATAACCACTGAACAATTCTTATATACTCGCGTAGCTATGAAAGAATCTCCTACAGGTGTAGCTACCTCAAATGGTTCAATCAACTCAGACTCTATTCTGATCCTACTAGCAACGAAAGGAGATATAAATGATAAGGTGGAACCTGGTTCTATCAATGCATACACACTTCGAGAGAATAGTGATAATATACATGTGATCATATTAGGTGACGCCTCCTGATCCTGCCTACTAGTCAAAGCATATATACGGTTCGAGGGACCGCTAGAACTGGAAGCTCCACCACGTCCTGTACCATGGCCTGTTGGAGCCTGAATACCCTACCCTGTAGGGCGCATAACCCCAGAAGAAGATGAACCAGCAACGGACCCAGTAGGTTGTGCCATACCATCTGCACTACCTCTAATGTCACACTCTATCATAGTATGACCCTGACGGCCGCAAGAAAAAAATGCACCTGTAGCCCAACGACATTCCCCAGGATGGGACCTACCACAATGAGAATACCGAGGCAAAGGTGGCCTCGACTTACTCAAACCCCTGCCCATCTGTGACCCTGACGCCCTAGAGCTTTGGCCAGCTTTCGAATATCCCTTAAGATCGAACCCCGTACCCATGAAACGTGGGGGTGCACTATGTGCTGGCTGGGATGAAAATCTATCATGCTGCTGAGACTGTTCGCCTCGAAACTCGTCAGGATAACCTGCTGATCTAGCCCTCTTATGCTGGCCTCTATTATAATCTTTATCTGGATGACGTCCCCTGTGTCGATCGTCTACTCCCTGTTCATATGCCTGCACACGAGCAATGTCCATACCTGGCTGAAGAGTCACTGCCATACAACAGACAATCAAATAACGATCCAATCCCATAACATAACGATGTACCTTTTCTTCCATATCAGCCACAATAGTAGGTGCATGCCTAGCCAATTAATCAAATTCGAGGCTATACTCTCGGTAGCTCCTGCAATTCTGCCTCAAATGCAAAAATCTACCGACTCTAGCTCGCTTCATCTCTGGAGGCAGGAAGTGGCCCTGGAAAGCCTCCACAAATTCATCCCATACAGCAGGAGGAGCACCTTCACCCCTAGATAATTCCCAAGACTCATACTAATTAATAGCTACATCCCGCAAATGATACGTAACCAAACTCAACAGACTCGGTCTCCGAAGCCTTGATTATCCTCAATGTATGCTGCATCTGACGAATACACTCTTGCGGATCATCCTGGGGCCTTGACCCAAGGAACTCTGGAGGATTACAACTTAAGAAGTCACGAGCCCTTAAGCTATCAGATCTGTCCGCATGCTCAACTCCTACTCGATGACTGCAAGCCTGACCTTCCACTAATCTAGTCAGCAACTGAACAACATCTCTCATGGCCCTATCCTCCACCCCTGACTGAGGAGCTGGAGGTTCAGGTGTTGGGGCCTCGGGGGCTAGTCGTGGTGTCGCTCGAACTGGAGCTTCTGCTAATCTAAGTTTCTCTGACGGAGGCGGTGTAGTAGAGCTCTCCGACTAGAGCACAATACCAGGCATAGACTGGGCACGGGCCCTAGTAAATCTATGGGTCTTACTAGTACCTTCTTTTACCGATATTCCCTTCAGGGCGGCTATCGCTTTCTTTGGAGGCATAGCTGAAAACATAGGGATTCGTTAGAGCGGGATTATCCTATTAATATAGATCTATCACACGATCTAAAATAAGAAGAAAGGATGACATCCTAAATGTCCTGTAGCTTCCTGTCTATATATGTGGTGCACAACACCGATAAACAAGACTCTACTAGACACGGTCTGTAGACACTTCCGAGGAAGAACCGCTCTGATACCACTCTTTGTCACGACCCAACCAGATGGGCCGTGACTAGTGCCCATTTTGGACACTCACATACAAACCTGCTAAGTATAACCAACTGAAACTACGACTATATGGAATTTAATCAAATCAAGACAACCCCAACGCCATATATATATATATATATATATATATAGTGGACCTGTCTCATATGGAGTCATAACTATTCAACCGTAAAAACATACGCGAGCCAACAAGGCCGCCACTATCCAAAGCATCATAGCATATGCAAGCTGACAAGGCTTCAACTACACAATACACAATGATGTACGCAGCCGACAAGGCTTCCCTTGTACAAGCGGACATCCCAAACAAACCATGTCAAGACCATTATCCAAAACATATATATATGTTTACATCCCTAATCTTTTGGAATAGGGCGAAACGTCACGGCAACTCAGAAAATTATTAATTGTTTCAATTTTAACAAAGTTTTAAAAATAAACAAGTTTTAAAAAGAGTCGCCACCTAATTTTAGGAAAACAAGGAAACCAATTATGATCTACGAAACCAATTCGATTCTAGGTAAGGGGTTTAAATTATTCCGAAGGGAAGGGGTTAGGCACCCTTTGGAATCCACAAATGTGGTTCCCGACTGAATTCATTTTTTTTTCAAATTGAGGAAAAGAAAATAAAATAATGTACAAATATAATAAACACACAATATATACAATAAAATAAAATAATAATCATCGGCCTAAGGTTTGCCTAACGTCAATATTTACATAATAATGAAATAAAATATAATTCGAGTTTTTTCGAATGGCTTCAAGGAAGCAAGTTTGGGTACCTGTAAACACTTAGTATAAGAGTTAGTACCAAATAAATAAAAATGAATAACTCAAATAATAACTAAAAATAAATATCCGTCTTATTGACATGGGAGGCCTTGGAAATCGACGGTAATTTCTTCATCGACCATTTGATAAGTAAACATATAAACTTGAATTAAAATTCCGTCTTTTAAAATGGAAAGGCCTCTAAACCCGACGGATAGATTTTTTCATTGACCCTTTAACAAATATATTTAATATAACCTGAACATCAACAAAACATAACAAACTTATCCCAAGAGAATAGGGAAAACAATAACCAAACTAAAACAACATAATTAGAAATGGAAATAACAATAACGTAATATATGAAAATTAATAATAACTTTAAAATAGAATAATAACAAAACCCTGAAAAGTTAAGATAACAAATAGTTGTCTAACAATTTTAAAATAATAATAATAATAAATAATCATCAAACCGTAAAATAATGCTAATATTAAAACTACAATAAACACAAATATTAATTGACTTTTAGAACTACATTAAACTAAAAAAATAAAACAAGCTACATATAATAAACAGAAAACATAAAAAAATTGGGAATTACATAAAACAAGGCTAAGAAAAAAATTTACCTGGTTCTGGGCGGCGAACCGGAACTACGAGTTTGAAGGCAATGACTCCACCTCCTCAACTCAAAAAACCACAAAAACACTTTAAAATTTTTGAACTATGGGAACCAAGAATTCTCAAAAATTTATGAGTATTCTTTTGTTTTCCCCTCCAAATCCTCTCCTAACAATAGTGAATGAAGTGGGCTTATATAGAAACCCAAAAATCCTCAAAAAGGATGAAATACCGATGTGGGACTATTGCAAAATTGAAAATTGTTTGAGAGACAATGTGGGAAAGACAATTTTTTTTTTGTTTTTTCTTTTTTTGTATTTTACTCAAAATGTATGAATTTTAAAATCATTGGACCAAATTTTGCTATTAAATAAATAAAGCTTCAAAATCACGAATTTTTAAAATGTTAGGCCAAAATTGGGTGTCAACAGCTATCCCTTTCGTTGTGTATGATTGATGAAAGAAATCGTGGACAACGAAAATTGACAAACCCAATTTTGACCGAACACATGACCTTTGTAGAGAAGTGCGGTTGCATGTGGTGGAAGTCAATCCCAGACCTGTCTCCAAAAGGTTCCATGATGTGTTGCGTCCTTGTTGAAGTGGTTTTTTTTTTTGATCTTTTTTTTTTGATCTTTTTTTTTTTTGAAGAAATTCATCCTTTCAAATGCTCTTGACAAAGACTGAGATAAAACTCGTCAGCTTAAAAATGCAATTTAAATGGGAGACAGTGTCTTCCACCGTGTCGACTCTCAATTTCTCTCCTCGGCATTTAACGTCAGTTGACGTTGAGGGATAAATATTTCCTTTGAGCTGCACCATTCCTTTTCTTGCAGTGCATGATTGCTTGCAGGGCATGAATATCTTCCCCCGATGTTCAAATTTGCGAGGGATGAAATCTTCTCGCGATGCATAAAATTTTGCGAGGGATGGGATCTTCTCGCGATGCATAAATTCCGCAAGGTATGAAATATTCTTGCGATATGTAAACTTTTGCGAGGAATTGAATCTTCTCGCGATGCATAAAATTTTGCGAGGGATGAAATCTTCTCGCGATGCATGAATTCCGCAAGGTATGAAATCTTCTTGCGATATGTAAACTTTTGCGAGGAAGTGAATCTTCTCGCGATGCATAAAAATTTAACTTGTGATACATGAATATTAATCCGCAATGCATGAATATTAACTCGCAATGCATGAATATTAACTAGTGATGCATGAATTAACTCGCGATGCATGAATCAACTCTCGATGCATGAATTGACTCTCGATGCATGAATATTAACTAGTGATGCATGAATTGACTCTCGATGCATGAATATTAACTCTGGATGCATGAATTAACTCTCGATGCATGAATATTAACTATCGATGCATGAATTAACTCTCGATGCATGAATATTAACTCTCGATGCATGAATTAACTAGTGATGCATGAATTTTCTGCGAGGTATGGAATCTTCTCGCAATGCATGGAATTTTTTGCGAGGTATGAAATCTTCTCGCGATGCATGAATTTTCTGCGAGGTTTGAAATCTTCTCGCAATGCATGAATTTTCTGCAAGGTATGGAATCTTCTCGCGATGCATGAATTTTCTGCGAGGTATGAAATCTTCTCGCGATGCATGAATTTTCTGCGAGGTTTGAAATCTTCTCGCAATGCATGAATTTTCTGCGAGGTATGAAATCTTCTCGCTATGCATGAATTTTCTGCGAGGTATGGAATCTTCTCGCGATGCATGAATTTTCTGCGAGGTATGAAATCTTCTCGCGATGCATGAATTTCTGCGAGGTATGAGATCTTCTCGCGATGCATGAATTACTGCGAGGTATGAGATCTTCTCGCGATGCATGAATTAACTCTTGATGTATGAATTAACTAGTGATGCATGAATTGACTCTCGATGCATGAATATTAACTCGCAATGCATGAATATTAACTCGTGATGCATGAATTGACTCTCAATGCATGAATATCAACTAGGGATGCATGAATTCGCAAGGTATGAAATCTTCTTGCAATGCATACATTTCTGCGAGGTATGAAATCTTCTCGCGATGTCTGAATTTTCTCTCTATGCATGATTTTTTGCGATGCATGATTTTCTGCAATGCATGATTTCCGCGATGCATGATTTTTCGTGATGCATGATTATTAATGAGGCCTGGATGGCTCGATAATGTTCCAACTGTAATGAGGTGGATGGCTCGATAATGTTCCAACTGTAACAAGATGGATGTCTCGATAATGTTCCACTGTAACGAGGTGGATGTCTTGATAATGTTCCAACTGTAACGAGGTGGACGGCTCGATAATGTTCCAACTGTAACGAGGTGGACGACTCGATAATGTTCCAACTGTAACGAGGTGGATGTCTTGATAATATTCCAAGTGTAACGAGGTGGATGTCTCGATAATGTTCCAACTGTAACGAGGTGGATGTCTCGATAATGTTCCACTGTAACGAGGTGGGTGTCTCGATAATAGTCCAACTGTAACGAGGTGGATGGCTCGATAATGTTCCAACTGTAACGAGGTGGATAGCTTGATAATGTTCCAACTGTAACGAGGTGGATAGCTCGATAATAGTTCATCTTCAAGTGAATTTTTGAGATCCTCTCAAAAATTCTGTCCCAGTTTCCATTATGAAGAGAAATGGAAGTATTATTGGGTATATGACCGAGCCGTTGTGGCGCCTACGTATTCCATTGGAGCAGGAATCAGGTCAAACGTAGTTCCCCTTGTGGATGATGAGTGCTGCAAAGAATCTGAAAGATTATCAGTAGAAAATGCACAATATGAACATGATGGAATATGCAAATGGTATCCTTTGCTATATTCAAAGCCTAAGAACAAGATATATCATGTTTTGGGATGGACAATCCAATGAAGTAAAATAGGCGTCTGACACATATAAGACTAACTTAATAACACCTATTATAATGAACAACTCAAAAGACAATTTTTTTTCTTTTTTCTTTTTTCAAAAAAAAAATAAAAAAAAATAAATAAAAAAACTGATGAGATAGTCAAGTCTTCACCACGATTGGTATCAATAGTTAGGATTGCAAGTAAATTTCTCATCATTTGTTTTGAATTAAGGTAATTCCTACAGCTTCAAGTGGTTCCTCAAATATACTTAAGGATTAACAAGATCTTTTCATCTTGTTTCAAACAAAGATTTTGAATTGTATCAATCCTCATGTTTCAAGTGCCCTCACGATAAAAGCTAGTCCGATTTCACACATATTTGAGACATTTGATTATAGGACATTTTTCAAAGTGCAACTCACAGCACAAGAATGTTCAATGTACACAACTGTGAAACCATATGCTTGACCCTTATGTAAATCTCCACTAATGTGAGAACATTTGGAATGAGATCATGTAGGGCTTGTCATTGGCTTGTAATGTAGGCTTAGGGATGGGTAGGATATTTATTTGAGATAAAAGTGACTGAATTCCTTCTTGAGCGTCACACATAATTTGTGCTCTTAATGATTGGTACGTCTTTGACGTCAGATCCTGTTCATTGTTCTCCCACCTTTCATCTTCTTTTGAATTCTCATTTTTAAACGCTCGCCCTTTTTTTTTTCTTTTTTTTTAACTGTTTTTTTTTTGGAGCTTTTCTCTTCTTCTCTTCTTTTTTTTCTTTTTCTTTTTAGTCCTTATTCCTTGGAGCTTTCTTTACTCACTTCTTTATTATAATAATTTTCCCTTTTTTGTTGGAATATTTTCCTTCCCATCTTTCACTGATCCTGTAAAAGAATTTTTTGCCTTTCTTTATTTCATCCACTTTTTTTTTTCTTTTTTTCTTTTTTTTCTTTAGAGTCTTTGCTTCCTTGATTTTGAGAGATTCAAAATTAAATCTCGTTTGATAATTTGAACTTTCTTTGTGCACTCAAGAAGGTTTGGCCAAGAGAGGATAGTGCTCGTAAGCACTCAAAAGGGTAGTGGTTAAGATGTGGTTGTCCAAATGAAGGTTTCAGGCTCAAAATGGGAAAACTAGGGATTAATGTAATTTGGTAGGCTTTGAAAGGCACAATCGGGTCAAAAAAGGCCTACAATCCTTTCTCAAACCAAACATTACTCATGATTTCGCCTCGAAAAACATTCAGGTCACGTTCTAGATCAACAGTGTAACACAATTGAACTTTGATCAAAATCTCACCACACAATGCACATGAAACATAAGGTTAGTTTTATTCTTATCTTGATTGCATGCAAGAGAATTTTCAAGCATCACAAAAGTACATATAAGAGGTACCACGAGAATCTGTAGCTTACCGCAAAGTCAGTCTTTTCCATCATATCGAATATATTTACATGCTCTTAACTACATAGGTCCCAATCGAGCTGAAGACATGACTCTTACAGTATAATTTTTTTTTTTTAGAAAAATGATTACCGAACTCGAGAAGGGCTACCTACGTATCTCATTAACATGAGAATCAGGTGTGCGTAGTTCATGCAGATATGACTTGGAAAGTATGCACAAACTATTTTATAATAATTTTTTTTTGAAAAAGATAATACCGAACCCAAGAAGGGTTGCCTACGTATCTTATTAACATGATAATTAGATACGCGTAGTTCGTGCAGATATAACTTTGAAAATATGCACAAACTTTTTTTTTTTTTTTGAAAAAGATAATACCGAACCCAAGAAGGGTTGCCTACGTATCTCATTAACATGATAATCAGGTACGCGTAGTTCGTAAAGATATAACTTTGAAAATATGCACAAACTTTTCTTCTTTTTTTTTTGAAAAAGATAATACCGAACCCAAGAAGGGTTGCCTACTTATCTCATTAATATGAGAATCAGGTATGCGTAGTTCGTGCAGATATAACTTTGAAAATATGCACAAACTTTTTTTTTTGAAAAAGATAATACCGAACCCAAGAAGGGTTGCCTACGTATCTCATTAACATGAGAATCAGGTACGCGTAGTTCGTCCAGATAAGACATATAATAATTTGAAGATAGACAACTCAAAGAAATTCCTAGGTCTAACGCCACTGAAATTTGTAGTCATGAAGTGTTTTTTTCCGCACCAATATGTTTTATAGCCTCTTAATCGTCAATATTTATACTGTATGTTGAATGTACGATTTTTTGTACTCTTTTTGGATGTTTTCTTGGATCTTTATCTCCTTCCAATTTTTACGAGATCCAGACATTGTTATGACCATCCCCGACTGATGTCGGGGATGGTATACCTACAGAAATATGAGAAATATGTGAGAGCAAGACCATCATGCAAAATAATAATAAAATAAGAAGGTGTAACCTCATAGTCAAACACTCCCCTGATTTATCGTTTTGACTTGATATAGTTGAGAAATGGAAGAACTCTAATTTCGCTAATCCTCTTGTCTCTTGCAACTTTGGACAAGTAATGATTTCTGAATTCGAACATAAATAAATTTTCGCTGTGAAGAAGAACAACTCAAAATGTAAAAGTGTTAGTTCCTGTACGTAATGGATAATACAAAATATTACACACAAAAAAATGAATTAAACACATAAACACTGTTTTAATTAAAGATAAACTGAAACATATCACATAGCATACAAACAATTATTGCGCTTCCTATACAAATATGTGACCCTTTTATGCCTAGGGTAGGCCTATCGATTTGAAGGATGTATACATCATTTGAAATATTTCATTGCTCCAAAAACTCAAATTTATACAAATTTTATAAATAAAACTTAATGGGGATACATAACAGGAGAAATGTATACAAAATAATCAGTCCCACATAGGGGTACGACCCTAAACTATGCCTCCGCGAAAGATCGTTCTGCTTTCTTGATTTGTTGTCATCTCCGGGTGCCAAGATCTTCGAATAGGCTAGTAGCTGGTGAAACTCTTTCTTTAACCTAAGCAAACTATAATCTAATCCTTACCCTATGAGACAATGATTTTCTCAAAAAACGTATACACCCTTCGAATTTAAACACATAAGTATGAACGTCCATTTAGGACGTGGGCCGTTTTGGACTCAAGGTGGTCTTCTAATGGGCCCAACACGCCTTGGGTATTGGGTCATTTAGTTCAAACGCGCTATTTTCAGGATTTGGCTCGGCTGTACACTAGTTGACTAGGAGTGAGTTGTATTTAGAGTGGAAAAGGTAACCCAAGCGGATTACTTGGGCTGGGACAGTTAATGATCGTTGACTATCAAGTAGCCAACTACACTCGTCAAGGTGCCCCGAGAAAATCTTTGGTTAATGAACGACTGCGAACCCGCATAATCGTCCTTTAGTAGAAATGAAATAATTGTCGTTTGACGGAAAATATTTTGTCATTAATGTAATGATAAAATACACACAGCAAGATAAATAATGCATAAATACAATATACAAATAATCAGCGAAATATAAAAATACAAGGTATAACGTAATAATAAAGCAAAAATTTCTTCAATTTGAAAAAATAAATAAGTTCATATTGGTTAAAACCTCTAAAAGTCCCTAGCGGAGTAGCCATTCTGTTTACATCCCTAATCTTTTGGAATAGGGCGAAACGTCACGGCAACTCAGAAAATTATTAATTGTTTCAATTTTAACAAAGTTTTAAAAATAAACGAGTTTTAAAAAGAGTCGCCACCTAATTTTAGGAAAACTAGGAAACCAATTATGATCTACGAAACCAATTCGATTCTAGGTAAGGGGTTTAAATTATTCCGAAGGGAAGGGGTTAGGAACCCTTCGCAATCCACAAATGTGGTTCCCGACTGAATTCATTTTTTTTTCAAATTGAGGAAAAGAAAATAAAATAATGTACAAATATAATAAACACACAATATAGACAATAAAATAAAATAATAATCATTGGCCTAAGGTTTGCCTAACGTCAATATTTACATAATAATGAAATAAAATATAATTCGAGTTTTTTCGAATGGCTTCAAGGAAGCAAGTTTGGGTACCTGTAAACACTTAGTAAAAGAGTTAGTACCAAATAAATAAAAATGAATAACTCAAATAATAACTAAAAATAAAAATCCGTCTCATTGACATGGGAGGCCTGACAAATCGACGGTAATTTCTTCATCGGCCATTTAATAAGTAAACATATAAACTTGAATTAAAATTCCGTCTTTTAAAATGGAAAGGCCTCTAAACCCGACGGATAGATTTTTCATTGACCCTTTAACAAATATATTTAATATAACCTGAACATCAATAAAACATAACAAACTTATCCCAAGAGAATAGGGAAAACAACAACCAAACTAAAACAACATAATTAGAAATGGAAATAACAATAACGTAATATATGAAAATTAAAAATAACATTAAAATAGAATAATAACAAAACCCAGAAAAGTTAAGATAACAAATAGTTGTCTAACAATTTTAAAATAATAATAATAATAAATAAACATCAAACCGTAAAATAATGCTAATATTAAAACTACAATAAACACAAATATTAATTGACTTTTAGAACTACATTAAACTAAAAAAACAAAACAAGCTACATATAATAAACAGAAAACATAAAAAAACTGGGAATTAAATAAAACAAGGCTAAGAACAAAAATTTACCTGGTTCTGGGCGGCGAACCGGAACTACGAGTTTTAAGGCAACGACTCCACCTCCTCAAGTCAAAAAACCACAAAAACACTTTAAAATTTTTGAACTATGGGAACCAAGAATTCTCAAAAAATTATGAGTATTCTTTTGTTTTCCCCTCCAAATCCTCTCCTAACAATAGTGAATGAAGTGGGCTTATATAGAAACCCAAAAATCTTCAAAAAGGATGAAATACCGATGTGGGACTATTGCAAAATTGAAAATTGTTTGAGAGACAATGTGGGAAAGACAATTTTTTTTTGTTTTTTTTTGTATTTGACTCAAAATGTATGAATTTTAAAATCATTGGACCAAAATTTGCTATTAAATAAATAAAGCTTCAAAATCACGAATTTTTAAAATGTTAGGCCAAAATTGGGTGTCAACCCACATAATGACTACAGACCTCTAAGAGTATCGTAGTGAAACTCGACGGACAGGGCCTCTCCATACCCATAGACAAGCAAAAGACTGCACAATAAGTTATGTACAAAAACGACTGGGCTCCGGAACAGTGGAGCTCTCCCAATCAACAGAGTAGATATCCTAGGCGGGAGGATCACCGAACTATGCGTCTACACCTGTGGGCATGAAACGCAGCCTCCCGAGGAAAAGGGGGGGTCAGTACGGACAATGCACTTAGTATGTAAAGGATAAGGTAAAGATGACATAATACCAATATGGTAATTCAAAACAAAATATCGCTACACATGTACCCTTTTAAGTGAAAATCATGCATATCTTTAACATATAAGGTGCCCAGCTTCCGTAGTAAGGGGCTCGGCAAAATAATCATCACATCATCTCCGTCATCATCATCATCATAACCATTCTCATCACCAATCATATATATAATATACATAACCGGCCCTCTAGTTAGGGACTAGGTGACATATGACAGAAACTCTACACGAATATTACCCGGCCCGGGAATCGGTGAAATGATAAATGATTCTATGCACTAGCAGAATATTATGAGCAACCATATGCAATTAAAATCATTTCTTATAACTCAATAGAACAATCAACGTGAACCATTAAGGAGTATTACCAAAGATTTTTTTTTATAATATTATGAACCTTTAATACGATATGTAAACGTAAAATCTCAATGACTCTAAGAAGTACTACCATAGATATGAGAAATCATTAAGCCTTAGACATAGACGATATATAGAGGAATAGTTGTGGAAGCAAGAATATACGTCACCTAGATACTCTAGAAGTAAGTATCAAACCTGTCCGTTATTGGTTCATTTTTAAAAGTCATGCAAACAAAGAAAGAAGGTGTAGTCTTATATACCCTATAGTCGAGCCGCACGTCCAATATTTACTACTCAAGCTATTAATCTCTAACAAGCAACAATCGTGCCGCAATTAGATAAACGTCGCGCTTTACTACTTATGTAAGCTAGCTAATAATCTAACGAAAATCCTGCAGCACTTCCCCTATTTTACTTACTTCGTCCCAATCCGACAACAACCCAAATTATCCACAGCAATACCAATAACACATATAACCCAACGAATCATATTAAACAGCCCCCTCCCCCAAAACAGTTCAGTCTCGGCAACCGTAGTAACGAAGCAACGACACACCGAGCGGTAACTCGTTTTATTATTCGCAACACATTTACCTTATCGTATTCATCCTTTGGAGTATATACCCATAATCACATTTAACATATACATAACGCCAAAACAGAATTTTCCCACAGTTTTCTTTAATCAAAACAGCCCAAGCACCAACACGACGCCACTAATCATCTGATTATGGTTTCCGTTCATACTTAGCACATTCAATAACTAAAAAAAACTTCCTAAGCTACTGGTCACGCCCCCTTCTTAACATTAATGTCTAATTAACAAAGGCATTCTAAGGAATTAACACACCAAGCAAAGAGATTACTAACCAAATTCTTTACAGCTGCTGGCCAAGAGTTGCATGGTTGGTTTTTTCCATTTCCATGGCTGCCTAAGCCAAGAGGTGAAGAAGATGATATGTTGCAATGCGTTTCACACCTCATTTATAATATGAAGTGGAGACACGTGTCCCACTAAGGCTAGCTCCCAATCTGATCCTTTTTAAATTTGCCTTGAGTGGTGGGGCCCACTAGATTAATTTAATCCTAATCAGCCACTAATTAATACCTCACTTAAAGTTAATGGCACTTACATTAACCAAATCATACTTACCAACACATTTGAAATTAACATCCTTGCCTAATACTTCTTTAATCGCTTGACACTTAAAATAAAATCTCATTCCCCGGACTTACATCTACTAGTTCATGGCGCGCACTACGTATAAAAATACGAGGCATAACAGGCAGCTTGCAAAGCAAAGTTTGGGGTCTACGAGGGCGACCCTTGGGGGGTTGGACCTGGACTTTTTAACTCTATATACATACTTTTACCCCATTTAAAGTCACTCCACATGTTTTAAACCTCATACAACACTTCCAAACCATAAAAAAAACCGAAGGACGTTTTACTAGTTCAATTAAATAAGCTTCCGGACGTCTTGGATGTTTCATGACGTCTTGAGTCTAAAACTTCCTAAATGGTTTATAATCATTATTTTAGGCTCAACATCGCAATATATGAATAATTTTAATCAACATCAACAAGTTCTTACATTACATCAAAGAGTCAATTATGACAACATTCCTTTCTAAATACATCAATATGCTCAATATCATTTCATGAAGGCAACAACATACCAAATACACAATATAAGTGCAATAAAGCAAAAGAGAATTTTTCATGCTAAGTCATCTTAGCAAAACCTTTTTAACATAAACATATATACCTTTGAAAAACAAGAAATACTAAGACTACATCTTGTCACCTTCTTCAAATTCTCATTCTCCTTTCTTATTGTTAGCATAAGACTTTTGCCGTCTATAGGCTTTTTCAATTGATACCTTATCATATGAACTTTCTTCAAAGCATCATAGATCAATTCGGGACTAAAAAGGGAATTCTAGTCAACTTAAAACCAACTAACTGGAGATCTACATCTCCTACCATACAAGGCCTCAAAGGAGCCATTGATATAGTCGAATGGTAACTATTGTTAGCAGTGAACTCAACCAAAGAAAAATGCTAATCCCAACTTCGCTTGAAGTCAATGATAGAACCTTTAAGCATATCTTAAAGAGTATGAAAGGTATGCTCCACTTGACCATCCATTTGGGGATTAAAAGAGGTGCTTAAAGTTATTCTTGTACCCAACCCTTTTTGCAACAACCTCCATAACCTAGATGTGAATTGTGTGCCCCTATCCAATATGATGGATAGAATAATACCATAAAGATTGACAATCTTATCTATATATATCCTTGCATAATCCTCTACCGAGTAGGTGGACTTAATGGGAATAAAATGAGTGGATTTCATCATCCTATCCACCACCACCCATATAAAGTCATTTTGCCTTCGTGTCCGAGGCAAACCAACTATAAAGTACAAATTAATGTCTTCCCACTTTCAAGTGGAACATGTATTTCTTGAAGTACGACACTCGGCTTTTACCTGTCGGCAATTTGGACACTTTGCAACAAATTTTGGCTACATCCCTTGCACAGTCATGCTACAAAAATACTTCTCTAAGGTCATGGTACATCTTATTAGAACCCATGTGAATTGAGTAAGGACAACCATGAGCTTCCTCTAGGATCTGGTTCTTCAAATCATCAATATCTGGTACACATAATCTATTTTAGTTCCTTGGCACACAATACCCCCTTGGGAGAATGAATTATTAATTAACTAAGCATTGATTCCTTTAAATCCATCAACAACGGGTAAAGATGTTGTTTAAATTTCAGCTCAATTACCAAAAATGATTCAGAGTTATGGTGTACCACAGAACTACCATTTGGAGAATCTTCAAACCGAACACCCAATATAGCCAACCTATGAACATATTTCACTAGGTTTTTCTTGCCTTCTTCTACATGAGACACACTACCCATGGTCACACAATCTAATGCATCCGCAACCACATTGGCCTTGCCGGGAGGCTAGAAAACACATATGTCATAATCTTTAAACAATTAAAACCACCTTGATTATCAGAGATTAAACTAATTTTTAGTAAACAAATATTAAATACTCTTGTGGTCCCTATACACATTAACATGAACACCATATAGGTAATGCCTCCATATTTTCGAAACAAACACTTCGAAACTAACTCGAGATCATGAGTTGGGTAATTTTTATCATGAACCTTGAGTTGTATAGAGGCATAGGGTACTATGTTTGCATGTTGCATAAGAACACACCCCAAAGCCACTATGGATGCATCACAATATACCACAAACCTCATTGCACCCTCCAATAAATTCAACACCGGAGCAGAGGTAAGCCTATCTTTAAATATTTTGAAACCTTTTTCACATGCCTCCGACCACTCAAACTTAACACTCTTTTGGGTCAAGATAGTCAAAAGAGAAGAAATTGAATAAAAACCATCCACAAACCTCTTATTGTACCCGTTTACACCCAAGAAACTTCTAATGTCGGCTGGAGTAAATGGTCTAGGCCATTTATTAACCACCTTGGTTTTATTTGGGTCAACCTCTATACCCTCACTTTAGATAATATGACCAAGAAATGCCACCAATCTCAACAAAAACTCAATCTTTCTATATTTGGCAAATAGTTGTTGTTTCCTATGAATTTGTAACACTACACCAAATTATCCATATCTTCATCTTGACTTTTGGAGTTCACCAAAATATAATCAATGAATACAATTACAAATGAGTCAAGATAATCTTGGAACGCCCTATTCATTAGGTCCATGAAATTCTCCAGGGATTTGTTAGACCAAAGGACATGACTAGGAACTCATAGTGACCATACCTAGTTCGGAAAACCATGTCCTCTCCTCTCACCCATGAGTTGGTGATAACTCAATCATAGAAAAGTAGGTTTCCCCTTGCAATTGACTAAACAAATAATTGAATATAGGGAGAGAATATGAGTTCTTAGTAGTAACCTTATTTAGATGATGATAATCAATGCACATCCTAAGGGACCCATTCTTCTTCTTTACAAACAAAACCGGAGTACCCCAACGAGAAATACCAGGTCTTATGAAACCCTTTTCAAGTAAATCATTGAGATGGAGGTTAGGGTTTTGCAACTTGTCCAGATCCATCCAGTAAGGAGGGATTTACATATGTCTTGTATCTGGCAATAAGTTCATGCCGAAGTCTATTTCCCATTCATGAGGGATTCCCGTAAGTCATCGGGAAAGACTTCTGGAAAATCTCTTACTACGGGTTTTGACCCTAATAGAGTGATCTCGTATTCGAGGTCCTTAACCCTTACAATATGGTATATATAGCCTTTAGAGATCATTTATAAGCTATTAGACATGAAATAATTCAACCTCTAGTGATTGAGTTTCCCCCCTTTAATTCTACGACGGGTTTCATTTGGGAATAGGAACTTCACTACCCTTGTTCTACAATATATGTAAGCGAAAGTATAATGCAACCAATCTATCACCAATATGACATCGAAGTCAACAACATAAAGTTCTACCAATTAAACCAAAGTAACTCTATTGGGTCATGTTATAGCACAACTCGTAAAACTCTTCTAGCCACAATGGAGTCACCTATCGGGATTGTAACAAAAAATGGCTCAGTCAAAATATCAGCTAAACTATAAAACATTCTAGATACTAGAGGAGTTAAAAAGGACAATGTAGTAGTGAGATCAAGTAAAACATAGACATCAATAGAGAACACTTGCAACATACCAGTTATGACATTAGAGACTCCTCTTGTTTACCTCTAGCACAGAGAGCATAGAAATGAGTCTTCTTAGAGCATTGGGATTTAGGGTACCTGCTTATGCTTGAGATTTTTCCCCCTTGAGCCTTCATAATAGGACAATCCCTCTTCATGTTACCACTGTTGCCACAACCACAAAAATTTTTCGTACCAACTAGACACTTCCCTTCATGTTTCTAATAGATTTAGCTCCAGAACACTACTCCACATAAGGACCAATACCTTTTTCCTTCTTAGGCTTAGGTGTAGACCCTTTACGTTTGTTCACCCTTTCAATTGTAGAAGGACTTTGATTCGAAAAAATCTTCTTGAACCTTGGCTTATGTTGTTCATAAAATCTAGGCTTAGAAGAATTTTTATCATCAACCCCTGTCCTCTTCAATTCCCTACCTACATTCTTAATCTTTTGCTCCTCAATTTTTTCAGCATGAACTATGACACTAGATATGTACATGCTAGGAATCAATATAGCCGACCCACATTCACTAATCACAAGATCGAATATCGTCATAACAAAATTTTTCATCTTGGCCCTAGAATCCGCCACAATAGTAGGAGCGTACTTTGAAGTTGAGTGAACTTGATACTATACTTCGTAACACTCATACTCCCTTGGCGTAGGTTGATGAATTCTTGCATTTTCCCCTCCCTTAGTTATAAGGGAAATAGCCTATCAATAAAGGTCATCTTGAAAGCTTCTCAAGTAATCAGACCTTCTATAACCGACCTCTTATCCTTTAATTGCTCATACCAAACAAGAGATACATCTTTGAGTTGGTAGGTGGCTAGATCAGCATTTTCATAATAAGACACCCCAATAGAATCTAGTACATTCAATACTTAATCAATGAACCCTTGCGAGTCCTCCTCCACCTTGGAGACAAAGAAAGTAGGGGGATTCGTCCTTGTGAAATCCCTTATCCTTGATGTAGTAGTTCTAGTATTTGGAACATCTTGAACCCTAGTATCCCTAGAAACTTGAGTATCCAACGTTTGGGTGAAGATATGAATGGCCTCCCTTAATAAACATTAGACATAGCTCCTACTTCAATAGGAACTTGAGGGTTTTGAGCCTGATGGGGAACTGCCTCATCTAAATTCTCCTCTATGATCCTTCAAGCATTGTTATTTCTTGTATTGATTGCCTATAAGCAAAAGAAGTATATTAGAAGACAAGGACATGCAGAGTTAAGATGCTAGAGGCACGACTTCAAGAATACCAACAAAGCGTGACTATCCTAAGCATCACATAACGTATCATTCACAATTGTGGTGTGCTTCACAACCATGAAGAAGACTCTACTTGACGTGGTTTTAATGAAACATCAATCCTAAGATTATCTAACCTCATGCTCTGATACGATGTTCGTCGACCGGGGAGCACTTCCTAGATGCAATTGGCGTCATCATCCTGGGAGAGGACTAAGACTAGCCTCATAGCATTCATCATTACATTTCATACGTCAAAATATGTAGAAATTTTAAGACATTATACATACTAATGTATACATAGAGCTCTTGAATACTAAGCATATATACATGTGGGGTTTACTTAGACTCCTCATATCAGAAGATTACATAGGCTTCTCGCATAATTAACATAATCAACATATAGGGAGTTATTCTAATAACACCGTCTCGCATTAAACAATCTAAACAAAGTACAATTTTTGGCATAGACCTTATACATGTTAATAATTGCCACTTAGGGCTTACAACAATTGTCTTTAAGAATAAGGAAGCAACGAATGTCTTCTAGAATATATAAATACACTAGGTTAGATGAAAGCCACAATCCTCGAACATGGAGGACTCACCACTACTTGGAGGAAGAAGTTCAAGTGCCCTTGCAAAGTGGCCTAGAAGTTTGGCTGGAACCTACAATGTTTGGGAAAAAGGAAAGAAAATAGGGTTAGTAGAAAACACAGGTGCTAAGTATTGTTTCTATTAATAAAATCATCAATGTAAGAAAAAAGGTACAATTCAATCAAAACCATGCTTTATTTTAAATAACTCAACATGCATATATATGGAATATTATAAGTCAACCCAACATGATAACAAATAAAATCTGCGTCCAGGGAACGTCGCGGACTGTGCTGTCTCAAAAATAAATTTAGAAAATCTTGCGGGAGAAGTTCCGCGTCGCGGACTTGTTCCCCGACATAAATTTTAAATCTTAAATTCGAGTTTGACTTCATTAAATATCAAATTAGGTGAGGGGTGTTTTGGGTACTTCATGGGAGGTCTCTATATAAATTTTAAATAAGTTTTACCTCACTTTTTATCACCCAAATAGAAATCCCAAAAGCTCTCACCTCTCTCTACTTTCTCTCTCTATTCAATATCAATTGAAAAAGCTTTGAAGCTTGAAGAAGAAGACCCTGTTCCCATGTTTTTCAACTCAAATTAGAGTCTAAATTCTTTATTAAGATATTGTTTCTTTCACTCTTGTGATTCCTCACTCCAAGAGGTCCTTTTGAAAGATATTTTCAAACTTCCCCAAACTAAGGTTTTTTCTCTACACATGGGTCTTCTTTGAAAACCAAAATTATGAATCAATTGTGATGAATTGTGGTCAATTAATGTTTTTCAAGTATATATTCATGGTTTATTCTTCTTATTCACTCAAGATTCCCATGGACCTATTTTTTCTCCCAATTTCATGAATACCTTGAATTGACATGATGAATTGTGAAGAGGACTAATATGTTGATTGACAACATTGATGTTTATTATGTAACTTCTTCTTGAATTTACCTTAATTGTGCATTGGTGATGTATCCTTTGGTAATTTAAGTATGGAGGAAATGAAAGGGTAGGAAGGTATGAATGTTGATTCTTCTTGAATTCAATTTGGATTATCAGTTACTTAGATTGCGATGCATCTTGAGACTTGAATAAAGGTTGTACATGTGTTCTGATCCTTACAGGTTGGCTTCCTCAATGTAAGGTTCTAAGCCATTATGTGATCAGGTGGACATATGTACACACACAAACACTTCATGCATATTTATGAATAGGATAGATTCATGAAGATTAAGGAAATGATAGTTTACCTATTCATAATTACCTAACTCTATGGATGTGAAGTATATGATTAATGAAGTTATGAACTTCTGTTATAAGAGGTGTTATGTGAAGGTAGATCTCACATTGTATCACATACATATGATTTTATGATTGTATGAATATGTGAAAAGACATTCTTACATGAAGTAGGGTCTAGGATGAAAGGACAATCTCATAGAATCCTTTGAGCAATGTGATGTATGAAGGATCAAGCTCCTAAAGCCTTTTTTTTGAACAAATGTTTTAAAGGATTAAATATATTTAAAAGGGGAGTTAGAGACACACACTGAGGGAAAGTGATAAATGACAGTGAGATCTTCATGTAAAGTAAGTTTGGCTTCCCACAGGAGAACCGTCACGTTTAGCAAGTCCACATTCCCAATATAGATGTTGTCTCATGAGATGGAAACCTCCACGCTAGTAAGTCAAGGTTTCTAGAAACAATCTCCATGTCCATAACTATGTGCCCACGTAGATTATTTCATTATGATTCCACCTAAATAGCTATGTACCATTGGTTATACCTTAGGAAAGTGTGAAACCTCTTTTTTCGGTGTAGGAGGACAACACCGAATTCGATGTAGCTCACATGGTCTACTCAGTTATGGATAAGTTTGCAGAGTAAGAAATGAACTAATATAAGATTATGAATTCTAATCACAACTCCTTAATGAGATTACTTTGTATAGGTTGGATTATTGCCCCTACCCATGCATTGAACAAGTGATCTTCAAGAAAGGATAAGATTAGTACATGTATACAGGTAAGACTTATGTGTTGTTATGTATGAATTTTATTAATGCATTTTTTAGTGACATTGTTATGTTAATATATGAAATATGTGTATGTATGTGAATTGCACTTATGTCTTCTAAATTAGTTTACTTAGTATATGTAGGGTTATGGGACTCTATGTGTACATTAAATAAGTAAGCTTGTGCAAGGGGTTAAAAGGGTGGTTTAATTGTGGTATGAACTAAATGAGTTAAGACAAAGATTGTAGTAACAGAAAATAGTTCTTACGTGATACTATGAAGTACATGCCTTATGTCTAGTTATACATGAATGTGTTATGACTTGTTAAGTATGTTATGCCTAGTCTAGGAGGAATTCTTAGGTACAATTTGTGGAAGTAGTATTAGGGGATGCTACAAACACATTGCACTACTTTGACTTAGGGGTTGTAATAGATAGTGGTTCTTATGAGAAGCTTATGTTTATGATGTGCTTATGACTTGTAAATATATATGGTTGTGTTTATGAAACATATCTATGATAGACTAAAGGTGACCTCGAGGTGATACACTGTACTAAGTACACTTGGGGGTTATTTAGAAAGAGAAATAACATTAAAAGATAAGTATTGTATTGTATGTATGAATATGCCTCGAAGTATGATTATTGGATTTATGTTCTATTAATACTATTATCGATGTCTTTATGATGTATGTGAACTACATTGTGCTTAAATATGCCTATGTTCATAAAGTTTACTAAAAGGACATAATGCATGATTTCAAATGAAATGTCCTCTATAAATGCATGTTTTTGCATGGTTGTCATACATAGTGTTTTCTTTTTCTAATACCATTAATCTTTATCTTTTTACGTAATGTGCAGGTGTTGATTGTTAGAGGATGTCTATGTGAAGAGATTGGATAGATCTCCCAAGTTTAAGTAAACGAACCCTTATGATTCAAGGATTTCCTATGTCAAGATTTTTGTTTAAGGTGATGTAATAGATTATACTTATATATTTTGTTTTTAAAGGTCGTGTTCCTATCATACTCTATTATATTGAGTTGTCTTAAATCGGAAAGTGAGGTTTAGAGTCTAATTATGTATTTATGATTATATATATATATATATATATATATATATATATATATATATGAAGTGATTATTCTAGCATATGATATACTATGAAAAGTTTTAAATTTTCCTCTATTTTTATTACAATTATTCAATGTAAAATTTCTAAGGTCATGTATAAGATCTCTCAGAGGTAAAGTACAACTTCTAGGGGGTGCTCCCGGTCTTGAGAAACTTGGTATCAGAGCCTGATTTATAAAAGTGGATTAAGGGTCAAAGTTGGTTGTTTCCATGTCAAATAGAGTCTTGTTGATCAATGGTGAATCACCACACATCTCTATGTAGAGGCTACAGGACAATAGAAATTCATTATCTTAACTATTCTTATGTCGTTTCATAAAACATAACTCTATATAATCTCTCTCTTATGTTTCCTTGTTCGGTGGGATTTTGGATGTAATTGGTTAGAAAGTATGATTTCTCGAAGCTTGAGGGATAAAAGGTGAGTTTTAATGTTTACTTTAGTTTTGTCGCTTAATGAGTATGTATGAAGGTTAAAAATTAATGTATGATGATGTTAAGCGATTTTTGGTTGTATGTGTTAGATATGAGAATTCAGATACTTTGTTGAAAAACTATGATATGGTATGGTTTTATCTTGCTAAGAGTTGTCGAAGTTGAATGAAGTCCCCTTGTGAATTGATCAATTTTAATGGTTATGTACTAGGATAGTGTAATGTAGTGAAATAGGCTTGAAATGCTTCTGGAAAGTCATAAATAGTGAAGAATATTGTGGCCTTGTTATTTGAGAAATGCCCCATAGTTGCCCTTATTAGGATTGGAGTCTTTTGTGTAGACTTGCACCTGAATAGTGGAAACCCTCAATCATGTCAAACCTTCTTATGTGAGGAGTATCTAGGTTCGATCTAGATTTGATTTGACCTTGATGTTTAAAGGTATGTTGTGATGAAAATGTTACTATGCTTACCCTAGGTGGGGGATAATATGCTTAGATGGTAAGGTTGTGAATGACCTTAATGGTCCTGTGGTGATTTCTCTTGAACTTCCCTATGTTATAAATCACATAAGTGATGATTATGGAGTGTAGTAAGTTCGCTACTCAATTGTGATCTCTTGATTACTCACCTAGTGGAGATTGAGTGATTTGTAACACTTCAAAAATCCAAGATGTGTCTTAAATCCTAACATAAGAATCGTAAGGTCTAGAAACAATTTTAAGGACTATTTTAATGTTTACAAGTAATATTTGATGTCTAGAAACCAAAATGTCCAACAATGTCCATGACGTTTGGAAACTAGTTCTAGGATGTACTAGCGTGCCTAAACCTATTTGACTAGCTTTTAGTATTCAGAAAAATTATGAAAATTGATGGAAGGGTTTCTAACATGTTTTTAAGTTAAATCATGGTCAAATCGTCTGGGTACGACTCCCCAAGGACCAGCCAAGGGCTATTAAAAGGGCATCAACGATTTGTGTGTGGATCGATGGGGTGTCGTTGTCTACCATCGCTCAACACTTAGAAAATTTATTAAAGGGCTCCAAAAACATAGTGTATGATAATAACAACAAATGTGTAGCACGGAAGGGCACAGTCACTTTGGACTCACAGATGGACCGTCGATTGGGGTCTCATCTGTGAGGGTCTATTTTCCTTCACATTTTTTAGTTGGTTTTAACAAAACAATTAAAGGGTTTGGTGGTTAGATATGGATTAAAGGAAGACTAATAACTTAATTAACCCCCATATAAAGACCCCAAACCCATTAGTCCAATTACAATTTTCAAACAAAACTCTCTTCCTTCCCTATTCTTTCTCCCTATTGGAAAACACCATTGAATACTAGCTAGCTGAGAGATTTAGTGGATGTGAAGGGACGATTTCACAATCAAATCTTCATGAAACATTGAGGTATGGGATCTAATTCACCTTTGAGACCTCTTTCCTCAAGGGTTCCATGAAAGTATTTTCAAAAGTTGAGTTTTTATGTACATCTTTCTCAATCTCGAAAATTATGTTATGAATTAGGTTGTTTAGGTTTTTGTATTGTATATTATGAATTAAATATCATGTTTACATATCTTGATGGTTTCGTCTAGTTTGTAGAAGATGACTAGGTTTGATTTTGATACAAATTAGGTTTAATTTGGTTCAATTAACTATGTTATTGATTGACTTACTATTATATGATTTAGTTATATTAATCATTAACAAAGTAGAATTAATCGTAGTCAGTTATACTAATCTTGAGAAGATGATATAGGTTAGAAAGTGAATTAACTTGAGTATCTTGTCTTAAGTTATGATCTAGTATTCAGTTGTGATATAGTGTTTATTCTAGTCTACTTATCATGTTAATTAATGATTTAAGATGATGTATACCAAAAAAATATTGGGTGGAATGAGGGTTTATGGTTAGACCTTGATGATGAACTATGAATGAGACTTGGTAAGTCTTATGCACTCTATCCTTTACTTTAAATTGTGGTTAATTGTGATTAAGTCATGATATTATATTGGAGTATGTCTTGTATTGGGATTGATAGGGTGGTATGACGTTGAATTGAAATGTCTTAATTATGATTTTGAGTTGTTGGATTGAGATGTAAATGTTATAAGAAGGGTGAATGATTTACCAATATGCCTTATCATGATTTGAGTTGTTAATGTGCTAACCTCACCTATATGAATTGTAATGAAATGACTTATACTACTGTAATTCTTATAAAACTATTATTATGATGATGTTATGTAAGGGTTAAACCCTTTGACCTAAATTAAGCTATGATTGATAATAAAGCGTGAAAGACATTTCAAAAAGGGACTCTAGCTTCGTACCGAGTAAACTAGAGCGAGGAGTGTCCCTTTCCACTTTGTGAAGGTAGGATCACAAATGTATTCTTGAGATTGGAGCCTACAATTCATGTAGCATAAAAAAGGCCCCAACTATATCCCCTAGTTATTGAATTATGTTTCCCTCACATGAATACTAGCTAGTGGATACACATAGTTGCTATGTTTCATGTTTTGGTACTACCTTGGCAAGTAGTCGGCCTTCCTTCAGTGTAGGGTTTTATGCCGCCGGATTCAACATTAGCTCGTGTGGTCTATGTCGGTTAGGGAAAGATGTTCCTAAAAGGTAAAATGAACTATAAGATTGAATTACAATTTTGATAACCTAAAGGGTCTAGAATAGTCTAAGTAGGGGTATGGGACTCTACCTAAGCATTGCACTACTTAGCCTTAAGGAGATTCATTAGAGGATGTTCTTATGTATGATTATTCTTATAATGTTATATGACATTTATATGATGAATTAGGACATTGTTGATACTTTCACTTAAGGATATATGTTGGTTTATATGGTTCAAGTAAGATGACATATACACCTAAATGCCATGTTATGTGAAGTAGGATTTTAGTTATGATTCTTATTAAGTTACTTGATTGAGTAACAAATTGTGGATTCGCTTGGTCATTGCACTTTTTGAGTTGATAGGGGTTCATGGTTAGTTTACTTGCTTTGGTTATGTTAAAAGGTAGTCTTATTAATGCTTACTATTAATATGACTTGATTATAGAGTTATATTGACTATGTATCTACTTATATGATATGTGTGGTTGACTTGACAAGATTTGATGTTGTAGTTCTTCTAATGTACATGCCTATGACATAATGAATATGCATATTTATTGGTATGGTCTTGTTGAATATGTATAAAGGTTTAAAATGAAAAGTTCATATTTTATGAAATACTTTTTTCTTAGCATGATTTCTAAGTATGAGTGCATATGGTCTCATACTTATTACAAGTGGCGTACTAACCCTATTTCTTCCCTTTTCCCTAACATGTTAGCTTCCGGTCAATGAAGTGTGTTGGAAGACGACTTTAAGAAGGATTGGATCTTTTGATCATCCAAGTAGGGTAGGTCCTCATTGTCTGAGGGCGATGCCAATATCGAGCTTATTTTGTTAATTTATTTCTAAGACTCTTACATTCTATATCTATTCATTTGATTACGGATTGTATAAAGCCTATATGTGGCTATCTTTACATTGATGTATGGTCGATACCCGAATTTCTAATCATGTTAGATGGTTATGAGATGAGACAATCTTTGAAGACTATGTTCTATCTTTTAGATATACTTATGTGCAATAAAAGTAGAAAGCTATGTAACCTTCCTATACGAAGGGTCTATGGATACTTGATATATATACATTATGTGTATGTAGTTCTCTATGTAAACCTCAAAGTAGAACTAATGAAAAGTTTGAAATTTCCTGCTAAATTTGACCTATGAATTTAAAGATGTAAACTAAAAGGCTAGTCTTAGTCCTCAAAGAGAACGACGACGTCTGTTACGTCTAGCGGGTAAACTCGGATGTGACATGATTAAGTAAGAGGGAAATGATTCCTTCTTGTGAAATGGAATGAGGTTATTTAAAGGAAGGTTTGGTTATGTTTGATCCCAAGAGGGTGATTTTGTTCATTACTAGAAGGATTAGTGGATCAAAGTAGAATTAAAAGAAATAAATTTCTCCTAAGTGGGTTTACCCTACATGGTGAATGGTGATGTCAGCAATATGGTGGTAGATATCTCTATCATTTTGTTCTATTCATACTTAAGCTTGAAACTAAAGAGTTCATAAGTAACTTGATATGAATGGAGTTTTGCATATGAGTATAAGTTGCATGTTTTCCATTTGTTATGCGTGTCTTAAATGACATTATGTTATGCATGTTATGAAAGGTCATTATTGAATTAAAAAGGAATTTTAATCAAAGTGCATGTTTATCGTGTCACTATGCCTCTTGATATTCTAAATGTGAAATTTACTTCATTAGATGGCTACATGAACATGCTTGATAACACTTTTAATGTGAGGGTGTTTTGGCCAAATAATGAAGTGTTAAGTTTTCCTTAAATGTGAAATGATGAGTCCCTTCGAAATTGTGTGACTTTTATAAAATAGGAAGTTTTGTTATCGGATCATTCTTGAGAAGTGATTGTATGGCTATCCAATGTCATCAATGTGTGCCTAATAAGTGTAGCAATTTTCCTAAACGATGCATGGATATGGAAAGTAATGTCATGTAAAGAATTTAAATTGTATGAATTGGCCTTTGAGAATTTCCTTTATGTAAACACTATAATTCCATGTGTGTCGTGGGTAAGCGAGCTAGTTCCTCCTTGAACAAAAGTTAAACATGCTAATGTTATGTATGACCTTGATTGTATTATGTCTAAGCTATGAGATTCTAGTTAACCTACATAATTCATAATTTTTGTGCAACTAAGTGAATTGCTTAATTTTGCAGGAGTTGAAGTGTCGATTTTGCCTTTGTATGAAAGAGAAATCCATTGTATGTCTAATTTTATGATTAAATAATGAGCGTGCCTAAAATTTGGAGAAGGTAGTTTCTCCAAATGGCAAAGAGTACAAAAAGGCATGTAAGCGTGGAAGAGGAAGTAAGAGTAATCCATGTTTGATGTGGTTGCTTGAGTTGCATGATAGTTTGAAGTTGGTGTTCCATGTAAGTTTGGTGTGTTGACACTTATGTGTTAAGATATTATATTTTGTGAGCTTTTCTATGGTTCGTTGAGTCCTTGAGTATGTTTGAAAAGGTTCGAACTGTCATTCAAGGACGAATGTTCCCATGTGGGGGATATTTTCATGAATCCAAAAATAAGTTTAGGTGTCTAGAGACTCGCTTCTTCCTATAAAGGTTAATAACATTTTAATTAAGTGATATACACTGTGTATTTTTAATTTTGAATTAGATTGGGGATCAAACATCCAAGAATGTCCGAGATGTTTGAATGTTAACCTAGAGACGTGCTTGTGTGTTTTAGTGTGTCTGGGCTTGTTTTACGTGTTCAGTTTGGTTGAAATTGATGTAAGAGATCCTTAACATGTATATAATCATATTTATGTTGGAAATGTCCAGGAACGACTCCCCATGGACCACCCACTGTGTCCTTCAGGAGAACCCAAAGGAAGGCTAAACACTGCCTTGGCAGTGTCCATCTTCGCCAGACAAACGATGCCTAGTAGACTGACCTACGCCCCGTTGATTATGGGTGTTGCTCAAAACTTATATGATATCTGGTGAGTACTCCCTAGACGTAACCGGCGTCATAGTCCACGGAGAGGACTATGAATACCTTGTTAACATTAATCATTACAATTCATAGATTAAAAAGTGCAGAAAAATAAAAGTTTTCATCTAACTCTACAATATGAGGTTCACATATACCTCTCGCATAAACATAATATATTTATGTAGATTTTACTTAGACTCCTCGTATAAGAAAAGTACATAGTCTTCTACTTGTATGCCACACATATGTAAGATACACAATATAGTCATAATAGGGATGTCTCACATTAAACCATCTAAACGGAATAGAACAATGTTGCATAGCCTTACGAAGATGTATAAATACAACTTAGGTCTTATATCAATATGTTGTAACAAAAAGAGTGAAATCATTGTTCTTAGACTATAGCAATGTAACATAGGCTGAGTGAGAGAAAGACATTATCTTCAGAACATGAGGACATACACATACTTAGAGAAATGATCCAAGACTTCCTTGCAAAGTTGTCATGAACCCTTCAACAACCGGAACCTAAATGTTGGGGAAAAGGCAGAAATAGGGATTAGCATTTAACATTCCAAAATATGTACATGTCTAGTGAAGAGCCTAGTAAATTTCTAAGAACACGTATTGGGGTACATAGGAATCCCAATGCCCAATTTTGAAAAATATTAGGCATATTACCAAATATTGGATTAAAAAGGTGTTATCAAATTTTCCATTTGTTAACAAGCTTGTTCAAGAAATTTACCTACAATGAAAACCCTAAGATAAAATATTGTTATTAACTTAACAAATTATATACGAGGCATCCAAGAGTCAAGCCTAGGTACCATAACACATGATCTTTTAAAATGATCATGTAGAGTAAGAAGTGCAAAATGATATAGTGAGGATCCTTGGGACAACAAGAAATGAGCAACAACCCATGTGCAAGCACATGTACATGAATTAGGTTAGGGTTGTCAGGGCGGTAAGGGGCTGGCGCACATGTGGGGGTCAATCCATGTGTAGATGATCTTCCTAACTAACTCTACTCTCAAACTAACTTAACTTAATATCTATAACGTAGGAATAACCTAAATAAACTAACTAGTGCACCCGACAACCTAAGACCTAACCGGATGACACTAACCTAGTAACGAAATCAAGAAACATCCTAGTACCTAACCTATGATGGTTTAAAAGGGTTGGTGATGATCCTAAAGTCATAGGGGTACTTTATTAATTACCATAGGTCACTTAATTCATTAAATTAGCAACTTAATTAGTTAATTTAAATGGTCAAACCGAAATCCTTACACTAGACAAGTAACTAACCAAGAAACATCCTTGTACCTAACCTAGGATGCTCCAAAAGGGTTGGTTATGGTCCTAACGACTTAGGGGTACTTCAGTAATTACCCTATGTCACCTAATTAATTAAATCATAAACTTTATTAATTAATTTAAATGGTCAAAGTGAAATCCTTAAACAAGACAAGTAACTAACAAGAACATCGTAGTACTTAACCTAGGATGGTCCTTAGGTTGGTTATGGTCCTAACAACGTAGGGGTACTGTAGAAATTAACTTAGGTTACATAATTAATTACATTTGAAACTTATTTAACTCATTTTATTTGTCAAAACCGAAATCACTAAGCAATATCCAGATTTCTATTAAGTCAAGTATTCTTCTATTTCTAGTCAATTTAGGAGGGGCATTTTAGTAATTAAATAATTGATTCATTTATTTAAGTTAATTAACTTCAGTTTTGATTATTCCATATAAGTTCCTAATACCCATAAACTCATGACTAAAGCAGAGGACAAACGTGAGAAAAAAAGTGAGCAAAAACGCAAGAAAAATAGAAAAATCTCTCGATTCTGCTTAGGTGATTTCAAGGTAGTCTTCATGGTTTTCGTGCAAGGTGATCTTTGTAGATTCAATTGTACATAAGGTATGGGTTTTATCTGTTGGATTTTTTTCCTAGAGGCTTTTAAAACATTTTATGAATTCAAGAATATCGAAATTATAGTTGTTACCAATGACATTGTAGAACGTCCATCTCCATAGTTATCCTTGTTTACGATTCTAATAGTGTAAAGATGTAATCACAAACATGTTGTTGGTATGTGGTGCTAATTGATCATTATATGTAGGTTTTGATGATCAGTTAATGTCTAATGAGGCCTATAGATTTGATTGCATGATTAGGGTATTAGTTACGTGAGTTAAAGAATGTTGTAATGCCAATTGTGTTTGAGAATATAAAGTTTAATGAATCGTTCATGAAGTTTAGTTCACTGTTAAATTTCAACATTCTGAGAATGATTAAATCACTATAGTATATTCATGAAGTTAATTGACATTGCTAGTGATAATATTTTATTTTGATTTATACCAACAAATTGGTTAGCAATATACTGTCCAATAGTTTAATAGAATTGGCTTACTATGTTATTTCATAAAAAAATTGGCTAATGATATTCTCATGACTATTGTCTAGTGAATGTTCTGTTTATGACATTATATTGGCGAACAATATTCTAGATTACCGTAATATGTGATAAATTAGTCCATGCCAATAAATTGGCTTACAATGTATTCCCAAAATATGATAAAAAATTTGCTAATGACTAAGGTATACCAAAATTAAGAATGAACAATGAAATTTTTTATTCATAAACAAGGGTATTTCAATCATCCGGACAAGTCCAAACATACTCTTTCCAAATAAACTATGAGTTTAAGTAAGTATATTAAATAAAATGTATAACATCCATAAAGAGTGGTATAAAGCTACAAAATGTCATTAAACAAGATAAGGTGAGTAATGACATAATTTAAAATTCATGAATTATGAAAATGACCAGACTAAAGTACTAAAAGAAGACAATTCTCACTCACACCTAGACAATCATGATAAAGATATTCACATAAGAGGGTGTGTATTATCGTGAGACCAGTCTCATTAACACCATGATGGTAATGTAGGGTTAAATTCACATTTCATCATGTAAATAAACGGATAACCGGTTATCCAAAGAGTTAAGTAAACCTAATAACAAGAAGAAAACTTTCATTATGTTTGAGTTATCTCAAAAAGTTATAAAGAAAAGGAAGTTGAGCAAAGAACCTGTAGACTAGCAATGAGATTGTGTAAGCACATGTAAGCCTCATGAGATGAGGCTACCACCAAGGTGGATAAGTAGTCTCCGTATGTCTTGTCGTCTTTCAACTATGTTGCCAACATAGGATCTAGCTAGAGGAATCAACCTAAGAGAGCTAGATATGATGCGGTTTCACTTTGGCCAATGAAACCACCCCTTTTCGGTGTGGGGAAGACACTAAATTTCATGATCAGATCACATGATCTATGTTGTTTAATTGGTCAAAAAAAGTATTCGGTTCACTCTAGCCGTGAAATACCTATTTTTCAGTGTGGGGAAGACACTAGACTTGGTATCACTTTAGCCAGTGAACCACCCCTTTTCGGTGTGGGGCAGACATTGGATTACATGTATACCTCACATATTTGTGATGACCCACAATTACTCCCTAGAAAAAGGGAGCACTCTTGAGTCGTCACAAGGCGTACTTGACCCTTTGAAGTCTTGTAAGAGCCCGATAACTATTGTTCATTTCATAAGATATGAAAATAGTGCAAAACTATAACTTTTCATAAGAATAATAACAATAAACATCTTTTCGAAAATAATAAGTAATAAGTCTTGTCGTCACAAGACAATATTGAAGACAACTTAAATATCATAAAGTGACAGCCCCTTATATTTGAAAAAAAATACAAAATAAGTCTTATAGATGTCTTAATAAAAAACTAAAGAAACATAAACTATTTCCTTAAATATATGAGCACATACTGAGTCTTGACAAATTCAACTTGCCAAGCTTGTCTGTTAAACATCCACTTGTATCCAACCTATACTTATAGAGTATATAAAAGTATGGGGTTACTACAAACATCATACTATGGCATCATGAAAAAACATGCAAAGAGCAAATTTTAGTTGAAATAAAGCTTTCATTATCTAAGAGTAAAATTTTAATTTATGTAGGAGTAAACAACATAAAAATCATTATTTAGCATATAAGGTAACACTTCCATAAATTCAACACAAGACTATACTTTTCAGTGAAGTCATAAACCCTTACAGTGAACTCATTTCCATTAACACTTACAGTGAACTCATTTCCCTTGAAGTTTCCGTAACGAAACATATCCTAACACTCATTAATGTAAGACTTGATGAAACCGCCCATACAATCCCTTCAATACACACTTCAGTGATCCTCAAGAGTACCGTCAATAGGCTTACTTCACACAGGTAACAAGCCCACACTCAACAGAAATTACACTAGAGGAACATACTTACGTTAAGTGACTTCACATAAGAAACCTTCTCAAAGACAACCTCCAAGTTAAATATGGAGCAATGTTAAATTAGCATCTTATACTACTAGTCTCACCATGTGCTCCTTAAAGATTCCCTTAGATTCGGCACACAATATTCATCATTTATAAACTTCATCATACAAGATGTAACCTTAAAATTACTTCTTGAAATTAGACATTCAAAGGACACACAAAGACTCCACCAAATTCCTATTTGTGAAATGAATATATAACAGTCCATACAACAACATACCATAAGTAGTAAACTATTTAGAAGACTGACCTTATTACATTCTTTTTTAGGGGCTAGCCTTAACCGACATAGATCATGATATCTTGACATGTAATCGTTGTATTAACCTCTACTAGATGAGGGATCCCTACATGCCTAATGTAGGGTCATTCTTGAGCCATTAAGTGGGGTTTCCAAAAATGCCATCTATGCTGGAAAATAGTTAAGGGATAAGAAGATTGATTCTAAGTGACTCATTCATCTTCTAGAGAGGAGAACCCATTTCAATAGGTATTTTGGATATATCATCTCTATTAAGGAAGTGTACCCACCGCTTCTTCAAATTCTCTCGATGCTAAGCATATCTCCCAAATGTATTTTTAAACATAATCGGCGTCATTTTCCTCTTTGAGGCCTTAGACTAGCCTCTTAGATTACATTACTATATTCATAGGTTAAAATGTAGAAATTTTAGAAAAAAACATTTTTTCTATAGTGAGGTTTATATAGACCTGTACATACAAATAATACTGATATCAAGTATACAATCACCTTTCGTATAGGTAGATTACTTAATATTCTATTTTATTTGACATAGGTATATAGAATATAACATAGTCTTAAAAAGACATCTCATCTCATAACCATCCAACAAAAGTATAATAATTTAGGACTACCCCATAAATCAATGTAATAAGACCAGATATAGGCCATACAATGTTTAGTACTCAACTGAAAAGGAAAGAGAATAAGAGTCTTAAAAACTAGAACGACTTCATAAGATTGATAAACGCACTGCCCTCAAAAAGTGAGGACCTATCCAACATGGATGATTGAGAGTTCCATGCCATCTTCAAAGTCTTCTCAAAATCCCTTCAACGACTGAAACCTAAAATGTTAGGGATAAGGCAGAAAATAGGGTTAGTACACCACTTGACTAAGTATGAGAGCATATGCACTTATAGTATTAAATCATGATAAAAAAGATAATTAATTAAAGTATGCAATTTACTTTGAAATGATTTATTCACATTCAATAAGACCATACAAATTAATAAGACATTTTTTTTCAAAAGAATGTACATCAGAAGACAAACAATACTATGTCTAGTCAAGTCAACATGTGTCACATCCCAAACTAAAATGTAGAAAATATGGCATTCTTGGAATGCAACCGGCGTACTTGACCTCTTGGAGTTCTTGTACAAGCCCTTTCCATATCATTCATTGCATAGACATCATAAAAAGTAGTGCGAATTAAATATCTTCATAAAACATTAAAATATCTTTAATAACATCTTTTATTAGAAATCCTAGGAACTACTAAGTCTCAATCTAATAAAAGCATACACCCGAGAATAATTTGGAACACGTCCCATACTTCAAAATATAGTAATTCTTAGTCTATTACAATACTTTGAAACAAAAGACATATATGTATGTCCTCCAGTCAATTGAGGACATACTTTAATTTTCCTGAACGAATCTATAATCCATGCTTTCCTTCGTGATCCTTCTCACCTTTCATCTACACCTTTAGAGATAAACAAAGGTATGGAGTTAGTACAAACATTTGTACTAAGTATGACTTTATGAATAAAATCATGTAAAACAGACATTTTTATTAGAAACGTTACTTAAGTAGCTTAATTTTACATACAACATTACAGTAACGTTAATTCACTGTACAGTGAATTTCTTCACTGTTACAGTGAAGTTGGTTAATTCTACATTAGGCACTTTATAGCATATAATTCCCTAAATAAAAGCTATCCTAAGACATACTTAAGTAAGAAAAATAAAGACCGCTCATACAACCTCTCTAGCCACACCTAAATGATCCTTAAGACCACATATAATGAGGTAACATACTTACAATATATCACACACATGAACATGAGATCCGTATACCAGAGGTGATTCAAAGTCTCACTTGAGTGATTTGTGAAGACACCGCCCATAGAATCCCTTACACAAACACTTAAGAGATCCTATAGACTACCTAGGATAGAATGTTTCTCACTTAATACATCAACAAATAGATAATAAGACACTCTCCTTCAAAAGGCTACCAAAAGACTTACTTTAGTAAATAAAGAAGATAAAGTCTATGATTGACCTCTTCAAGATTACCTAAATAATCCTTAATACTACCTAAGGCATAGATAATGTCTATATAATCAACTATCTTCCGTAACTAGAGTCATTCTTAAGAACTATCTAGGTAAGATACGAAGTGACAATTCCTATTCCCCCTTAAAAAATTAATAAAACAACCCTTAACTACTCCAGATAAGTAATTATTCATTTAACATGCTTGCATAACTTAAAATCATTACATTCATTAGATCATTAAAGACTCATTTATTACATAAAGGATATATAGGTAATAGTCTTGGGAAAGACCAGGGGACTCTAACTAACACCTTCAAAGACTATTGTGTAATGTTGAAATAACGTCCAATACCACCACCTAAGCCTCATAGACCTTCTCTAATGCTAGTAGGTATTCCATATGATGATAATAGGCAATAACTCACATAGATCATGGTAGCAAATCATGGAATCCTGTGTTGTAACCTACTCTGATGGAGGGTGTTCTTCTTGCCAATGGTAGAACTTTGACACATCCCATGTAGGCACTTGGTTAAAGAATATGAAGGGTGTGCTTTGTACTGTTGTCTTATACTTTAACTAGAGTTGCTTGCCTTACCATATTCTCTCGGTTCTAGCCTTTGTTCTCATAGAGTAATTTTCATTGAAAGGTTTATTTAAAGGGTTTCCATTTCTAGTTCATAACCCAATCACTAACCCTACCAAAGAGGTCCACTAGGGATACCTTACATTGCCAACCAGAAGCTCATAACGACTTTCCTAAATATTGATATGATGTCATTCCAGCAAACCAACCGTAAGTCTATCATTTCTTTACATGAAGGCTACCATTACGAGTTTTGCCTTCAACGTTAATAACCTTACCACTAGGTTAAACGTTTCATATAGAGGACCTTCTTAACATCATTCAAGGTCTCATGTAATTCATACATAGAAGACTAAGAGGCTTTAACATCTAAGTCAAGACATCTCATATTCACATATCATTCATACATGTATCAATTAAGGGACACAAGTCTACCATATCAAGAAACAACATTCTTTACTTTACCACATATATCATATCATTCTTTGAATGACTTATGAATGACCCTTAATATATTCATTTTATCCTATAAATTACCATGTTATCATCAAATATAACTATCACAACTCATATATTTAAGTAGGAACAATCATTTATCAATATAAACTATCACAACTCATATAGTTAAGTAGGAAGAATAATTTATCAACATATAAGACTACACATATGAGCACATAGTCATAGTCTGTATCATCTCCTAACATACATAGAAAGAACACATAATTTCAATTATTCACATATAGATAGATATGATCATACTTAACATAAATCAACTACACAAATGATCATAATACTTCAAGTAGTTTACCGACAATGCCATGATCATCATATTACATAAACTAACGCCGAAAAGGCCACATCAATTGCAAGTAAAACACGTAGCACCGCCAAAATAAGCAGACCATACAAATCACAATATAATTGAAGTCTAATTAGCATAAAATAAAAGGGACAGGGCAGCGTAAAACCACTCCATCCTCAACACTTTAATCAAATTTTAAATCATCCAATTAAATATCATAACACCCTTACCCATGACCATAACCAATAATCCAATGCAAATATAACAATATTTAATGAAACTAGGTCAATTCACTATATATTAATCACTCTAAGAAAAAAAAGATAACAATTTTATATAATTATAACATCATTCAATATCTCGTAGAAAACTACACTAGAATTCATAATCATTAGACCAATTATAAAAACTAGGGTTCATCATGGATCATAAACCATACCTCTATAAATCTAATACTTCAATTTAATGAATAATGTCCACTCAAATGTCCAATTTAAGATCTTTCTTTAGTTTTTGCTACAATAAGTTCTAGATAATTTCTAAGGGATTTTGGGTTTTGATTTTGAAGAATGAAATCTTTTTAGTGATAAAGAATTATAAAAATGTTTAAATTACTCAAAAGACCCCTAAGTAACCACCCTTTCTCTTATTTGGACGTGGGGTTAATTTACAACTTCAACCCTTGAACTTAACAGTTACTGCGCAAAAATGCAGACCCATCGACGGTTGGCATTCCATGGACTGTTTGTCCACAAACGGACCATCCTGTCCTTTTGTTGTTTCGTTCAACGACTTGGATTTCAGATCCCTAGGCTTTGCCTTGACTAAGATGGTTTAAATAATGAACATTCATCAAGGTAGGATGAGTCTACAATTGTATTCTCATTAATTCACCCAACTCTGTAAGTATGCCCCGTCCATGGTAGCCAACCCTAGGGCTAGGATGAACAAATTTGTGATGGCAGTGTCTAGCTTGGTGGAGAAAGAGTGTCGTACAACAATGCTTCTTAATGACATGGATATTTCTAGTTTCATGATCTATGCACAACAAACTGAGGATTCCAATATTAAGGAGATAAGTTATGAGGGTAAGAGTCCTAGATCGTATGATTCTAGTAATTAAAAGTGTAAGAAGAGTTTCTACCAGCAAGATTTTTCCATGGGAAACAAGGATAGGGCTCCAAACCGAAATTCCCAAGGTGGTGGCCATTCTTTTGAGAGGGCTAGGTTCCCTACTTGTGGGAAGCAACATTTCATCGGTGTCTTGCCGGAATAGATGGTTGTTTTGAATGTTGTAATAAGGTCCAAAAGATGAGGGACTGCCCTAACGTCAAAGCAAGAAGGAAAGAGGTCAATAAAGCTTCCCTAGATCCTAATTCTCCAAAGAAGAACCTTTCCTATGGGATGGGAGCTAGGAAGGATAACTAATCTGTATTTGATGGTATTGGTAAGTATTATCTCTTTATCATTGTTTCTTTATGATATGAATTGAATTTATGTAGTTTCATAGTTCATATGATCATGTCATCTTGACGAATTGTTCAAAGAATGCAACTTTGAAAATTTTTAGTATGTTGGGCAGTGTTACAGTGAACCTCACTATAAATTTTTTGCATTCTGAAAAAAATTGTTACGTCTTTAGTTGAAATTTCAATGTGTGTAAAATAGTTGTGTATGATGATATTTAATGTTGGAGAACGTAGTTCATCCATAGGGGAAGATTAAGGGTGAGTTTTGAAAATTTTGATGATTGCATGAGTTGCCTATGTTGATAATTGTTTGAGAGTTTTGAATTATGCTCCTTGCTAGTTGGTCTTTGTATTTTTAGTATTTGAATCATGATTGTATGTGTTCTTAGTAAGTCCTTATGATTCTTGAAGTTTATGTTTCATTTGAGGACGAATGTTATTCTAAGTGGGGGAGTAACGCCCCAAAACAAACTAAAATTAACTAGAGCCTCGTGATTTTTTTTTAAAATTTAATTTGAAATGAAGTACTTTATTCTTCTACTTAAGTGTGTGAAGAGTTGCTAATTTGGAGGTCAAACGTCAATGAACGTCCATGACATTCGGAAGATATGCCTTGAAGTTTTCTTGCATCTTGTTGTGTTTGAGTGAGTTTTACGTGTTCGTATTTATTGAAATTGATGTGAGGTGATCCTAATACCTGGAAGACTTAGTTTAGGGGTTTAAATTTTTGCAACGACCCCACCAAGGACCTACGAGGGTCCCTAAATAAATGGCCCAAGACTTGGACCAACACTGCCAAAAAAGTGTCCAATCGACGACCAGTCAACCAGGCAACGACCCGTCAAAATTGTCCGCCGTTTGAAAAAAAACCTCTATATTTTGAGGAGTTTCATACCAAACAAACTAAACCTCACCAACGGCCCGTCCCTTGTAAACGAACCGTTGATTGGTCCGTCGATGGTGGCTGTCCTGAAAGGTACAACGCTGCCTGTTAAGTCATGGGGTATTTTGTATATTCACCTCAAGTATTTTATGACCCTAGGATGATATTAGTAGTTGTTTTAATTTATATTAGGTTATTTTTAAGTCCTTGTCTCGTACAATACCCCTCACTTGAAATATTCAAACTCTCTCTCTAAAAAAAACTCTCTCAAAGTCACCTTTGGAGCTAAAAGTCAAAGAGGGAAAAGAAGAGCTGGTTTGGACGTGTGTATTAATAAAACATTAGTGGATTTACTGATATTTTAGGTATGGTATTCATCCTTGAACCCTCTTCCATTCAAGGAGTCATTTCCAAATGATTTAAAAAAGGGTTTTTAAACTCTATTTCCTTCTATGTTTGATTTTAAGTATGTGTCTTCTTGTAAAAATGTTATAATTATTACCTAGGTTTATTCTTTTATTAATTGATTATTTTCATGTTAAAAACCTATTGAAATCAAGTATATGCATATTTCAAACTTTTAGTTTAAGAAATGGGTTAAATGAGCATGTTTGGGTAAGGGATGAACTTTGATTTTCTTAAGTTGTTCTTTTGATTTAGATGCTGACCTAAGGTCCTTATTATGATAAAATATTGAGAAATTTATTATAGTGGATGATGACTTGATTAAATGGTGAGTTGCCTATATTGTATAATTCTTATGATGAAATGCTCTTTAGTGATATGGTCATCCTTCTTGGAGGCGGTGTTTATTTTATGAACTTTGAATTACTTAGTATGTTTTGTGAGTGTGTCTTTGAAGTCCTAGTACATGAAACGAATTGAATTTGATGATAACTCTTGTCTTGTCTTTTTGTGAAGTTGAATAGTATGTTTGGCTTAGATTATGCCTATGTGAAGTATATGACTTTGTAAATTATGTTAAGTGTGTAAATTGATGAACTTAGGTCTAAAGCATGTATAGAAGTTAATGTTAACGATATAATGCTTATATGCAAGATGTGCTCACAAGATCACACACACACTTAAATGTATGTTAGTGAGTTGAGATGAAGTGGTTAGTAGCAACCTCACTATATCCTATGTGCTCTCTAAGATAGGTCAAAGGATGAATGTCCTTCGTGAGTTTAGATGTGATGTTCACTAGCTATCCATTACCTATAGTTTAAAGTTTTTAAAATCCGTGGGGGTTATGTTTAGACCCGATAGGATATGAAGAAGAGGTGGTTACACTTCGCGAGTTGAGATGTTGTATCCCAATGTACCTCTTGTGATGAGTACTCCTCGTAAGTAGAGAATGAGTTACTTAGTAGAAATCACCTTATCCTTTTACTTTGCGCGCGCATAGGTGTAACTATTGGGAATGCCATGTAAAAGCTAAAAAGAATGACCTTACTCTAGGCAAGTGAGGATCCCTCATCCAAAACGGGTTAATTTTGGGATTCCATGTCTAGCTGTCATGGTCATTATCGGTTAAGCTAGGCCTCCAAAAAAGTATTGATTTAACTAAGTCTTCTAAAAGATTATGCTACTAAAGGTAGGTGGTGGTATGAGACGCTATCTACACATTGTACTAGGTAGGACCTTCTGAAAGGGAAGATTTGGTACCAAACCTCTTAAAAGAAAGTGTTACTTAGGGTAGGTGGTGGTATGGGATGCTATCTACTCATTGTACTAAGTAGGCATTTTAAAAGGGAAGATTTTGGTGGTTTGTTTGGTGTCATTTTAATTTCCTGTCCTTGAGTTAGGGGCTTGTTCTCCCAAGGTGAGTAAGCCGAAAGGGGTAGTCTTGAGGATAACTTTGTTGTGTATTGAAGATGGCATATGCATACTTTCTTCCTGTCTTACATTAGTGAGTCTTAGGATAATTCCGAGGTAGGGAAACTCCTACTGAAATGAGTTCACTTTCTCTTCGCTTGGCCTTCGAAGTTCACTCATTTAGAATAGGATAATTCATTTTTAATCCTTTAAATGATTCATTGTAATAGTTTAAAATTGTTCACTGTAAGGGTCATTTGATTTGACTTTAAGGTTTGGAAAGTTTCTACAAATTTCCTCTTTTGTGTAAGATTATGGAAATTCTTCTCTATGAGTTAAAATATGTTCCTTATGATCTTTTGCGTCTATATTCTTCAAAGTTTTACTTAAATTGCATGAAATGTTATTTTACAAAAATTTCTGTTTTCCCATGTTTTTGTATATGCCATGCTTAGTATATAATTTTTACTAACCCCATACTTTTCTATACCCTATAATTATAGGTTAAAGAATATTTTTGAAAATTCGAAGGCGAAGCTTGGGAAATTCACTCTCTCAAAAATTAATATGTCTTCATATATTCAAGGAGATAATCTATTGTTTACTAATTTTACAATTAAGACTTATTATCTATATCTCTTTTAATGTTAAGGGTCGTTTCCCTAATTTATTATGTCGTGTTTTAAGTTTGGGTAGTGACGATGAGATTTCTTAAGTATTTCTGAAAGATTTACTTTTTATTAATTTATTCGTGAAATGTTTTATGGAACTTTAACCAGCATTTATTAAAAACAGTTCACGAATAAGCTAAGGCTATTTACTACTTTTCATATCTTATGTAATGAATGCTGGTTAAAGGGCTTATATAAGACCTCAAAGGGTAAAGTACGCCCGGTAACAAAAAGAGGGTTCCTCCTAACTTCTAGGGGGTATTTTAGGGTAGTGACATTCATCACTATACACAAGAAATCATAATTAAAATAAAGATTTGAGAACATAAGATTTACCCTAATCTCCTTCACCAGCCATCATCCAAGGTTTTACCATCAACCATCCAATTCTACCAAATAGTGGGTGTAAAATAATAACACAATAGTAATGAATACAATAATGAAATCAATTGTATCATTACACCTCAATACAATACTAGTTCATAACCTAAGGTTACGAATTTCAGTCAATTTCATGATTTATTCCACAAACTATGTTAATTCGTCAAGAACCAATGTGCTTGAACAACAAAACAACATAATATATTAATAACAACCAAAATAAACCATGAACAATACAATTTAGAATATCAAATTTGTATTAGGAAGAAACCCATATCAAATCATCTTTTTGAAAATCAATTTTGCAAATATACTTTGGGGAAAGGAATCCCAAAGGTGAAAGGTACAATACTTATTTATTGTTCAATATTGGTGGATAAAAGCACCCTTATTGCATCCCTAATATCTTGACTTATCCCTTCAATGGAGTTTTTCTTTTTGGTTTAGAGAATGTAAAGAGAAGGAAGGGAAATTTGTGTTTTGGGATTGAGATGTGTTAAATGAGATTTTAGATTATATAGTTAATTAATTGGCGTAATTAACTAAACCCTAATAACTAATTAAAACCCTAACTGACTAACTTAATTTAAATTAACTAACAAAAATTTAAAACAAAAGTGCAAACATGACCAAGAGTCCCATCTGTGCTGCACATCCTTCATTTTCGTAAGAGAATTTCCAAAATGTCCTGTTTTAAAAATATATAAGTGACAATCGATGGAGGAAATCGATGTCCCGTCGATTTGACCACACCCTGTTGTCTGCTTTCGTTGGTAGAATTTGTCCACGAAAACTTTTTGGTCAAAATGGAAGGGTCTTCCTCAAGGACCCTTTTGTTGGTCCTTGGGGATTCATACACAGACATTTTTACCCTAAACCAAATATATAAATTTTAGACACTTTAACACAAAATCTCATCAAATATTGACTATGAAAACCCCATAAAATAAGCTAAGGCTAGTACTTTTTGCACTAGTCTCCGGATGTCGTGGATGTTCCTTGACGTTTTGACTCTAAAACTCCCTATATGAATTTTATACATTATCATTTACCTTAAAACAATGTTAAAATCATTGGACACTCTTGTGAACCTCTAGATTAAGTTTTTGACCTTTCGGGGTGTTACACTACGGAGACTTACTCAATTTAGCACAAGAATTAGATTCAATATCTATAACCCTCACCAAATGGTATAGACAACAATTGGATTAATCTTACAAACCTTCAAGAAACTATTGATTTGACCCCTTCACATAAAATTTCCCTACTTCCACTTTAAAATGGGTTCGTTTTGAAATTTAAACATTACTACCCTTGTTCTACAATCTATGCAAGAAACACAAGCATGAACTCAATCAGTACCCAAAATGATATCAAAATCAAAAATATTTTTCAGCATTATATTACATTAGCTATACACTCCGTGTGCAATTACCGAGTCACAAATTGGGGTATAAATAGAAAAGGGATCAATCAATACCTGGGAAGTATATCAAACTTCCAATCTACCAAAGGTGAAAAATAAGAAAGCGTAGCACCGAGATCAAGTAAAGCATATGTAACACCCTAAAATGAACTAAGGTGAACTAGAGCTTCATGAATGTTACTTGGTTTGATTTGGTGTTAAAATGAGTTAAATTGATTTTCTTAGGCATTGTGTGAATTTTGGTGATGTTTGGAAGTTAAAACGTACGAGAACTTCCATGATGTTCGGAAGGTATGTCTTAGAAAGTGGTTGAGTGTCTTCATGAGTTATAATGAGTTTTACATGTTCATTTTAATAAAATAGATGTGGATGTTCCTAAAACCTAAAGGACTATGTTTAGGGGTTTAACATCGGGGTACAACCCCACCTAGTACTCACGAGGGGCCCTAGAAGAGGACCCCATTCATTTGGAAAGAGTGCCATACAGTTACCAACAATAGCCACAAGGGATGGAGCATTGGTCAACCAACGACGCATCGACCTTGGTCATCAATTGGAACTACAAGGCTGTCCAATCCTACACATTTTTTATTTGCAGTCCCAATTGACGGACCCCATCTAAGGGGTGTCGATTGAGAGATGGTCTATTTGTTGGCTTGGCGTAGGTTGTTCTGCTAAATGCTACAATTTTTTGCCAAGGCCTATGGTGTTTGGTAAATTCACTACAAATCTTGTATGAAGCTAGGTAGATATTTTTAGGGTCTTTTAGGTAGATTAAGATTTTTTTAACCCTAAGACCTAAATTTAAACTTCTTTTTCCTAAAAGTGAAAACCCCTCTCTCTTAAAAGTCTCTCTCAAACTCCATAAAAGCTAGAAATAAAGAAAGACCTAGGAGGGTTATTGGTGGTCTAGTTATTCATCAAAATCATTGGGATTTATTTTAATTAAAGTATGGTAGTCATTCTTGAACTCTCTTCCATACAAGAAGTCCTTTCTAATGAATTTTCAAATAAGGGTTTTCAACCCTAACTTCTGCTATCTTTAACTCTAAATATGGATCTTGAATAAAAACGTTTTAAATGATTTAGATATGACCATTCTAATCTAAGTTTGTGATTATAATGCTAAAACTTCAACTGAAACATGTCAATGCTTTTTTATCAAATTTTGTCTAAAGTAATGGGTTAAATGAGCATAATTTTCTAGTCTTTGAACTTTGTTTTTTGGGTTGATATTGTTGTTTAACTACTGACCTTTAGGCTATATTATTATGAATTAGTGAAGAAATTATTATAGGTGATTGAAGCTTAGATAAAGTGTCACGACCCAAAACCGAGCCGCGACTGGCACCCACACTTAACCTACTATGTGAGCGAACCAACAAATCTAACCCCAATATTTCAAACGTAATTAACAAAATACAATGCGGAAGACTTAAACTCAATAATGAAAAACAATTCCATAACTATTATTATCCCAAAAATCTGGAAGTCATCATCACAAGAACATCTATCCTCAAATTACTAAACTAAGAGTATCTAAGAAAACAAAAACAAGTAAAAAGCTAGTCCATGCCGGAAGTTCAAGGCATCAAGACTTGAAGAAGAAGATCCAGTCCAAGCTAGAAGCATTAGATCACCCTGAAGATCCGGTGTGACGAAGACTGGCTAGAGTCACTGTTGAGTTGATGATGACGGCACGTTTGCTGCACTCCACAAATAACAAAGAAGAAAACATAGAAGTAGGGGTCTGTACAAAACACGGGTACTGAGTAGATATCATCGGCCAACTCAAAATAGGGAACAGTATATATCAAGTAATATTATATAACCAACTACGATACTCAACATGTAGCAACAACAAGTACTATAATCATCAATAAGTACTACCAAGTTCATCCATGAGGACTCACGCCTCAATATCATACTCATTTGGGATTTAGGTTCATTAGATTGAGTATATTAACATCTTTCAAGATTCATTATCTTTCTTCCTCTTGTGTCGGTACGTGACACTCCGCTCCCTCATTATCTTTATTCCTCTTGTGTCGGTACGTGACACTCCGATCCCCTACTACTATGTGTCGGAACGTGACATTCCGATCCCCTAAATCTACATGTCGGTTCGTGACACCCGATCCCCTAAATCTACGTGTCGGTTCGTGACACCCGATCCCCTAAATCTACGTGTCGGTTTGTGACACATGATCCCCTAAATCTACGTGTCGGTTCGTGACACCCGATCCCCTAAATCTACGTGTCGGTTCGTGACACCCAATCCCTTAATTCTATGTGTCGGAACGTGACACTCCGATCCCCTAATCTCATTCTATCAATTCATCAAGCCTTCTCTTATACCAAGGCATCATCATTCTCATTACTTTAGTTCATCAAGCCTTTTCTTATACTAAGGCATCATCAATCTCATTACTTTAGTTTATCAAGCCTTCTTTGTTACCAAGGCATCATCATTATCAAAGAGATTAGGGTTTTTCAAGATTTGGGATTCAATAACTTCATCATGCTCATATAATCACAATTATATAATCACATTCATACAAGCATACAATTAAGCACATAGCAGGGTTTACAATACTATCAATGCATATCATTCGCTATTAAGAGTTCACTACGAATATCATATAATAACCATAACCTACCTCCACCGAAGAATTGAATTCAAACAAGCAATTTCCCAAGCTTTGTGTTTTTCCTCTTCGATCGAATCCTCTCTCTCTATCTTTGTTCTTTCTCTTTTTCTTATTCAAACCTTCTTTCTTTTACCCTAATTAACATATAATTAAGTGTAAAAGATGGCAATAATACCCCACTAATTAACTCAAAGTTACCTCTTTTATCCCCCAAGTAATTAGACTTATTAATATTAACCCTCTAACTTTATTATTAAAGCAGGAATAGTCCAAAACGTCCCTTAAAACGTGTAAAGAAATCCGACCCAGACCGGGATTACGCAACCTGTGATGGCCCGTCGTGCCTGCGACGGTCCGTCCTGCAGGTCGTCGCAAAGTTCAGAGACCCAATTTCCACCAAGGGTCTGTGACGGTCCGTCACGCCTGTGACGGTCCGTCTTGCAAGTCTGTCACGAAGTTCAGAGAGTCGATTTTCAGTATCCAATTTCAGAATTTTCAAGTGTTTTGAAACGAGACCCTGCGACGGTCCGTCGTGCCCATGACGGTCCGTCGTGGGGTCCGTCGTCTCAGCCAATTTTCCAGAAATAAAATCTGCTGCTCAAAACGACTAAACAGGTCGTTACATAAAGGGTAACTTGGTTATGTTGTTTAGGTTTATGTATGAAATGCTCTGGAGTCCACCTTCTTGGTGGCAGTGTTTTCTTGAGGAATTTCTATATACTTTATATGTATTATAAATGTGGCTTTGAATGCCTAATTCGTGGAATAAAGTTACAATGAAGATTGTTCTTGTAATGTGTATTATGATGCTCGAATTGTATGAATGTAAAGTCACTTGTGTATTGTGAAAGAGGCCATGAGGGCATATTATGTGAAGGAAGATTATTATGATGTTATTATTGTTAATGTGACTTATGAAACTTATCATGAGAAGTATGCTAGAGATTAAATCTAAATGAATGATATGACTATGTGAACAATGTTAAAGTGCATAATATTATGAATGAAGGTCTAAGCATGTATAGAACTAATGTAAATTAAGTGATGCTTATGTTCAAGTTGTGTACACATGTACACACACATTCACACACTTTAAAAAAAAGTTAAAGAATGTGAATGAAAGTGGAGTTTTTGGGTTACCACTCTTCGTGAGTTAAGATGAAGTGTTTAGTTGCAACCATATTATATTACAAGAGCTTTCTACGATAGGTGGGAGAATGGATACCCTTCGTGATTTGAGATGTGGTATCCACTAGTTGTTCTTCACCTATAGTATAAAAATATTGACAATCTGTGGGAAGTTATGCCTAGTACCAAGAGGATATGAAGAAAAGGTGGTTATACTTCGTGAGTTGAATTTTTTATTCCCATGTAGGTCTTAAGATGAGTACTCTTCATTAGTAGAGAATGAGTTACTTTGTAGTAATCTCCTCTATGCGCCCGCATAGGTGTAGCTATTGGGAAAACCATGTAAAATCTAAAAGAAAAGACCTCACCCTAAGCAAATGGGCGGAACCTTCTTTGATAAGGGAAGTATCAGTATTCCATGTCTATCTCTAATGGTTTATGTCGGTCAACCTTACCCCCACAAAAGTAATGAAAGGGCTAAGTCTTCTTAAAGAGTGTACTACTTAGGGGTTGTAGTGGAATGGGACACCATCTATTAATTGCTCTAGGTAGGTTTTCCGCAAGGGAAGTCTTGGTGAGTACTATATGAATTGAAAGTACTAAGTCTTCTAAATGAGTGTACTACTCAGGGTAGGTGATGAAATAGTACACAAGCTATTCTTATATGAATTGTATGAGCGAAGTATGCTAAAAGAATGTACTACTTAGAGTAGGTCGTTGAATGGGACGCCTTCTACTCATTATAGTTGTTTTGTCTCCTATTCTAATATTTGATATTTTGTCTACGTGTGAATGTTCATTACTATCCTAAGAGGGTAGCTGCCTCAATTAATTTTTATAGCCATTATGTGATTATTTTTACCAATGTACACACACTCACACCTCATGAATGTTTACAAGTATTATATGTTCATGGTGGCTAATGAAAGGGTAATTCTCATATGCACTAATGTCTACTACTATGCATGTAAAGTATATGTCCATGAAGCATGTTATGTATTTCATATCTAGGATGACTTGATAGGTGTACTAGTATGGACAAGGGTATGGGACCTTGTCTATGAATTACACATGTGTACTTTGATGGGATAGTTCCAAGGTTTTTAATCTATGTACATAAATATGAAATGTATGAGTATGTTATGTATATGACTTATATGTTATGATGTCATGTTTATAATATGATGAACTATGAGTATTCATAGTGTCTAAATAGTTTTATATAAAATGATTGGTCATGTAGTTACAACCATTCACTTATGCATGAATGAAGTGAAGTATGAATATGTGTTGTCTAAGAGTGTTTATGTGAAATGTTTGCTCACATATATGTTCACAGACACATGAAAATATGTCTATGATGCATGCATGATTATTTAGTAAACAAAGGGTTTATTTATAGGATCTAACAATGGATAACACCTAATATGCTTGCATGACGTTATTGTTCTACTTTGGCAACATATAACATCTCTTTTTGGTGTGAGGTTCTATAACACAATATTCCATGTTTAGAACCCACGGTTTTAGTGTCAGTTAAGGCTATGGTTTACCTAATGCTAAATGGACAATGTAAGTGTAGTAATGGACCCTAAGTAGGATAACCTAATGAAAGTTACTTATTGTAGGTGAGGGTATTGGACTTTGTTTTGCAATTCACAAGTAGCTCTTGAAGAAAATTAATGGAAGGTTTTCTATATGTATATTCATATCTTTATGTTTATTACGCATGGAATTTTGGTTTTGTCTACTTGTTATTGTGATATGCATAGTTTGAGTCCCATTGAGTCTATACATTGAGGTCTTACCTTATATGCATAATATTGGACTTTGTGACTTTATGATAATTGTCCTTCTTGGTATGCTTGTAGTTAACTATTGTATCATGGTTGATGTATGAAGTACATGTTATGGCTTGTAGTATCTTTGTAGGTTTATTTAGTATGTGTGAGGTTATGGGACTTCACATATACATTGCACTAGTATGATTACAATGAGTTATGACTAGGGTTTATTGAGGTCTTTGTGAAGTCAGTCCAAGTATGTTAATGTTTACAATTGCCTTACTTACCCGTTTAATCCATTATGCATTTCATGACTACAATACATAATGAGCTATACATGTATTTACTCAAGCAAGGATAAAATATCCTTTCAACCAAGTTGCCCCTTTGCTGAATCAAAATAAAGAAAAAGGATCACAAATATAAATATCTTTATTGCAAACAATCCAACTTAAAAACCTGCAATTTAAGATGTTTTACTACACTGGTCTTATGCTTTGCAACAAACAATGTTTACTTGCTATCAAACTTATCATAGTTGTGGATATGAAGTTATATACGAGGAACACGAGTGGGTAGAACTTGTTGGAAGGGCTCAAATTTGAGTGAAGTGTTATAACGTTATACCTGAAAAAATCTGAAGTAGTTCTACATGAAAAATGTAGTCATTTTAAGTTGATTGCAGGAAAATAGAACAAAGGTTGCCCCAAAACAAAGAGCTACTAAAAAATTTTGCAATATCTTGCCCTCTATTGTTACCTAAAATTAAGTTTGTCTTCCATCTTAACATGTCAAAGTTGAATGAGTAATTTGAGAAAATTTGTGACGAATTCAAACATAGAGAAAATAGGGGAAAATACTAAAAACAACAAGAATGACATGAGAAATCTGCAAAATGCTAATGAGGTTGAATAAAATGTTTTACCTAAACATGTAAACAGTAATATTATTCATCGTAAATAGAGTAAGCGAGTTCAGAATTACAACATTGTATGCTTACAACTACTTACCGTTATCACCTTGAGAGTTTTGTTTGTCTCCAAAAGAACGAAAGAAGGAAATTATCGAGACCACTAAAACAACACAATATTTCTAGCAAATGTGTTGACTCTTGGACTACTTTCATGGGCTTAAACTTGATAATATAGTAGCTAAGGGATGGTTCTGACTACTCTCTAAAGATAATATACTACAAAGCATCAGCAAGTGTAAAGAAGGCTACGATACTTCTATATTGCACATGACCAATAATTTTATCAAAATAATACTAGTGTGAAGCTGAAATATAAATAATAGAGGAAATTGATATGTGAAATAGAAATAACATATTGTGTAGTTATTAATTCTTGCAACTACTAAACCAATTCTTCTTTATATTTAAAATTTTATGCATAGTCGGAGCACCAACAACTGATTTTGTTGCTAGAGCTTTTCCTCATCTTGCTAATATGCTCAAGAGGCATAAAAACCCATATAACTCTTGAGAAGCCAATGGTATCATTCAATGGGCAGTTGATGCAGTCACAAATCTTGTTAATGAAAATAGTAGCATCAAAACTCATGTTAAGTTAGTTTAATTTTATCTAAAAACATTGTTATTGCTGCATCTATGAAGATGGAAAAAGAGAACAAAGAAAGAAGAACATGGATTCAATATTGAGATGAAATACCAAGCTATTATGTCGTTGTTTTCCTTCTCTATCTTAAAGGGTATATTGCTCTTACTTTTTAAAATCATGTTTGCCTTTGTTAGCAGATAACAGTTACTGCTTTGATATAGCTGAAAACTATCCGACTAATAGTGTATATTGAGCATCTTAGTGGTCATTACTAATGACAAAAGAATTAGAAGTCCTCTCTACATAGTTGTACTTCTCTTCATCAAAAGCACTGTAGTCGCACAACCACTAACCTGGCTAGAATTCCCTTAAAAGATCATGTTATACCATTAGAAAATATTAGGTCCAGAAAAACTAGCTCTAGCACTTATGCCATCTTTTATTGATGTTAATTACTTTATCGAGAATATTATAGTGGGTGATGATGTATCTTAGTGATATCAAGAACTATTGTATCGGAAGCAGAAATGTTCCCATTCTCACATTTATTGTACGAATGTTTCTAATGATATCTTTGCAGTTGGTTACATCTTAGCAGAACTCCACTTGAATAGTCCACTGTTTATACAAACCCTTTCACACTCATTCCCCCTTGATGAAGATTCAAGAATTCAACCAACTTTCTCTCCCTTAACTCTTAGGGGAAAAACCTATCAACAAAAGCCACCTTGAACACTTCTAAATTTATTGGACTATCCCTGAAGGGTATCTCATCCCTCCATATCTGAAACCACACTACAACATACTTCAATTGATAACCGGCTAAATCCAGTTTCTCTCTAGGATTCACACCCATAGCATCCACATCCTTGAACACCAGATCTAGAAGCCTTGTGTATCTTCATCCATCTTTATTCCATGAAAAGTAGGAGGGTTCATTCTCATAAAATCCTTGATTCTAGAAACATGAGTACTAATTTTAGGTTGAGGACGAACTCCTAGATTAGCTTGGGAAACCAAATGATTAGTGACGACTTGAGCTTGAGTTATCATGAGTTAGGTAAACACCCTAAGAGAAGCCATTATCTCCTCATTAGTCATATCCCCTTCTAAATAGGGAGCTTAAGGAACTTGGGGCATTCGACGAACTCGGGGAACTTGAGTTCCTTGAGGTTTTGGAGGGGGAAGATCTTCATTCACCACCTATTGATCAACTATAGGAACATACTCATTCCAGAGAGGAATTCACTCATTAGATACATCTCCCTTCTCCCTTCATGAGGGTGTCCTCCTTTTATTCATGGTATATAAAAACAACGGAAGAGGAAATTATAAAACTCAATTCAATGGAACAACACTAGAGAAATGAAGAGGGTCCAAAGTCTCAAAAGCCATTTCTAGTAGAGTATTTTTCATCGATGTGAGTCACGACTGGGAGAGAGCCTAAAGCACCCTAGAAGAAAGGAGTACTCTTGAGTCGGAATAAGGTGTGCCCAACCTTTCAAAGGTCTTGTACAAGCCTCTTAGTTATCATTCATAACATAAGAAATGATAAGTAGTGCGGAAATTAATACATTTCATAACAATATATAAAGGAAAACATATTTTATGAATACTAAGGATAGTATCTTGGTAAGAAGCAAACATAAAGACACAACACAAATATCATATGGACATGTCCCTTTACATTGAAATAAAAACATAATAAGTCTTAACAAATCTTAAAAGAAGAAAAAAAAATAAAGACTATGCTCTAGAATATATGAGGCCATACTTAGTCTTGAGAGAGTCGATTCCCAAGGTTTCCTTCAAAAAATTTCACTCACTTCCAACCTATACTTATAGAGAATAGAAAAATATGGTGTTAGTACAAACATTGTACCAAGTATGGCATATGCAAAATCATGAAAAAATGGACATTTAGTATAAACATACAAGTTATGCTATTTTGATAAAAGATTCATGAATCAAGTCACAAGACATCATTTAAAACCATCATTAGCACATAAAGTAAAACATCCATTTTTCCAACAACAAAAAATCATATTTACAATGAACCCACTTGACATATAACTCTTGCTATCCCAATTTATCCTAAGACTCACTCAAGTAAGAAATGACGAAATCACCCATACAGTCTTTTCACTTCACACCCAAGTGATTCTTAAGACTAATAAGGAAAAACATACTTCATTTAATCTGAAAAGTTAAACTCAATACTAAAGTCTCTAAAGGAATATACTTGCATTTAAGAATATTACCTAAGTACCCCTCTCAAGTGGACATACAAGTTAAAAAAAGTGAAATGTGAGAGTAGCATCCCATACTACTACCCCCACTATGTGATCCTTGAGGATTCCATGAGATTAGATACACTACATTCATCATTCATAAGTTCAATCATACAAGACATAACTTTAACATGTTTTCTTAATATTATATATAAAATTACATTACTTTCTTTTACATCATATCATGAGTTATTCATGCATTTCACATAAGGAAACACCGATACTCCCCCCAAATGTCTACTTGTGCATTGGATAAGTAGCGTCCCGTTTCACCACCTACCCTGATTACTACACCCTTAAGATGACTTATTTCTTCACATTATTTTGTGGGGTATAGCTTTAATCTACATAGACCATGGGAGCTTTACATGGAATCTCGGTACTACCCTTACCGAATATGAGATTCCTACTGGCATAAGGTAGGGTCATATTCTTTAGCCTTTACATGGGTTCTCTAATAGCTACACTTACACGGTTTCATAGTTAAGGGAATAGGAGAGCGCTATTAACTAAGTCACTCTCTACTAATAACGAGCATCCATCTCAAGAGGTATATTAGATACAACATCTCTACTTACGAAGTGTACCCACTCCGTTGTTCAAATGTTCTTGGTGCTAGGCATAACTCCCCGATGAAGTCTTAAACATTCAATGACTATAGGTTAGGAAATAACTATTTAACACACCATCTCATGTCACAAAGGGTATCTAACCTCCCATCTACCTTCAGAATCACATGGGAATAGTGAGGTTGCTACTAAATACTTCATCTCTTCTCACGAAGAGTGTTCCACCAAAAATCCCCTTTTTCATTCTAAGGTATAATAGGAATGGTCTAGACACTTCATTTGTACTCAAGAAGATTGTCCACCCTACAATCCCCCATTTTCATTCATTGAGATCATTCATGAATTCAAGTATGTGTGTGTGAGTACATATGATAACACCTTTCACATAATAATCATCATTCATAACATTGTTCTCTACAAATTCTCATACCCACATTTATAACAATTTACACGTTATAATACTTCACATATCAAATACATACTTCATTTAGACATAAACCCTTCAAGATACTCATATCAACATTCCAGCACATACCATACATATACATATCACAATTATCACTTCACCTAATATATCATTCCTTCAAGTCCATTATCACAATACACATATAACTTTATATAATTCAAGAAAACACCACCACGAAAGGTGGACCATACCACTCAACAACTTTTCAACATAACATAACAAAGATAGAACAACACCGTTCATCCAAGCCATTATAACCTATTCACAATTTATTAAATTATTCATCGTGAAATATCCCTCAAGGAAGTATCTAAAACTCAATAAAACCACCAATAAATAATAAATGTAACATTATCTAATCATGTCTATTAAACCCATTTCATAAGCTAAAAGTTGATAAAAAGAATAGACATGAGTCCTTTGTAGTTTTGATATTAAAATAATCATTTATAACTAACAAAAATTCCTTTTAATTAATAAAACATTTTTATGCAAATACCAACACATAGAGTCAAAGAATAAAGAAGATTGAGATTGAAATCCTTTTTGAAATCTCTTTGAAGTGACTCCTTTAATGAAAGTGTAATACCCTAAAATGAGTGAAGGTGAACTAGAGAATTTTGAATGTTCCATTCACATTGATGTTATTAGGTAGTGTCTGAACTTTGGTTAGGTTTGGAGGTCAAACGTCCCACAATGTCGGTGACATTCAGAAGGTGTGACTTAGAAAGTATTCATGTGTCTTTATGTGTTTGAGTGAGTTTTACTTGTTAGTTTTAATCAAAATTGATGTGTTATGTTACTTAGACCTAGAAGACTATGTTTAGGGGTTTAAAATCTGGGTACAACCCAACTATGACCCATAAGGGTCCCTAGAAGAGGACACGATCATTTTTCAAAAAGCTGCCAAGCAATCACCAAACGAAGACCACATGATATGCTGAACCAGGAAGAAACTAAATCCCCATCTATTGACCCCCACCAACAGCGCATCAATAGGTAGACGGTCTGTCTGTGTGGACTCGTTGATGGTGTCTGTTAAAGCTACATTTTTCTGACAAGGTTTGGGGTATATGGTAAATTCACCCCAAGTCTTTTGTTAACATTGGCCGTTTAATTTAGGGTTCATTAAGTATATTAAAGTTTTTCAAACCTAAGACCTTATTTTATACCTCATCTCCTAAAATCCAAAACTCCTCCCGCTTAGAAGACTCTCTTAAGTCACCATGGAAGCTATTACTCAACAAATGATCGAGGGGACTGTTGGTGGATGTTTCTATTATAGGTATGGTATTCATCCTTGAACTTTCTTCTATTTATGGATCCCTTTCTAAAATATTTCTAAAAGAGTTTTCCAACTCTAAATTCTTCTATCTTCCACCAAATATATGGGTCTTGCATAAAAGAATTTTTAATGATTTAAATATGATGTTTTTAATGTTTGTTGGTGATTTTAAATCTAAAAATCAATGAAAACATCTTAATGCTTTTTGATGAAATTTTGGCTTAAATAATGGGTTAAATGATCATGAATAGGTACTCTTTGAGTGTTGGTTTTTTATGGTCGAAATTGTTGTTTAGCTACTGCCGCAAGGTCTATATTATGATAAAATGTTGATAAAATTTTTATAGGTGATGGGAGCCTTGTTTAAAGGTTAAGTTTGTTATGTTGTTTAGCTTTAATTATGAAATGCTCTTGAGTGGTATGGTCCACCTTCTTGGTGGCGGTGTTTACTTTAATTGAATGAATGTGTAGTTACTTATGCATTGTGAATAAGGACATGAAGGCATATTATGTGAAGAAAAATAGAAATGAAGTTAGTCTTGTTAATGTGGTTGTGGTTTTATTAAGCCTGTTATGAAAACAATGCTTAGGATTATGTCAAAACGACTTATATGATTATGTGAAGCATGTTAAAGTGTGTGATGTAATGAAAGAAGGTGTAAGAGTGTGTAGAATGAAATATAAATGAAATGATTGTTATGTGCAAGGTCTGATCACATGTACACACAGAGTCACACTTGAATGAATGAATGAAGATAATTTAAGTCAAAAAGGGACTTTGGGTTGAACACTACTCGTGAATTGAGATGCAGTGTTTTTTAGCAACCCCACTACATCCTAAGAGATATCTAACACAGGTTGGAGGATGAATGTAATTCGTGACTTGAGATTTGGTGTTCACTAGTTATACTTAACCTATAGTTTAAAATGTTGAGAATTCGTGGGGAGTTATTCCTAGATCTGAGAGGAAATGAAGAAGAGGTGGTTACACATCGTGAATTGAGATATTGTATTCCAATGTACCTTTTGATATGAGTACTCCTCGATAGTAGAGATCGAGTTACTTAGTAGAAATCTCATTATCCCTTAATTATGTGCCCAAATATGTGTTGCTATTTGGCAAGCCATTTAAAAGCAAAAAATAAAAGTAAGACCTCACCCTAAGCATGTGAGGGGACCCTTCTCCGATAACGAATGTATTGGTATTTCATGTTTAGATCTCATGATCTATGTTTGTTAAGCTAACTCCCATAAAATCAATGAAAGTGCTAAGTCTTCTAAAATAAGGTACTACTTAGGGTAGGTAGTGTAATGTGACAGTATTTATCCATTGCACTAGGTAGACACTATAAAAGGGAGTCTTTGTGAGCCTTATATGAATTGAACGAACTATGTCTCCTAATAGAACGTACTACTTGGGGTAGGTATTGGAATGGGACGCTACCTATCCATTGCACTAATTAGACCTTACTAAAAGGGAGTATTGGTGCCAAGCCTTCTAAAAAGTGTACTACTTAGGGTAGGTGGTGGTATGGGACGTCATCTAATCATTTAAATAAGTAGGCATTCTGAAAGGAAAGTGTTGGTGTATTACTTGAGTGTTCTTCTAATGCCTGGTTATTGAGTTTGGGCTTATTCTTCCGGGTTGAGTAAGACGAAAAGGGGTAGTATTGAGGATCACTTTTGTATGTATTGAAGGATGCATATGCGCATGTCTTATCATGGTAAGTCATAGGATAACCTTAGTTAGGCAAACTCCTAGGGAAATGAGTTCATTCCTCTTTGCTTGTAATGGAAGTTCACTATTTTTGAAGAGGATAGTTCACTGTAATGTTGAAGGAACTTATTGTAATAGTTTTGTAACTTCAGTGTAAAAAAGTATTCTTTTGCTAATATTATGAAAATTCTTATCTAAGTGTTATGTGATGATTCTTATGTTGTTTGAATTCGATATTCTTTAATTTTTCACGCAATTGGCATGAAAATGTGTTTTTACTAAAATGTCCTTTTTTGCATGTTTTTGCAAATGCCATACTTAATACATTCTTTTGTAATAACCCTATGCTTTTCTATTCTCAATAAGTACAGGTTTTGAAAGAAAGGTTAAGGTCTAGAAGGCAAAGCTTGGAAAAGTTTCTATCAAAACAAATTATATCCTCATTTATCCCACGGCATAGATACTATCTTCTTAGTTTCTTTATGTTAAGACTTATTCTTTATTTCTTTAAATGTAAAAGGTTGTGTCCCTAAGATATTTATTTCTTGTCTTTAAGATTGACTTCTGACAATGAGACTTCTTTAGTATTTTATGAAAAATGTTTCTTTAATTAAATTATTCATGAAATATTTTAAATCGACACTACTTTTCATGTCTTATGAAATGAACGATAGTTAAAGGACTTGTACAAGACCCCAAAGGGTAAAGTACGCTCGCTCATAACCCAAGGGTTGGCCTTAACTTCTAGGAGGTGCTTGCGGGTCATGAAAGACTTGGTACCAAAGCATAATATTGTGGTGAATAGTTTAAGGTCTTAAACTCTCACAAGGCACGTCTAGAAGTATCTTGGTGATTGGTGTAAGTATTGACACATCATTTGAGAAGAGTTTATAGCACGATAGAGTTTCATTTTCTTAATTACTCTTGTGTCGTTCCGTAGAACTTAACTCCTTAAGATCTCTCTCTTCTTCTACTTTGTCCGGTGATTTTTCTAGGTATGATTTCTTATAAGGGGAGATTTTTTTAGGTTTGATGGAGGGAAAAGGTGAGTTTTGATGCTTATAATGAATTTGTGGCTAGAAGAGTAAATGTGAAGGTTAGCTTTGAGAATTGTGATGTGAAGCCATATATGGCTATATGTGACTTATAAGGTTGGAAGTTTTCTGAGTAGAATCTTTATGGTGATGTAGTTCTAAGAATGGTGAGACTTAGAATGATTGAATAAAGTATCTCTGAGAGGAAATAATTTATGTTGTGATTATGTTCAATGATTGTAGAAATGCTTTGAGGTGTAAATTTGAGGAACGTTGAGAGGTTGTGGAGATTTTCTAAAAGTAGAGGGAACCCTCTTATGTGGTTAATGTTTTAATAGTTGTCCTTGTGATTTGGTTGAGGTTCTTGTGTATTTTTATACTAACTAGGAAATATGGTATGAATACCTAGTAAGGGAGTTTTTTTCTATGAGATTGATGTAAGTGGTGCCTAAGAGTTGATGAGATGATGTTTAAGAAAGTTTGTCTAGGCTTGAATACTAAGTGGACTGTTTTATGCTTAACTTGCATGGTTGATGGTTAGTCTGTAGGATTATATGTTAGAATGGTATGAGTTCCTACCTTGTGATGACTATAGTGGGACCTTGAAGTATGAGGCCTTGAAGATGTATTTACCCTAAGTGGAGGAGATTAGTCTAGTAGAAAGGTAGTAGATATCCTCATCTTTTTTTTTATTTAAGATTGAAACAAAATTCGTAGTAGTTTGGTTATGATTAAGAGTCTTGCACAATAGTATGGGCTATCATGGTTTGTATATGAAGTTAGATGACTTAAGTTATAATGTTAAAGAAGCAAGTTAAGGATAAGTTTTCCATAATGAATGTTAAATAGAATTGCGTGTACTGTAATTAGTCCAATAAATTCCTCAAGGGTCACTAAAGTAAGAGTGGTAGAATGTGATGCTTCCCTCACATTGCTCTTAGTGCAACTTACCATTTCTCTTTGGTGTAACTTATTATGGTCTTGTCTCTCATACTGTCATGACATCTGGTTAAAGATTCTTGGAAGGTGCATTAATGAATTTTTAAGAAAGTGACGCTGAAGTTTTATGTTCATTGTAAAGAAGTCCAAATTTTGAGAAAAAATTGATTTTTCATGAACATTGGTTTCAGTGTGTTTAAATATTATGTTTATAATCATGTTTAGTTTTGGAGAAGGTACTTCCTCGATAAGTAAAGAAATGAAAGTGAGATTGAATTTGTCAAGTTTTGCAAGTTCCTGTGTACAGTGATGCTCACTGTGAAAATCTTCATTTTAAAAAAAAAATTCTTTGTCTTGAATTGTAGTAAAAATGTGTGTAAAAGTGTTGTATATGAGCATGTTTAATGTTGGATAAGGTAGTTCCTCCAAAAGTTAAAGGTAAGAGCGAAATTTGTAAGGTGAAAGTTCTCGCAAAGTGCTTGTGTTGATAAGTGTGTGAAAGTGTGAATATTGTTCGACTTGTGAGGTGGTGCCTTGATTGTGATGTTTGAGACTTTATTGTAATGTTTTATGTGATGCTAATTGAGTCCTTGATGGTCTTAAAAGTGTTTAGTGTATTTCAAGGATGAATGTTGTTCCAAGTGGGGCATAGTGTAACACCCTAAAATACTAAGAATTTCATGACTTTATTGACCAGGAAAAAAACAGTTTTTATATTTTTTATAATATTTTGAATTTGATAATTGAATGAAAGTATAATGTGTATGAATTGGCGTAGATGCTTGAACTAAGTGAACCAGAGCTTAGTGATTATTTCATGAGTAATTTTTTTGTTAAAATGTTATTAGCCAGTTTGTGATGTTTGGTTAGGATTTGAGGTAAAACATCTAAGAACGTCCGTGACGTTTAGAAGGTATTCCATAGAAAGTGTTCATGTGTCTTGATGTGTTTGAGTGAATTTTACGTGTTTGTTTTAATCAAAATTGATGTGGGATGTTCCTAAGAACAAGAAGACTATGTTTAGGTGTTTAATTTCTGTGTACAACCCCACCTAGGATCCACGATGGGCTCTAGAAGAGGACCAAATATTTTGGCAAGAAGATGCCAAACAATGACCAAACGACGGCCACAAAGGACGGATTGTTGTCAAACGAAGGCTCATCGACCTTTTCTGTCGAGCTTCCATGCACGGTAGTCTAGCATGCACAAAGAATAAACTATGTCCCCATCGAAGGACCCCACCAATGGGGCGTCGATGCGCCAATGTGGCGTGTATGTGGACACGTTGATGGGGCTAGTGAAAGCTGCATTTTTTCCAAGGCTGGGGGTGTTTGGTAAATTCACCCTAATCCTTTTTATAACCTCGGATGGTTATTTTAGAGTTTGTTATGCATATTAAAGTTTGTAAAACCCTAAGAACTAATTTTAGACCTCATCTCCTAAAACCTAAAAACCCTCCCTCTTAGAAGATTCCCTCAAGTCACCATGGAAGCTAGAACTGAAGAAGGGCGGAAGGGGATGTTGGTAGACTCTCTTCATCAAAAATCATTGGGTTTCATATATGTTACACTCCGAAAATTCCATGGCTTAGACTAGATCTTTATATATTGAATAATGTTTAAAATGATTTTTCTAGAACTATGTTAATGTAATAAGCTTATGTGAAAAGGTTAGAGCCAAAATAACTAAGAAAAGACCATGATATCCAGAATATAGCTAATTTGAACTAGTTTATGACCCCATGTTCGGTGATGGTTTAGAGGTGTCAAATAGAGTGAAGTGCAAACCTTGTAATTGGACTTTTGATAGGTAGTATGTAAGAAAAATGGTCCAAACATCCGGTAACGACACCCCAAAGACCACTCGAATGGTCCTTGGGGAGGACCTTAACATGCTGGGCAGGCTGCCAAGCAGGCCAGATGTGGAAGTGTGGTTCCGACGGGTAAGGAACACAAGGTTTTCTCCCTGAAGATTTGATTGGCAGCCTCGGGACGCGAGACTCACATGCACTTCACTACCTCAACTCAAAATTTAATAAAAATGATGGGATTTTGTTCCTCGACGCGCAAAAACTTCCTAGAATCGTTAAAGTTGTACTTTTTGTAAATTAACTTATTAAAAAGACCCATTTAAGTGGAGGGTCTGTTGGGTAATTCAGAGGACAACTATATATTGATGTTAGGTCTGTTTTAGATAACTTTTACACATCCCAAATAAGATCAAACAAGTTTTCTCTCATTCTCTCAAGAACACTCTCTTTTCCAAACTACATTGAAGAACAAGAGGAGCTTAAGGAAGAAGACAAAGACCTCAAGATTTTCAAATTTATGTGGATTCTTCATCTATAAGGTACGGGTTTTTCACTCTTGGGATTCCTTTCCTCAAGAGGTCCTTTCAATTATAAGTTTTCAAGAGCTTCAAAATACTAGGATTTTTACTCTACGAAGCATATTTTCTTCCTAACCCTAGATTTATTAATTTCAATGAAAAGTAAGTTTTTTCTATGGTCTATTCTACACTATTTGATGAGTATGTTGTTATTTATGTTTGAATTTTGTGTAAAGCATGTTCTTATCTATACAATGATTTCATATTGTTGTTTACACTGCTTGATGACATGTAAACGTAGGGATTGGAATTAAAACTAGAATGAACTCTTAAATGACCCTCTCCCTTATCCTACATTATGCACATTCATCTTGTATATGATTTTATGATTTGATATTGAATATGCTATTTATTAATTAACTAAGTTTGATAAGGAATATTGTAAGATGAATAAGGTTATTGGAAGCAAGAAGTAAGTCTTCTAAGTGTGATTACTCCCCAATCTCTATGTTAGCCTATAAAATACGACTCTATGTTATTAAAAGTATGTATGAAGTTTCTATGAGAATATGCAGGGCTACAAACATGTATATTATGAGATCATAATAAGAATATGAAAATGCAAGATTACAATATCGTCTTGCATGCTTTATACAAGATGACTATGTTATGTTAATCTCTCACAAATGAAGGGTTAGAATAAAAGGAAATTCTTATCAAATATTAATGAGTTCATGATCATGTTTATACAAGGAGTTAATCTACTATTACCTATGATAAGTTTATGATAAAATAAAACAGAAAGGTTATTCATGAAAGGGACTTCAACTAAGCACCGATTAACTAGATATGAAAGGTGTCCCTTCCCTAGTGAAAGGTAGCTACACAATGACTCTCATGATATTGAGGCTGCCACGTAATGTGGAACTATAGGTCTCTAATACAGCTTCTAGTTCTTTAACTATGTTACCACCATATGATAATAGCTAGGATCTTTCTAGAAAGCTATGTCTTGATAGGTTCTACTTTGGCCGGTAGACCACCTTTTTTCTTGTGGGGTTTTATGACACAGGAATCCACATTTCGCTCACATGGTCTATGTCGGTTAAGGTGAATGTTCCACCATATAAAATAAAATACAAGTAAATAGACGTTGACTAGGGTGACTTAAGGAGTCTACCTCATAAAGGTAGGCTATGTGAATATACCTAGACATTGCACAAGTTTACTCTAAGGGAAGTCCTAGGAGATTGTTCTAATGGAATATAATAACATGAAAGGTATATTGTTATGATGCATGATGTTACTATTATATGATGTTGGTCTTTATGATGAATATGTTATTGGGTTATATTGTTAAATGAAGTGATGACTACTTATGGTACAACTTATATGAATAATAGCTTTAGTCATGGTCTCCTATCTTATCTACTTGGTTGTGTGTGGTTATGGGGCTTCACATGACCATTGCACATGTAGATTGGGGATAAGATTATTGGTAATTGTTTTTGTATGTAATGTTATATTATCTATTGAATATGAAAAATTAACATTACTATGGTGATATGTCTTTAATTTTGGTCATGCTTTATGTTGACGCGATCCTTGACTTTTATATGCTCGATGGTATATGCATTAAAGATGTTCATGTCACTTAGGAAGTTTGCTATAGATATCATAAATGTTACTTTTTCATGCATGTCCTTAAGTGTTATGTTCACATACCCATACTTAGTACATGTGGCGTACTAACCCCATCACTGTATGTTACTAGAACTATAGGTTCCGCCCACTGAATTTTAAAGAGCTCAATTTGAAGAAGCTTGAAACTTTTTCTCTAAGTCTATATAGATCCTCACGTTCAAGACGCTATCATTTATGTTCCATCTCACAAAGACTTTAGTAGAGATTATCAATATCCTATTTTCCATCATGTTCTTTGGATTCTTTTGTATTAAGGTCTATATGGCATATTGACTATGCATTGGCTAAGTCCAGATTTGCACTCTTAGATAGTTTATATATGTGAGACAATTTCTTAGGATATGATATGGTTCATGAATGATAAGTATTAAGTGTAAGTATACTTCAATTAGACTGTAAACGTTTTAAAATTTCCACAAGTTTTACTCAACACATGTCATAACCAATGCTATGGGCTTATGTGTGTCCTCTGAGAGGATGACGCCGCCGCCCTCATCCGTGGTATACCCTCTGGGTGTGATAAGCTTGGTATAAAAGCATGAGGTTAAATATCCTAAGGGTCAATGTCTTAGTAAACCACATTACCTAGTGTCTTGTTCATGGTTGTGAAGCACGCCAAAATTGCTTATGAGAGGCTATGTGATGACTAGGAATATTCATTTTCTTGATAATCCTTTGTCGTGCCTATAGAGTTTTGGAACTATGTTTCGCTTAGCATCTATTTCCTTTCTTGTGGTTATAGGCGATGAACATAAGAAGGACAACCGCGAGAAGAGTAGGAGAAGATATTGGGAATACAGGAGAGCCTTGCGAAGGCAATCTGAATGCTCTCCAGGTGCAAGCTGCTACAAATAATAAAGGTCCGGTGAATCCTCTGGCTTTGACAGATTGTGAAGTGTGGGCAGACCTGTTCCGAATGGCCCAAGCCATCACCACCCATGCTCAGTCCATTAGGTCACAAGCTAACAAAGAAGTTGTTCTTCGAGAGAACCAAGATGCTAGTACTATGGCAAGCCATTTGAGATATTTTATAAGAATGAATACTCCTATGTACATTGGATAAAAAGATGATGAAGAATCCCGAGATTTCCTTTATAAGGTATAAAATATTTTGTTTTCTATGAGGGTGAGTACTAATGACAAGGTTGAGCTTGGTGCATAAAAACTTATGGACGTGGCTCAGACATGGTACAATCAGTGGAAGGATAGTAGGGCATTAGGACATGGTCCTGTGAATTTGGAGATCTTCTAAAAGGCCTTTCTTGACATATTCTATCATAGGGATCAAAGAGCAGATAAAGTAGAGGAGTTTATCAAACTTCATTAAGGAGGTATGAGTTTAAAGGAATACTCCTTGAAATTCATTAAGCTGTCCAAATATGCTTCGTCTTTGATTTCTAATGTTAGGGATGAAATGAGTCGTTTTATTACGGGTGTTTATGAAGATCTTGAAGAAGAATGTCGTGAAGCTCTACTTCATGAAAATACGGATCATTCTATGTTTATGGTTCATTCTCAACATGTAGAGGAATGTTGTCTAAGGAAGAAGAATATGGAAGCTAACGGGGTAAATTCATTTGGAAGTGATTCTTCTAAGAGTAGGCTTCATGTTCAAATCAAGCCTAAATTTAAGATGAGATTTTCAAATCAGGTTCCTTCTAATTTTTCCAAGAACCACAATGATGAAGGTTCTAATCCTAAACCTCAAAAGGGGAGAAATGTTAATCCACAAAAAAAGAGACCAACCTATGGTAAGTGTGGTAAGAAACATGTGGGCGAATGTATTGTTTGGACTAATAATTGCTACGGTTGTGGAAAAGGTTGTCCATATGGTGAAATATTGTCCAAATGTGATAAGTCAAAGTAAGGGAAATATCCAACCTCAACAAAGCGGTCCTAATTCTGAAGCTCCAAAAACGAACCGTTTATATGCATTCAAGGCTAGGGGTGAACAAGAAAGCTCTCCCAACGTTGTGATGGGTATGTTACAAGTTTTCTCTATTAATGTCTATGCATTGCTTTATCCAGGTGGTACTCTTTATCTTTCTATCACTTTTGTATCTAGGAAGTCTGATGTACTTCCCGATGTTAAGGTTGAACCCTTTTCGGTCTGTACCCCAATGGGTAACTCTGTAGTTGCAAAAAGAGTATAGAAAATGTTGATGATGTTGCCCAATAGAGTTAATCTTACTAGTATGGTAGAAATTGACATGTTTGATTTTGATATCTTCTTGGGTATGGATTGTCTTCGTGATTTTTTATCTTCCATAGATTGTAGAACATGGATGGTAAAATTTCAATTCCCTAATGAACCTATTCTAAAGTGGAGAGGGGGGGGGGGATTCTATGCCAAGGGGTCAAATTATTTCTTGGATGGGGTATTGTAAGATGATAGCAAGGATTATTTATATCATGTGGTGATAGTTAAGGACCTAGAATGTGAAAATCCTTCTATTGAGTCACTCCCTGTAGTTAGAGCATTCCCAGAGGTTTTTCCTAATGACCTTCAGAGTTCCTCCCAAACGGGAAATTAACTTTGGCATTAATTTGTTACCGAATATGAATCCCATTTCAATTCATCCATATTGGATGGATGTGGCAAAATTGAAAGATTAAAGCTCCACGTCAAATATTTTCTACCAAAGGGTTTCATTTAACCTAGTATTTCTCCATGGGGTGATTCGGTCATGTTTGTTAAAAAGAAGGATGGGAACCTGTCACGATCGAAGTCTAGACCACAGACGAGACCGCCGTCGTTGGCCTCTCAGACGACGCAAACAATCCTACATATGTCATCGTTGCTTCATCTAAGTTAATTTTAGCGGAAAATTTGAACTTTTTTTGCTTAACATTCATATAAGACATTCTACTTTAACTCATAAAGGTTCACAGTCAACGATCTAGTATTAATATCATCAAATGAAAGAAATAGTTTCATACTGCATTAACTGTATACTTGCCGAAATTGCACCAGTACAATGTTTGAAATAATATGAGAAAAAAAATTCTAGTGGAACATACTCCACTAACTCAAACTTGAAGCTAGAATATAATGGTCAAGCGTCCTCGAAATCATAAGGGCCTACTAAATACAGATGAATTCTCCACGTCCGGATAGCTTCAGCGTCGACCTGTAAGATCTAACGTCCACCTGTGTCTGCACCTAAAAATGTAGAGTTATAGGGATTAGTACACAATTGTACTAAGTATGGGTATATGCAAGCACACACCAAGGACATGCAAGATTAAGAAGATATTTTTCCTTTCAATATGAAATATGGAAAGTGAAGTCAGTGGACTTGCCAATTTTGAATTAGGAAAGTCATGCGTCAGAGCAACATGCATCATCATACTTATCATTTTGCAAACAACACATAACATATTACATATATCATATCACATATTTCATATCATTATTTCATATACAATGAGACCTTCAAATCATGGACATGACATTAGCACTTCCCAATTAGGGATCAACATATGGGACCTCAAATAGGGACATTTTTTAACAAACACGGAGTCTGCTTGTTTCATTTATACATATATCATTTTCATTCTTTCATGTACTAATACAACCAATAGTAATACCTAGGAAGTAGTTTAAGACTCTCATCGTGTTCGTTGTGCAATGACGAAGAATAACCTAGTGTTATTACTTATATCTAGCTCACCTTTTGATCAGCCTATCCTAACTCTTTCAGTATCGTTCATTTCAGTATGTGCATTCGTTGAGGCTGACCTCATTCTTTGTTTCTGAACATTAACCTTAACTTACATGAATCATGTGAGCATCATGAAATCCAGTGTTTAATCCCCACACCAAAAAGTGGTGGAATCACCGTCCAAAGTGAACCAAAACATGCTAGCGTATATAGGGAATTGAAACCTGCTAGATCCCTATATTGACAGTATAGGTTCAAAGAATAGGAGATATAAGGAAACCATACCCGGCATGCCGAATAGTCTCATCTCATGAGAGTTACGTGAACCTTCGCCGTTCTTGAAGGAAGGCATCACCGCTCATAGCTACTCTATCGGTGCTTAGTATAAAGTTCCATTACATTCAACTCATACATCACGGAAGTTGGATTCTAACAAGAGTACATCATAGATCATTAGATGATTTCTCATCACATCATTAGCATTAAGTATGCATTATCTTCAATACTTTCATTAGAGTTTTCATAGAGACTGGTCTCTTTATTTGCTTTACACTCTCATAGGTGATTATGTTTTGGTAACATTTACTTAGGCACATTTGAGATGCTCTCATCTTTTACATTAGCATCTTATCATATTGTAACCTCATTTTTTAACTTTAACACAATTGTTTTTCATAATTACTTACCCCTTCACGTGAATGTTCATTTCATCATATGCCGATGCACTTGTCCATTTATTGTGTTTCACACATTTACTTAACCCTTCTAGGGTTACATGTTTTTATCAAATCCATCTTAGGCTAACTTACTTTTAAACGTATGCTAGACTTATTAGTACACATATACATGCCATGAGGCTTCACCCATAGTTTGTCTAAGTGATTCATGTTTATCCAAGATTATGTGGTACAAGAATTCTGCATGTTGTATATATGCCAAGATATTGATTTAGATCTTTAGAGAAAGCATCATTAAATATTTTTTTACGCATGGCAACCCAATTTCAAATCCCTTGAACAACACTCAATCTTATTTTGACTTTAGAATTGCATTTTAAAAATTTGGAGACCCTAGTTCGATTCCCTTCAACCCCATAATATTTCTTTCTTGTTCTCCTCTCCTTTTTCGTTTTAAGGAAAGGAAGTTGTGCGTTCAATCCCCCACAAGCTCATTTTTATTGTTTTAATTTATCTCTTAACTTTCTCACCTATCCAAGAGGTTGTAGGATCAATACCCACTCTCCACATTTATTTTCTCCTCTATTTTTTTCCTAAATCTCTCATCCATTCAAGAGGTTGTGGGATCAATCCCCACTCTCGTCATTATATTTTATCCTTTAGTTTTGTCCTAACTCTCTCATTCATTGAAGAGATTGTGGGTTCAATCCTGAATCTCCTCATTTTATTTTCTCCTTTATTTTTCTCCTAACTCCTCTCATCCAATCAAGAGGTTGTGGGTTCAATCCCCACTCTCCACATTTTATTTTCTCCATTATTTTTCTCCTAACTCTCTCATCCATTCAAGAGGTTGTGGGTTCAATCCCCACTCACCACATCTATTTTTCCTTTCAATTTTTATCATGATATTTTTACGTAATTTTCATTTGGTTGAGGTCATGGGTTAAATCCCCAATGACCTCACATTTAAAAATTTTCAAGAAAACATAGCTAATGTTCCTCATCCTTGGCCGAGACTACAAATTTCCAGCAAGCTGGAAGTTTGGTCTCTTCCAATCCATTTTATCTCAATATTTTGTTGATTTTTTTGTAGCTTTCATTGAATGATGTCTTGGGTTGAATTCTTAGTGATCTAATTGATTTTACATTATTTTTCATTGCATTTTGTACCACTTTTTTTTGCTGAACCTAACCTACCAAATCCTGGAAATTTTTTCACTTTTTTCAACTTCTTTTTATCATTATTCATACGTTAATTCTTAAGCCATTTCGTGGTGCATCTTTAAGTGTAATCTTTTTATGATTATATTAAGCTAAGAATTACCATTAAATCCATAAACATTACACTTACATGAACATCACACTTTTAACATTTACATATACACAAATACACAAATTTAAGGCAGCAACATAGTTAATTTATAGCACACCCAAGTTCAAACAATTAACGTAAAACTTTTCCGGAATATATCTTTCATTCCTTATATAATTTCCAAATACACATTCAATACATCATCAAAACCATACCTACAGTTATCTACCAGAAGACATACCAATGCATGCTTTGAATCTTTCTAAGGATCTAATAACAGGGGCATGTAACGAGGACAACCGTTGTTTTACTATTGGAATTTAAACTGAACTTAGGGGTCTCTTGTGAAAGGGTCCAAGATAGAAGAAACTCATACCTTAATCTTTTAAATTCTGCCAATTTCCCACGAAACCAAGCCTCACTATAGAAACTTCAAGAAGAATCCCGTCGAGCACTTTGTTTTGCTTTACATTTTAAAACTAACTTTTCTTTTGAATTATTAGGGTTCAAGCTCTTGATGAACTTGATTATTTTTGTTCTGTTCGTTTGTTTTACATAATGCATAAGCGTTAAAGTGAGATATGAGTAGATAAAAATGTTAGAGTGAGTGGATTAGAATTAGGAGAGTTATGTGGTGACTTAGTTAAACTAGGACTCCTCATTATTAATTATTATTGTTATTATTATTATTATTATTATTATTCAAAATCTGTCTTTTCCTTTAATTAAATAAGTAACTAAATATAAATTTATTTAATTTATTCACCAAATAATATAAATCAAATTAAATCATTGCTCTCACCTAGGTTTGAACCCTGGTGGAGCAAGATTTCATTTAAACGACCAATTTTGGCCCTTTCTATCCACATTCCCCTCCACCATATTATTTATTTATTAATTTAGGGTAATTACAATACTACACTTAGCATTGAAAAAACCATTTTCCTCCTAGACCCTCCAAACTTAAGATTACCCTTTTTTAAGTACAGTTAAGACTCATCCGGGAAAATCTTCATATTCGGGTGCCCTAAATGGATGGAACCAACCTTTCATAGATCAACTAAATTAACAAGTTAGTTGTCTTTGCTGTTCCAAGTGTTCAGAGGGGTGGTTCTGCGCTCATTAATCCGTGTGAAACCGATCTAATTGTAGGCATTATAGATATATTAAGCATTACTTAGTATAGTAATTATAGGGTTGTTATAGTCCCTTAGAATGTGCATTGATTATCGCCAAATCAATAATTTCACCATAAATTACAAGTATCCTCTCCCTTGGATTGATGATCTATTTGATCAACTCCAAGGTTCTAGTTACTTTTCCAAAATTGACTTAAGGTCGGGATATCACCAACTCAGCGTGAAAGGTGAAGACGTTCCCAAAAAATATATTCTGAACTACAAATGGTCACTATGACTTCATAGGTATGTATTTTGGGTTATCAAATGCCCCGGTGGCTTAAAAAACATAATGAATAGAGTTTTCTAAGATTACTTTGACTCAGTTGTGATTGTTTTTATAGATTATATTTTGAAATACTTCAAGAACAAAGATGAGCATGAGAGTCACTTGAGGATGGCCTTGCAAGACCTCGAAGAACACTATATTTATGCAAAATTTAGCAATTGTGAGTTTTGGTTAAGGTCAGTTGCTTTTCATGGCCATATTTTCTCTAGTAATGGTGTAGAGGTTATACAGAAGGAGACAGATGCGGTAAGAATTTGGGCTACACCTTTGACTCCTACAGACATATGGAGTTTCTTGGGTCTAGACGGTTATTATAGAAGATTTGTTGATGGATTTTGATCTATTTCTTCTCCTTTTACAGCTTTGACCCAAAAGAAGGTTAAGTTTGAGTGGTCAAAAGTTTGTGAGAAAGGTTTTCAAGAGTTGAAATATAATTACCTCCGCGTCGGTGTTGACCTTACTTGAGGGCAATGAAATCTTAATTGTGTATTATGATGCTTCCCCAGTGGGCTTGGGATATGCCCTCATGGAACATGGAAAGGTGATTGCTTATAATTCATGAGAATAATTACTTAACTCATGAGCTTGAGTTAGACTTTGTAGTTTTTTCCTTGAAAATATGGAGACATTAGTTGTATAGTGTTCATGTTGATGTATTTATTAATCGTAAAAGCCTTCAATATGTGTGTACACAAAAGGATTTGAATCTATGATAGAAAATATTGTTGGAATTGTTGAAGGATTAAGACATGAGTGTCTTTTACTAGCCCGACAAAGCAAATGTGTTTGCGGATGCTTTAAGTAGAATGAATATGGGTTGTCTTTCTCATGTTCAAGAGGAGAAGATGGAACTTGTGAAAGATGTTCATAGGTTGGATCATTTAGGTGTGCTGTTAGAGGATTCACCAAGTGGTTGATTTATGATCCATCATAACTACGACTCATCATTAGTGGTAGAGGTGAAATCTAAGCAGCATCTTGATCCACTATTGATGGAGTTGAAGGAATTGGTACTTTGTAAGCTCAATGAGTCATTCTCCCAAAGGGGGAATGGTGTTGTTATGTATCAAGCAATATTATGTGTGCCCGATTTTGAGGATTTAAGAAATCGAATTCTAGAACAAGCTAATGATTCTCGGTATTCTATACATCTGGGTGCCACCAAAATGTATCATTACCTTACAGAGGTCTATTGGTGGGATTGTTTAAAATTGACATAGCAGAGTTTGTTGCTGAGTGTCCAAACTACCAACAAGTTAAATCTGAGCATCTAAATCCTGGTGGTTTAATCCAAATCATAGATGTTCCTACATGGAAGTGGGAAGCTATCAATATGGACTTTGTTGCTGGGTTGCGTAGAACCCGAAAGAAAAATGATTATGTATAGGTTATGTAGATAGGTTGACCAGATTTGCCCATTTTATTCATGTTAAGTCCACTTACACGACTGAATATTATTCAAGGATGTACATTAATGAGATTGTGAGTCTTCATGGGATTCCATTGTCAATCAATTCGGATAAAGCTTCCCATTTCACTTATCATTTTTGAAGGCTTTTCAAAATAGTTTAGGTACCCAAGTGAAACTTAGTACCACTTTTCATCATTATATAGATGGTCAAACGGAACATACTATTCAGACCCTTGAGGACATGATAAGAGCAAGTGTCATTGATTTCAAGGGATGTTTGGATGATCACTTACCTTTGATTAATTTCTCTTACAACATGAGCTATAATTCCAGGATCTCCAAGGCAACTTTTAAAGCTCTTTATGGTAGAAACGGTAGATATATGGTTGGATGGTTTGAGGTTTGTGAGTCCTCAATCCTTGGTCCAATCAATGTCTATGAGACTATTTAGAAGGTTAAAATCAAAAGATATAGATTGAAAACAACCTATTGTCGGCAAATGTCCTATGCCAACAACAGAAGAAGAGATCTTGAGTTTTAAATAGGTTACCATGTCTACTTAAAGATATCAACGATGAAAGGGGAGATAAGATTTGGTAGAAAGCGAAATTTAATTCCCCATTATGTTAATCCCTATGAGGCTTAACAACGAATTTGGAATTGGGTTGAAACTACCTAGTGAACTAGCTTCGGTTTATCCGGTGTTTCATGTTTATATGCTCAAGAAATACACAGGTAATCCGGTATCCATTATGTTTATATAAGGTTTAGGAGTGGATGAAAACCTTTCTTATGAAGAGGTTCCGGTTTAGATCCTAGATTTCCAAGTGAAGAACTTGAGAAACAAGGAGACTGCCTCGGTAGAAGTTCTATGGAGTAATGTAACACCTTGAAAATCCAAGACGTACCTTAAAACCTAACATAGGTGTCATAAGGTATAAGTACTGTTTATAAGTCCATTCTTAATGAATATAGTTCATTTAGGAGATTTAAGAACCAAAACAGCCAAGAATGTCCATGACGTCTGGGAAGTTGGTTCAAAGGGGTGTTAGTGTGCCTTAGCCTATTTGACTAACTTGTAATAGTCGGAAATCTATGTAAATTTGTGAAAAGGTAGATAATAGGTGTTTTGGTTGATTCATGGTTGAAATGTCAAGGTACGACTCACGAAGGACCAACCAAAGGACCTTCAAGAGAACACTTGTAGTTTGATGTAACAGTGTCTGGCAGTGTTCATTGATGGGACAGAAGATAGAATGTGTGTGGATCAATGGCGTCGATGAAACCATCCTCCCACACTTAGGATGGTTGATAAGGTCCCTTTACCAGCACTACCTCTGAATTCATCAACGGAGTGAAGAGGTGCATGCTAGTATCCTAGTGTGGATCGATGGGGAATCGATGCCACTGACATTTAACACTTAGAAATTGCATGGAAGCCCCTCGCCTGCATAGTCTCTTAACTCATCGACACAGTGTAGGACGGAGGGGTGAGGGACCATTGACTCACAGACGGCCCTTGGATCAGGGTCTCGTCTATGAGGGTCGACCTTTCTGTCTTATTTTAGTTTGTGTTATTTAATTATTTAGGGGATTAGGTGGTTTAATTAGAGGTTAAGGGAGTTTAATTAAGTTGATTTGAGACCAAATATAAATAGTCCCAACCCTCATTAATCTAAACAAAACTCACAAATAAACTCTCTTCATTCTCTCCCTACTAAAACGCACCATTAAAGACTAGCAAGGGTTAGCGTTTGGGGGATGGAAAGGGAAAAATTCACCATCATATTGTTTCCAAATGTTATGTTATGGGATGTAATTCACCTTTGAGATTCTTTCTTTTAAAGGTTCCTTCAAAATAAATTTCAAAAGTTGAGTTATTTTATGGGTTTCATTGTATTATGAAGAAGTTATGAATTGAGTTTTTAATTATTTTATTAGATTATATTAACTAGATTAACATGTATTGCAATTTTTTATTGTAATTTTTTATGGTTTGATCTAAATTGAAGAATATGATCCTCTATCCCTAACCCTAGATTTTGATCTTAACTTATAAGCTATTATAATCATTCAATTGATTTGGTTGTTGAGTAGATTACTATACTATGGTATTAATATTATTTAATTAAGATAAATTATAGGACAATCATACTAGTTCTTGAGATGTGATTTAGGTTATGAATTGTACTGTAAAATTAGCCGACGTATCTTTTCTTAAGTTATGATCTAGTGTTGAATTGTATCTAGAGATGCACTTGGCCTTGTTGTTCTATTGGTTATCATTGTGTGATGATGTTACTCCCATATTGGTTTGAGCTATGGGTTGATGGTAAGACCTTGAAGATATGCTATGAGGAAGACTTGGTAAGTCTTTGAATCTCTATCTTTACTTCCAATTGCGATTAATCATTTTTATTTCATGATGTTATATTGCAGTTTGCCTTATACTAGGATTATAGGGTTGAATGATGTTTAATTGAAATGTCTTAACTATGTTGTGAGGTTTATGAAGGGGTATGTGATATAAGCATGATGAAACTATCAATGTTCCCTAAAATGCAATGAAATTATAACGTGTTAACCTCACTTATATGAATTGTGATGAAAGGAATTATACTCATTCAATTCTTATTAAGCTATTGATGATGATAATTATTCAAATGCTAGACCCTATTCCCTTAAATAAGATATGATTGATAATTAAAGGCTTAAAGATAATTCAAAAATTAACTATAGCTTAGCACCGAGCGAACTAGAATGAGGACTGTCCCTTACCACATAGCGAAGGTAGGAATACTATATTACTCTTGAGATTGATGACTAAAATGCATGGCGCAAAAAGAGGGTCCCAACTAAATCTCCTAGTTTTTGAACAATGTTCTCGCATAGGAATACTAGCTAGTTGGTCCACGTAATTTCTATGTTTCATATTTTTGTACTACATTGGAAAGTAGTCCTCCTTCTTTTAGTGTAGGGTTTTATGACACCGGATTCCACACTAGCTCATGTTGTCTATGTCGGTTATGGCAAGATGTTCCCAAAAGGTTAATCAAATTAAAGGATTTGAACTCTAACTTAAATAACCTAAGGGGTCTAGCGTAGTCTAGGTAGGGGTATAGGACTCTACCTAAATATTGCACTACATTTCCTTGAGAGGAGTCTTAGAAGGATGTTCTTATATATTTTAATGTTATTATAATATATGACGTATATATAATGACTGTGGAAGATTGTTTATACTATATGTTGATTAATTCATTTATGAATATGCCTTGGGTTATAATGTTAATATATGATGAAATGTAAGTCTAACTATTATGATATGTAAAGTTGAACATTGGACATGTTTTCTTGGTGACGATACTTTATTGAGTAAGGTTATGGGGCTTTTCTTGGTCATTGAACTTGTTGACTTAATAAGGACTTGTTAGTAGGTTTCTTGCTTATCATGATATGATTGACTATTATTTATTCTTCTAATGTTATTCCTTAATGATAGAGTTGTAGTAAATCATGGTTTTAAGTATGTTGGGATAAGTATTACTTGTTGAGATAGTAAGCGTGATTGGTTGGTTTATACGACTTGCTTGGCTTTGCACTAGATCCCTAAAGGGGCAAAATGGCATGTTTTGACTAAAAAAGTCCTCTTTAGCATGTTTTGCTTGTATATGTGCATAATATCTCATACTTAGTACGTGTCGAGTACCAATGCCATTTTCTTCCCCTTTTTTTAAACATTTTAGGTTACGGTCATTGAATTCTTTAGGGCGATATTGTTGAAGGCTTGGATTTTTCCTTCCATCGAAGTGGAGTAGGTCCTCAACTTCCGAGGGCAATGCCATAATCTAGCTTATGGACTTGTTACGATCTTAATGACTCTTTCATTTGTTTCTTTTTTCAATTGAGTACTATAATTTTTTATGACCTATATGTGGTATATTTGGATTGATATAAGGGCTATGTCCATATTGTGATAATCGTTTAGATGACATGAGATTAGATAATCGTTCAGTGTGTTTCTACATTTTACGCAATATATGTGAAATAAAAGTAGAAGGCTATGTAACCTTCCTATACGAAGTGTCTATGTATACTCCATATGAATATATAATATGTGTATGTAAAGGTAGATGTTAACCTCCAATTAACTATAACGAATGTTTTAAAATATTCCGCATTTTTTCTACCTATGAATGTAATTACATGAGACTAAGTGTGAAGAGCGGCACACTTATGAGTAGTCCGTTCAAAAAGTCTTCAAAAATCATTGTTCAAATGAAAACAAATTACTCCAATCACAGAAAATTTGCATAATGATGATGACAACACGGGTTTTCTCGGAGAGATTTTAGAACATTTAAAAGACAAACAGTAGAAACCTACATGATGCTTACCAATCACTCTCTTCCTTTGAAATCTTATATCGTGCCAATAAGTATACTTATCGTGTAGTTTTGCATCTAATTCTGTTGTTGTGCATATAGGAAGCATTAACACTTGAAGGAATGTCGCTTGAAGACTTGAAGAGGAAATTACTAATGTGGGAGCTCCTCCCCATAGAGAGCAAGTTCCTCCACTTGAAGGATATGCTAATGTGGAACAAACACTAGCCAATCCTCCTCCTTTGAGGGATGAGAATATAAGGGACGCTCTACATCAAATGGACCAAGCTATCACCACTAAAGAACAAGCATCCACGACTCAAGACCAAGCTATGACGACTCAAGCGAACCGGAGGTTGTGCCCCATCTTCATGAACAAGTTACTACTATGGCTTCCCGTCTAAGGGACTTCACTCGAATGAGACATCCTACATTGTATCGGTCTAAGGTTGATGAAGAGCCCCAATAATACATCGATGAGGTCTCTAAAATACATTTTTTTGATGGAGTTGTTCACAAATGAGAAATCCAAGTTGGCCACTTATAAACTCAACGACGTGGTGCTAGCATGGTATGTGCAATGGAGGGATAATCGGCCATTGTGGGGTGGTCTTGTTACTTGGGAGATCTTTAAGGTGGATTTTCTATATCGGTTGTTCCCTAGGTGAATGAGGAATGAAAAAGTGGTGGAGTTCATCAATCTTCACTATGGAGGAAGGAGTGTCCATGAGTACTCTTTTATTAAGATGCCCAAATATGCTTCTTCTTTTGTCTGCGATCTTAGAGACCAAATGAGCCATTTTGTGACTGGGGTTTCGGAAGACTTATAAGAGGAGTGCCATTCTGCTATGCTACATGACCACATGCATTTCCTGTCTTATAGTGCATGCATGAAGGGTTTAGGAGGCAAGGGATAGGCGAAAGAATAGAAATGCTAAGAGAGAAAGGTAAATTGATGGAGGTTCTTCAAAGAATAGGCTTAAGATAAAAGACAAGCATAGATTTAAGAAGTGGGTTTCCAATCAAGTACCTTCAGAATTCCCAAGATCTAGTTGTACTAGAGTGTCTAACCCTAAATTAAAGAAGGGAAAAGTTAATAATTAACCAAATGATAAGCCAGCTTGTGGAAATTATGGTAAAATGCACTATGGTAATTGCATTATACACATAAATGTTTTAGTTGTTGCAAGAGTGTCTACGAGATGAGACATTGTCAAAACTTGAAGAGTCAAGACAAGGGTAGTTATCAAGCTCAAGAAAGTTGTTCTAGTGATTCTCCAAAGAAGAACCGCTTCTATGCTCTCCACTCTAGGGTTGAGTAAGACACTTCTCCCAATGTGGTGACCGGTATGTTTAAAATTTTCTCATTTGATGTATATGCCTTACTTGATCCCGGTGCTACTTTATAATTTTTAAACCTCTAGTAGCTAAAAAGTTTAATATTTTACCCGATATTTTGCATTAACCTTTTATAGTGTCTACTCCGGTGGGTGAGTGGGTTGTTTCAATATAGGTGTATAGAAATTGTCCAATAATGTTGCCCAATAGAGTTTCTTATGTTGATCTGCTAGAACTCGATATGGCTGATTTTGATATTATATTGGGTATGGATTGGTTTCCTGTATGTTTTTACTCCATTGATTGTAGGACAAGTGTGGTAAGGTTTAACTTCCCAAATGAACCTGTTGTTGAGTAGAAAGGGGGAAATAATATTCCTAGAGGTCGTATTATTTCTTGTCTAAAATAATGCAAAATGATCTCAAAATTTTGTCTTTATCATATAGTAAGAGCCCAAGATCTAGACTCTGAATTTCCTCCAATTGAGTAGGTACCCGTTGTGAGTCAGTTTTCGAAGGTCTTCCCTAATGACCTTCTTGGTATTCCTCCAAAACAAGAAATTGAGTTTTTCATTAATTTACTAATTGATACAAATCCCATATTAATTCCTACTTATCAGAATGCTCTGGCCGAATTGAAGGATTTGAAGGCTCAACTCAAGGAATTACTAGATAAGGGTTTCATAAGGTCTAGTATTTATCAATGGTGTGCTCCGATTTTGTTTGTGAAGAAGAATGATGGGTCATTGGGAATGTGTATTTGTTACTGCAAACTAAACAAGGTCACCATTAAGAATAAATACCCTCTTCCTCGGATTGATGACTTGTTTGATCAACTGCAAGGGGAGAGTTAGTTTTCAAAAATTGACATGAGATTGGGGTATCACTAACTTAGGGTCAGAGGTTAAGGTTACCAAAGACGGTCTATCGAACTAGGAATGGGCACAATGAGTTCTTGGTCATGTCTTTCTTTCTCATTAATGGTCCGACTACATTTATTGACCTAATGAATACAGTGTTTCGAAATTACATAGATTCATTTGTCACTATCTTTATTGATTATATATTGGTATATTCCAACAAATGAAGGTCATCATATGGGTCATTTAAGGGTGGTATTCTAAAATATTAAAGAACATCAGTTGTATGCAAAATATATTAAGTGTGAGTTTTTGTTGAGGTTGCTGATATTTCTTGAACACATAATCTCTAGTGAATGAGTTGAGGTAGACACAAGGAAAACAAAGGCGGTGAAAAATTTTGTTAGACCATTGACTCTGGGTTGCTTCTGATATAGTTTGACTTATCTTTCTTCAAAAATGTTCATAATGGATTTCAAAAACATGATATATGTAAGATTGCAACTAAATGTCCCTTTTATGCATAATTTAATGATTTTTATGCATGGCTTCCATACTAAGCATATTATTTGAGTTAACCCATATTCTCTACATTTAGGATTGATCGTTGAGATGTACTTTTTATTTCAACTGAAGCTTGGGTTGTTTATTCCTTAAGATTGGTGAGTCCTTGTAGTTCAAGGACAAAATGTTATTTTTTTCTAGCTTCTACCATACTCTCTATTTCTAGCTTCTATTGTACTCTTTGTTTTTAGCTTCTATTGTGTCATCAAATTTTTAGACTTTATTGTAAAAGTATTTGACCCTAATTGTATTCTCTAATGTACTAGATTATGATTGAGACAATGTATAGACTCATATATTTGTTTGAGAATGTAAGATCCTGAAAATAACTTAGGTGAACTCGAGCCTAAAATGTTGGTCATTATGGTCTATGGTCCTAAATATGTCTAATTTTGTATAGAGGCATTGTCTTACAATTTAAGTGATTTGGAAGTAAAAATCAAGGGACGACTAAGAAATTCGACAACTATGTCACTTATGTGCCTCATATATGGTTTTATGTTTTTATATGTGATTAATCAAGTTAAAAGGCTCTTGAGTGAGTTATTATATTGTATATAGGCAGTGTTTCAAGTTTTGTAAAGTTTCGAGGTCAAACGTCCAAGAACGTTCATGACGTTCGAAAGATTTTCCTTGAAATGACCTTGTATATCTAGGCATGTTTCGTCAAGTTTAACATGTTCATGTTTGGTGAAATTCATGTTAGAGGTGCTAAACTTATATACTAGAATGTTTGGGTTGGAAACTTTCGGGCAAATATCCCAAAGGACCATCCAAAGTCCTTGAAGTAGGACCAAAGTTGATGCCTAAGGCTGCCCATGACTTCCCAAACCATGGAGGACTTCGATGCCCATTGAGCCAGTTGACGCCCCGTTGGTGGGGTATTTTCCTTTGGGACATAGACATTGGAGATGAGAGGACAACGACCAGCCTCAATCATAAACCACAGACCAACAAGATAGTCTGTTGGTCAAAGGATTGGCCGTTGTTTGGCAACGGTCTCTGAGGCAATCCCTACGTGCGGCTTCACAGTTAAGTTATGGGTGAACTGGTGAACTCAACCGACTTCCAAATAAGAGTATTGGAGGTTCACTACTCTTATTGGATCCGAAACTCCATTGGAGGTTTTAGTGGATACTCTTCATGAAAATCCGTAGAACTCCATTAGAGCCAAAACTAAAGGAAGAGCTTGGAATTGGAGATTTTAGTGGATATTCTTCATACATTTGAAGAATTATATTCATTAGGTATGGTTTTTTATCCTTCAATCTCTCTTTACCAAGGAGCCTAACTTTCAAAGATTTGTTCTAAAGTTTCAACGGTTGAATTGTCCAGTTTCATTATCTATCTGTGGGTTCTTGCATTGATGTTTTTTAAGAATTGATTATGGATTTAATTTTCATTAATAAGATTATTTTATGTAAATTAACCTATGAATACATGAATTGGATGAACCCTATTGTTTGACTAAGTTATGGGTTATTTAAAATTGACTTAATTGTTTAGGAATTCTAGTGTAGAATCCTATGGGTTATTTAATGATGTAAGAATTGTGTTCAATTGATATCTAGGTTGTATTATATTGATTAATCTATAGTGAATTGACCTAGTTTCAGTGATTATTGTTATAATTGCATTAGATTATAGTTTATTGCCTTTAATAAGGTCCTTATGGTGCTGAATTAGTTGATTTAGCATCGAATTGAGGTGTTGAGGATGAAGTGGTGGTATGCTTTCCCATTACATTTATTTTATGCATTATAGACTTCAATTATATTTTAATTGGTTTGGTACACTTATGGTTGCGGTGTTATCTGCTTTATTTCCAATTAATATGGCCTTGTCGGCGTTATTTAAAGTAAATGATGATCATGGTGTTGTCGGAAACTACTTTAAGTGTTATGATGATGCTGTGAAGTATGATAATGTCTACCTACATTTTAAGTAATGTGAAAGTATATGTGTTCTTCTATTTATGTTATTGAGGTAATAATGTTAGACAATGACTTTACCTTTGTGTGTATAGTCTTAGGGTTGATGTATACTTATCCCTACATGACTATATGAGTCTATGGTTGTCATAATAATGATGAGATGATAGTGAATATGATGAATTAAAGAGGATATGGTTATGTCTATGTGCTTCTAATATGACATGTAATATGTGTTAAAATGAAGTATGTGGTGTCTTGTCTTGGTTGACGTGTGTCCCTTACTTGATGTATGTATGAATGTGAATATATAATGTCCTGTCTAATGATGATAAAGTATCTTAGTCTTGAATGTATTAATGATATGTGACCTTAAATGATGTTAAGAGGGTCTTTTATGTGAAACATTGAACATAATGGTAATGTTATGAATGTTGAAGTCGAATGTCATAATGGTATCCTTTCAAAGTAAAGGAATGATGAACATAAGATTGATTGACTGGAACGGCATCATAACAATATGTAGGAATGTCATGATGAGCTTATTGTCTTCATGGTAAGGTAACCCCAGTTGACATTTCTTTGGTAGGGTAAACGTGATTGGGTTATGATCTTGATATGGAACTCTTTTATATGAACCTTTTGTGTGAATTACTCTATGACAACAAAGTCTAGAACCCAGTGAGTATGTGAATAGAAGTAGTTCTTGTCTAAGAATGAGACTAGATTACAAAGAATGCCCTTCATATTCCTTAACCATGTGCCTACATGGGATGTATCCAAGTTCTACCATTGGCAAGTAGAACACCCTCATAGGAGTAGGTTAGAATTTCAGATTCCATTATTTGCTATCATGATTTATGTCGGTTATTGACTATTCTCATCATATGGAATAACTACTAGCATTAGAGAAGTTCTATGAACTCTAGGTGGTTGTATGGGACACTATATAAACATTGCACAATAGGATTTGCATGTGTTTATTGGAGTTCCTAGGTCTTGTCGAAGACTATTACTTAGAATGTCCTTTATGTGTTGAATGTATCCTATATGAAATAATTAAAGTAATGACTTAAGTTAAGATAGTACGTTTATGAATAAGTACTTACCTAGAGTAGTTCAGGGTTGTCTAGTTAAGGTGTGAAGGGGGCATTGGAATGGTTACTTCGTATCTTACATAGATTAGTCTTACAAATTACTCTAAATAGGGAAGATGATTATTATGTCGATATGATCTAAACTTAGGCAGTCTTAAGGATTATTTAGTTAGTCTTGAGGAGGTCCATCATGGATGTTATCTTCTTTATTTACTTAAGTATGTATTTTTATATCCTTTGGTAAGAGAATTTCATATTATGTATGTCTTGTACATATGTTTGATGTCTTGTAAATGTGTATGTGTCTCATTATAAGTAGTCTTAAGGATTTTTTAGAAATTGTTAGAGAGTGTGTATGTGGAGTCTCTCTTTATTTTGATTAAGTGAGTCTTAGGATAGCTTTTAGTGAGAAGATCACATGTTCAAAAGTGTCAAAAGGGAACAAAAAAAACATTTCACTCTAAACAGTGAAGAAACTCACTGTACACTGAATGTAGGTTACAATTAAATTGACTAGAAAATGAATCAAATTGTATACATGTTATCTTATGCGATTCTAAGGTGTTGATTGTTATTCTAATAACTATAATATGATTTTAAAATGAAAAGATACATATTTCTTATAAATGTCCATTTTCATGATTTTATGCATAATGTCATAGTTAGTACATGTGGTTCTATTAATTCCATGCTTTTATCTATCTCTATAGTTGTTTGGAGGTGAGGAGCATTTGGGAAGCCATAGTTGGATTGTAGAATCATTTAAGTGAAGTTGAAGTGTATACTCATTTGATTCGAGGGCATAGATGTCTTTTATGCTTCTTATTGAAGTATTGTAATGGACTAAGTACTTTTATATTTTGAAGTATGAGTCGTGTCCCACGTATTTTTGTGTCTTAAGTTTCATGAGATTTAAAATTAGTATTTCCTATGATATTATATGGACATATTTTAAAGACTATGAAATATTTTGTGAAAAGTTCTAATTCCGCACTACTTTTCATTATGTATATGCAATGAATGATATTGAAGGGTTGTAAAAGACATCAAAGGGGTCTAGTACGGCGGTTGCAATATGAGATTGACCCTATATTACACGTTGTGGTTTCGGGATGAGACAATGAAAAAGAAGTTGACTTCAATTGTAAAAGTTTTGAATTTTTCCTTGTCATTTCTATATATTATGTCTATTATTATGCTAAGGGTTTGTATGAGATCCCTTTAGGGTCGAATACGCATTGTCACTTCTAAAGTGTAACCCCAGGTCGTGACACAATCTATGTAAATCTGGCATCAATTGTTTCTTATCTTCTACTATATGTGCAACACTACAGATTGAAAATCGACTAAGAACATCCGTTATAGGGTTATAGAGAACACTTATACTTAAGTAGATCAAGCCACCTTATTTGACATAGATTTATATCCTTCTAATTGAACGAATGTCGTAGGCTCTTTTGGTTGATAAACACATCCACATGCACACCATATAAAAAATGTCTCCAAATCTTTGAGGCAAAAACAACCGCAGCTAATTCAAGATCATGGGTAACATATTTTGCTCATGGAATTATGTTTTGTTGAAGAATAGGCAATTACATTCCAGTTTTACATAAGGAAAAATCCTAACCCAATTCGACAGGCGTAACAAGAAAATACAAAACCATTGTTTCCTCCGGTAAAGTCAAAATTGAAGTAGAAGTAAGTTTTTTTTTCAATTCTTGAAAATTATTCTCACATAATTCAGACCATATAAACTTATCCTTATTTTGAGTGAAATTATTCAATGGAGAAACAATCTAAGAGAACCCCTTAACAAATAAATAACCATCTAAACCCAAGAAATTAATAATATCGGAAAGAGTTAGAAGTCTACTCCAACTCTTGAATGCATCAATCTTCATAGGAACTACCTCAATACAATTATTAGAAATATTAGGGGAAAAATCTACATACCTTAGAAAAAACACATACTTTATAAACTTTGCAAAGATTTGTTGTTCCTTTAGAATTTGTTACAACAATCCTCAATTATTTCTGTGATCATCCTCACTTCTCGAATAAATCAAAGTACCATCGATGAATCACAAACACGTCAAGGTATTGTCTAAACAGCCGACCGTTCAAATTCAATAATGTTGCTAGAGAATTTGTAAAAATAAAAGACATCACCAAAATATCATAATGATACCAGGTTCAAAAACTTGCTTTAGAAAATCACTTTCATTCAATAAATCATAACCCAATCAAAGTTAGGTCTTAGAGAAGTCACTTCCTCCATGGAGGTGTTCAAACAAATCATCTATCCTTGGAAGTGGATACTTTGTATTAATGGTCATCTTGTTTAATTTTTGATAGTGAATATACATTCTGTGTGAACCATATTTCTTCTAAACAAAAAAATTGGAGAACCCAATAGAAAGATAATAGGTTAGATGAAACCCTTATCAAACAATTTTTTCAATTTTTACTTTAATTCCATAAGTTCTAAAAGAGTCATTCTATAAGGAGGAATTCAGATAGGTTGTGTATCTAGAAGAATATCAATACCAATCTATTTACCTTTATGGATGAATACTGGAGAAATCATCTAGGAACACTTATGGATTTTCATTAAAAAGAAAGACCGAATCCAGAAAATGGTTCAGGAATCGATAATCCACACCCTAAGAAGATGTTACATATAACCCTTATAAATCATCCTTCTCTATTTAAGAAAAGAGGGGAACTAAAATTTAGGCATAAACTTTCACCCCTTCTACTGTAGGGTAGGTTGAATCAAAAACTAGTACTTGACTAGATGGGATTTACAATCAACAAAAGCATAAAAAGGATTATACCTCGAAAACCAAAAGACATAAGCTACAGTATCACCTAATTTCAAATGCTTTAAAATAGTGTTTAAAGCCCTAAATGTGGGTAATCAACTTGATTGTAAATTATTAAAGCTTGAAGATTGGTGAAAGTGATTTACTACGCCTCGAGGTTTGGTATGTGCTTTAAGAGACGTTGAAGGGTCAAACTTTGTAAAAATACCTAGGCTACACCTTAGCGTATGTTTAGGATCAAAACGTCAGGGTACAACTCCTCAAGGACTACCGTAAGGGTACTCAATCGTTTATCCCTAAAATCTGTCAAAAAATAGTGTGCAACAACAAGGGGATCGACAATCCATCAATGTGTTCACGCTACATTGATGGTTCTCGTGACACTATAGTTAGAATCCCCTCCCATGGACTCAAAATTTCAGCATCTATACCAATCCACATTTGACTAGGACGGTCCGTTATTTGAATGTCGGGGTATTGATGGTCCCTTGTAGATTGAGCTTGCACCATGAACCAAGATAGGTTCCTGTCACCATGAAGCATTTTCGTACGACACTCTTATTTTGTAAGGTTGGAAATACCGGTCAAGTATGTTAACACATATGAAGTTCCATGACATAGACTAGAGCCTCATGTAGTGTATAATATTAATTCATGACGTAAATAAATGTTTTTAGATTATTTAGGAACTATTGGAGACTAAAATTCAAGGGACGACCATGATGTATGGATATATCTGAAAATGACGTAGTGTGCCTTCATGTGTTTCAAACGGTTTAAAGAGTTGAATAAATCCAAATTTTGTTATAAAGGTTTAGAATACATCTAAGATTATGTTTACTGTCGAAGAGTCTTAGTACGATTCCCAAGGACCACCCCAAGGGCCCTTAAGGAGGACCCTAAAATTTGACCCTAGAAACTTTCAAATTATAGTTAGCAGACATATATAGAATGATAGTCCATCGATGGAAGTACAACATGTCATTTATCTAATTAGTTTACACTTATAAATATCACAAAAATAATTCAAAATAGGTCTCTAAACAAAACCACGATGACCAATACGATCTATGGTTTGGTCGACACCTCGTGGATGGGACTATGTCACTAAGTTTTTCTTAAGTTAAGGGTAATTAGTTAATTAGTTGATTAATAACTAATTAATGAAGAAGAGGTAGTCTATTTATTTAGTTTAGATTTATAAAAGGGTTATAACTCACTAAACTAACCTAACACCCCACAATTCCCAAAGCCAAATTAGTTCCCACTTTTCTCTACTTTATCCCTGACCCCAATGAGCCCATTTAAGAGAAAGATCAAGCTTAACTTAGTATTCATTATCAAGACTTTCTTCATAAATTCACTAGGAATTAACAAGGAATGGAAGCAATTCAATCTCGGGACTCCTTTCCCAAAGAGGTTCTTCCAAGTTTGGTTTTTCAAGATGTCTAAAACTATGGTTTTCATCCAATTTTGTGGGTTATCTTTCAAATTTGTTTAATGTTGTATTGCTTGATTTATAGTGGTAAATTATTATTGTTTATTAATGGATTGATTTATTTTATTAGAAATTTATGTAATTTCTCTAAATAAATCCATGAATGAACCTTTTCCCTAACTCTAACTATGAATTAGATTGATAAAGGATTAGGGATGTTGTGATTATATCAGTTAATGATTAAGTTACTATAATATGATGATGGTGATCAGATTATTTGATAAATTTTGTGGAATTGAGGGTTAGATATTTAAGTGTATTCTTGGAAGCCATTGGTAAGACTTTAAAGATCATGAGTACTTCAATTACCTCAATAATGTTTGTCTATTATTGATGATACCCTCTATTGAAGTATGAGTATGTGAATAAAATAGGAAGATGATGATATGATTATTATGATAGCATTTTATGAATATGTTGAATGTGAGATGTTTATAGGGATATGATCATGCAAGGTTGAAAGTGATTCTCTTGTGTGCCTTGTTATTATATGATTATGATGTGATAATCTAACGAAATGATGGGTTTTTATGAAACCTAAGATATATGATCATTACTATTAATGGGGTTAGTACTGAAAGCCTATGTAGTAAACTAATGTTAAGGATTGCTTGAAGACATTTCAAAAAGACACTTTAGCTTACCACTGACAAAACTAGATGTGAGTGATGTCCTTTCCAAATGTGGGAAGGTAATTTTACTATTGTTCAAATGAGATGGAGTTAACAATGCGATGTGCATAAAAGAGTTTCTAACAAATCTCCTAGTTAGTTAACCATGAGCCGCAATAAGAAGACTAGCTAATGGATAAACCTAGAATACTATGTTCATGTATGGTTCTACCTTTGGAAGTAGAGAACCTTCTTTTGGTGTAGGGTTTTATGACACCGGATTCCCTATTAGCTCACATGGTCTATTGTCGATTATGGTGAATGTTCTCGAATGTTAATATGGAGACTAACTAGGGTGACTTAAGGGGGTTATACTTAGTGTAGGTAAGGTTACGAGACTTTACCTATGCAATGCACAACTTGACCTTGAGGAGCGTCAAAGGAGGATGTTCTTATGTACATATTTTATGTATAAGAGAAATAATGTTGCCTTTAAATAATGTTAATCTTATACAATGTTTATTTTATTTAATTAACATTATATTGGTTTAAATTGCTATGTATGATGATAACAATGCACAATATGATGTTATGAGAGGTATATACATTGCTTATTGTTTCTTTACTAGTTGACAAAGTATATGTGGGGTTATGGGCCATAACATGAGCATTAGACTTGTTGGTTTGGACTGGAAATGTTAGTAAGGGTCTTGTATGTTTTGATGAAGTTAACAATGAAATATTTGTTAAGGATATAATAGGATGTTTTTATTGTTTATAAGTTTTACGATGTGGTAATGTTGACATCATCAAGGAATCGTATATGCTCTTCTGTGTGCATAAAGTCTTTCAAAGTAACTTGGAATGCTTTTAAACAAAATGTCCCTTTGTGCATATTTCAATGGTTTTACTTGCGTGTGTTTCCATGCATAGTACATGTTGTTTTTACCAAACCATGTTAACTCTATTATAATATCTTTTCTGGCCATTGAAGAGATTCAAGGACAGTTTCAATGAAGTGTTGGATTGTTCTTTAGTAGTTGGTGAGTCCTCAAGTTTGAGATAATGCCACTATTGTAACTTCACTTTTTGACTATTTCTAACACAATGATTCATTTCTTATCTTTAGAGACTTTGTTGTAAGTCCTATATGGGACATATTGTAATAGTAAAAGATGTATGTCCCAAAAATTGTAATTTTCTAATAGATGGTTATGTGTTAGACAATAATATACTATGTTTTTAAGTGAGAAGTCTAAATAAAATTCATATATGGATAAATGAGAAGTCTATACATCATATAAAATGTCTTTAATTTTTCTCATTTTTGACATACCTATGATATGCAATGATGTGTGTTAAGGGGTATTCTAATATCACTTCGATGACGAATATGCCGGTTGCGTCTAGGGGATGCTCCTCGATTCTGACAAAACATTATTTAGAGTGTGATGTTTGACTATCTTAGGAATGATATCTCACAAAAACTTATTTATTTATAGTGTAGTTCATGATTGTGAAGGGCGCCACACTAATGAATGAGGGCTATTTGATGCTTAGGAAATTATCATCTATCTAGTATTCTCGAAATTGTTCCTCAAGAGTCTTAAATCTACATGTCCTTTTCTTCTAACCCTTTTCTCGTGGTTATGGGATATGACTAGGTTAGCCACAAGAAGAGTTGAAGAAAATATTGCTAATGCGAGAGTTCCTCCACAAGATAACCAAACTACTCCCCTAGAACAAGCTCCTCAAGGTGACAACGCTACGGTCAATCCTCCGACTATAATTTATGGGGAGATAAGGACTACATTAATACACTTTGCTTAATCCATGACTACTCAATCTAAAGCTATGCCGGCTCAAGTAAACCGGGAAGTTAAACCTTGTGTCAACTAAAATGCTAGTACCATTGAATCTCGCTTGAGGGATTTCACAAGCATGAATTGTTTAATATACTTATGGTCTATGGTGAATTAATATCCCCAATACTTTATTGATGATTTATAGATGATCTTGTGAGTTATGGGATTGAGTTTAAATGAGAAGGCCGAGCTAGCTGCTTATTAATTCAAGGATGTGTCTAAAACTTGGTATAAATAATGGAGGGACAATAGGGATTTGAGAGAGGGTTCTCATAAGTTGGGATGTCTTAAGAAGGGAATTACATGATAGGTTCTTCCCAATGGATAAAAAGAGACAAAAAAGTGGAATTGTTCTTCAACCATCGTCAATGAGGTATGAGTGTAGTAGAATACTCCTTTAAATTCAATAAGTTGTCTGAATATGCCTCTTCTTTGGTGTCCAATCCTAGAGATAAAATGAACTATTTTGTGACAAGTTTGTATGATGATCTTGTGGAAGAGTGTCGTTCGCCAATGCTTCTTGACAATATAGAAATTTATCGTTTGATGGTGCATGCTGAATCAAGTTTAGCATAATAGGCTTAAGAGGAAGAATAGAGATACTAAGAGGGCAAGGTCCTACGAAGGAGGTACTTCTAAGGGTAAGTTGGAAATTCAAGACGGTAAGAAACCTCAAAATGAATTAAGGTTCTTAGAGCCTCACATTTATCTAACAAGATTTAAAATATTTTAAGTAACTGTTTTAGAGTATACATGCTTAATTTGAATTTATTTGGAGGTCAAACGTCCGATGACGTTTGAAAGTTTCTCTTGAGACGTGCATTTCTATTTTTGTGTTTTTACATGTTTTACGTGTACATTTTTGTTGGAATTTATATAAAAGGTCATTAACATTAATATGAGTTTATTCTCATTGAAAAACTCTGGGTAAGACTCCCCAAGGTCCTTAAAAAAAGTCCTAAAGGAAAACCAAGCACTTCCTAGTTAATTCCTTGGCAGTGTCAACTGACGCCCAAGGAACGACTGTCAATAGGCTTGTTGACGCCCTTTCAAGGAGGAGGAATCGTTCAACACTTGTAATGGGAACTAAACACCCAAAATACAACCCTCAGACCCAAACAACGGTTGCTAGTATGGCCCGTCGATAGGTTTACTGGGCGTCGATACAACCTTCAATTGCAACCAGGCGCACTGTGTCTTTAAGAGCAGAATGGGAAATTCACCCCACATCCTAACCTGAACCTAGGCGTTTAATTTAGGTATTTTTTGTTATGTTAAGATCAAAACCCCATACCTAATTCAATATTAAAAATTAGGCTTCCCTGCCGAAAGGAAACCTCTCTAGAAACGTCTATTTAGATTAAGATCTAGAACAACTTGTAGAATGGATTATGATGGTTTCTTCATCAAGATTTTGTGGTTTTATACTATAATCAGGTATTGTGATCCTTTGTCATTAGTCTACCTTTCTTCTACGTAGCTCCTTCCAATGTTTTCAATAAGAATTCATGATCAAACCTTCTATCATTCAATCTAGACATGAGTTTTATCTCAAAACATTTTCAAAAGCATGATTATGTCAAATTTATTATTAGATACTATTTTTAATGTTGAATGCCATCCAATTTCATGATGAACGGATGATCCCTACCATATCTTCATTTAGCCTATGTTATGGTTAATGTGATCTCTATATTAAAAGGATTGTAATGAGATTCATTTATGATAAATTGAGTTTTAACTACTTCCTATTATGAATATTCATGATTAGTTTTTGGTGAGTGATGAATATGGATCAAGGTTTGAAGATTTCGTAAGGATTGACCTATATTCCTCCATTTTATATAGATTACTAATGTAGTATACTCAATTTGATCTTTATTCTATTGTAATTCAAGAATGATTTTGTTTATTTAAAGATACTTTTACGTCTTGAACCTATATTTGAATTATTGATGAAATATATGTATTCAAAAATGATGATCAAAGATATTGAATTGGTAAGATTGGTCTATTCCCATAAATTCTTATAGAATTGCTAGTTGAATTGGCCTTGTATGGCATTGTGTGGTATGTTCCACTTACAATGCGGTGTTTACCTTATTGTCTGTGTATATGTGATGTGATCATGGCCTTTAAGGAAATTGTATTATGAAGGTGTGGAGATGATTATCACCAAATGTGTAGTAGGATGCCTACTCTTCTATTCTCTTCTGTGATCTATGATTTATTGCTAATGTTATAAACGTGTGGAAGAGTATGTAAGGATTAGGTATAGGTGCTGCAATTATGATGTAATAACAGTTAATGAACCCCTACTTATGTACCCCTTGATGAATGTGTGATTAGCAAATGTTAGGAGTCTTGAATGCAAATGTTCAAGTTGCCTTGTCTCCTATGCTAGTATGTGATGTGTGGTCTATCCTATAATATTGATTGTTTAAGAGGGTGGATGGCTCAATTTAATGTTTATAGCCATTATGTTATGATGTTGACAAATGTATACACTCTTACACCTTATGCATGCTTTCAAGTGGTATAGGTTCATGGTATCCTAATGAAAGGATATTCTCATGTGAACTAATGTCTAATATTATGTATGTAAAGTATATGTCCATGGATTATGTTATGTATCCCTTAACTAGGATGACATAATAGGTGTACTAGTATGGACAAGGGTATGGGACCTTGTCTATTCATTGAACATGTGTGCCTTGAATATGAATGCACAAGTATGTTATAAACAAGTCTTATATGCTATAATGTCAAGGATATGATATGATGATAATGAATATGTATAGTGTCTAAATGTGTTCATATGAAAGGATTGCTCCTATAATTAAACCTATAAACTTATGCATGAATGAAATGATGTATGAACATGTGTGGTCTAAGGGTGTTTATGTGAATAGTTTGCTCACATATATGTACACATGAAATAATGTCCATTATGCATATATGATGATCGAGTCAATATAGGGGCTCCTTGAAGGTGTTTTCAATGATATCCTAAACTATAATGGTGCTTCAATATGTTATGTCCATGTGAAAGGTTTTTTGTCACATAATTAAGGTTGAGCAAATGACTCTCTCATGTATGACCTATGAACGAACCATATGAGGGGTTAATACTCCTAAATCCTACTTTTATAAATTAATGTTCATAATGTCTTTTCAATAAAGGGAACTTAGCTTAGCACGGAGAGAACATAAATTTAAGGGGTGTCCCTTCCCAACGTTCGAAGGTAGGTTCACAAAAATCATCCCAAAGTGGATGACTACAATGACCCATTTGGCATAAAGAGGGTTTCAATATATGCCTCCAAGTTCCATACACTATGCTTTCCCATTTGATGTATCAAGTGATATCACCTAATATTCTAGCATTATGTTAATGTTATACTTTGTTAAGGTAGGAAAACTTAACTTGGTGTAAGGTTTCTACAACACCGAATTCATGTTTAGCACTAGTGGTCTTAGTGTTGGTCAAACGTATAGTTTTTATAAAGTAAAAGGGACAATGGAATTTAAGTGAAGACCCTAGATAGGATAACCTAAGGTAAATTGCTTAGTGTAAGTGATGATATGGTAATTTACCTATGCATTGAACAAGTAGGTGAGGATATGGGAATTTAACTATGCATTGAACAAGTAGCTCTTAAAAGGAGTTCTAGAAAGGTGTTCTAATATATATGATCATGTTTATGTTCCTTATGCATGTCATTGTAGTGTCCTCTAGTTGTTGTGATAAAATGTAAGATATGAGTCTTATGAGTCTATATGATGTGTATGACCTTATATGCATAATGTGAGTCTTAATAACCATATAATGAAGGTCTTACTTGGCATGTATGAAGTTGTATATACTTGTCTTGTTTATTAGTGAACTACATGTTAAGTTTTGTGGTGTCTTTGATTGTTTTACTTAGTATTTCTGAGGTTATAGGACTTCATATTTACATTGCACTATTAGGCTTACAATGAGGTTATGAGTAGGGTTATATGATGTATCACTAAAGTGAAGTCTAAATATGCTATTGATTGACTAATGCCTCTAATGATGATATTGGTAAGTCTTTAATTTATGTTTGTCCTTTGATAAGTTTTTCTATGTGGTCCATAAAGTTTGTAAGTTAATTGTGAGTTACATGTCTTGTTCTATGTGGTCCTAGGTAGGTTTCTTAGTGTAGGTAAGGATATGGGAATTTACCTATGCATTCAACAAGTATCTCTTGAAGGGAGTTCAACAGAGGTGTTATAATATATTTGATCATGTTTATGTTCCTTATGCATGGCATTTGATGTCATCTTCTTGTTGTGATTAAATGTAAGGTATGAGTCATATGAGTCTATATGATGTGTATGACCTTATATGCATAATGTGAGTATTAATAACCATATAATGAAGGTCTTGCTTGGCATGTATGAAGTTGTCTATACTTATCTTGTTTATTTATGAAGTACATCTTAAGTCTTGTAGTCTTTTTGATAGTTTTACTTAGTATGTGTAAGGTTATGGGACTTCATATGTACATATCACTAGTAGGCTTATAATGAGGTTATGAGTAGGGTTCTATGATGTATCACTTAAGTGAAGTTTAAATATGCTATTGATTGTCTAATGCCTCTAATGATGATATTGACAGGTCTTTAATTTATGTTTGTCATTTTATAAGTTCTTCTATGTGGTCCATAAAGTGTGTAGGTTAATTGTTCGTTACATGACTTGTTATATTAAATGATTCTATGGATGAATTCATTTTATTAATGAAGGGTATATGCATGATTACCTTGTGGGCTTAAGGTTATGCTTGATAATAGATAGTGTAATGAGACATTATCTACTCATAACACCAAGTATCACTATGATGTACCGTGGTTTCACGGTTTTTTGAATGCTTTTTACTTAAGTTTATTGTGTGTCCAAAAGCTTTTTTGTATTGATTTATATGTTAGTTTTGCCTTATTTTCAGGAAATTTGCCCAAAGATGAACGCGGAAGTTTTTGAGCAAGAAATGCAAAAGAGACCACCTATAGAGCATATGACGGTCCGTCGAGTCTGTGACGGTCAGTAGGTGGCATTGTAGTGAGGAAAGAAGCTGATAAAGGAAGATGGGGAATTCTGACCTAGTGTGGGATTATGGAAGTCCATGATGGATCCTCATAGCCACGAAGGTCCGTCCTGGCTGGTTCGTCGTAATTATCAAAGAGTAGTCCTAGTACCTTAATTCCAAGGAGTTAAAGTATTATGGAATGGAGACGCTCGACATATTGTCATGCTTGGAACGGTACGTCAAACCTGTTCGTTGAGGTTAATAAGCATCAGAAGAATTTGTGAGGTATCGGACGGCGGAGGCCATGACGGTCAGTAGTGACCACTACGGTCCGTCACGAGGTCCATCGACTCAGACGCGTTCTAAAAGTTTTTCAGTCACTAGAATCCTTCTATTATTAGGTGTTTGTTTTTATTACAAATAGTTCGAAAAACCTCGTTTTTGGGGTTAGAAATTTTTGATAGTTAGACTTTTTTATAATTTTGAGTTCTCATGTTCAAGTATTGAAGAATTAATTTGAGTAATTGATACACTTTTTCTTGAATTGATTGTTGGTCCTTTTGTTGATTAATCAAGTTAATTTCTGGATTTTATTATTTCTCATTAAAGTAAGTGTATAAATTTTTATATTAAATATATGAATAGAGTGATTATGACAATGCGTAACTAAACTCCATAACTAGGGTTGTGGGAACCATGGGTGAATAATTAGGTAAAATTTAACTAAAATACTAATTCTAGAAATGTGTCTTGCATGTATTGATAAATCTTTCGTTTAGAAGTCTTTTTAATGGATGGAAAACGTTATAACTCGCCTAAATGCTACTTCCCAAACCATGGAGGTAGATAATAGGAAAAGAATTATCAACATAGATTTAGTGTACATTATCTAATCACCTAGTGTTGGTTGGTACGAGGTAATAACTTACTCAAATATCGAATACAATGCTTAAAATGAGGTAAAGCTAAGGGTTAGTACAACAACACACGTAGCTGGACCAAAATGCTGACTGAAATTTTCTAGATGCCGGACTACGGATTTAGTTATACATAACTTATAACTTTACATGCAATATACTGGGGAAAAATTGTTATAGTTAGAATTATCAAGTTAGGAACCTGTGGGGAACACTTAACCCTTAGTTACTTTTACTAATTCATTAATCTCCAGATTTGAATCAGATAGTTGTTTACTTTAATTTAGTTAATTATTTTCATTAATTTAGAAATAAAACCCCCCTTTTTTTGTATTTTTCTTTCTAGGAAAAATAGTTGACTAAATAATAGTAATAATAGAATAAAGTTAAGTCTGAACTATTTTCCTCGTGGGATCGACCCCAACCTCATTAGTTGGGTTCTTTACATGATACGACGTCTTTACTTCTTACTTAAGAAGTATGTTTGGGCGTATGAAATTTTGGCGCCGCTGCCGAGGAAAGTAGCTTTTAGATTAACTTAAACTTATTACAAATGTTTAGTCAATATTTTCTTAATTTTACTTTTCTATTGTTTTAGATTCTTCAGAACTAACTTCCTTGTTTGCCAAATACATGGAGAGGAAGAGAACCATTGTTTTCCTATGACCACGACTTAGAAAGTACACTATGCAATATGAATTGAAACTTGTGTATTAACAATGATGATCCAAACAAGAACATACAGTTGATCCTGGTAAAAATTAACAAAGGGGACCAAAACCTGCTCCACGTCCTCAAGAATACAATAAAGGTTATGATAATATTGCAGACTCTGATGGGCCACTTGTCTTTCCCCCATCAACCACAAGTCCACACCTTTTTGTTAACTAGTTGTCTGATTCAAATGCTCATTGCTAGAGGTTTGTTTTCAGGTGAGTTTTTTTTCCACTCAGAGGGCCCCGTCTAGAGGTTTTTCCACTTGGTGAGAATCTGGCTGATACTGTAGTGCATGCTCGAATGGCTACACAAGCTACTTCAGCACCCACTGACACTACCTCAGTCAAGTCTATCACGGGTAGTGGCACTGTCCCAAGCTCATACCGCTCAGCCCCTTACCTCGCTCTGGTCCCGCTTGCTATGGTCCAAAAACTAGAGTCTCAGATAGACACACTTCTACATCACATCCAGCCTTGGATGAAGAGGTCTATTGCGGAGGCGGAGGAGCACTTGGAGCATAAAATGGCAAAGAATACATAGAGGAAGATTGCTGAGGTTCATTAGCGCTTAGATGCTTTTTAGTTGCAGGTGCTAGCTCGGCCAGCCCTTCTAGTGGACGTGTCGACCCTTTAAGTTGAAGATAAGTATTTGCAAGCAGATCTTGACAGGATTCTAGAGGCTAGGGTGCCTGAGTTAGAGGTCCCTTTTGTAGATCTTGATGAGGACACACTGTTGGCTGCTTTATTCGCTACTTTTGAGATTCCACCTCCTCCCCCTCGAGAACATACCAAGAGGCGCAGGGGTCGAGAGGAGGATGAGTCTAGGACAAGGAAGAAGGAGCACCGTGAGATAGAGGCGGTGAGGAGATCCTCGATTGCTGATGAGGAGGCGCGTTAGATTAGGTCTAGAGAGTCAGATTCCAGGGCATCTAGCTACAATGATGTGGAGACAGCGGGAGGCACGCCTGATAGTGCTGATTCTTATGGTACACAACTGAGGGTATCCAGACTACATCAGTAGAAGATTTTGGGGACCCGGACCCACTATCTTGATGATCGCCGGCGCTTTGTGTCTCAGGTTTGTTTCACCTACCACTCTCGTATTTCAACTTTTTAATCCATTGAAGACGATTGCAGATCTTTTTGTTAGGGGTGGGGTAAACGGAAAGTGAGTGCTAGGGTGAAGTATGAGTAACTCAATTTGGGATCCTCTTTTGGGGTTTTCTTGCTTGTGTTTGTTTTTTCCCCGAAAGAATAATTACTTTTATTGTTGAACCGATATGTTATATCTTGTGTAGATAGTATAACTCTAAAGCATGATTGCTAATACAAATATGATATTCCGATATGAATATGATGAATGACTAGGCATAGCAATTGATATTGTGTGGCTTTAAACATGACATAGAGATACACTACTGCATGACCTTTAATTTAAGACTCGAACAAGGTTCCTAATAATATGAGAATGTAATTAATGTCATGTGAGTGTGAGAAAAATTTGAATGATCCACCATTGAGAATGAGCTAGAACTTGTCTGGTTAGTCTTGCTAAAAGTAAGCCAAAATGAACAATTAGGAAAGGATCATAGGCCTTTGTTCGAAATAGTCAATCTTGAGCCCAAATTAAAAAAAAATGAAATTAATCCTGTATTGATAAAAAAAATAGACCTTTTTTTTCACCCCAACTTATCTTCACTGGGAACAATGTGTTGGCCCTTGTCCCTCGTTTGACATGTGCATCTCAGTTTATACCAAAAGAAAAAGTTTAGGGTGGTTAATGCAGAAAACAACCTTATCTTGGTCCTGACCCAACCGTGGGTATTGTGAACCTTGAATCATGTCAAAGTCATAAGTTGAGGGTGGCTATTATAAGGAATACTCCGGAAAGTGGTGTTTAAAGAATGAAGCGAAAGAAAGAACAAAACATAAGTGACTAAAACTTAAAGAAAAATCACTTACATATAAGGATAACAATGGGAAAACATCAAGATAAAAACAAAATTGAGAAATTGGGCAAAATAAAATGATGTAAAGGTGGTAAGTTCAGCCGATATGTAAAGGAGGGCAACAAGTCACTAATGTATACCTAAATATACCCTACTTTCCCTGAGCCTGTGTTAAAATCTAGGGAAGTCCTTTTATAAACCTAAGTGTTGTGTGGAAAACTTAAAGCAGTGAAAATAAGGGAAAGCTTCTAGCAATATGTATGAATGAGTGTGAATTTTTTCTGAGAGTGAGTGTTGAAATGTAATCCTTACACTCATAACTAAATCATTGTCTGAAAAATGATGATGTTGTTTTGAAGTGAGGACACTAGTCGCAATAACGAAAATATTAGCACCTCGGAGAGAAATTAAATAGGATAGGTGTCAGTGCTTGGTGAGTCTGTGTCATGGTATGGTTCCACATAATTCAAGCCTAAAAGTGATAACATTCATAAACATGATGAGAATGATCGGGATTGATAGACAAATGATCGCTAAAGAAAAAATATAGATACTCTTCTACAATGATTTTGTATTGAGTCATAGTGCGTTCTTTGAGGACAAACAATAAATTTATGTTTAGGGTGCTGATGTATCGTGGTTTCACAGTATTTTTAATGCGTTTTGCTTAAGTTTAGTGTGTGTCAAAAATCCTTTTTGTATTGATTTTTATGTAAGTTTCTCCTTATTTGCAGGAAATCTATCCAAAGATTAATGCAGATGTTTTTTAGCAAGAAATGCAGAAGAGACCACCTATGAAGCTTATGATGGTCCGTCAAGTATGTGCCAGTTCATAGGTGGCATCGTAGTGAGGACAAAAGCTGTTGAAGGAAGATGGGGAAGTTTGACCTACTTTGGGATTACGGGAGTCCATGACGGACCGTCATAGACACGACGGTCCGTCCTGCTAGTTCGTCGTAATGATAAGAGAGTAGCCGCAATACCCAAATTCCAAGAAGTTACAGTATTAGGGAATGGAGACCCTCGACGGACCATCATGCTTAGAATGGTCCTTCATACCTATTCGTAGAGGGTAATGAAGAAAGAAAAAGAATAATTTGTGAAGTATGGGACAACGAAGGACTTGACGGCCTGTCGTGACCACTACGGTCCGTCAAGAGGTCCGTCGACTCAGACACGTTTTGACATTTTTTCAGTAATTAGAATCCTTCTTTTATTAGTTTTTTTTATTATAAATAGTTCGAAATACCTCATTTTTGGGGTCAGACTTTTTGATATTTAGACTTTTTGATAATTTTGAGTTCTCTTCTTCATGTATTGAAGGATTAATTTCACTAATTGATACACTTATTGTGGAATTGATTGTTGGTGCTTTAATTGATTAATCAAGTGAATTTCTGGATTTTATTCTTTCTCATTAATGTAAGTTCATCATATCTTATATTAAATATATGAATAGTGTGATTATGACCATGGGTAACTAAACTCCATAACTAGGGTTTTGGGAACCATGGGTGAATAATGCGGAAAAATCTAACTGAAATAGCAATTATAGAAAAGTGTCTTGCATGTATTGATAGTTCTTTAGTTTAGAAGTCTTTGTAACGGATGACCAACGTTAGAACTCGCCTTAATGCTACTTGCTAGACAAAGGAAGTAGATAATAGGAAAAGATTTATTAACATAGATTTAGGGTACACTTTCTAATTGGCTAGTGTCTGTTGGTACGAGGTAATAACTTAGTCAAATATCGAAAACAATGCTTAATATAAGGTAAGGGTTAGTATAGCAACACGCATAGCCGAACCAAGGTGCGGAGTGAAATTTTCTAGATGCCGCACCAAGGATTTAGAGATACATAACTTATCACTTTACATGGAAGATACAAAGAAAGAATTGTTATAGTTACAATTATCAAGTGAGGAACCTGTGGGGAACATTTAAGCCCTAGTTACTTTTACGAATTTATTAAACTCCAAGATTTGAATCTGTTAGTTGTTTACTTTGATTTAGTTAATTATTTTTTCATTAATTTGGAAATAAAAACCCCCTTTTTTGTCTTTTGCTTTCTAGGGAAATAGTTGACTAAAAAATAGTAATAATGGAATAAAGTTAAGTCTGAACTATTTTCCTCGTGAGATCAACCCGAACCTCATTACTTGCATTCTTTACTTGGTAAGACCACATTACTTCGTATTTGAGAAGTAAGTTTGAGTGTGTCACACTACAGGGTTACTTGAGAAGTTAAAGAGTTAAGAAAAAAGGAGCTTACTATGAAATAAAAGACATATCACTGTGAAAGAAAATGTAGTTACTGTAATGTGATTCTTAATGTACCTTCAATGCATTGGATGACTTTATGTGACATTATGAATATTGGGTATCCCTTAATTATATATGTGAATTTTATAATTCTTATGATATCAAAAATGTATGATGTTTTCACAAAGAGGAATGTTGCATTCTTTTTAAATTTAAATTTTAGCATGGTTGTCATACTTAGTGAATTCTTGTACTAACACCATTTTTCTTTATATTTTTGAAAAAAATTTATGTTATGGATGCTTAAAAGAATTATCTAAGGTAAAGGTCTTCATAGGTGTTTCCCAAGCTCAAGGAAAGGGATTGTGAAGTTTAAGGATGTTCTATGACATGATTTATGTAATGTTTGTAGTAACGTAGTTAATGAAATATGTTATAAGGGTGTGTACCTATTATACTCTAATCATGTTTAGTCTACGATGGAAAAAAGACTTAGAGTCGTTAACTATGTATTATGAAATTTTATATATAACAGAAGTGATGTTCTAGTATATGATGTGCTAAGAAATTTCTAAGTTTTCTGCTTAATTTACCTATAAAAATGCGATGAATGATAACTATGAGCTAGTGTAGGAACTGCGGGAGATGAAGTACACCATGTTCCTTCTAGGGGGTGCTCCCCGATTGTGACAAATACAAAACTAAGTTGAAGAAGATATTTTCCAACAAAGTTCCCTCTAATTTCCCGAAGGCTCATGATTATAGGGTTTCTAACCCTAGATCCCAAAGGGGAAGAGGTGGTTATTCACAAAGTAAGAAACCTACTTGTACCCAATGTGGTAAGAAACATAACACTTAAATTCTAGTTGGAACGGATAAACATTTTGGATGTGGAAAGAGTGGCCATAAAGTGAATGATTTTTCCATGCTAAAGGCTAGAGGGAGGGTGAGTAAAAAATCACAAGCGAGAGGTTCTACCTCTGGTTCTCCTTTGAAGAACCACTTTTATGCTCTCTGCTCTAGGGGTGATCAAGAGGATTCTCCTAATGTTGTAACCAATATGTTTCAACTGTTTTTCATTGATGTCTGTGTTTTAATAGATCTCGGTGCCACTTATATTTTGTAACTCCATTCGTGGACGTAAAGGTTATCATATCACTTAATGTCTTAATTGATCCTTTTTTGGTTACTACCCCAGCGGGTGACTCCTTTGTAGCTAAAAGTGTCTTTAGGTGTTGTCCTATATCATTGTCCAACAAAGTTACCTTGGGCTGTCTGGTAGAACTTCATATGTTGGATTTTGATATCACATTTGTATTGATTGGTTGTATAATTTTTTTGATTCTACTGATCGTAGAACAAGGGTAATTAAATTACAGTTTCTTAATAAATCCCTCTTAGAATTGAAGGGGGAAAACTCAATCACTAGAGGTCAAAATAATTGTGTGCCTAAAATCTTGTAAGATGATTTCTAGGGGATGTCTTTACCATATTGCGAGGGTCAAGGACCTATGGTCCAAAGCACTTCCTTTAGAGTTGGTACGTGTAGTAAAGGACTTTCCAGAAGTCTTCCGCAATGATTTACCCGTAACTCCTCCCGAATGGAAAATAGATTTCGGCAGAGATTTGTTACCTAATACGAAACTCATATGAATTTCTCTTTACCGAATGGCTCCATCCAAGTTGAAAGAACTAAAGGCTTAGCTGAAGGATTTTCTAGATAAGGTTTTATACAACAAAGTATTTCTCCATGGGGCGGTATGGTGTTGTTTGTAAAAAAGAAAGATGGGGGTCTCAATTGACTACTGACAATTGAACAAGGTAACCATAAAGAATAGGTATCCTCACCATAGGACTAATTATTTGTTTGATCAATTCAAATGAACGAGTTACTTTTCAAAACTTGATTTGAGCTCGGGGTATCACAAACTATGGGTGAGAGGTGAAGAGATACATAACAATTTTACTAACTAGGTTTAATCATTATGAGTTCCTAATAATGTCTTTTGGTTGAATTAATGCCCAAAATACTTTTGAAGACCTTATGAATATCTTGGTATATTCTAAAGTTTCAATGAACTCATGGGTCATTTGAGGATAGTATTGCAAGTTCTCAAATAACATCATCTCTTTGCTAAACATAGTAATTTTGAATTTTGGTTAGATCGGTTGCTTTCTTGGTCACATTATGTCAAGTTACGGTGTAGAGGTTGAGCTGATGAAACGTAAGCAGTTAAGAATTGGCCTAGACCTTTGGCAGCAACTGATATTTGACGTTTCTAATGTTTAGCACCCGTATAATAGGAGATATATTGATGTGTTTGCATCCATTGATTCTTCTTTGAGAACCTTAACCTAAAAAAAAGATATGTTTGAGTGGTTGGAAGCTTGTGAAAGAAGTTTCCAAGAGTTGAAAGTTAAGTTAATATCCTCTCCACTATTGACTTTATCAAAGGGTACCAAAGGTTTTGCCGCGTATTGTGATGCTTCTTCAGTAGGTTTTTGTTGGGTCCACATCCAACATTGTAAGGTCATAGTATATGCCTCTATAAAACTCAAGGCGCATAAGAAAAAAAAATCCAACACATGATCTAGAACTAGTAGTCGTAGTGTTTTCCTTAAAAATATGCAGCTGTTATCTTTATGGTGTACATGTCGATGTATTAACGGACCAAAATAGCATTCAATATGTATTCACTCAAAAAGGACTTCAATATCCAATAAGGAAGATGGTTTGACTTTTGTAAGATTAGAACATAAGTGTTCTACCAATCCTGCATAGACCAAGTGGTTGCGCATGCTCTAAGTCAAATGTCAATGGGTTGTGTATACCATGTTCCCGATGATGAGAAAGAGTTAGTGATAGAAGTACATTGATTTTATTGGTTGCATGTTCTTGCGACCCAAACTACCCCATTGGCGTAACCGGCGTCATCATCCTCTACGAGGACTAAAATAAACCCTTAGTATTCGTCATAGCACATCATAGGTAAAGAAAATGTATAAAAATTAAAACTTTTCTGTATAATGATGTATACTTAGAGTTTTCGCATATAGAATATGGGGTTTACATAGATCCCTCACTTCCCATGATTACATAGTATTCTCAGTTAACATTTAACAACATCATAGTCTAATAGTTTGTCTCACACTTAACCATTCAAATAAAGAATCACAATAGTTTGGAATAGCCCTTAGTCTATTACAATATGACCGTATAGGCTACAATGAATTATCAACATTAGAAAGGAATGATTATATTGAAACATAAACAAAAGTACTAAGAATTGATGAGTGGTTCAATCCTCGGGACATATGAGGACTTACCAATTGATTCAAGAAAGAGACAAGTCCTCTTCTTCAATGACCACGAATCTCCTCAATGGCTCGAGCCTAAAATGTTTGGGAAAAAGGGATAAATATGGATTATTACAAAACACATGTACTAAGTACGATTGCTATGCATAAAAATCATTAAGCAGGAGAAACAACACAATTTAGTCCAAGAAATGCATAATATACAACAATTCAATATACACATATAAGGAACATCATAATCATATTATCATATAAGTAAGTCAAGCAACACTACTGCAATGCAAAGATTAAATCCCTATAACCCTATCAAAAGTTATGTATCACACTAAGAAACCCATTTCTTACATCCAACATATTCTCATAAATAACATGCTTCTTTTATTAATACTACTCATAGTTTATCAAAAATCATATGTAACACTTCAAAAATTCATTAAATATTCTAGATCTTAACATAAAGTGTCCGAAGGTTTAGACACTATTTTAAGTTCAATTTTAATGAGTATAAGTCATTTAAGAAGTCTAGAAACCAAAACGTTTATGACATTCGAAAACTAGTTCAATGAGGTACTAGGGTGCCTGAGCCTATTTGCCTAACTTTTAAGAGTTGGAAATTCATGAAAATTGGTGAAAAGGTGTAAAAAATGTGTTTAAGATTATTAATGGTAGAAACATCGAGGTACGAATCCCCAAGGACCAACAAAGGACGTTGAGGATTACCCTTGCATGTCGGAGTCCGAGAGGTCATCGACGGAGCATGTGTTAATTAACGGGCCGTCGATGCCATCCCTGAATAATCACTTATAAAAATATTTGTAGGACCTCATATTCACAGTCTCTAACAAATACTATGGATTTTCAATTCGGAGGGAGGGACTGCCCGTCGATGGACAAACGATCATTTGATCCTGGTCTCGTCGATGGGGCCTTTAATTTCCTTCACGTTTTTTTAATATGGGGTAAGGTTGTTAATTAAGGATTAAGGGAGGTAAACTTATGTTAATTAGTTACCTATTTTAATACACTAAAATAAATTAGACTAACATAAGCTCATAATTCACAAACGCAAAACTCTCTTCCTTCTCTCTTCTTTCTCTCTCTATTGAAGACTCCATTGAAGAACAAGCTAGGTAATTGTTGAAGGAATGAAAATTTTCAATTTATTCCATAAATATTCATCAATTAACAAGGTATGGGATATAATTCACCTTTGAGACCTCTTTCCTTAAAGGGTTCCATCAAATTGCTTTCAAAAATTCAGTTTTCAAGTGGGCTTTCATTCAATACAAAATTGACGTTATGAATTGATTTGTTTATTATTTATTTTTTACATTATGAATATATTAACATGTATTATAACCTAATTATGATATATATGGATGGTTTGATCTAGTTTGTAGAAGATGACCCTTAAACCTTAACCCTCAGTTGTTTATCTTGATGTTATTACGTATATATTGGTTCAATTGACTTTGTAATGGACTGAATTACTACTAGATGATGTTGTTAGACTAATCATGAATGAATTAGGGTGAGTTTCAGTCTTTCATGCTACTTCTTGAGAAGATGATATAGGTTGTGAATTGACCTAACTATTTTGTCTTAAGCTTTGATCAAGTATTGAAATGTGATGTAGTGATTATTCTAGACTTGTTATTATGTTGGTTATATAATAATAATGATGTATACCTAAGTTTGTTTGAATTGAGGGTTATGGTAAGACCTTGATGATTAATTACGAAGGATACTTGGTAAGTCTTATAATCCTTTCTTATACTTCAATTAGGGTTAATTGTGATTACATAATGATGTTGTAATGTAGAATGCCTTGTATTAGGATTGATAGGAAGGTACGATGTTGAATTGAAATGTCTTGACTATTATTTGTGAGGTGGTAGCTTATTATGTAAATGTTATAGAATGGTGAATGATTTACGAATGAGCCTTATAATGATATGAGAATGTTAAAGTGCTAACCTCACCTATGTGAATTGTAATGAAAGGATTATACTCCTCAATTTATTATTGACATATGATGTGATGATGATATTTATATAAGGGTTAGACCCTATGACCAGGTGATGATCAATAAAGACATTAAAGACATTCAAAAATAAAAGGGGCTCTAGCTAAGCACCGAGTGAACTAGAGTGAGGAGTGTCCATTCTCACATAGGGATGGTAGTATCACTAATCTACTCCTGATATTAGAGACTATAATGCATGTGGAATAAAAAGGGTCCCAACTATACCTCCTAGTTCTTGAACTGTGTTGCCCCCATAGGAATACTAGCTAATATATCCACGTAGTTTCTATGTTCATGTTTTGGTACTACCTTGGAAATTAGTCCTCCTTCTTTCGGTGTAGAGTTTCATGACACCGTATTCAACATTATCTTAGGCATATCTCCACTCCTTTAAAGTGTAGCAAAAACTATGAAAAAGTGTGGCTTTTGATAAAAGTCCACACTTTTGGACTTTAAGCAATGATTTTAGGGGGTGGCCAACAGAGTTGTAACCTATGAAATTAGTCCACACTTTTGAAATGTAGCCATAGTAGCTACACTTGAAAAGTGTGGCCAAAGAGTTATAAAGGGAAAACTTTGTAGTGATTCATTAGAAACACCTTTACTTGATTATGCTACACTTAAAAGTTTGGCCTTTGCTTTGTTAATGGTCCCATTTAAATAGTGTTGCCTTTTATATCTCATCTAAAATAACACTTATAAACTTTGACAATGTTGTGTAGAATTTGTAACCACAATTTTTTATTTTGTAACAATAATAATTTTTATTTACATATATTCAATAATCATATAATTAAATATATAAATGATCCAAATAACAAAATTAGCTTATAAACAAATGAAAGCTATGTACGAAAAACATGCTTTGTTAAACCAACACATAGGAAGCTATTGCTCAAATATCTCCACTATCAATAAATTACACATAAATAAATGTATTCAAACAAATATGACAATAGTACAAAAACTCTTCATCGTTCAAGCAAAAGATCAGGCACAAGCTCGTAAAGGTTATTTAAATAGACCTTTCTTATTCTGCCTTTAATAGAGCTTAATGCACTGAGCTTCCCCTTTTATTTTATTGTTTTTTATAGCTAGAAACATTGACGGACAAAAAACTCAAGATGGGTATTTACATCGGAGGATAATTAATTGAAGCTCCAAAGAAACATAGTCTTGCATTATAATTAAATTAATAACAGACTAAAGTTTAAAACACTTTTCGCCCTCTACATGATCGTGTTAATTTTGAAATTTTTTTAATAAAACAATATTTCCTGCACAAATCATCTTTTCAAAAAGAGAGATCCCCTGCAAAAAAGATTTAAAAAAAACATGAGTTCAGAGCATAGATTAATTCTATGTCGACTATTATAGTTTCTAGGAAACATGACCATCGAAATCAATTATGAAACAACAGTTATGAGATGTTCAAGACTCATACAAATATCATTGAGTTTGAACAAGCATAGACTCAAGAACATTCAAAGAAAACAAAGTAGTGGAGGATCAGACAAAGCAAGTTGCTGTTTAAATTGATATGGAAATCACTATTTCAAGATAATATTTGAAAAGTAACATAAGATAGAGTAACATAAAACTCTCTAGTAATTTGTTAGCAAATGATGGAAAATATCGAAAATCCCTTCAAAAAACATAAAGTACTTAGTGAGTAAAAGTTGATTTTAGAGATGTCCTGTGAAATTTTAAGTACATTAACAGCATATAAAAGAAGCAAAGATTCGTATGTATCTTTTCATAAAAATTATATGTAACATGTCATAATGATTGGAAGATGTAAATGGACATTAATATGTCACATCGAAGTTTAAATCATATAAAGTAATTATTATGGAGTACTTCGACATTTTTAATATCGATTTTGTTATTATAGTAAGGAGGTCTTATAAAATAGAATTCAAATCAAAGGAAAGGAAATAGTCTAGCAATTGATCACAAAACTAGAAGGTTTTCTTTGACAAAATACTATTCACCACCACGTGGAAGAAAGTACAATGTTAGGAACAAAGTCACTGGAGTGAAACAAGTTCCTGAAGTGGAAACAATATTAAGGTATCTAGGTCAGTTGTTAGACACATTTGCTAGTGTCTTAGTTGGATTCATATACAAGGCATACCTGCATCATAACTAAATGTGGAATTTGTATTTCTAAGTAAAACAAAAAAGCAATCTACCATAGATTTCTATATTTTGTTTGGCAAGCATTACAGAATTCAATTGGTAGAATGTATCAATAAATTCCTTGTTCACTAGGTATTAAAATAACATACATAATTTGTTTCCTCTTGTGACCTAACGTAACATCAACAACAATCGTCAATCAAATAAAAAAAGGAAAGTAATTGTTACCACTTCCTTCAAAATTCATCTGATAGAAAGAACCACCAAAGCTTTCACTACTTGCACACACCTTTAGTATCTTATAGTGAAGGGATCATAGAGCGTACTACTTTTATCTCAGCTTATGTTACATTTCTTACTTTTCGAGATTAAAACTGTCAATTTTCACCCACATATATTAAAACGTTCTTTTTTCATAACATTGACAAAAGAAGAATTTCCACTTATACTATTTTTCACCCTATTTTTCATTTAAGAATTCAAGATTTATGTTTTTTGTGAATGTGAAATATAAAATACATTTTCAAGAAAGGAAACATGAGTTGAGACGGAATAATTTTGAATATTGTTGAAGTTCTCCAATTCAAAAAAAGAAAAGAATGTACATATACAAAAAATTACATATAGGAAAATGTTAAAATTACAACAATCTGAATATGAGTGCACCATTAAATCACTCTTCCAAGAGAGTTTGCATGAAAAATAACATTTAATCCAATTTGTATTTGATAATCTATTTACTTTGGTACTTCTCTCATTCAAATTAAATTCTTTAGATGAACAAAAAAGAAATCAGAAATTACATGAAAACAACAAATTATTTGGACATCGTAGTTCAACTGAATAAATGTTCCGCCTAAATTTGGAAATAATTTATTAAATCCCATCATTATTATTCCCAAGAAGATGAAATGCTAACACATTAGGCAATTACAAACCTCATACGAGTTGTTCCCTTTCCGCCTTCTGTTACTCCATTCCCTCACACTTATACTCTCCTCCAAAACAACTTGTAACTTACCTACTCCCTCTACCATAGATAATACTTGCAACATATGTACTATTGTTGACAAAAGCATGAAGAGTCATGTAGAACTAAGTAAAACAAACGATAACGCATTTATAACGTATGAACACATATAAATGTGTGACTAAATAAAAGTCTTAATTGTATCAATAAAAAATAAATTCTAAAAAGAATAACAAATTTTTTTTGATACCGAGTATAACCTTGTGTGCTCGGAGGAGAGTACCTACCAATTGGATCGTTGATTGAATTAACTTTCCGTGAGAGTATCTCAAGATGTTCATGATGACTTCCTGCCATATCCATCTCACCATTTTGCCTTGAAATCCACATTAATGGGAAATTTTTAGAAAGGGCATTAAAATCTCTTAGTGATTCATTTATAGGTTCTTTAGAAGCTATCTCCATGACCTTATGAAAATTAACAGGGTGGCAATTTCTGCAGTGTTTAACATGGGACAGGTAATTCTCGCAATGATATGGCCATGAGAATGAGTATATATTCATTAGGACATTTTTACAACACTTCCGTCAGAGGTTCTTGTCAAGAACAAGCTTTAGAATAGCATCTTCTATTGGCTTTTGATCATGTGGATCAATGAGTATCCCATTGTTTAGTTTCGGTGAATATTATGGTCCAGATTATGTTCATCTATAAATTAAAATATGTCACCACTTTCAGTTGTACATGGAATTAAAAAGATAACTATTTGAAAAAAGACGAGCATGTTTGGAATAGAATGCTTGGGGCATTACTTTACGCAGATCTAATTTTTACATACAAAAAAAAATGGCAATAAAAAGGAAACAATCAAACAACATATATTGAAAATATGATTAATCTTTAGAGAGATGGAATATTAATATCAATTTTCCCATGAATAAAAAGTATCCACTAATGTATAAAAAACAATACGAGACATTCTACAACAAACCCATGAATAAGATTATCGTCATATGATGAATTTTTTTGAATTAGAATGTTAGAGAAGGAAGAGTTCATCCCTTACACCTGTCACATATGAAGACATATTCCTCATAATACTCTACAACTATATTTAGCGATTCGGAAAAACAACAGGATTCTACATTTTACATTGGTAAAATATAGTTTCAAGTATTAAACAATTTATGGACATATAATCAAGAAAGTAAATGTATTTTCCAATCTAAAAGCATCTTACTAACATAATCCTAGTTTTTAGCTATTAATCATTTAGTGAACGTGTATGTAGATATATGACTAGGTCAAGACACTTAAGTTGTAGTAACTACAATAATAAGTAGGGTTAACTTTGCGTCGTAGAAATTTAAGCAAGGAAACAAGATGTTTAACTCTTTTAAATAGAAATAAAATAGATGAAAATAAAATAGTTAACTTTTTTTTAAAACAGATTTACCTATCATTGGGGGACGAATGTTACTAAGAGAGGGGAGGGGTGATCATATAAAACACACGAAGTTCCACGACACATACTAGAGCCTTATATAGTGTATAATGCTCAATAAATACCTAAATGACTGTATTTATCTTTATTAGGAAGTATTAGAGTCTAAACGTCAAAGGACGACCATGACATTCGTAGATTCATGAAAATAACCTACTGGGCCTTCACGTGTTTCAAAGGGTTTAAGGAGACAGATACAACCCAACTTCGGTGAAAAGGTTTGTAATACAAATTAGAGTATTATTAGGGTCTAAATTTATAGGTACAACACCCCTAGGAACATGTTAAGGTCCCTCAAGGAGGACCCTGACATTTGACCCTACAAACTATCAAATTACTGTGTACAACAAGGGAAGGAATGACAGAGTGTCAATGGATGCATGACCCATAATCCTTTCTCGTTGGTTGACACATTGAAATATATAAAATATCCTGCAAAAACAGGTCTCTGAATGAAACCACAATGAGCAGTACAATCTGTGTTCCGGTCAACGCCTCGTCGACAGGGTTCCATAGTTTGTGACATAGTTTCACCATCCATTTTTTGTTAACTTAGGGGTAATTAATTAATTATAATGAATTATTGATTAAGGGATGGTCTAGTTTGTTAATTGGGGACTATAAAAGGATTATAACTCATTAATCTAACCTAACACCTTATAATTCACAAAAACCAGTTAGCTTTAATTTTTCTATACTTTCCCTCACTACACCATAAACTCTACTGAACAGCAAAGTAAAGCTTCACTATATCTTCAATATCAAGGCTTTATTATTCAAATCTCTACAAATCAACAAATTATGGAAGTTATTCACTCTTGGGACTCCTTTCTGCATGTGGTTTTTAAAAGTTTGGTTTTAAATGATTCCAAAAAAAGAGGGTGTTCATCCAATTTCATGGGTTATTTTTTTTAATTTGGATTAATGTTGTATTAATTTGATTTATATTGATATATTATAATTTTTAATTTGTGGATTTGAAGCTTCTTCGACTTTGATCTAATTTCTCTAAAAGATCTAGGAATGACCCCTTTTTTTCCAAACCCTAACTATGAAAATAGATTGAAAGATTATTAGGGATGTCTAATTAGATGTGTTTATCTTTAATTTACTAATATATGATTATGGTTATTGGGTTATTTAGAAGTGGAATCTTGAAAGCCATTGGTAAGACTTTTTAGATCATGAGTACTTTACTTCAATTATGTTGGCCTATTCTTGATGGTGATTTTCAATTTAAGTATGAATATCTAAATTGAATAGGAAGATGATGATTTATTAATATGATAGCATGTTATAAATATGTTAAATATGAGGTCTTGATAAGGGTATGATCATGCAATGTTAAAAATGATTGTCTTGTGTGCCTTATTATTATATGATTATGATTGGATTATCTCACAAAAAGAGGGGTTGTGATTAAAAGAAGTTCTGATTCTCAACCTAAGAGATATGATCATGATTAAACAAGTGGTTAGTCCCTAAGGCCTATATTGTAAACTAATGTTAAGGATTGCTTACACAGATTTCAAAAAGGTATTTAGCTTAGCAACGAGCAAACTAGAAATTATATGTGTCACTTCCCTAATGAGGTAAGGTAGGTTACTATTGTTTTAATGAGATGAACAATACAATGTAATTTTCTTAAAAGAGTTTGTAGAAAATATCTTAGTTCTTTAACTATGTTCCCTCATAGGAAGACTAGCTAGTGGATCAACCTACAATGCTTTGTTCATGTATTGTTCTACCTTGACAAGTATAGAACCTTATTCGGTATAGGGTTTTATAGCACCGGCTTCCATGTTTATATCACGTGGAATATTTTCGGTTATGGAGAATGCTAGTGAAAGTAAAGATGGACACAAACTGGGGTGACTTATGGGATTTAACTTAGGGTAGGTAAGGGTATGGGACTTTACCTATGGCTTGTACAAGTTAACCTTGAGGAGAGTTGTAACGACCCATAAGTAAACACTAGAAATCTCATCTAAGCCTCTCGTTTAATTCATTGCATAATAAACATAATAAAATGTGTACAAATTTAAAAGTATTTTCACAAACAAAGAACTTTTTAATAAATAATATGCAGGAAAGAAGACTTCCATTTAAAAAATTAAACCTTTACAACAATTTATTAAACCATCTAAACATTTGAATTTACAACACTTGGGTCTATGCCTGTGCTAGACATAAAAGTAAAGACTAAGACATAAGGAACTTGTCAATATTGTCCTCGAATCGATGAGGACTAACAAATACATAATGTTCAAAGACTTAGAAACCTATCCATCCTCCATGAAACATCAAGACATCCAATTACATACGCTTTAGTCAGAAAGGGAAAAGAGGGGTTAGCACATTAGATGTACTAAGTATGGAAGCCATGCAAAAACAATGAAAAAGGAACATTTAGTAAATAGCATGCTTTTCATGAATTTCAATTAAAACATTATACCATAATCATAAGAACAACATTTTACAACTTAAAAACATATAATAAATCATTTAAGCAAATAATCACATTTTTAAGAAAGGTTACAATGAACTCACTTCACTATTATAGTGAGGTTCCTTTATTTCACTTTGCACGGATTTTAGAATATAATCCTCTTAATAAAAGTTATCCTAAGACTCACTTAAGTAAGACAAAGAGAGACCTCTCATACATCCTGTCTAGGCACACCTAAATTATCATTAAGACCCCCCATAATGAGATCAACATACATTTAAAAGACATCAAACATATGAACATGTGATACTCCTACCAAAGGTGACTGTAAGGTTCAATTGAGTAATTTGAAAAGTGACCGCCCATACATTCCCTTACACACTTAAGAGTTCCATAGACTACCTATGATAGAATGATTATCACTTAATACATCAACACATGGATGTATGACAATATCCTTCCAACGGCTATCAAAAGTCTTATTTAAGTAGGTCAAGAAGATAGTGTACATAATTGACCTCTTGAAGATTACCTAAGTAATCCTTTAGACTACCTAAGGCTTAGATCATGTCTAAATAATAAACTAACTTCCCTAAATAGAGTTATTGTTAAGACTTATCTAGGAAAGATTTTAATTGACCATTTCGATGGCCCCTTCACACATTAACTAGACAACCCTTAACTACCCTTAACATAGTCATTACATTCATTAGTTCATTTAAGACTCATTCATCACATATGGAAATCCATATAATGGTCTTAGACAAGACCTAGGAACTCTAACAAACAACTTCGAAGCCTATTGTGTAATGTCTAGATAGTATCCCATACCACCACCTAAACTTCATAGAACTTATGTAATGCTAATTAATATCAAAAATGATGAGAATAGGCAAACACCGACATAGACCATAATATCTAAACATGGAATCCAAATTTCTAACCTACTCGAATGAGGGTGTTATACTTGCTAAGAGTAGAACGAGGGTACATCTGATGTAGGCACATGGTTAATGAATATGAATGGATTTTATGCAGTGTAGTCTCATTCTCAAGTGGAGGTACATTGAACTCTACTCTCCTTCTCAAGTAGATAGACTTGCCTTGAAATAATCACTAGGTGCTAGCCTTTTTTCTCATAGAGTCATTTACATTAAAGGTCCATACAATTGGGTTCCATATGTAGTTCATAACCCAATCACATTTACCCTACCAAAGAGGTCCACCAGGGCTATGTTTTAATGGAGACTAACATATATCATTATGAATTTCTTAAGGATGATATAATGTCATTCCATCCAACAAACCCTAAGTCCATCATCCTTTATATGAATGATATCATTACGACTCTTCGACTTCAAATTCATATATTAACCTTTTCCATGTACATGACCTTCCTAATATTGTTTAAAGTCTCACATGTCATTGATTCATACATTAAAAGGGTGAACTATGCCTACCTAGTCAAGAAATCTCATATTATCATATCATTCATACATATATAAAGTAAGGGACACAAGTCTTCCAAACAAGACACAACATTCTTTACTTTATCACATATATCATATCATACTTTTAATCACTTCGGAATAACCCTTATCATCTATTTGTCATCCCATACATTACCATAACATCATCAATATGACAACTATAGACTCATATACCAAAGTAGGAAGAATCATGCATGAACTCTAGACCACACTATTAAGCATATAATCATAGTCAAACATGATCACCTAACATGAATAAAAGAACACATAATTTCACTTAATAACATGTAGATAAATATTATGATACACAATATAAATCAACTACAAAAATTATCATATTACTTAAAGTAGTGTTGACAAGGCCATGATCATCATATTGCATAAAGTCACACTGTCAAGCAAACATCAATTCACATATCGCCGCCACTATAAGTGGATCATACCAATCCAAACATAATTAAAGTCTAATTCACATAAAATAAACGGAATTAGCGCAGCATAACCCCAATCCATCTTACCACTTGGATTTCAAGGATAAATCATCCAATTCGACATCACAAGGCCCTTACCCATGTTCATAACAAACAATACAAAATAATTATAACAATATTAATGAAACTAGGAAAATTAACACATATTCATATATCTAATGTAACCTAGATATTAATTTCATACAATATTACATCAATCAAAAGCCTCTATGAAACTACAATAGAATTCATAAACCTTAAGCCAATATTAATTCAATAAGGTTAATATTCAAGACATCTAAAAATATTCAACACTCAATTTATCAAATTTAAAGAGACTATAAACCAATAAATTATTATATATACATGAATCAAAAGCCCATAACAATCTACACTTAAATTCATCGATATCAAAGCATGATCACATAATCCATATTCTAGTCAAATTGAGAGATTTTTCAATGTAAAGGGTTTATGGATAATTTATTTTGAAAAAATCAATTAAACATCAATAACATCATATCTTAACGTTTGAAAACCTTTTATGCAACAACAAAAGATAGAGAGTAGAAATTGGACTTTTTCTTCTTTTTAAAATCTTTAAAAATTATCTTTGAGATTAGATCTAAGTTGGTAGCAAGCCTTAGATGAAGAACTCTCATGCCTTATTAGAATAAACCAATGAAAATTGAATAATAAACTTCATTGAGAAACCATATTCAAGCTCCATCTTCACCTTGAACTCTCATGGAGAATTTTGAAGAAACATTAAGAGGGAATGTGTTTGGATTTAGGTGTTAGGGTAAAAATGAGACTTTAACGACTTATATAGTCTTAAAATACCCATAAAAATAAAAACAACCGTCCAAAGACTTATTCTGCTTGAGGTGAATTGACAATCACCCCTTAACTTAACAGTAAGGTTGTGCGCAGGACATCACCATCAACAATTGCCCATCAATGGTCTGTTCGTTGCCCAGCGGACCATCATGTTGGTCCGTGGTCAGGGACAGAGACATGTACTTGTATTTTTATGACACAGGCCTAAGCTTACATCAATGAGGCACCACAAACAGGGTGTCGACTGACCCACAGGGCGTCAATTCCAACCGTTGGTTGGGCTGCCTTAAACAGTTTTGGTACCTACTTTGGGTCCTTCCTCAAGGACCCTTGGATGGTTCTTGGGAACGTTTGCCCGAACGTTTCAAACACAAATATTTTAGTATACGAGTTTAGGACCGACCACATCAGTTTCATCTAAAACAAACATGCAAAATTTGACGAAACATTTATAGACACACAAGATCGTTCCAAAGCAAACCTTTCGAACGCCGTGGACGTTCTTGGACATTTGACCTCCAAACTTCATGAATTATGAAAAACTTCCTATTTACACTATATAGTTCATTTAAGGACCTTATGACCTTAGTAATCATATGTAAACACGTAATACTTCATATGAAGCACATAGTTAACTTAGTCGTCGAACGTCTTGGCCGTCCCTTGACGTTTGACTTCAAATGCATCTAAACTCTTAAAAACTGCCTCTGTTCTTCATTATAGATGATTTTAAGACTTTTGACCATAACAACAACCATGTAAGGCTCTATCTTAACCTATTTCATTTTCGGGTTCTTACATTCTCCCCCACTTGTACAACATTCGTTCTCGAATGACACTTGCTACTCTCTGAACACTTCCAAGAATAGAGATTCAAGTTAAAAGATAATAACCGTACCACAAAACGAATAATAAGGAAAAAAACATCCATTTCTATTTGTCAAGAGATACATAATACAACAAGAAAATAGAAGACAATTCCATAACTCATTTTGCTATAAAACTCACATACTACATTCCAAATAGCAAAAAAACACATTTTATATTCAATATCACGCTTATATTAATCAATTATAACAAAACTACAAAAAAATTTAACCAAATAATCAATTTGTCAATTTTTTTGCTAAATGTTATATTGAGCAAGAATCTCTGGCAACCTTACAGTGGAAATGCTTCACAATCTAACAATGCAACACTTAAGAAGCTCCTTCCAAATTCTCTACAAATAAATTTTGATATAACCATTAAGACTTGCTCTATATTCAACTATATAAAACAATTATCAACCTACACTAGATGCACATAAATCATAAGGAAGATACCATGCATGAAAACTCATTTTGTCATTCAAGAAAACTGTAACCAAAACATATATCTATATATCTATATATATATATATATATATTATAAGAAGAAATTTAGGAGCTCATCTTCCACAAAACACTCCGAGAAAATTTTAGTTACCAAGAACCCTTTGTTTTAGGCTTGAAAAAATATATAATAAAGGTGAAGGGTATATCACTCCCGACAACCATACTCTTTATCATACTCCCCCACATAGGAAAAACCCATTCTAAGGTCAACATAACGAATAATGTACTCACATATGGGATCTTAAACCTTAATAGTACTTTCTCACCAATGTCTATTTCATGGAGACTATATACTCTCAAAGTTCTCATCGTCTAACTACTACATCCCCCTTCTAGGAGATAAAACTCACTTTTACTCTATCTAATATAATCCCCTTTCTTTCTATGGTTGGGTCTTAAACAAATTATAAACACCTTAACAACCACTCCTTCACATCCTAAAACTATACATTACAATTCCTTCAAAAATAACTACCCTTGAAAAGGTAACTAAGCCACCTTAAGGTCATCAACACCTTATTTCACACCTCATCCAACAAGTCATATCTCATGTTTCTCTCCCTCAACAAAAACTTCATAATGTCACCCTAAAGGGACAAACACATAAGAGAAACAAGGGAAAGACACCTCATACAAAGCTGTTAGGCACAATTATATAAATGAAGAAGTACAATTTTTTCTGGCAACGAATAGCCTCCTTTATATAATGTAGCGTGCTTCACATTATAAACAAGACTCTACAAGATGTGGTTAATGATACAACGAAGACACTCCCTAAACCTTATGCTCTGATACAAAGCTTGTCACGATTGGCAGGTATACCCTAGATGTTATAGCATTCTTATGTCGGCACACGGCAAATGAATCTTCAAGAATTCTCATCTAAGCCTCTCGTATCATTCATTGTACACTAAATATACAAAAATGAGTAAAAATTTAAATGTTTCTTCACACACAAATAAGTCTTTCATAAATAATACGCTAGCGTAATAATTTCATTTAAAAAATTAAACATTTAAAAAATCTTATTGAACCATCTATACTTTGGATATTACAACACTTGGGTTTATGACCATACTAGACATAAAAGTAAACACTAAGACATAATGAACTTATTGATTTTTTCTTCGAATCGATGAGGACTCACTAATACATCACCTTCAAAGACTTAGAAACCTTTCTATCCTCCATGGAACATTAAGACTTCCAATTCCCTACACTTTAGTCAAAAAGGGAAAAGAAGGGGTAAGCACATTAGATGTACTAAGTATGGAAGCCATGCAAAAAACATGAAAAAGGAACATTTAGTAAATATCATGCTTTAAATGAATTTACATTAAAACATAATACTATAATCATAAGAACAACATTTAACAACTAAGAAACACATAAGAAATCATTTAAGCAAATAATCACATTTTAAAGACAGTGAACTCACTTAATGGTATAAGGAGCTCACTTCATTGTTATAGTGAAGTTCCTTCACTTCACATTGCACACCATTTAGCATATTATTTCCCTCACTAAAGCTATCCTAAGAATCACTTAAGTTAGATAACGAGAGACCGCCCATACACCCTCTCTAGTCACACCTAGATAATCCTTAATACCACCCATCATGAGATCCACATACATTTACAAGACATTAAACATATCAACATGAGATCCTCCTACCAAAGGTGTCTCTAATGTTCACTTCAATGACTTTTTGAAGCGACCTCCCATAAAATCCCTTACATACACCTTTAAGAGTTCCATAGACTACCTAAGATATTCATTCTCACTGAATACATGAACACATAGATGATCTTACAATCTCCTTCCAAAGCATATAAAAAGACATACTTACGTAAGTCAAGAAGATAACGTCCCCAATTGACCTCTTGAAGATTACATATGTAATCTTTAAGACTACCTTAGGATTATATAGTGTCTACATAATCAACAAACTTCCCTAGCTCGAGTAATTCTTAAGACTTATCGATATAAGATAAGAAGTGATCATTCTGTTTCCTAATTCACACCTTAACTAGACATCCCTTAACTACTCTAGATAAGTACTTATTCATTTAACATACTTTCTTAAATTAAGTCATTACATTCATTAGTTCATTTAAGAATCATTCATCACATAAGGACATGCAAGTAATGGTCTTAGACAAGAGCTAGGGACTCTGACTAACACCTTCAAAGCCTATTGTGCAATGTCTAGATAGGGTCTCATACGACCACGTAAAATTCATAAAAGTTATCTAATGCTAGTAAGTATCCCATATGATTAGAATAGACGATAACCGACATAGACCATCATAGCTAAACATGAAATACGGAGTTCTAACCTACTTAGATGAGGGTGTTCTACTTGCCAAAGGTAGAACTACGATGCAACCCATGTAGGCACATGGTTAAGGAATATGAAGGGTTTTTATGTACTCTATTTTCATTCTCAAGTAGAGCTACATTGTACTATAGTATCCTTCTCAAGTAGAGATACTTCCCATGACATAATCACTCTGAGCTAGCCTTTTTTATCATAGAGTCTTTTACATTAATGTTCCATACAATTGGGTTCCATATATAGTTCATAACCCAATCGTATTTATAGTACCAAAGAGGACCACTAGGTATACCTTTCAATGGCGACTAAGATAGATCATTATGACTTTCCTATGGATGATATGATGCCATTCAATCCAATCAACCCTTAGTCCATCATTCTTTACATGAAGGATACCATTACGACTCTTCGACTTCAAATTTATAACATAACATTTTCCACTTACATGACCTTCTTAATTTTGTTTAAGATCTCACATACCATTCATTCATACATGTCAAGGGTGCGTATTACCTACCTAGTGAAGAAATCTCATATTATCCTAATACATATATCAAGTACGGAATACTAGTCTACCAAATAAGAAACATCATTTTTTACATTATCACATTTATCATATAATTCTTTTAGTCACTTACGAATTACCCTTATCGTTGTTATGTCATCCTATACGTTACTATAACATATCAATATAACCATTATAGACTCATATAGAAGTAGGAAAAATTATGCATCAACTCTAACACCGCACTATGAAGCATATAGTCATAGTCTAATATGATCACCTAACATAAATAGAAGAACACATAGTTTAACTTAATCACATGTAGATAACTATGCTTATACTCGCAATAAAAAAAATATAGAAATCGTCATATTACTTGAAGTAGTTACAAAAAGGACATGATTATCATATTGCATAAAGTAATGCCGACAAGGCCACATCAATTCACATAGGAACGCCACCATAAGTGAACCATACCAATAACAACATCGTTAAAGTCTAATTAACATAATATAAAAGGACTTAGGGCAGCACACCCCCACTCTATCTTACCACTTCGATTTCAATGCTAAATCATCCAATTTAACAACACATGACCCTTACCCATGACCATAGCCAACATTTCAACATAATTATAATGGTATAAATGAAACTAGGTAAACTAATACATATACATAAATCTAACGTAGCATAGGTATATATTTACTATAATCTACATCAATAAAAAGCCTATTTTAAACTACATTAGAATTCATAAACCTTATGTCTATATTATTTCAAGATGCTTAATATTCAATAGATTTAAGATTATTAAATAATCAATTGATCAAATTGAAAAACCTATAAACAAATAAATTGTAATATATACATGAAATCAAAAGCCCATAACAAACTAGACTTGAATTTATCAATATCAAAGCATGATCACATAACTCATATTTTAGTCAAATTGAGAGACTTGTGAATGTCAAGGTTTCATGAAAAAATTTATTTGAAAAAATCAACTAAAAAACAATAATATCATATCATAACGTTTGAAAATCTTTCATGCAAGAACCAAAGACTTAGAGTAGAAATTGGACTTTTTCGTTGTTTTTAAACCTTTGATAATCAACTTTGAGAGTAGCTCTAAGGTGATACAAAGCCTTAAATTAAGAATTCCAATACTTTATTACAATAAACCAATGAAATTTATGGAGAAAATCCATTGATGAACCATCTTCAAGCTCAATCTTCACCTTGAACTCTCATGGAGGTTTTTGAAAAATGTTTTGTAGGGAATGTGTTTAGATTTAGGTATTAGAGTTATAATGAAAGTTTACTGACTAATATACTCTTAAAATACCCATTAACACTCAAAAATACCGTCGAAAGATTTATTGAGGCTATGGGTGAGTTTAAAACTTCACCCCTCAACTTAATAGTAAAGTTGCGCGCAGGACGGCACCATCAATGGTTACCCATTCACAATCCATCCCTTGACAACCGGACCTTTATGTTGGTCTGTTGTATGGGAGAAGAACCTGTAGTTGTATTCCTCTCGCACACACCTAAGTTTACATGGACAAGGAACCACGAACGAGGCGTCGACTGACCCACGGGGCTTTAATTGCCAACCGGTTGTTAGGCATCCTTGGACAATTTTTGCACAAACTTTGGGTCCTTCCTCAAGAACCCATGAATGTTTCTTAAGGATGTTTGCTCAGACATTTCAAACCCAAATATGATCTTACACGATTTTATGACCTACCACTAAAGTTGAATCCAAAACCAACACGTAAAAATTGACGAAACATACATAGACATGAAAGATCGTTTTAAAGAAAACCTTTCAAACGTCATGGACGTTCTTGGACATTTGACCTCCAAACTTCACGAATCATGAAACACTTCCTTTATAAACTGTAAAAACTCATTTAAGGACCTTATAACATCATGAATCACATGTGAACACATTAGACCACATATGAGGCATATAGGTGACTTAGTTGTCGATCGCCTTGGTCACTGCCTCTATTCCACATTATGGACCATTTTAGGACATTAGATGATCACGATAACCATCTTATGCTCTACATTGCCCTAAGTTATTTTCGGGGTATTACAAGAGTCAAAGGAGGATGATGTTGATTTGATTTTATGAACATGAAATTGGTCTAAATTACTATGTATGATGATGAATTTGCATTTTATGGTGTTATATAATTTATAATCATCTCTTGAGGTTGCTGTACTAGTTGAATTAGTTTATGTGGGGTTATGGGGATTCACATGAGCATTGCACTAGTTGGCTTGGATTGGAATTTTAGGTAAGGGTCTTGTATGTTTTTATGAATTAATCTTTATGATATAAAATTTTTTATGGCTATATTATGATGTTATTCTTGTTTAGAAGTATTACTATGTGTTAATATTGACATCATCATAGACTTGTATATGCTCTTACGTATGCATAACTTCTTTCAAAAGAAGTTGGCATGATTTTGAAAAAAAATGTCAATTAGTGCATATTATCAACAGTTTTACTTGCATATGTTTCCCTACATAGTACATGTGGTTTGTACCTGTCACGAACCAAAGTACAGTCTAGAAGAAATGGCATTGTTCAAGTCGTATCACGAGGTATTCGACCTGTCGGAGGTCTTATACAAGCCCTTATATATCATTCATCGCATATATATAAATATGAAAAGTAGTTCATAACTAAATTGTTTTTACAACAACGGAAAGAATAGTTCAAATCTCTTTTATAGAAAAAAGATAAATGCTAAAACTCTTTGTAGCCATATTAGACATGCAAATATCTTGAGTCACACCCCATATATCAATAAAATAGAAATATCAAAGTCTAATACAATATATTTTGAAAGGAAAAGCTAAACATAGCTATGTCCTCGAATCTTGTGAGAAATGCAATGACTTTAATGAAAGGATTCTAAATCAAAGCTTCACTTAAATAAAATCCTCACTTGACATATAAACCTTCATAGATTACAATCTATGGAATTAGTACATTGAGTGCCCTAATTATGGTGACATGCACTCAAATAACGCTAAAAGAAACATTTCTTCATAAAATGCTTTTGTATACTCCTTTGAAGAAAATCTCATAAAACAAGTAGAAGAAATCACTTTGAAGTCAACATATACATATAAGACACATTCCAAGTAATAAAAAATATGTCAATATCATCACTTAAAAACCACATAAACATGTAAACCACCTACAAAAGGTTATCCTAAGACTTAAGTAAGACAAGAAGAGGCAACCCGTACACCCTCTCTAACCATACCTAAAGAATTCTTATGAATACCTAATGTAAAATTATTCCCTTCTCACCACATAGAATCTCTTCCCAAGATTTATCTAAGACGCACTTGAGTAAGACATTAAGATAACGCCCATACACCTTCTCCAAGCCTACCAAAGCAATCCTCAAAACTACCCTAGATAGGGATCCTTAAATTAACATACACAGACTAAAGTCAATAATGTTCATTAAGCCATTTAAGAGACATTAAAAAATAAAGAACTTCACATAATGGTCTTGGAGAAGTCCTTGGGAACCCTAATCCTAGCATCTACACATCCTACTCGTGTCATGTATAGAACGTGTTCCATTTCACTACCTACACATTGTAGAACTTCTCCAATACTATAATTCATCCCGCATGATGAGACTAGGTATTAACTGATTTTGGCCATACTATCTAGGAAAGAAATCCAGAGTCTACCCTACTCCGATGGAGGGTGTTCTATTTGCCAAGGGTAGAACAAGGACACTTCCCATGTGTAAGACCCCAAAAATGAGTTACGGTTTATATCCTCACTTGTACCTATAAGCTATTTACAATTTTAATTAAATTTTTAAAAGTATAATTAGGTTATTTGAAGTCATTCGGTAGTCAAATGACAAGGGACGACCAAGATGTTCGACGACTAATCACCTAAGGGGCCTTATGTGTTTTTATGTGCTTATGTGTGTGTCATGAGATTATGAGGTTGTTATATGATTAAAGTGATGTATTTTTCAAGTATGGGGAGTTCCATTAAGTTTAGAGGTCAAATGTCCAAGAACGTCTAAGACTTTTGAAAGTAAGCCCTAGAGAAATGCTTGTGTGTGTCTTGATGTGCTTTGCATGTTTGGATATGTTGCGTGTTATTCTTATTTGGTGAATAATATGTGGAAGGTCCTTGAATGTTAATGGTCATATTTACATTGGAAAACCCTTAGTACAACTCCGCAAGGGCCCAACAAGAATCCCTCAAGAAGGACCCAAAAGCTGTCGAGACACTGCCTTAGAAGCGTCAATCGACTTGGCCAAATGACGCCCTATTTGTTGACTGACGCCCCGTCGATGGACACTTATCCTGGTGTAGGATCAAGGAAGTATTCCATCCTCAGACACAAACGACGTCCTGCAGTACAATTTGTTGATGGACCTTCTGGGTGTTGATGGGTATGTTGATGCAGGATGTGTAAAACTGCCATGCGCGGTGCCTAATTATGGGGTGAGTGGGAAATTCACCCCACGTGCTTACCTAAACCTAGGTGGTTTATTTAAAAATTCTTGGGTACATTAGGTTGATTAAAAACGTGAATTGCCCATTCCCAATCCTCCATTAAAAATCAAAACCACCCTCTCCAAAAATATCCTCTCTAGAAACCTCCATCGAATGTGAAGTTTAAGGTCAGGTTGTTTATGGGAATTGGATGGGTTATTCACCAATTTTTAAGTGGGTTCTTCATGTAATAAAGGTAAAGTGATCCTTAATCTCTAGTTAATCTTTCATCAAGAGAGTCCTCTTTAATGTTTTCAAAGAAGTTTCATGTTCAAATCTCTTCTTCTTAAATCTAGTCATGTGTTCTTTCTTAAATTGATTTTAAAAGCATAATATTAATATATTGTTGATTATCTTTTGACTTGGACGTGATTTTCAATCAAATTGCATTATGAACCCAACCTCTCACACAAACTCGATTTTAGCCTACGTATGACTTTATTGACTTGGATGTATCAACATGTGTGACATTTATTTGTTATGTGAAAGCTTTGCTCACATGCAATTAAACACCCATATGTATGAATATATAGTCAATAGATGGGCCTTGAAAGGTGTTCTCATGTATACACTAAAAATAGATAGGTGCTTTAATATGCTATAAGCATATAAGGAATGTGTGAAGGAAACCATACAAGGAAACCATACAAACCTTAATAGGACACCATTCAAAGCTTTAATATGCAATGTTAAAAGGTCCTATTATGCTTGAGGGAGAAAAGGTGAGTTTTGATGCTTATGTGGTTTATATGGTTTGATGAGTATGTGTGAAGTTTAATTTGGTATGATTGATAAGGTAATGCCAATTATGGCTATGTATGTGAAATATGAGAAATGATATGTTATGATTGATATGATGTCCGTTTTGGCTATAAATAAGACCTATATAAAAAAGCATGTTATGTAGAGAATTATATGTCATGATATGTCTAAAGCATGTTAGAAAATTTTATGGTTAAAATGAGTCTCTTTTGGAAAGTTGGATTGCTATATGGTTTTCCATGAAGGTAGACAAATGTTATTACTTGAGTTTTAAATTGCCTAGTTACTACTTATGAAAGCATGTTGCCTTATTATTTGTATAAATGTTCAAATATTGTCTTCGGTTATATCTGTGAACCTTCATGATTGCTTTACATGGATTGGAGTCCTTGTATAGCCTTTATCCTTGAAGTAAAGGTAGAACTATTGTCCTTGTATGGTGATGATGTGGGTTTGTATGACCTAGAAGTTATCTTACTCTAATGTTGAAAGAAATAGAAAGAGGCCTTATGCTTAGTCTCCTTCTTGTTTTCCCCTAATGTTGTATGACTTTGGTGTCTATTGTATTATTCGAGAACTTATGTGGTTTGAGTATTATGACTTATCTTTATAATTCGGGGATAATTTTCCTAAAATTATTAGGTTAGGAATGACTTTTTGTTCCTATGTTAAATTACTGTAATTCCTTCAAAGGGGTAATCACATTTAAGTGATGAAAATAAAGGTTTATAAGCCAAGATCCTCTTGAGGTTGGGTTAAGTTGCTCTTAATCGGGTCTACCCTATGTGGGGGATGATGATATGAGTAGTACATTTGTAAATATTTCAATCTTATTAATCTATTCTTAGTTGATCAACTTGAATCAAATGAAATCTTAGTAAATTGTTCATGATAGGTGTAACGACCTGTTTAGTCGTTTTGAGCAGCAAATTGAAATTCTGGGAAAACTGGCTGGGACGACGGAAGTCACGACGGACCGTCGTGGTCACGACGGCCCGTCGAGGAGGTTTCGTTCCATGACACTTAGAATTCTTCAATTTGGATATTAAAATCGACTCTCTGTAAATTGTGACGGACCTGCAGGACGTGCCGTCACATCTACGACGAACCGTCGTGAGGCACCGTTTCAATATACTTGGGAATTCTGAAATTGGGTACCGAAAATTGAGTTTCTGACCGTCAGGACGGAGGTGCAGGACGGACCGTCACAGGTGTGACGGGCCGTCACAGTCCACCTGAATTTTGGGGGGGTTGCGACGACCTGTGTGACGGACCGTCGCAGGCACGACGGGCCGTCACAGAATGCGCAAATCCCAGGCAGAATAGGATTCCTCTACACGTTTTAAGGGTCGTTTTGGACTATTCTTTCCTTAATTATAAAGATTGAGGGTTAATATTAATAAGTCTAATTACTTGGGGGTTAAAAGAGGTAACCTTAAGTTAATTAGTGGGTTTTATTGTCCTCTTTTACACTTAATTACATGTTAATTAGGGTAAGAGAAAGAGAGTTTGAATAAAACAAACAGAAAGAACAAGGGAAAGAGAGGAATCGATCGAATAGAGAGTACAGAAAACGAAGGGAAAAATCAAAGCTTGGGAATTTGCTTGTGGATTCCAATTCTTCGGTGGAGGTAGGTTATGGTTATGTTACGATATTCGTAGTGAACTCTTAATAGTGAATGTTATGTGTTGATAGTATTGTAAACCCCGCTATGTGCTTAAATTGTATGCTTGCATGAATGATGATTATGAAATTGTGATGAATTAACAAAGCATGATGAGGCTATTGAATCCCAAATCATGAAATAACCCTAATTCGCTTGATATATTATATATTAAGATTGATGATGCCTTAGTATGAAAGAAGGCTTGATAAATTATATAATGAGAATGATGATGCCTTAGTGTAAAGGAAGGCTTGATGAATTAGGGGATCGGGTGCCACGTTCCGGTACCAGGATAGAATGAATATGAGGATCGGAGTGTCACGTTCCGACACAAGGATAGAATATGGATCGGGTGCCACGTTCCGGTACCAGGATAGAATGAATATGAGGATCGGAGTGTCACGTTCCGACACCAGGATAGAATATGAGGATCGGAGTGTCACGTCCCGACACCAGGATAGTATATGGATTGGGTGCCACGTTCCGGCACCAGGATAGTACATGAGGATCGGAGTGCCACGTTCCGGCACCAGGATAGAAATAGAGGAGCGGAGTGTCACGTACCGACACAAGAGGAAGAAAGATAATGAATCTTGAAAGATAATGAATATACTCAAACTAATGAACTAAATTCCCAAATGAGTGTGGTATTGAGGCTTGAGTCCTCATGTGTGAACTCGGTTGTATTCATTGATGAATTAAATATTGCTATTGCTACATGTTGAGTATTGTAGTTGATTTACATTGTTATTGATATATACTGTTCCCTATTTTGAGTTGGCCGATGATATCTACTCAGTACTTGTGGTTGTACTGACCCCCTACTTTTATGTTTTCTTCTTTGTTATTTGTGTAATGCAGCAAACGTTCCATCAACTTCAACTCAACAGTAGATCTAGCCAGTCTTCACTTCATCGGAAATTCAGGGTGAGCTAATGCGTCTAGCTTGGACTGGGTCTTCTTCTTAAAGTCTTGATGCCTTGAACTTCCGGCATGGACTAGCTTTTTAATTATTTTTGTTCTTAGACATTCCTAGTTTAGTAATTTGAGATAGATGTTCTTGTGATGATGACTTCCAGATTTTGGGGATATTAATAATAGTTTTGAATCGTTTTAATTATGAGTTTAAGTCTTCCGCAATAATTTCTGTTATTATAAATTGAAATGTTAAGGTTTAGATTGGTTGGTTCGCTCACATAGGAGGGTGAATGTGGGTGCCAGTTGCGTCCCCGATTTGGGTCGTGACAATAGGTGTCTTGTACAAAGTATGAATATCATGGCCTCTATATGATATCGAGACTATCATGAGAGTATTTTGAAGATTCTAATATACTTGAAAGAAGTTTTGATTAAATCCATGTTTTTCTCATGTTGATGGCGCATATGGATATGCTAGTTGTGCAACTAACTTTATTGCATAAGGTAAAAAGCATTTTTGAAGTCTTTATTAATGTCTAATATTTAGCCTTAATGGTGATTTGAGCTCCTTTAAATAGGAAAAATAATTAGTCTCTTGAAAACTATGTGAGTTTTATGTTTTGGAAAGCATAATTGTAGGCTAAATCTTTGAAAGTGAAGGCATGATTAGCTAGTGTCCTTGTGATTTGTCTATGATTTATGTTAATTTTCCCAAATGATGCTTATTGTGCAGGTTATTGCAATGTAAGAAATTGGAATTTTGTGAAGTGGATTCCTATTTGTTGTGATGTGCTTGGTATGACTTACCATTTAGACTTAACTAAGAAGAAAACACGAGCATACCTTGGTTTAAAATTTGTGAATTCCTCATGTTATAGTAAAGATTACCTTTGTACATTTGCTTGGGCATGAACTCATTAGACATGTAAGTGTGTTGAAGAGAAGGACATTCCTCCATAGGCACAACTTAACATGTTATAATTGACTATGAACCTCATGGTACTAGATCTAACTAAAAGAGATCCTTATCAACCTATCTTACGTAACTCTATGCGCATTGAAGCATGAGTTCCTACTTGTTCTTAAGTGATGTTGGAATATGCCTAAGTCTGACTAAATGGTGGTTACATGATGAGATATTAATGAATTTAAATTTAAAGACCATGTTATTATTAGGATAAGGATGTTTCTCATATTAACATGAGAAAAGTTAAGTGTTTGATGCATTAAGCATGTGTGAGTGAAAGTGTGTGTGGCTGGCTTGTGTTGTATTGAGTGTTAAATGGCTTGAAGTGTGTTCCTTGTATGTTTGTTGCATTAGAACTTATATGATTATTTTAGGAATTTTATAAGTTGTTCTATGATTCATTGAAGTCCTTGTTGTGATTAAAGTATTCTAAGTGTCATTCGAGGACGAATTTTCCCAGTGGGGGATATTGTAAGACCCCCAAAATGAGTTAGGGTGTATTGAGACTCACTTGTTCCAATAAGCTTGTCAACATTTTAATTAATTCATTTAAAGTATGCTTGGGTTATTTGAAGTCATTTTTGAAGTCAAACGTCAAGGAACGACCTAGACGTTCGACGACTAGTCACCTAAGGGGCCTTATGTGTTTTTCTGTGCTTATGTATATGTCGTAAGATTATGAGGTCCTAATGTAATTAAAAATGACGTTTTAGGAAGTATGATGAGTTTCATGAATTTTTCAGGTCAAACGTCCAAGAACGTCTAAGACGTTTGAAAGTTAGTCCTTGAGACATGAATATGTCTGTCTTGATGGTACATGGAATGTTTAGATGTGTTACGTGTAATTTTTTTGGGGGAAACTTATGTAGAATGTTCTTTACTTGTTAATGTTCATATTTACATAGGAAACACATTCAAGAAACCCTCAAGAAGGACCCAAAAGTTGTCTAGACACTACCTTGGCAGTGTCAATCGATTGAGCCAAACGACACCTCGATTGTTGACTGACACCCCATCCATGGGGAGGCATCAATGGACACTTATCCTGGTTATGGCTCGAGGAATTTTTCCAACCTCAAACCGAAATGACAACCTTCCATATGGTCCGTGGATTAACCTACTGTTCGTCGTTGGTTTCGTCGATGCAAGCTGTGTAGAACTTCCATACAAGTTGCCTAGTTATGGGGTAAATGGGAAACTCACCCCACATGATAAACTAACCCTAGGTGGTTTATTTAACTATTTTTGGGTACAGTAGGTTGATAAAAACGTGATATCCCATACCCAATTCTCCATTCAAAATCAAAACCTCCCTGTTCCGAAATATCCTATCTAGAAACCTCCATTGAAGGTGAAGTTCAAGGATAGCTTGTATATGTTTTTTAAATGGGTTCTTCACCATGTTTTAGTGGGTTCTTCATCTAATTAATGTATGGGGATCATTCATCTCTAGTTAATCTTTCATCTACAGAGTCCACTTCAAGGTTTTCAAAGAAATTTTTTGATTAAATCTCTGTTTCTTCAATCTCGCCATGGGTTCTTTCTTAAATTCATTTCAAAAGCATAATATTAATATATTGATGATTATATTTTGACATGGACGTCATTTTCAATCCAATTGCATTATGAACCAAGCTCTCACACAAACTCGATTTTAGTCTACGTATGACTTTATTGACATGGATGTATCAACATGTGTGACATTTATGTGTTATGTGAAAGCTTTGCTCACATGTAAGTATACACCCACATGTATGAATATCTAGTAAATATAGGGACCTTGAAAGGTGTTCTCATGTATACACTAAAATATATAGGTGCTTTAATATGCTATAAGCATATAAGGAATTAATATCCTAAGTCTATGTTTTATGAAGTAAAGTAATAAAGGCTTTTCAATAAAGGGAACAATGCTTAGCACCAAGTGAACTTGAAAATGAGAGGTGTTGACTTCCCTTAGACAAAGATTCACCATTTGGGTCCTCATAAGGTGTTGACTTCGCTTCAAGGAACACTTACGCATGGTTCCATATGATGTATTGACTTCCTTGATAAAGATTCACCCATGATTTCCCATGAGATGATGATCAAATTTTAAAGAGCATGTAGAGGGTCATGTCTATCTCTTAGTTCCATAAACTATGATTGCCACATAGGATCTCACAAATGATTTCACTAGTATGCTTGCATGTGTTAATGTTATAGTTAGCTAGGTAAGAACACACTCCTTTGGTGTAAGACAATACAAAACCAAATTCCACGTAGCATCCATGGGCTTAGTGTCAGCTAAGGCTTAGTTTACCTTATGTAAAATGGAAAATAAAGTTAATGTAACTGAATAAGGATCATAACTAGTATAACCTAAGAAAATATACTTAGTATAGGTGGAAGTAAAAAACCCACCTAGACATTGCACAAGTAGCTATCTAAGGGAGTCCTATGAAGGTTGTCTAATGTATGTGCATATGTTTATGGTTCTCATACATGACAATATGTTAGTGTATACATTATGTGATGATATGCATAATATCACTACACCATTTTATGCCTACGGCCACACCAAATCTGAGCAACACTTAAAAAGTGTTGCCTAAAATATTTTTGGGAACACTTTTAAAATGTAGCCTAAATTTTTAACTTTTGGCAACGACAATATTAGCAACACTTGTAAAGCGTACTCTTTAATGGTATTGGTTACACTTTGTAAGCGTTGTCATAATATGAAATAAATGGCAACATCTATTTACATATATGACCACACTTTTAAAGTGTGCTATTTTTTACAATTGTAAAAACCACACATTACAAGTGTGGACTAAATTTTTCACTAAAATTTTATATTCCCTCCAACATTTTCAACTCTCCCTCCCATATTTTATTGGCCAAAAAAATTATTAATAAAACATTTCCAAAAACTTCTCTCTCTCTCTTCTTTTAGGAACAGGGCTTCTAAAAGTTTCTAAAAACATCCATTTCTAAGGAGTAGCTGAAGAATGTAGCTGAAGTGAAGATCGAAGAGAACAAGCTGAAGAACGTAGATGACTGAAGAACATAGTTGAGCTGAAGAACTTAGGTTAACTGAAGTACTGATCAACATCTGAGCTGCAGATTGTCTTCTCTAGAACATGATTTTCTCAAAGGGATGAAATGATGAAGCTTAAGAACTGTGGATCGAAGAACTAAAGTGTGGAATCTGAAAAATCTAAAGAGCTTAGCTGAAGAACTAAAGTGTGGATGAAAGTGCCTTCTGTCGCTTGTACTAGTAGAGTAGTTTTTTTTTTAATTCTTTATTATTACAGGTTCTTGGTTGTTTGAATAAGAATAAAGTATTGGTTTTTATCCGTTAACCGCATTGCACTTTGTATATCTTACTTGTTACTGCAATGGGTCGGAAGAAATCTAAGCCAAATCGTTCTGTTGGAATTTTGGAAGGAGAAGTTCCTAAGGGGAAATTAAACGGTGAAACAGATGCTGGAACTGCGGAAAAAGATGAGTCTTTTGTAGTTGATGTGCCATTTTTTGTTGAAATTGATAGGTCTAATTGGTTATCGGACAAACATATGGATATTTCTGAAATTGTTTTATCAGACTTGAATGTTAGTGATGACTTTGGTACTTATGTATTGGATGAGGATTTTTTCAGGGATTCTAGGTATTTATTGAGGCTTAGGGTCAGTAATGTTAATGAGCATCTTACTAGGATAATGTTGGGTCATTGGCCTGTATTATCTGCTACTAGTGTATGTCTTGAAATTGTAGCAAAGCAGGAGAAAGAGGGTTTGGAGGAAACGGTTGTGTTGATAGAGGGAAGTTTTGATGGACCTGATGAGGGTATACCAGGGTTAGTCCATCTGGCTAGTTTGAAGTTCTTCACATTGAGGCCTGTTATTGTTCCGAGTTATTTAGCATCTATACGGATGAAGGTCAAGATTTTGAAAAGTGCCTTTGATGGGTGTGAGTCACTTCTGGATACATCCAGACAGCTATGGAAAAAGAGCATGATGAATGTGATGGCTTGGCTACGTCAAGAGGTTGTCACAGCAGAGGCTAGATATGGATACCAGGTGGCAGCACATGCGGATATTGGTCTAGCTTCGGGGCTTTATGAAAGTTCTTCTTTTGCAAGGAAACTTTCTAGGTTTGATGTAGCTAGTTTCTATGAAGCTATTAAGCCATCAAAGTGAGTGGTTCTGCTGACTTAAGTTTCAATTTATGTTGGATATATGCAAATTTCCTCATACTTGGCTTTCATTTGTGATGTTGTCTGCAGGGAGGAGCCGATGCTTGATGATGACCTCCCTGGTTTGCTTCCTAAGCTTAGACCTTACCAGCGCCGTGCTGCTTATTGGATGGTGCAGAGGGAGAAAAGGAATTTCGATGGCTCCTTGCTAAGCAAAATAAATCACTTTATTTCTCCTCTGTGTATGCCACTGAGTTTAATTGACACCCCTATAACAATATATTACAATCCATTTTGGTATGTTTCTCTTTCTATGATCTACAGAAAATGTTATCATTGGATTCACTGTACTTCTACCATCAGTTGAAGTTTTTCATCCATGGTTCATCCATTATGTCCCTTATGATAAAATGGACACTTTCAACTGTTGGCACTAACTGAATTTGATTTTGCTATCGTGCATTTTATGAATTCAAAATGTGGATGATCAACTTCTCGTCATCTTTTGTTCTTTGGATTGTGGTGTGACTTGCTATGTACATCCCTAATTCCAGAACAAGTATCCATGTTCCCCTTCTTTTTTCTAGCAAATATGAATGGTAAAATTCGTCTTCCTGATGGCTTAGGTCACTATTGATTGGTGCTTCTTCCTCTTTCTTAAGTACACAATTCTATTGTTCTTAACTCAAAATACAAGGGGTCGAAAAATTGAAATAGAACCTTTTCAGATTGAACTGATATCCATGTTGTTAGCATAACTGCTGCTGCAATCTGTAATTTTTGTTAATGTTTTCACTATGCCTTTTGTGCTTCTATATATCATTATTTCCGTCGGTAAAGCATGCTTCCATAACTACAAAACAAATACACAAATAATTATAGGAGAATCTAATTGTTTGTGTCTCCTCATTAATTCCTTTTCTCTATAACTGTTGGATTTCATTGTTGCAATCTGAAAGTCTTACCTCTTATATATAACTGCCAATATCTTATTTGTGTAGGGAAATGGAGGTGATCAAATTTGAAGTGGATGATGAAGAGTTTTTGAACTATTGTAAAAGTTTAAATACATATTTGATTTATGTGTACATATTTAGAATATTGATGTATAAGTATGGGTATGTGTACACAACACATACTATCTTTTGAAGTACTTTATGGGAAATCTATAAATTTGAATTACTTATTAGCGCTAGAGATTATTTATTGCAATATAATATTGGAGTATTTTAATTAGAAATTGTGGCATAGGACTGTAAATTGTGTATGCACTTGAGCAAGGACAACACTTCAAAGTGTTGTCATACATTAGATAGAAAAGACAACACTTGATAAGTGTGGGCAAGATGGTAGCAAAGGCCACGCTTCAAAGTGTAGCAACACTTATAAACGTAGCAGCAGAAGCGTGGCTTTTTCTCTTTTAGGCTACGCTTGTAAGTGTAGCTGATAAGGCAACACTTCTAAGCGTAGCTACAAAGTGTGGCCTTTTTTACTTTGAGGCTACGCTTAAAAGTGTTGCTCATATGGCAATACTTCTAAGCGTAGGTAAAAAGCGTGGCCTTTTTTCCTTTTGGCTACGCTTTTAAGCGTAGCTGATAAGGCTACGCTTGTAAAGCGTCGCCTAAACTCTAAGGTTTCGCTGCTTTCGGCCACACCTGGGAAATTGTGGCTTAAAGTCAAAAAGTGTGGCTTTTTACCAAAGGCCACACTTTTTCATAGTTTAGGCCACACTTTTCTAGGGTGGTTGGAGACATAAAATGTTGTAGTGTATGGAGTTCTAATTTAAGTGCATGCCTTGTCTATGAAGTGGTCCTATAATTGTATATGTTGAGTTAAAAGGTTTGTATGGTTTACTTGTGGTCTAATGGTGATGCCTGATCATGAATAATCATATGGTACATTACACGCATTTCACCAAGTATCACTAGAAGGATTACTTCAGAAAGTCAAGAAGTTGGAACAAAAGGAGTTCACAAAGTAGCTCCCTATAACGTGCCTTCAAATATGTCTTAAATTTATATCTGATCATATCTGATATTTGGCCTTTTAATATGTCTATATGAAGTATGTGAATGACATAAATTACAATGTATAAATATTTAATGAAGTTTTCACAAAAAGACATGAAGTATGATTTCAAGAAAATGTCCCTTATAAATGTATGTTTTTACATGATTTCCGTACTTAGTGAATTCTTTTACTAAGTCCATTCTTCCCTACTTTTTACATAATGTGTTGGTTACGAATTCACAAGGGATGCCTCTAGGATTGTGTAGCTTGATGTATGATTCCCAATCTCAAGCAAAGGAATCCTTAAGTCCAAAGATCTCCTACATTGTGGTAAATTGTAAAGTTATATATACGTGTACTTAAGTATTATTTTTTAAGGTAAGTTTACCTAAAGTACGCATATGATGTTGAGTCTACAATGGCAAAAAGAGACTAGAGTCTATGTTTTATGATATTTTTTATATATTGAAAGTATTCTTATAGCATATGATGTGCTTAGAAAGTTTAAAATTATCCTCTTAATTTACCTATAAAAATGCAGTGAATGATAACTATGGTCTTGTATATGACCTCTGAAAGGTCAAGTATGTCATGTTACTTCGAGGGGGTTCTCCCGGATGTGACATGTATTGCCCTAAAATGAACTAAGGTTAACTAGAGCTTCGTAATTTTCTCTTGAATTAATTTTATGTTAAAATGAGTTGCATTAGTGTTCTTAGAAATTTTGTGAATTTTGGTGATGTTTGGAGGTCAAACGACCATGAACGTCGGTGACAGTCGAAATTTACGCCTTAGAAATCACTTGTGTGTCTTGATATGTTTTAGAGTGTTTTACGTGTTTGTTTTGCTCTAAATTGATGTTGGTTGTTCCTAAAACCTATATGACTTAGTATAGGTGTTTAAAGTTTGGGTACGGCTGAATCTAGGGCCAACGAGCGAACCTAAAAGATCGCCCCAACTATAATACAAAAACTGCAGAAACAGTATCCATCGACGAGCCAGTCGACAACCTATAGACCAAAGGATGTCTCGTCGACCTGGTTCAGCATTTGGACATAAATGCCTGAAAGTTTGGGAGTTGAACAACCAACCACGATCATTCATAAGTAATAAATTGATGCATCGATGTTACGTCGTTGAGAGGTGTCAATGGGGTCAGCCAAAGGATGTCTCATCTGTTGCCATCTTGGGGTGTGTTTTGTAGATTCACCCCTAGTCTTTTAGGAACCTAGAAATATATTTTAGGGTTTTTAAGTTATATTGGTTTTATTTTTAAGTCATAGACTTAAACAAGACCCCTCATTCAAAATATTCAAACTACCTCTTTATAGAAAAATCTTTCAAAGCTACAATTGGAGCAAAGACTTAAGGAGGAAAAGGAGGACTGGTTTGGACGTGTTTTTTCTTATGGTTTTATAATATTTAAGGTATTACATCCATCCTTGAACCCTCTTACAGTCAAGGAGTGATTTCCAAAAGATTTCAAAAAGGGTTTGCAAACTCTACTTTCTTATGTCTTTAATTTTCAGCATGAGTCTTATTGTAAAAGAGTTTTAGTCATTCAAATGTGTTTCTTCTAGTATTAATTGATGACTTTAATTTCAAAACCCTAATGAACTCATGTTAATGCATATTTCCAAATCCTAATGACCTCATGTTTATGAATATTTCAATATTTTAGTTTAAGAAATTGATTAGATGAATATGTTTGTGTAGGATATGAACTTTGATTTTCTCATGTTGTTAATATTATTTATGTACAACCGTACGGTCCTTAGTATGATGAAAAATTGAGAAAATTGGTTATAGGTTATGATGACTTTGTTAAACGGTGAGTTACTTATAGTGTATAATTGTTATTGTAAATTGCCCTTGAGTGGTATGGTGCACCTTCTTGGTGAAGCTGTTTACTTGATTAATTTGATTATACTTAAAATGTATGGTTAGTGTAGCTTTGAAGGCCTAATATGTGAAATTAGTGATAATGAAGACGGTTCTTTTATTGTGTCTTGTGAAGCTTGAATTGCATGTTTGACATAGATTATGCCTAAATAAGGTATATGATTATGTGAATCGTGTAATGTGTGTGATTTGATGAATGATGCTCTAAAGCATGTATAGAAGTTAGTATAAATGAAATGATGCTTATATACAAGATTTACTCACATATACATGCACACACTTAAATGAATGAATGAAGCTAAGTTAAGTAAATAGAGGAGTTTTGAGGTGTACACTCTTCAAGAGCTGAGATGAAGTCTTTAGTATCAACCTCGGTAAATCCTAAAAACTTTCTAAGATTGGTGGAAGGATGAATACCCTTCGTGGATTGAGACGTGGTGTTCACTAGTTATCCTTAATTAATAATATAGAATGTTTACAATCCGTGGAGGGTTATGTATAGCACTAAGAGGATATAAAGTTGAAGTGGTTACACTTTGTGAGTTCAGATTTATTATTCCAATGTACTTCTTGATATGAGTATTTTTCCTTGTTAGAGAAAGAGTTACTTAATAGAAATCTCCTTATCCTTAATTATTCGCCCGCTTAGGTGTATCTTTATTGATAACCATGTAAAATTTAAGAGAATGACCTTACTCTAGGAAAGTGAGGATCCCTCTTCCGATAGGGATTAATATCGAGATTCCTTGTCTACCTCTAATGGTATATGTCGGTTAAACTAACATTCACAAATGAAATGAATGTGGTAAGTCTTCTAAAATAGTGTTTTACTTAGGCTAGATAATTGAATGGGATTCTATTTATCCGTTGCACTAAGTATGCATTCCTAAAGGGGAGTATTGGTGAGTCTTGTACGAATTGAATGAACAAAGTCTCCTAAAAGAACGTACTACTTATGGTGGGTGGTGGTATGGGATGCTATTTATCCATTGCACTAGGTAGGACCTTCCAAAAGGGGAGTCTTGGTGACAAGTCTTCTAAAAGAGTGTACTATTTAGCTTAGGTGGCGGTATGGGATGTCACCTACTCATTGCACTATGTAGGCATTCCGAAAGGGAAGTCTTGGTGTCTTATTTGAGTGTTCTCCCAATGTCTTGTTATTGAAGTGATTGCTTTTTCTCCATACTTGAGTAAGACGATAAGGGTTAGTCATGAGGATCATGTGGGTGTGTATTGAAAGAGGCATATGCGTACTTCCTTCATATTTTAGATTTGTGAGTCTTAGGATAAACTCTATAGAGAAACTCCTACGGTAATGAGTTCACTTCATCATTGACAAAACCTTGGAATTCTCTATTTTTGGAGTTAAAAATGGTTCAATGTAAAGCTATAAGAGTTCACTGTAACATTTTGGTTCCTTTACTGTAAATGGGACCTTTGGTTTAAAATTGTTGAAATCCTTCTCTAATTGTTAAGTGATGTTTCTTATGATGTTTTGCTTCTAAATTCATGAATGTTTTAATTACTTAGCATGAAAGGTTACTTTACTAAAATGTCCCTTTTCCATATTTTTTGCATATGCCATTCTTAGTACATTATTTGTACTAACCCAATTCGTATCTATGATTCATAAGTATATGTGGAAGGATTTTTAAGATTTGAAGAGGAATTTTGGGAATCCACACTCTCACGACAAATTATGTCCTCATATATCCGAGAGCACAATCCTATTCTCTTAGTTTGTTATTTAATGACTTATTCTGTATTTCTTTTAATGTAAAGGTCCGTTTGCCTATGATATTTTGTCGTGTCTTTAAGTTTTTTTTGTGACGATGAAATTTTCTTAGTACTTTATTAAAGATTTCATTTTGTTAAATAATTCGTGAAAAGTTTTAAATTCCGCACTACTTTTCATATATTATGTTATGAAAGATAGGTAAGGACTTGTAAAAGACCCCAAATGGTCAAGTATGCTCGGACATGACCTAAGGGTTTTTCCTAACTTCTAGAGGGTACTTTCGGGTCGTGACATGACATCAATTAGGCACATGGTTAAGGAATATAATATTTTTCTTTGTATTGTAGTCTAAACATAAATATAGTCACTACCAAAAGCATATTCACTCGATTCTAGCAATGTTCGTGTAGAATAAGTTAAATCTCATAAGTGTATATGCGAAGGTACAATATTTTAGTCATTACCAACTAATAATACACCTACCAATGATTGGTGCACTAGGGTTTCCACTCAATGATTATAAGTATAGCTCAATGACTTTCTTATAGACGATTGCATATCTTTTTATCCAGCCTACCCCTAAATCCATCGTTCACACAAGAAGGATACCATTAGGGCCTTCAACTTCAAGGATATACTAACCATGTTTCTATGTTTGAGGTTCGAAGCTATTGACCTCCTCTGTATGTCAAAGGTCATATTCTAGTCATACTTTGAAGGGTACCATGTAAGGTCTGTCAGTCCTAGACTTTCATTCAACATTCATTCATACTTATACAAGAAAAATGTTTTTAATCCTACAAAGTCAAGAGTTTACATTCACATACTTTCTTATATCATGTAGAGGGACATAGTTTACCAATCAAGACACACACATCTTCTTAATATTACCTATACCATAACATTCAAGCATCATATATGGACATCTAAGTCTACCAAACCATATACATTAGCAATTTCTATAGAAATATAGCAATAATCTATCATAGCCACATATAACCGATTAGGAGCAATTGTGCTTTTACTTCACTCATACAAATAAGCTACATAATTATTCACATTGATCACCTATACAAGTATAACATGATGAAAACACAATTAATCTAATATTGCCGATAATTACATGTTCTTAAGAATTATAAGACATAAACACTACCACCATAAGTGGACCATAACAATCAGTATAGTTCTCTGCCAATTCTATACAATATAGAAGAAATTAGGTCAACATACATCCTATCCATCATCAACACCACAAAAGATCTTACCAATAGCCATGTACACAATTGTGAACCGATAATCAAACAATACTACCATACTATGGCTGAACAAGATACAAAATCAAAATCATCAAATTAAGGAATCCTATATACAATTCTCTCATAATTCATAAATATTTCAATAGTCCAACATAATCTACATAAGAATTCAATACTATTACGCCATGATCAAATCAGCCACATTACACCTAAAATTTAGAATTTCATGAATTGCATTGGTTCATAGTTATTTTTATCTAAAAATATTCAATTATCATTGATTATGGATTAAATCATTGATTCAAATTGTTTTATGCAATAACCCATGGCTAGAAGTCGAAATAGAAGTTCATGATTTGAGAAAGTCATAGAAAATATTTTGGAATTTAACTCCTTGAATATAAGAGGATCCAAGTATGAAATCATATACCTTAAATATAATCCATGAAAATTATGAACAATCTATGGATAATTCAAGCTCCTAGCCTCAACATTGATTCAAGCTTCAATGGATTCTAGAGGGTTCTATTTGGGGTGTTGGATTTTGATTTTTAATAATAACTCTAATCTAGGTTCTAGGATTATAAAGTAACTTAAAATACCCAAAAACTCAATAAATAACCCCACAATACTTTATTTGAATGCTAGGTTAATTACCTAAATTACCCTAACCTTGGCCGAAATGCCTTTAGAAAGGTGTCGGTTCATATCGATGAAGCCATCAATGATTCATCGACAAAATAACAGGCCGTGCTGGCAAGCCACCATTTTGGTCAGAGTCTTCTAACATAGATTATTAATACCACAAACCAATGTATAGAGCCACAACCCCCATTGACGGGTCGTTCCTTAGACGACGGTGCCTTGACTGAGCAGTAGTTTGTTGGGACTACCTTGGGCAGTTTCAAGTACAATGTTTGGGTCCCCATCAAGGACCACTAGTGTGTTCCTTGGGCAGTCTTGCTTAGACATTTCAACCCTAAATACTCTCATCTAGATATACGAACCTCATACATTTTTTTGAACCAAAACCAACACGTAAAACATGCAAACGTACACCATAACACACAACCACGCATCAGGGAAAACTTTCAATAGTCTTGGACGTTCTTCGATGTTTCACCTAAAAACTCTTCCAAATACAACACACTACCTTCTAACACTATAATTCATCATTGTAAGACCTTATAAACTAATGACACAGATGTTAGTCTCTAGCTTCTCCTAGTTGCTTTTAGGGGTGTTACACTACTAACACATATTTTCTCTATTTCTACGATAATGTAGTTTCGGGCTGTTGAAGAGCTTCCAGGCCATTTTAAAGAAGAATTGGATAGTTCTGAAGTTATTGGTGATTCGTCAAGTCCGAGGATGATTCAACTATTCTAGCTTAACTATTTGACTATGTCTAGGACATTTATAAATTACTTATCTTATAAGACTTTTTTGTAAGTCCTGTATGGGACATATATTAATATTGTAAGATCTATGTCCAAAACATTTTAATTATCTACTGTATGTCTATGTGTGAGACAATAATAAACTATGTTGTTAAATTAGAAGTCTAAGTAATCTTCATGTATGCATAAAGCAGAAGTCTATGTATAGTTCATATGAATAGTTTTAAATTTTTTCCACATTTTACATACCTATGATATGTAATATTGTATGTTAAGGGATAGTCTATGACTCTTCGAGGGTGAAGATGTTGGTTAAATCTAGAAGGAGCTTCCTGGTCGTGACCAGAACCTACTTATCTCAACCCTAGGATGAGACACATAAGATGGAGCAAACTTAGACAATAGGGTAAATTTCAAAGAATACTCCTCAACACTGATGTTACTTTGCCTAAGGTTTGTAAACTCTAAAACCGTAACCTCCCTCTTCTCATGGGGAAAGCATCATTCTAATAATGCTTATTTAAAATCATCCCATTTTATGGGACCCGATTCAATCAGCCTATTACCTTTCCATTATGTGTTCCAGACTTGGGAAACTTTCTTCAATTGGTATGAATCTAACTCCATATTTGCGCTAGAATTCACCCCTATGGTACTTAATACCTTAAAGTAACATTTAGAAACTCTTAGGATCCTTCTCCTACCTTAGAGACAAGAAAAGTACGAGGATTCATCCTCACAATGTCTCTCAACCTAGAGTTCACGGTACTCTAAAGAGCATTCATTCTAGGCATTACATCTCGATTCGCTTGAGCCTTCATGGCATGGGCTAGGGTAATAAGATATACTCTTGTCACGACCCAAAATTACCCACTAGAAGTTAAGAGGAATCCTCGTTTTGAGATCTGGTGTATTTGACCCTTTGGCGACTTGTACAAGGCCTTTAACTAGTTTTCATTTCCTAAGACATGAAAAGAAGTGTGGAATTAAAAATTTTCAATACATTTGATATAAAAAGCAATCTTTTCTAAATACTAATAAATTCTCATCGTCACAAGCAATAATTAAAGACACAACATAAATAACTTAGGGACATGGCCCTTTACATTTAAAAGTGATGTATAATAATTATTTAACTGAGAAAGTAAGAAACGAACTATGCCCTCGAATATGTCAGGACATACTTTGTCTTAAGAGGAACTTTTTCAAGATTCACCTTCTACACTTCAATTTTTAAAATGCTTCCAACCTATACTTATAGTATAGAAAAGTATGGGGTTAGTACAAATAATGTACTAAGTATGGGATATCCAAACACATCTGTAGAGGGATATTTTAGTAAAATAACATTACATGCCAAATTAAGTAAAACGTTCATGAATTTCGAAGCAAAACATCATAAGAACCATCATTTAACACTAAAATAAGAGTTTCCATAATTTTAAACCAAAAGAGACAATCTACAATAAAATTCCGAAACTTACAGTGAACTCAACTTGTCATAACAGTGAACAACTTAGGCCTTTACAGTGATCCGATTTGAGCATTTACAATAAATTATTTAAAGCATTCACAATGTATTCAACTTGAGTAATTACAATGAACTATCCTATTCTAAATTAGTCATCTTCCAAGGCCAAGTGAAATAGAAAGTGAACTTATTTTCCATAAAAGTTTCTTCCTAAGGATGATCCTAAGACTTACTAAGGTAAGACATGAAAGAAGTATGCAAATAACTCCTTCAATATGCACCAAAGAAATGCTGAAGACTACCCGTTTCAAATTACCCAACTCAGGAGAAACAAGCCCCTCAATCCTTGGCAAGGCATTCAAAGACACCCAACAAATAACCAAAGTCTTCGTTTTTGGATGACTACTTAGTGAAATGAGTAAATAGAATCTCATACTACCACCTACCATAAGTAGTAAATTTTTTTAGAAGGTTTGGCACCAAATCTTCCCTTTTAGCAGGTCCTACCTAGTGCAATGAGCAGATAGTGTCCCATACAACACCCTACCCTAAGTAATACGTTCTTTTAGAAGCCTTAGTTCCATCAATTCTTTTATGGGAGTTAGCTTAACCGACATAAAAAATGAGAGCTAGACATGGAATACCAATAGTAACCCCTACCGGATGAGGTCTTTTTTTTTTAGATTTTACATGGCTTTCCCAATAGCTACAACTATGCGGGCATAGTTAAGGGATAAGGAGATTGCTACTAGGTACTCATTCTGTATTCACGAGTATTACTCATCTCAAGAGGTACATTGGAATACAAAATATAAACTCATGAAGTGTAACCACCTCTTTTTCATATCCTCTCGGTGCTAGACATAGCCCCCACGTATTCTAAAAACATTAAAATTATAGGTTAAGGATGACTAGTGAACACCACATCTCAACTCACAAAGGGAATACATCCTCTAACCTATTTGGAAATCTCATAGGATGCTTTGGGGTTTCTATTAACACTTCATTTCAACTCATGAAGAGTTTTCACCCTAAAACTCCCCGCCAGGTGTTAACTTATCTTCATGCATTCAATCTAGTGTGAGTTTGTGTGAACGTGTGAGCACACCTTGCACATAAGCTGCACTTCACTTAAATTCAACTGCTATAAATGTTTAGACCTTCATTTATCATATCATAAAATTTGTCATGCTTCACATAATCATATAAGTCCTTGATACATAATCCTTAACATCCTTCTCATCACAAGTTTCATAAATCAATTAACTAGAATAACGTCATCCAAGCTTACACTTTAGTATAATTCACTTAATCACTTCATAAGGCACATTTAACAAGAATATTATATTTATTATTTTACTTTACATAACAAGACTTAATTGCCTCATTCACAATAAACTAGTAAATTTACATTCATACAATTCAAATAGGCACCGCCACCAAGAAGGTGGACCATACCACTCAAGAGAATTTCGAAATCGAAACTAAACAACATAACCAACATACCCTTTAATAGAAAAATTAATCACCTATCACCTTTTTCTAAATATTTAACCATAATAAAGCCCTTTGGCAGTAACTAAACAACAATAACAACAATAAGAAACCAAAGCTGAAGACTACAAATTCATGATCATTTAACCCATTTACTAAACCAAAATTAGATGGAAAGGTTTAACATAATTTTATTGAATTTATAACCTTATAATTATCAACTAACGTTAGCAATAATATTATTAAGTCATTAGAAATGTTTTCATGCAAGACCCATATTTAGATTTGAAGCTAGAGAAATTGGGTCAGAAAACTCATTTTCAAAATTCATTGGTAGGGACTCCTTGAATGGAAGAGAGTTCAAGGATGGATACCATACAACACGTTGAAGAAATACCAACTATTTTTTATGGAGAAACGACTACCAACAGCACTCCTAGCATTTCTTGACTTCTAGCTTCCATGGAGACTTGAGAAAGAATTATAAGAGAGAGGGGTTTTGGATGTTAGGAAGAGGGGTCTAAATGAGATCTTAGGGTTTAGAAAACTTTAATATATCAAATAAAAACTAAAACGGACTTCCTAGGGTCATAAAAGACTTCGGGAGAATTTACCAAACACCCCATGACTTGGCTGTAAACTTACATTTTTTGGACCCCTCACAGACGAAACCTAACCAACGGACCGTCTGTGCATCAACGGACCATTGGTGGGGTCTTGTGGTTTTATACTTAGATGCAAATGGAGCCTTGCCATCCTTACTTGCAGAGCCAACTCCCTAGGTCGACGGACCATTGATGAACCAACGGACCGTTCTTAGGGTCGTCGTTTGGTCACTACTTTTGCAGCTTGGTCCAACTCTTCTTCCCTTCATTTAGGGCCCCTTATGGTCCTATGTGGGGTCGTGACCATAATTTATACCACTAAAATAATTTGTCTAGGTCTTAGGAATATCTCATGCTAGTTTCAAGCAAAACAAACACATAAAACTCACACAAATACATCAAGAAACACAAGTACAATCTAAGGCATACCTTTTAAATGTCATGGACGTTATTGGGCGTTTGCACCTCCAAACTTAAACAAACGTCATACACTGCCTTAGAAAACTAAAATAACTCATTTTAACTTCACATTAATTCAACAAACAGTCATGAGGCTCAAGTTCACGTTAGTTTGTTTTGGGGCGTTACATTCTCCCCCACATAGAATAACATTCGTCCTCGTATGACACTAAAACATCAAATTGAACAACGAATCACTTCGCATCACATAAAACTTTAAAATAATAATCAAAAAACTCAAAATCAAAGCATCAACTAGCAAGGATCATCATATCACATTTTCAAACACTAGCAACATAAGAAACTCTTGTCAAACTTTAGAAACTTCAAAACTCACCCTTAACCTTCTTTTATGCAGGAACAACCTTCTCCAACCTTAACATGATTATATAAAATACTTTTTCACAAATAAAAACTTCGACCAAGACAGAACAATTTTTTCTCAAAATGCGAAATCCTTAAGAGTTAACATTCATTGTGTCACTGCAAAACATGGTCAAAATTTCAAAATTCAATTCTTTGAGCAATTGATCAAGATGACATGATCATATAAACACTAAATTCACATAAACCTATGTTATAACACCTTGAAACCATAATTCATGAAAACTGCAATTATCTCAAATTTTGAATCACATAAACCTATCATATAACACCTTGAAACCATAATTCATGAAAAATGCAATTTTCTCGAAATTTGAATTTCATTACACTGATTTCAAAACATTACTAAGTCACATTCTTAACAATTTCATAATGCACCTTCCAAGCAATTTTAACAAGATGTCATGAAATTATGAGGGACAAGCCTAAACAAACTTATTCCAAAGAGAATTGGTAAGTTTCACTAAGTTTAATGTGAGAGTATCATCCCATACTACCACTCACACTTAGTGACCCTTGAGGATTATCTTGGACTAAGAACATTACATGCCATTTTTCTCAACATTCATTATCCCCCACTTAGGGTACATAAATCTTCAAGGTCACATACTTTAAAGAACTATTATGCCTCTCACCAGGTAGGAACTCAAACTAACCTCAGCTCATGCACGTCAAGATTAAACATCAATCTTACAAGTTAGCATAACACTTCCCTTTTTGGATTCAAGCCTAAACAAACTCTCTTAAACATACCTTCTCTTAACTCTTAGGCATCACTTAACTAAATTTCATGGAACAAATCTTTCTCACTAGATATTCATACAACATTTTTCTCTTAGCATAAGGCTACACCACAACATCAACTAATCACAAGAATAAGTATGAAACATTAGTCACACAAGGGATTTGCGTTCAAGTTCTAATAAATCTCCACATTCTCTCAACATTTTCTTCAATTCACACCTTAAAGCATATCTACCATCACTGAACATAATCACAAATAACCTATTTATTCTCAAAAGCACTTTATTCAATCCTTATAACTCTTACCATGCTTAGAACTAAATCACTATAAAGATTCTCATCACAAAACTTCCAACCTCATAATTCACACCTAGCCATAAATGGCATCACATAAAATTTTCAAAACATACCTTCACATCTACTCTTTTATCCACAAAATCATCATAACATCAAAACACAAATTTTTTCTCCCTTAAACCTAGAAACATCTCCTCTTCCAAGCAATCAAACCTAGAAGACCACCGGACAAGGGAGCATAAGAGAGAGAGGTCTTATGGAGTTAAGTTCTATGGCACGATTCAAGAGTAATAAAGAAAGTGAAATTCTATCTTCTTATAGCCTCTTGTCCATGGATGTTTCGCGACTCACACCAATGATGAAGATACTACTAGACGTGACTTGTGAGACTTTTAGAACTTAAACTATTTCCCAAAAGCTTATGCTCTGATACCAAGTCTGTCACGAACCGAAAGTACCCCTTAGATGTTAGGAGGAACCCTCATTTCGTGACCGGGCGTAGTTGACCCTTTGGGGTCTTGTACAACCCCTTTAACTACCATTCATTACATAAGAGATGAAAGTAGTGTGGAATTAAAACTTTTCAAGACATTTTATTCAAAAAGGAATCTTTTATAAATACTAAGAAAATCTCATCATCACAAGACAATATTAAAGGCACAAGACTAATAACTTATACATAATAGTTCTTTAACTAAGAAATGAAAAAAGGACTATAACCTCGAATATGTGAGGACATACTTTCTCTTGAGAGGAACTTTTCCAATCATCACCTTCTAGACTTCATCCTTCAAAATACTTCAAACCTATACTTAATGTATAGAAAACTATGTGGTGAATACAAATAATATCCTAAGTATGGCATATGTAAAAACAGGAGAAAAAAGATATTTAAGTAAAATACAATTACATGCTAAATTAAGTAAAACTTTCATGAGTTTTGAATAAAAATATCATATGAACCATCATTTAACACTGAGGAAAGAGTTCCCATCATTTTATACCAAAAGAGACCATCTACAGTAAAATTCCAAAACTTACACTGAACTCAACTTGTCATAAAAGTGAACTACTTAAGCCTTTACAGTGAAACCATTTGAGCTTTTACAATAAATTATTTAAGGCATTCACAATGTATGCAACTTAAGCAGTTACAATGACCTATCCTATTCTAAATGAGTGAACTTCCAAGGCCAAATGAAACAAAAAGTGAAATCATTTTCTAAAAGAGTTTCCTTACCTCGGGATTATCCTAAAACTTAATAAGGTAAGAGACGAAGGAAGTATGCATATGCCTCCTTCAATGGACACCAAAGCAATCCTCAAGACTACCTCTTTGGGCTTATTCAACTCGGGAGAAACAAGCCTCTTAATCAATGGCAAGACATTAAAAGACACCCACAAAGCACCAAAGTCTTCCCTTTAAGAATTACTACTTAGTGGAATGAGTAGATAGCGTCCCATACCACCACCTACCCTAAGTAGTACATTCTTTTAGAATGTTTGGCACAAAGTCTTCCCTTTCGGATGGTCCTACCTAGTGCAATGAGTAGATAATGTGTTATAACACTACCCACCCTAAGTAGTACATTCTCTTGGAACACTTATTTAAATTAATTCTTTTGTGGGGGTTGGCTTAACTGAAATAGACCATGAGATCTAGACATGTAATCCCAATGATGGATCCTCACGTGCCTAGAATGAGGTCATTTACATGGCTTTCCTAATAGCTACACCTATGTGGGCGCATAGTTAAGGGATAAGAATATTGCTACTAAGTACTAATTTTGTACTCACGAGGAGTATTCATCTCAAGAGGTACATTTTAATACAGAATCTCAACTTACGAAGTGTAATTACCTCTTCTTCATATCATCTCGGTGATACACACAACCCACATGGATTCTAAGCACTTTCATACTATAAGTTAAGGATTACTAGTGAACACCACATCTCAAGTCAAGAAAGGTATTCATCCTCTAACCTATCTTGGATAGCTCATGGGATGTAGTGGGGTTTTTACTAAACACTTAATCTCGACTCACAAAGAGTGTTCACCCTAAAACTCCCCGTCATGACATAACTTAGCTTCATTAATTCATTCAAGTGTGAGTGTGTGTGTACATGTGAGCACACCTTGCACATAAGATTCACTTCACTTACATTTAACTCCTATACATGCTTAGACCTTCATTCATCAAATCCGACATCTTACATGCTTCACATAACAATATAAGTCCTACATACATAATCCTTAACGTACTTGTCATAACAAGTTTCATAAAGTAATTAACAAGAATAACTTAATTCAAGCATACACCCTAGTCTACTTCAGTTTATCACTTCCGAAGGCACATTTAACAAGAATATAATATTTATTATATTTATTCACATAACAATCCTTGATAGCCTCATTCTCAATAATCTAGTAACTTCAGGTTCAAACAATTCAAATAAAGACATCCACCAGGATGGTGGACCATACCACTCAAGAGCATTTAAAAATTAAAACTAAACAACATAACAAAATTACCCTCTAATCCAAGATTTCATCACCTTTAACCTTTCTCTCAAGATTTAACCATATTAAAGCCCTTTGTGCAGTAACTAAATAATATTAAGAATAATAAGAAACCAAAGCTCAATACTACCAATTCATGCTCATTTAATCCCTTTTATAAATAAACATTTGATGTAAAGATTTAACATTATTTCATTGAATTTTTAACCTTAGCTCCTCAACTTTCATTAGGAATACCATTATTAAGTCATTAGAAATGTTTTCATGTAAGACCCATATTTAGATTTGAAGCTAGAGAAACTAGGGTTGAAAACTCATTTTGATAATTCATTAGAAGGGACTCCTTGAATGGAAGGGAGTTCATGTATGGATACCATACCTCAAATTGAAGAAATACCAATGATATTTTATGGAGAAACGACGACCAACAACACTCTTAGAACTTCTTGACGTCTAGCTTCCATGCAGACTTGAAAGAGAATTCTAAGCGATAGGGGTTTTGTATTTTAGGAAGAGGGGTCTAAAATGATGTGTTAGGGTTTAGAATATTTTAATATACCCAATAAACACTAAAAATAATGTTCTAGGGTAATAAAAGACTTTGTGTGAATTTACCAAACACCCCAGGACATGGCAGCAAACTTAAAGCTTTTGGACCCCTCACAGACGAGACCTAACCAACGGATTGTCTGTGATTCAATGGACAACTTGTTGGGTCTCGTGGGTAGATACAAAGATACAAATGGAGCGTTGCCATCTTGACTTGCAGGGCCAATCGAAGCCCTAGGTCGACAGACCGTTGGTGGACCAATGTATTGTCCTTCGGGTCGTCGTTTGGTCACTGCTTTGGCACTTTGGTCAAAGTCTTGGGACCTTCATCTAGGGCCACTTATGGGTCCTAACCCATACGATAAACCCCTTAACTAAGTCGTCTAGGTCTTAGGAACATCTAATGCAAATTTCAAGTAAAATGAACACATAAAACTCACACAAATACATCAAGTCACACAAGTACAATCTAAGGCACACCTTTCAAACGTGTTGGACATTGTTGGGTGTTTAACCTCCAAACATCACACACTGCCTAAGAGCACTAAATTAACTAATTTTCAAATTAAATTAACTCAACAAACTGTCATGAGGCTCAAGTTCATGTTAGTTTGTTTTTGGGTGTTATATTCTCCCTCGCATAAAATAACATTCGTCCTCGAATTGCACTAAAACTTCAAAATGAACAAGTACTCACTTAGCATCGCATAAAACATTAAAATAATGATCAACACATTCAAAATGAAAGCATCAACTAGAAAGGATCATCATTTAACATTTTAAAACACAAGCAACATAAGAAACTCTTGTCAAACTTTACAATCTTCAAAACTCACCCTTAACCTTCTTTTATGGATGAACTACCTTCTCCGAATTTTACATGCTCATATAAAACTCTATTGCATACATCAAAACATTGATCAAGAAAAAACAAATTTTTTCTTAAAATGAAACATTACATTGAACATTCAATATGGCACTGCCAAACATGGTAAAAATTTCAAAATTAAATTCTTTGAGCAATTCATCAAGATGACATGATCATATGAAGTATAAAGTCACATAAACCCATGTTATAAAACCTTGAAACCATAATTCATGAAAAGTGCAATTTTCTCAAATTTTGAACTTCATTACAGTGAATTTGAAACGACACTATGTCACATACTCAAAAATTTCATAAGACACCTTTCAAGAAACATTAACAAGATGTCAAGAAACAATGAGGGACAAGACCACACTAACTTACTCCAAAGAGACTTTGTAATTTCCCTGTGTGCAATGTGAGAGTAGCATCTCATACTACCACTCTCACTAAGGGACCCTTGAGGATACTCTTGGACTAAGTTAATTGCATGCCATTTTACTAAACTAACACTAACCAATATAGGGTAAATAAATCCTCAAGGCCTCATACTTCAAAACACCATATGGCTCTCACAAGGTAGGAACTCACACTACCCTCAACTCATCATATAAAGATTAAACATCAATCTTACAAGTTAAGCATAACACTTCCCTTTTTGGATTCAAGCATAAACAAAATACCTTAAACATCACTTACTTCAACTCTTAGGCATCAATTAACTAAATTTCATGGAACAAAACTTCCTCACTAGATATTTATACCACATTTCCATCTTAGCGTAAGCCTACACAACAACATTAACCAATCACAAGAACAACTATGAAACATTAGTCACAAAAGGTAGTTACCTTATACTTCTAATAAATCTCCACATTATCTCAACATTTCCTTGAATTCACACCTTAAAGCATATCTACCATCATTGAACATAATCACAAATAGCTCATTTATTCTCAAAAGCACTTTATTCAGTCCTTATACATTTTACCATGCTTAGAACTAAATACCATAAAGTTTATCATCACAATAATCCTATTCTTATAATTCACACCTAGCCATCAATGGCATCACATCACAATTTTCAAAACATAGCTTCACATCTACTCTTTTAGCCACAAAATCAAAACTCAACTTTTCTCTCCCTGAAACATAGAAACATGTCCTTTTTCGAGCAATCACACCTAGAAGACCACCGGACAAGGGAACATATGAGAGAGAGGCCTTATGGAGTTAAGTGCTATGGCAAAATTAAAGAGTAATGAAGGAAATGAAACCCTATCATCCTATAGCCTCTTGTCCATGGATTTTTCGCGACTCACACCAATGTCAAATATACTACTAGACGTGGCTTGTGAGAATTTTAGAACCTAAACTACTTCCCAAAATCATACGTTCTGATACCAAGTCTGTCACGACCCGAAACTACCCCTTAGAAGTTAGGAGGAACCTCGTTTCTTGACTAGGTGTACTTGACCCTTTGGGGTCTTGTACAAGCCCTTTAACTCACATTCCTTACATAAGACATGAAAAGTAGTCTGGAATTAAAACATTTAAAGACATTTGATATAAAAATGAATCTTTTATAAACACAAAGAAAATCTCATCGTCACAACCAAAATTTTAAAACACAACATACATAGCTCAGGGACACGACCCTTTACATTTGAATGAAATACATAATAATTCTTTAACTATCAAATTAAGAAATGGACTATACTTTGTCTTCAGAGAAACTTTACCAATATTCACCTTATAGACTTCAACATTCAAAATTCTTCCAAGCTATAGTCATATTATAGAAAAGTATGGGGTTAATAAATAAAATGTACTAAGTATAAAATATGCAAAAATATGCAAAAAGGGAAATTTTGATAAAATAACCTTTAATGCCAAATTATGTAAAACCTTTATGAATTTAGAAGCGAAACATCATAAGAACCCTCATTTAACACTTACATCAGAGTTTTTATAATTTTAAACCAAAAGATACATCTACAGTAAAATTCCAAAACTTACAGTGATATAAACTTGTCAAAAGTATGAGCTAATTAAGACTTTACATTGAAACAAATTGAGCATTTCACTAAATCATTTAAAGAACTCACAATGTATTCAACTTCAGCAATTACAATGAACTATAGAATTACAAATCAGTAAACCTTCAAGGCCAAGGGAAAGAGAAAGTGAACTAATTTTATGTAAGAGTTTCCCTACCTCGAGATTATCCTAAGACTTACTAAGGTAAGACATGGAGGATGCATGCATATGCCTCCTACAATACATTAAAAGTCACCCAACAAACCACCAAAGTCTACACTTTAAGAATGACTACTCAGTGCAATGAGTAGATAACGTCCCATACAACCACCTACCCTAAGTGGTACATTCTTTTAGAAGGATTGGCACCAAGTCTTCCATTTTGTAAGGTCCTACCCAGTTCAATGAGTAGATAGTGTCCCATACCACCACCTACCTTAAGTAGTACATTTTTTTAGAAGACGAAGTTCAATCAATTCTTTTGTGGGAGTTACCTTTACCAAGATAGACCATGAGAGCTAGACATGTAATCTCGATATTTAACTCTATTGGATGAGGGATCCTCAGTTACCTAGAATGAGGTCATTCTTTGTAGCTTTAACATGGATTTCCCAATAGATTCACCTACGCTGGCGCATAGTTATGAGATAAGAGGATTGCTACTAAGTACATGGATTTCCCAATAGATACACCTATGTAGGCAGATAGTTAAGGGATAAGAAGATTGCTACTAAGTACTCATTCTCTACTCACGAGAAGTACTCATCTCAAGAGGTACATTGGAATATAACATCTCAACTCACGAAGTGTAACCACCTCTTCTTTATATCCTCTCGGCTAGACATAACCCCCATGGTTTTAAACACTTTAAATTTATAGGTTAAGGATGACTAGTGAACAACACATCTTAAGGCACAAAGGGCATTCATCTTCTAACTTATCTTGGAAATCTCATAGGATGTGGTGGGTTTGCTACTAAATACTTCATGTCAACTCACAAAGAGTGTTCAGCCCAAAACTCCCCTTTAGGGCTTAACATAGCTTCATACATTTATTCAAGTGTGAGTGTGTGTGTACATGTTAGGACACCTTGCACATAAGCTTCACTTCATTGAAATTAACTCCGATACATGATTATACCTTTATTCAACACATCACACACCTTACTTGCTTCTCATAATCTTATAAGTACTTTATATACCTTTAAACACTAAAAATAACTTCTAAGGGTCATTAAAGACTTGGGGTGAATTTACCAAACACCCCAAGACTTGGCAACAATTTTACAACTTTTGGACCCCTCACAGACGAGACCTAATCAAAGGACCACCTGTGCATTAACGGACCGTTGGTGGGGTTTCGTGGATTGATACTTACATCCAAACGTATCTTGGCCATCTTGACTTGTAGGGAAAATTGACGCCTTAGGTTAACGGACCGGTGGTGGATCAACTGACCGTCCTTACTGTTGTCATTTTGTCACTACTTTGGCAGTTTGGTCCAAGTCTTGGGCCCTTAATCTAGGGCTCCTTGTGGGTTCTATAAGGGGTCGTGCCTAGGTCTTAGGAACATCTCATGCAAGTTTCAAGAAAAACAAACACATAAAACTCACAAAATACATCAAGATATACATGTATAATCTAAGGCACACCTTTCGAACGTCATGGACGTTTGTGGGTGTTTGACATCCAGACTTAACCAAACTTCAAACACTACCTACAATCACTAAATTAACTCATATTAACTTCAAATAAAGTCAAGAAACACTAATGAGGCTCTAGTTCACCTTAGTTCATTTTAGAGCGTTACACCTCCAATATCAAACATGAACAAGACTCCACTAGATGTGGCTTTATCAGACATGAATCCTAAAGACTACATAATAACCTTGTGCTCGGATACCACATTATTAAAAACCCAGGGGTAGAACTTAGTAGTTACACAGTTTACTGTACCTCTCAGAGATTTTGTAAAAGCCCTTAGACATCTTTCATAAAATATATATGAGAAGTAGGGCGTAATCAAAACTTTCATCAAATAGCCACTCTTTTATAAAATCATAAGGAAAAACTATGTCTCGTCATAGCCATCTTAGACACTTACTATATCGTTTGGTTAAATCCCTTACATCACTTGAAAATAAAATATAGTCTATCACAACGTCATTTAGAAAAGGAAACTAAAACATGTGTAATTTCCTTGAACATGTGAGGACATACCAATCTTCAGAGAAATCTCTATCCCAAGCTTCATCTTCTAAGAGAATCCTCACTTGCCACATACACTTTTAAAAAAATAACAACATATGTAATAAAAACATTGAATGCACTAAGGATTGTGAACATGCAAGAAAACCATGCTAAATGGACATTTGCTTTAAAACATTCTTTTAATGCTCTTTTGATAGCATTATCATAAACATGTATTTGAACCATGTTCAAATCAATGTTCACATATAAGAAATATTCAAGTTATCCACAATCTACAACCATAAGCACATAAACTCCATATAAATATTTAGACCTACAAAAGGTCATTCTTATCCCCACATAAGTAAGATATTAAGCGGCCGCCCATTCAACTCCTTGACACACAATTAAGTGATCCTCAATACTTCCCTAAGAAAGATTATTCCGTTTTCATCATTTAGATTATGTACCTAAGGTTACTTTTAGACTCATCTATGTAATACATGAAGAGACCACCCACACACCCTCTTCAAGCTTACCTATGAAATCGTCAAAGCTACCCTACTTAAGAACATTTCTATTCAACATGCATTAACTTAACTCAAAATTATTCATTATTGCACTTAAGAGACAATTAAACAATTAAAGGACTTCACAAAATGGTCTTGGAGTACTTAGGGAAGTCACCTAGAATCATAGACGCCTACTCGTGCAATGTATAGATAGAATCCCATTACAGTATCTACACGTTGTAGAACCTATACAATGATTAGAGTGTACATATCATATTATAAGAATAGGCATTAACCGACGTAGAGCACACTAGCTAGGAATGGAATCCAGTTTCATAATCCTCCACACCGTGGAAAGTCTTCTACTCGCAAAAGGAAGAACGAATAACCTTCTCATGTTGGCACATGGTTAAGCAATATCAAAGGATTTTTTGTACTCTAGTCGCCTACTCAACTAGAGGTACTACCACAAACATATTCTCTTGGTGCTTTGCCCCGTTTCTCATAAGAGTTATTCATTCTCTAGGTGTATTAGAGAATGCACCATCACTAGTCCGACCAAGTCATAATATATTTTCTTCCAAAGATGGGTCAACTAGGGCTTCCAACCAAGGACTATTAGGATAGATCTTATGAATTCCTTAGAGAATGTTTCATGTTGTTTTAGCCAACCTACCCCTAAATCCATCATCCACCCAACAAGAACACTATTATTGTCTTTAACTTAAAGGATTGTTATTGACCTTTTTTTCATTATTCAAAGTTTCACATTGACATAGCTTTCTAGAATTATCCTTCAAGTTCAAGACATTCTCTAGGATACCTCATTTAATCATTCAAGGAAGGCCCCAACATAGGTGTACCAATCCTAGACTTAAATTCTTTAATTTTTTCAATACCTTTTAAAGTACCAAGTAGGGACAACTAGTCTACCACACAAGATACCACACCATTCTCTAAAGTCTCTCCCTTGTACTTCACATCATATATCATTAACTAGAGAGGCATTACATATACCATAACTAAAGACTCTCTCTTGTCCTTCACATAACCATATCATGATCATACAATAATTCACATAATAATATTGAATAAACCATGTTCATAACATATATAATTATTAAGCACCGTCACCATTAGTGAAACATACCGATCAATAACAATTCAATGTCAATTTTATACTAAACAAAGTAATTAGGTCAACTAAAACTTTCCAATAGCCATAATCACCATTCCTTATCCTTTCCAATAAATCCACATAAGAAAGATCTTTACAATAACAATGAATATAAGAATAGAACAACAATTTATCTATATCAATGATTAATCAATAGTAATTATAGATATCAACAATATAAAGCAAGCAAGGAACAATTCTAAAAAGGATCAATACATAATTCAATAGCCCAATACATTCTACACATGAATTAAATATAATTAAGCCATGATCAATTCACCCACATTAGAGAAAAAATTAAGGAATAAAGACTACATGTGTTCATAGTGTTTTTGATCTTAAACCATTCAACTAACATTGAATAGTCCGTAAAACATCACGACATACCTTTCCATGCAAGAACATATGCTTAGAAATAAAAATAGGATTTTATAGTTTTTGAAGATCTTTGAAAGTCTTTTGGAACAGTCTCCTTCAATGGAAGAAGAATCGAGGATGAAACACCATACCTTTATTGAAGAAAATCCACTAAATTTGGTGGAGAACATCAATACTAGCTTTAATGGAGTCTTGAGAGAGTTTCTTTCAGTAGGAGGTTATGATTGTCACGACCAGGGTCTAGACTCCAGACAAGACCCGCATCGTTGACCTCTCAGAGGTTGCAGAAAAGTCTACATACATCATCCTTACTTCATCTAGGTAATTTGTGCGGAAAATTTGAACTTTTTGTTTCATAACATGCATGTAAGTTATTCTACTTAAATTCATATAAGTTCACCATCAAACATCAAACATTAAGAACATCAAATGAAAGATATAGTTCACTACTGCATTAAGTGTATACTTGCCAAAATGGCACCAATACAATCTCTGAAATAAAAGTGGAAATGAAAAAGTAGTGCAACATGCTCCACTAGATGAATCCTACATCTAACCTAGACAATAACAATAGACATCCTCGAAAGCATGAGGACCTACCAAGTCTTAATGAAAGCTCCATGTTCGGATAGCTACAACATGGTATTGTAATCTATAACATCACCATTTTCCTTTACCTATATTTTATGGGATTAGTACACACTTGTACTAAGTATGGGTACATTCAAGCACACACCAAGGATATGCATGAGTAAGAATAGCTCTTCCTAACAACATAATTTATCGAAAATCAAGTCAGTAGACTTGCAAAATTTGTTTTAGGAAGGTCAGGGGACTTGCAAAATATGAATTAGGAAAGTCATGGGACTTGCCAAATTTGAATTAACAAAGTCAGGGGGCTTGCAAAATTTAATTTAGGAGAAGTCATGCCATGAGGGAAACATGTATCATCATACATATCATATTGTACACAACACATAACATCTTACACATAGCACATAGAATATTGCATATAACACATAACATATTTCATTTCATTCGTTCATATTCCATGAAACCTTGGAATCATGGACTTGATGTTAAGACTTCACAAAAATGGGGGCTCAACATATGGGATCTCAACTACGGAGACTTTTTTTATCAAACGCAGAGTCTTCTTCATTCATTCATAAGTAGTTCATTTCATTCAATCATAAGCTAGTGTAAAAAGTAGCCATACCTAGGATGTTGTTTATGACTCTCATCGGGTTTGCTATGCAATTATCAATAATGACCTAGTGTCAGTATTTGAGTCTAGATAACCTCATCATTATCCTATACTAACACCTTTGGTATTGTTCATATTATTATGTGCATCATTTGAGGATGACCTCATTCATTCATTTAGGAATTTTAACTTTAACCGACATAGATCATGTGATCATCATGAAATCCAGTGTCTGCCCCACACCGAAAAGAGGTGGAATCACTGGCCACAGTGACCAAAAATATGCTAGCGTACATAGGGAATTGAACCCTGGTAGATCCATATATTGGTATTATAAGTTAAAAGACTAGGAGATATATGGATACCCTTAATCGACATGCCGGACAATATTATCTCATGAGAGTTATGTGAACCTCCGCCTTTACCAAAAGAAGGAATCACCTCTCATATCTAGCTTAGGGGTGCTCAGTATAAAGTTCTATTACATTCAACTCATATGTCATGGAAGATGGCTTCTAGTATGAGGACATCATAGCTCAATAGATGATATCTCATCTCTTCATTAGTATTAAGTATACATTAATCTCATTTCTTTTGTTAGAGAGTTCATAGAGACTGGTCTCTTCTTCATCTTTACACTTTCATAGGCTAGTACGTTTTGGTAATATTTAGTTAGGCTCATTAAATATTGCTCTCATCTTTCAAATTAGCCTCTAATCATGTTGTGACCACATTCATTAGCTTTAGCATATTTTCTCTTCATAATTATTCACCCTTTTTTACGTGAATGTTCATTCCATCACATGCCAATGCACTTGGCTGTTCAGTGTGTTTCACACTCTTACTTGATCCTTTTATGGTTTTATCATTTCGTTACATACATCTTAGGTTCATTTACTTTACACGTATGCGATACTTATGGGTATATAGATACAAGCCATGATGCTCCAATCATAGTTCGTTTTAGTGATTCATATCTTCCTAAGATTATGTGGTGAAAGCCTTATGAACCTTGTAAGTATGTCAAGATCTCGATTTCAATCTATGTAGGCAACATTATTTTGAACATTGATTAACGTATGACTTATGTAATAATACAAAATTAGGGCAAGGGAATCAGATTTAGAATCATTTGGACAACACTTACATTTTTATTATTTTTGTTTGATCCACACGGCTTGGGGACGCAATATCGAGCCTCAACTCCTTCATTTCATTGTTCCCTTGATTTCTCTCTTTATTTTTCGTTCATTGGGACTGAGAGGATGTGGGATCGAACCCCCACAACCTCATTTCCTTAGTTTTTGTTTTCTTGTAAATCTCTACTTCTTGGAAGATATAGTGTCGGATCTAACCCCTACAGCCCCACTTTTATTTTGTACTCATATCACTATAACCCATTTTCAGCTACGGTTCAAATCATTGTACTCTTCTTATGTATTCCTTTTATTCTTCCTAGAGGTAGTGGGTTCGATTCCCACACGCCTCAACCTTTTATGTTTATTTTAATCCCTCCTTAAATGTTCCTGAGAGGTGGTGGGTTCGAATCCTACTCCTCTCAACTCTTATTTTTAATATTTCATTTTTGGTCAAGGTCACGGGTTCAAATCCCCCTTGACACATTCTTTTTTTTAACTTACATTATTTCTATGACTATTATCATGATGAGGTCATGTGTTAGATCCTCAGTGACCTCACTTATTTTTTTTCATTTTTTTCATAACATGTTAATTGACTTAACTTGATCGAAACTAACATCAAAGTGTAGCCTAATTTCTCAGCTATTTCATATTAAATGTGTATACGTTTGGAGTAGTTTTTAGTGATTTCTTTAGGTTCATTTTCAGATCACATTCTATAAAGAGATTGCAGTCGAATCAAAATTTTGACATCCCTTATCTTTGCCTAAACTCATCAACAAGATGCTTGAAATTTTGTACCTTTTTCATCTCTTTTTCATCAACGTTTACACGTTAGTTACTTGGGTAATTCATGGATCATTTAGTACATCTTTAAGTGCATTTTCATGGATTTATTTAGCTAATAATTTCCCTTCAAATCAGCCACATTATACTTCATATGAGCATCACGATTTATACAAATTTGTGCATGTAAAAAATACAACCATTACATGTCATTTCCATACTTCAAACAAAGAGTATATGTCACCACCACACATTTCACACACATAAACACATAATTTCGAACATCATGCTTAACATTCGCATAACTCTGAACATACATACAAGATCATAATCAACACGAAAACACATTATATACGTAATTTCTACCAGCAAACATACCCAACCTACAAATTTATGGGAGCTAGTGTTAGGGAAAATGTAAAGGGGAACAACCCTATTTTTCAGAGTAGATTCATCTAAGTCGTAAGGGTCTTTTGGAAAAAGGTAACAAGAGTAAGAACCCATAACTTATTTTGACGTTTATTCAACGCACGACCTGCTCTCAAACACCCTCTCCAAATCATGTTCAAGTACGAAATTTCAACACCAAACTCGACAGAAAAACTCCCCTTTTTGCCTAACATTGTTGTTTATGTTTGATTATATTTTTCGTGTGAGTTCTTCAAGTGTGAAAAAATTTGTAGTTTTTCTGTTAATGTACATTGGTTAGGCAAAGAGAATTGTGAAAGAGAAAGAGAGTGGAGAGACGTGAGAGAGAAGAACGTGACAAAGTAGTTTAGGATTAATAGTTTAAGTTTGGGAATTAGTCAAACTAGGATTCGTTAATAAAAATCTGATTTGATTAGGTTAGTGAAATTACCATAATGCCCTTAAAATTCATATTCTAACCTCATATTAAATATATTTAATTGAAGCTTCCATTGGGGTTCAAACCCGAGTTGAGTGACTACCGCGAACGGGTCATTTAGGGTCCACCCGACCGGAACTATCCACATAACTGGATTAATTAATATATTAATTAATTCTTTAACGTAATAAAAATATAAACCTTTGCCTAGAAATGATGATTTTACCCCTAGACCCTCCAAACCTAAGATTTTCCCTTTTTAAGTTTTGTAAAGACTCATACAAGTAAATCTTCGTATTCGAGAGACCTACATGGTTGGACCCAACCTTTTCTAGCTCAACTAAATCTCCAAGTTATTTAGCTTGGCTATAGAAAGGGTTCAGAGGTCTTGTTCTATGCGCATCAATCCGTGTGAAACCAGTCTAATCATAGGCATTCTATACATATTAAGTATTATTTAGCATATCTATTTTTAGGGTTGTTACAATGATATTGAATAATGAATTCTAAATTGTGTATTAGGCATATAAACTAACTTAAATTACCTAAAAACAAAAAATAACCGACCATTAATCAATTAGGACACTAGGTGAATTTCCCAAAACAACCTTGTCATGGACGAGACATTATAGAAAGTTGATAGTGTAAATCGACGGACCTAACCCACAAGGGGTGGACCAACAAACGGACCATCCTTCTAGTCCATAATTTTGTCCATTTGGGTGTTTATCTCCCATAACCAAGTATGGAACAATGACTATACACGATGGGGCATCTATGGTGGGGTGTAGATTCGACTTTTTTTGCATCTTTGTTGCCATGTTTTGGGTCCTCCTCGAGCACCCTTATGGTTGTCCTTGGGGAGTTTTGTCTTGTCATTTTGACACTTAATAGGTTCATTTAGATGTTAGAGTCCTTTTGCTATCATTTTATACACAAAACAACAGATAAAACATACAAAGGAACACTAGCACACATAACAACTAGTTCCCTAACGTCTTTGTCTTTCATATCTGGGAGCACCCCCAAGAAGTAACCAGCGTCTTTGTCCTCAGAGACGACTAAGACTATCGTCATACCATTCTTCATAATATATCATAGGTTAAAATGCAACAATATTAAAAAATTTTGTATACATCTATAGGGTGAGGTTTACATAGACCTCTCGTTTAGACATCATATATATATAGGGAGTTTACATATACTATTCACATAGTAAGTTTACATAGGATTAAACTTTTAATATTCTTCTACAATATACAAAGATAGTATAATAGGGATGTCTCCCATTTAAACCATCAAGAATGAGTACAATATTCGTGCATAGCCCATACTTCATTACAAAAAGTACCCACATATAGGATTATCAAATAATAGTCTTCGAATGAAATAGAAGAAAACTAAATGTATTAGGTCTATAAAAAACATCAACTAGCTAGATAATGGCATTGCCCTCGGAATTGTGAGGATATACTAAACATGGAGGATGAGCGTCCAAGTTTTCTTTAAATTGACTTCTAGATGCTCAATAGTCGGAACCTAAATAATTGTAGAAACATAGAAATATGGGTTAGTATCCTACTTGTACAAAGCATGTCAAGTTTCACATAAAAACATTTGAAATCATCCTAAAGGGGATATTAGTTCAATAACATGCTATGTTACTTTGAAAAGTCTTATGCACAACCAAGAACCCATATATGCTCATAATCATATATTCCTCAAGACAAGATAATTTACAACACAAGACCAACATCATCAAGTGAAACTAAGTCAACGTGTGTAATAGCATATTTTAGTACACAACCAAAACAACTCCAACATCTCACTATAACAACAAAACATGTATAAGATTTCATAACATTACAACATATGCAAGACGCTTACTCGTAACCGACCATCTAGTCTACAAGTTCAATGACCAAGTAAAGCCCATAACCTGTCTTAACATGGTAAACCAAACAAAGGATCAAAATTTATGTCTAACCTTACATAACATAGAATTAAGAGTAGTCATCATCATACTTAGCAATATAGACCAATAGAATGTTGATAAATGACACTAACATCATATAGGATCATCAACTTGTAAAGTAGACATATGCAAAATATCTACTTCATAAGATATAACAACGACCTTCTAGGACTTCCCTCATTGAAAGATAGTGCAATATATAGGTAGAGTACAATACCCATACATAGACTTAGTCAAACCCCTTTAGTCACCCTAGTTAGTGTTCACTTTATTACTTCATTTTACTTTCGGGAACACTTGACTTAATCAACATAAACCACATGAGTTAATTGTAAAATCCGTTGTCATGAAACCCAACACTGAAAGAAAATTGTCTACTTTGCAAGGTAGTACAAGAACATGAAAATAGCATCTAGGTTGAACCACTAGCTAGTTTCCTATTGTGGGGAACATAGTTTAATAAATAGGAGATATACTTGATACCCTCTTTATGCTCATTGTATTATTGTCTCTACTTCATGAGTAAATTAGTGAAACTACCTTCCCTACATGTGAAATGACACTCCTCACTACTACTTCACTAAGTTCTAATCTAGAGTCCCTTTTGATACGTCATTATTTTTTCCTATAGCAATTATAAATTATTTAGGTCATAGGAGACTAACCCCTTGTACAATCATATCCATTATCTCTTTAATTGCATGAGAATATCCTTTCAATACAACCCTTATATGTGAGATTAAGACATTATCATCATCATGTCATAATAAGGCACATAGTTAATTCACAACCAACCATATATAATAACATCTTCAGCATAATCTCAGATTTCACATAATAAAAACATTTCAATTACATCATAATACCAACACCTAATTAACCCAACCACAAGGCATGCTTCTATTAGACCTCATCACCAAGTACAAACCACCACAATTGAAGTAAAAGTTCAAGATCACAATGTCTTACCAATTTTCTCTAAAACACCTCTAAAAAGACATAGGTGAAATTAGAGCCTAATACTTGTATTATGAGGTTATTAATTCCTAGAATTTTTAATTATAGAGCTTATAGTCACTATGTGAAGTTTTGAAGTTTTTTGAGGTCAAACGTTTAAGAACATCCAAGACGTTTGGAAACTAGTTTAAGTTGAACTAGTGTCACATAGTGTTTTGTAGTTGAGTTTTAGTGTATTGTTTAAGTATAAATTTAATTATCGATGGTTTCTAAGCACAACTTACATTAAAAGGGTCGAAAAATCTATGACTGAAGACCGGGGGACCATCGTAAGGGTCCCCAAGGAGGACCCAAGCATGGGCCAAGCAAACTGTCGCGTCATCCCTGAATAGACAATGTCGCGCAGCTGGAATAGAGAAAGGACAAATTTTCTATATGACGCGGGGACATCAAGAACCTAGAAAATTCAAGAACCAAGAATTCAAAATGCTTCCATGACGCGTAGTAGCCTCCCTGTTTTGATTGTGTCCGTTTTAAGTTAAACTTGACTTGTTGAAAATGTCCATTAAGTAAAGGTGTATTTAGGTAGCTTAGGGATAAATTATTGACTATAATTGAGTATTTTCTATACCATAATCCTCTCATTGAAATCTAAACCCTCAACTTAAAACAAAACCTCTCCATTATTTCTCCAAACCCTCCATTAATGAAGCTTTAAAGCTCCAAAGAAGAAGACTGCTTTTCCATGTTTTTCTCCATCAATTTTGTGGGATTTTATCCACAATAAGGGTACGGTTTTTCATCCTTGCATCTCTTTTCTTCAAGGAGACAATCTTCAAAGTGGTTATCAAAGACTTTATCAAAAGATGAATTTCAAAATTGTATTCTACTCATGGGCTCTTGCATATAATATTTTGAATCATTGTACTATTCTTAAATTGATGTTATTATGAGTTTAACCTAAAAAAACTCTGAACCCATGAAAAACCATGAAATCCTAGTTTTGACTATATTATGATTTAATTGATCTTGTCTCAATACTATTAAATTCTTGTGTAGTGTATCTTGGGTTGTTGAATGATGAAAAAATTATGTTAGAATTGTATGTATACTGTCCTAAAATTTAAAATTCATATTGTATTTTCTTGTATTCATTGTAAATTTGGATTATTGTTTGAATTGGTGATCATGGCTATGGGTAAGTGCCTTGGTATATTGTGTTAGTTGATTTGGTTATGGAATTAAGTCATAATATTGGATTGGTGGAACATTTACCTAATTCAATCTATTTTATTTAGTATAGTTCTTGAATTATGATGATGATTGGTATGGTCCAGTTATGGTGGTGGTGCTTAGGGGCTATACTTTTAATATTGTGGTCTCGTCGGCATTACTTAATGAATTGTAAAACAATGTGGCGGCGTCGGCGTTACTTTATGAATTGTGGTATTATTATGTTATAGTCTGAATATGTACTATTCTGAAGGTCTTGATGACTTATGTGTATATATGAAGTAAAATTATGAGTCCTCCTAGTTACTGACATGTGTGTCTAGTAGGCTATAGTAATCTCTTTATGTGTATTACTTAATATTGAAGTATGATGCTTCTTAATGGCTTATATGAAACTTGTGATTGTCTATATTTATTGTGCTATATTAGTGAATAAGGTTGCCTACTGTCACGACTAGGGAACACCCCTTAGAAGTAACATAGCGTACATGACCTATCGGAGGTCTTATACAAGCCCATAGTTATCATTCATCTAACTATCATAGGTAAATTTAGAGGAAAATTTAACACATTCATAGCACATCATATTCTAGAATATCACTTCTAATATATATAAAATATCATAATACAAACTTAAAGACTAAAGTCTCTTTATGGCATCCTAGACTCAACATCATTAGAGTATAATAGGGACTTAACCCTTTCAACATATAGATATTACTAACTATTACAAAACATTACTTAAAATAATAACGTAGGAGATTCTTGGACTAAAGGATTCCTTTCCTTGAGCTATGCTATCACATATAAATCACTTCACCATTAGAGACATCCTTTAAGCGTCCATAACCTATACTTTGTGTATAAAGGTATAGAAGAATGGAATGAGTACAAGAATGCACTAAGTATGGCAACCATGAAAAAACATGCATTTAAAAGGGACATTTACCTGAAACCATGCATCGTGCCTTTTTGTGAAAACGTCATAAAAACATTGACACAATAGCATTATACAATTCACATACTTCATATAGGTATATTCGATGGTCATACTTCATATAACATCACACATTTCACTTAAGGAATATTAATCATCACTTTATAGTAAGCATACTAAATGTCAAGTAAGCTCTTTTGTCTTTATAGTGAACTCCTTTCTCTTAAACTCCTTTACTTCTTAACTTCCAAAATAACCCTCTAGTGATGCTTGGTTCAATGCATCACCTCAAGGCCACAAAGTAATCATACATACAACCTTCCTAACTCAACAATTATAATCATAAAGTAGTATTAAATCATAAGACACATTTTAGTTAGGCTTACAACATCATTATACTGAACCACATTCTACTTGCACATATACTAACTTCACTTCACATAGAACATCTTAAGATCTTAATCATGACCCCAATCTATGTCTTCTAGTGCAGTCTACATGTGAAGACCCATAACCTCACACATACTTAGTAAACCAATAAGAATACAACAAGCACATAATCCACTTTATACTAAAAAAATCAAGTAAAGATAACTTCATCTAAACTCACCAAGACCTTCATCATATAGTCAATAAGACCTATATTATGCATATGGAATATTACCACTTCATATTGACTCATACCATGCACATCATCACAACAAGTAGAGGTCACTACAATGTCATGCCTAAGGTAAATGAAAATTTCCATATGCATTTAAACACCTTCCTGAAACTTCATTCAAGAGCTACTTGTGCAATGTTTAGGTGAATTCCCATATCCCCACCTACACTAATCAACTACCCTTAGATTATCCTAGTTAGGGTCCTTTTATTTACTTCATTTTCCATTTTACTTTAGAGAAACTATATCTCCTTAACCTATACTAAGACCATGGGTGCTACATAGAATTTCATAAATTATATGAACTCAACTATAACAACTTCTTTAACAAGCTATAACTAACTCAGAACATAAATATTCACATAGCATGTCGTTTATCATAATTCACATATCTAGACATAAATGTCATAAACTCATTATCTATCAAGGTTCACCTTTACACATACTCATCAAACCATAAAACATGGATAAGCAAAAAAACTCACTGTTTGTCCCTCAAGCGTATAGATCACTTCTAAAAGAACACCGGATAAGAAAACATAAGAGAGACTTCTTATAAATTTAAGTTCTATGACACGATATAAGAAGGATGAAGAATCAAAACTCTAACGTCCTATAGCCTATCACTCATATATATCTCGCGACTCACCATCGATGATCGATACTCTACTAGACGTTGCAATATGAGGCTTTGGACCCTAAAAGACTTTTATAAAACTCATGCTAAGATACCACGTTTGTCACAACCAGGGAGCACCCCTAGAAGTAACATGGTATACTTTTCCTATTTCGACCATTGGCAAGTGGAATACCCTCCATCATAGTAGGTTCAAGTCTTTTAATTCCATGCATAAATAATATGGTTTATGTAGGCTATTGCCTTTTCTCATAATGTGAGATATATGGTAGCGTCGGACAAGTTCTATGAGGTTTAGGTAGTGGAATTTTATGTTATGTAGACATTGCATGATTAGGTCCTTATGTGTTGAATGTCCTTATGTGTGGAATTTTAGGTTATCCAACACAATAATGTGAATGTCCTTATGTGTTGAATGTCTCTTAAATGGTCTAATGAACACAATAACTTAAGTGAAGGTAGGTTAATTAAAAGGGATATATTTATAGTTGCTTTGACGATTCCTTAGGTAGGCTTGGATAGGGTGTGTGGGCGTTCTCTTCTTGTCTTACCAAAGTGACTGTTTGAGTAATTATTTGTAGGATGTTTTAATAATTAAATGGAAATAATTTTATGTTATGTAGTCTAAAGGAACTCTTTGTGTGTGTACGAATGGATTGTATGGGTGGTCCCTTCATAACTGAGTCAAGTGAACCTTAGAATAAATATTGGTAGAAGGTTCTCATTTTATGTCTTTTGATCTTTTCTGCAAGTTATTTTGTGTTATGTGATTTATATGTGAAGTTTGTGTGATATGGCATTTTCCATATGATGATATAATGATTTGGTCAAAAACAAAATGTCTCCTGATTTTATGCATAATGCATTACTTAGTACATGAATTGTACTAATTCCATACATTTTGTCCATATCTAAAGTTCTATGTGTAAGGTGAGAGTCATCTTTAAGAAAAGATTGGAATCTAGGTGTCTTCCAAGTAAATTTGGGGTATGTCCTCACATGATTTGAGGACATTACTATCTTTAGATTTCTTTCAATAAAAGTATTTAAGTAGACTAAGTTTCTATACTTTAATTATAGAGGCTGTATCCCAAGTATTCTTGAGTGAAAGATTGGTGCATGTTGAAAAGTTTCAATTATATACAACTTTTCATTTATTTATGCAATGAATGATGTAAAAAATGCTTGTACAAGTCCTTTGAGAGGTCAAGTATTCCATGTTGCAAATATGAAAATATCATATAATCTAGGGTGTACTCTCGGGGTGTGACAGGCTTGGTATTAGAGACAGATTATGAAGTAGTATTTAGGAATCAAAAGTCTCAAAAAGCCACATCTAGTAGAGTCTTGTTCATTGGTGTCATTAGCTTCACATCCAAAAGTGAGAGGCTATAGTATGATAGAATTTACTTTTTTTCTACACTTGTGTTGTGCGGTAGAGTAAATGGTTATCAGTGACTTTTCATCTTCTTGTTCCTTGTTATATAGGAAGATGAGTATTATAAGGATGGTTGTAAGAAGGTTGGAGGAAGAAGTGCAAGAGGAAGCTCTCCAAGGTGGACTAGCTCCATTAGGATCTCAAGTCCTTCCAGATGCTCAAGTTCCTTTCCAAGGTGATCAAGTCCCTATTGGAGGTGAATATAATGATGTTCCGACGGTTCCCCAAGATATTACTAATGGGGAGATTAGAAAGTCTTTACTTTCCCTAGGCCGAGCTATGACCACTAATATGACTAGAGACATTGGGCCCAGGGTAATCTTTAGAGAGTACCATGACCTCTAGGCTAATAGACTTTGATAGGATGCGTCCTCCTATATTTCTTGGATCTAAGGTGGGAGAGGATCCCCACGAGCTTCTTGATGGTGTGGATAAAGTGTTGATTGTCATGGGGGTGACTTCTAGTGAGAAGGCGAAGGTAGCTTCATAAAAATAAATGAAGTTTGCTCAAGTATGGTACACCTAATGGAAAAATAATAGGTTGGTTGAGTCTGCTCCCATAGAGTGAAAAGAGTTTGAAGAGGATTTCTTTAGAAAGTACTTTCCGTGTGAGAAGAGGGACGTGAAGGTTGCGGATTTCATTATCCTTAGACAAGGTAACATTAGTATTGAATAATATTCTTTGATGTTCACCATGTTGTCGAGGTATGATCCATCCTTGGTGTCTAACCCTAGGGATGAGATTAGTAAGTTTGTTACCAGTATTACTAACCTTATAAATGAATAGTGACGTACGACTATGCTCCACAATGATATGAAATTTTCTAGGCTTATGGTATATGCTCAATCTATTGAGTATTTCAAACCTAAAAGAATCTCAAGGAATTTGAAGAGGAGTGGATCCAATGAACAAAACTAACATAGGTTCAAGAAGAGGACTCCAATGCAAGATGGACCTTGTAATGATCGCGAAGTACCCCCTAGAAGTAACATGGCGTATTTGACCTCTCTGAGGTATATACAAGCCCATACTTATCATTCATCTCATTGTTATTGTAAATTCGGCAGAAAATTTAAAACTTTTAATAGTACATCATATTCTGTCTCTAAGTCTCTTTTGTCATCTTAGACTCAACATCATTGAATAAAATAGGGACACGACCCTTGACAACATAACAAAATATCTAAATTATTATATAACTTCAATAAAGAACATAATATAGGAAATCCTTGAAACATAAGGATCCCTTAATGAACTTTGAAAACACATATGAAGCCCTTCACTTTAGAGATATTATTTAACAATTCATAAACTACATTCTTTGTAAAAAAAAGATGGAGAAGAGCTATGTTAGTAAAAGAATGAACTAAGTCTGACAACCATGCAAACATATGTATTTAAAGAAGACATTTTTCATAGAAATCCATACATCATTCCTTTTAGTAGAAATTCCTCAAAGTTTGTTCATTAAGCACAACATAGTTCATATACTTCACATAGGCATGAACACTATTCATAACATCACATAAAGCCATATTATTCATTTATGGCACATTTGTCATATTCATATCATAACCTTTCTTTTACCTTACTTCACTTGCCCCCAACTAATCCCCTAGTAACACTTGGCACAATGCATGAGTAATTGTCGCATTTTGTTATCCACACTTAATCAGAACCTTAAGGTCACCAAGGTGAAAATTCATACAACCTTCATCAGATGAACATACACATTCATAATAGTACAACATACCCTTAGACACAAACACCACATGTAACCCAAAATACATCATGCATACAACATACAAATCAATATTACTAATAACATCATAACAAAGTAATGGTCAACTAATGCATACTTGGACTTCAAGTCATAAAGACATTATAAGATCTTATTCATAATCCAAATCTAACCCTACCACTGCAATGTACATGGGAATCGTTATAACCTCACACATACTAAGTAAGCTAATAAAGAGACCACAAGCATCATTTACTTCCTACATAACCATGACGAGTATAGTAAACAACATATGCGCCAATTAAGACCGTCTTCTTATAGATAATAAGATAAAAATTATGCATATAAGATTAGACCACATCATTGAGATACCATTGGACTCATACTATGCATATTATCCGTCACGACCCGAAAGTGCCCACTAGAATATAGGAGGAACCCTCATTTCGTGGCTGGGCGTACTTGAACCTCTGGGGTTGAGGTTCCCACAAGGGATATTACTTACATATAACTTTAGTGTATGATTTACTCTAGTAGCAAACGCGAATTATTAGTGTTTATCAAGTTGTGAGCGAAACTAGGGTATAGTTGTTCCCCAAAGGTTCATAACGCCATAATCCTAGCTATCAAAATTCTTTCCTAGTATTTTATATGCAAAGTGATAAGTTATGTATATCTAAAGCCTTTGTCCAACATTTATAGAATTTTACCCCATACCTTGGTCCGGCTACATGTTTCTAAGCTACTAACCCTTACCATTACTTCAGATAAAGCATCATATTCGATATATGGCTTAGTTATTACGTCACACCAATCCAAACTGGCTTATTAGATAGTATCCACTAAATCTATCTCGATATTTCATTTTCTATTAACTACCCCTTTGTCCGGCAAGTAGCAATAAGGCGAGTTTTAATGCGTGCCCTCGTTAAAAATACTTCAAAACGAAAGAATTATTGATGCATGCAGTAACATATATGAGGATTAGTATTTAGAAAGGTTTATTTTATTAATCACTCATGGTTCCCAAAACCATGGTTGTGGATTTAGTTACCCATTCTTAGAAGAACAAAATTCATAATTGAAAAATGATAAATCATGAACATACTTTGACTAATTCGAAGAAAATACAAAATTCAACTTGAAATCCATAATTATCTAAAAAACCAAATCCATAAATTTGAATTAATGTCCATGTTTAAAAAAACAAATCTTCAAGAACAAAAGTATGAAATTAGTAAAAGAATACAACCCTAAAAAGAGGTTTTTCACCCTATTTATGATAAAATAGAGTTTTAAATTAAAAGGAGTTCAAATAAGTAAAGTTTGTCCAAAACGCGGCTTCAATCAATGATTCACATAGACGGTCCGTCGATTAAACCACGGAACATCGATTTTCTTCTGTCAGTCCATACTAAGCATCTTTTCTCAGCCTTCACTTTGTATCTTCTCTAATTGAATGGGCGGACCAACAGCACGGTCCGTCGATATACCTACGGTCCACCGATAATTCTCGTCATTCCATACTTAGGTTTTATTTAACATCGCGTACTCAGACATTCTCTGATCACATCAATGTTTTTTCAGGATGGTTCGTCGATCAATCAACAGATCGTCAATCTTTCTATACCCTACATTTTGTTAGAATTTCCTGAGTTGCTTCCAGATGGCTTAATCTTCAATTGACGGTCATCATGTATGGTCCACGGATTGGACGACAGGCCGTTAGTGGCCTTCATAGGTCACTTTCGCACTGATTCTTCACATCCTTCTGCATTTTAGTTTTGGACAAGTTTCGTGCAAAACAATTACAAAAACATATTAAAATTACTACAAAAAGGCTCTATATACACACCAATCTTAAGAATTTGCATTGAAAAAACCATGAAACAACGGTACATCATGTCCTATCTTAGAAAGCTCTTAGGATGTAGTGGGCTTGCTACTAAACGTTTCATCTCAACTAACGAAGAGTGTTCACCCCAAAACTCCCTTTTTAGTTAACTTAACTTCATTCATTCAAGTGTGAGTGTTTGTGTACATGTGATCACACCTTGAACATACGCATCGTTTAATTTACATTCAATTCTACACATTCTTAAACCTCCTATCATCACATCACATACTTTAACATGCTTCACATAATCAATTAGGTCATTTAGACATAATCCTTAGCATACTTTTCATAAAAAGCTTCATAAGAACACAATAAAAGGAATAACTTCATTTGCATCTTTGTTCACATAATATGCCTTCATGACCTCATTAACAATGCACAAGTGACTACACATTCATACAACTCAATTAATACTGCCTCCAAGAATGTAAACCATACAACTCAAAAGCATTTCAGTATTAAAGCTAAACAACATAACCAACTTACCCTTTAAACCAAGACTTCATCACTTGTAACATTTTACTACAAATTTAATCATAATAGTCCTTTGGGAAGTATCAAAATAAAAATATCAACCATAAGAAACCAAAGCTCAAAGACTAACAATTCACGCTCATTTGACAAATTTCTTAAGCCACAATTTTATAAATAGTTATAACATAATTTTATTGAACTTTTACCATTCAAATAATTACCTAACCTTAGAAACATCATTTTTAAATCATTCAAAAAGTTTTCCTGTAAGACCCATATTTAGAGTCAAAGATGGAAGAAGTTAAAAGCCTTTTTGATATCTTTTGGAAATGTGCTCCTTGAATAAAAGAGTGTTCGAGAATAGATATCTTACCTTATATAAGAGAAACCCAATGATTTATATTATGAACTTCGCCACCAACAACCAACCTAGATCATCTTGACTTCTAGCTTCCACGGAGACTTGAGAGAGAGTTCTAATAGAAAGGGGTTTTGGGTTTTAGGAAATAATATATAAAATCAGGTCTTTGGATTTAAAACACTTTAATATGGTTAAATAACCCTAAAATTAACGAACAATGTCCTTTAAAGACATGGGGTGAACTTATCAAACACGCCAAGCCAAGGCAGCGTCTTAACAACTTTTATAGTCAACACCAACTGGACCAACCAACGAACCGTTCGTCTATCGACGGTTCGTTGGTTGCTACTGAAGCTTCAAAATATGCAGGTCTTGAAGATTCAATCAACGGACCAAGTTAAAGGGCCGTTTGTTAAACCACTGGCCATCGTTTGGTAAGGTTAGTGACACTGCCAAGGCAGTTTGGTCCATGTTTTGGGCCCTTCTTTAGGTCCCCTTGTGGGTTATAGGTTGAGTTTTGCCTGGATTTTAAGCCTCTAATAGAAGTCATCTAGGTCCTACAAACATCCCACACCAATTTCAATCAAAACGAACATGTAAAACTCACTCAAAAAAACCAAAAAAAACAAGCACTCTTTAAGACACTCTTTGCAAACGTAATGGACGTTCTCGGATGTTTGGACTCAAAACTTAAACAAACTTCACACACATCCTAAGAAAATAAATAAAACTCATTTAATAAAAAAATTAACTCAACAAATAATTTCGAAGCTCTAGTTCAACTTAGTTCTTTTTACGATGTTACATTCTCCCCCATTTGGAATAACATTGGTCCTCGAAAGACACTAAAACTTGAAGACCATCAAGAACATACATAGAATCACCTAACACATTAATAATCATGATAAAAAATTTATATTAAAACAATCAACATACAAGGAGCACAATTTTAAACTTCAAACAATTTGCAACTCAAGCACTTTGTAACAACTTTAACATTTCAAAATCTTCTCTTATCCTTAACTTATGGAGGAACCACCTTATCGAATATTAAACATTCTCATATACAAAAATTTAACACACATAAGATCCACAACACATGAAAAGAAAATTTTCTTCAATAATGAGAATTTTATCAAGGAGCATAACTTTACACAGTCAACTTTTCAAAATTTCACAAATTAAACTCTCACTTTCATTTCTTCACTTCAGGAGGAGCTACCTTCTCCAAAATTTAAAATACTCATAAGAATCATTTCTAAACACATTGAAATCATGATTCATGAAAAATTCAATATACCTCAAATCTTAGACTTCTTTACATCGAACTCAACCTTCACAGTCACTTTCTTAAAAATTCTGTAATGCAGCTGTCAAGCAACTTGAACAAGAAGGCATGACAATATGAGAGAGAAGACCATGCTAACATACTCCAATGAGACTTGGTAAATTTCACCAAGTTCGATGTGAGAGTAGCATCCCATACTACAACTCCCACTTAGTGACCCTTGAGGATTCGCTTGCACTTAGTACATTACATGCAATTCTATTTAACATTCATTATGCAAAACGTAGATTTAACTACGTCTTTAACATTAGACCATAAGTCGTCTAACTTCATGTACAACACAGGATAAGTCATTCATACACTTCATACTCAAATCAAACTTTTCTACTCAACTCATCTCCCTGACATAGGTTAAGGCCATCTTCAAGGTCTCATACATTAAAGGACCATTATACCTCTCCCAAAGTAGTAGCTCACACTACCCTTAAGTCATGCACACCAATTCTAAACATCAACCTTAAAGTTAAGCATAACACTTTCCTTTTAAGGTTCAGGCCTAGTCTGACTTTCTTAAATACAACCTCATTCAACTGTTAGGCACCACTTAACTCAATTGCATGGAACAAAACTACCTTACTAGCTATTTATACAACATTTTTTGTATGAGCCTACACAACAAACTCAACCAAATAAGAAAAACAATTATGAAACATTAGTCACACAAGAAGGTTGCATTCAACTTCTACAAGATCTCCATATTCTCTGAACATTCCTCAAATTCACACCGTAAAGCATTCCTAAAATCATTGAATATATCACAAGATAACTTATTTGCTCTCAAGGGTACTTCATTAAATCATTCTAACTCTTACCATACTTAGAACTACATCACCATAAATTTTCTCATCACAACACTTCCAATATCATAAATCACACCTAGCTACAATTGGCATCACACCACGATTTTTAAAACATAACTTCATATATACTCTTCTAGCGACAAAAGCATCATAACATCAAAATTAACCTTTTCTCTCCCTCAAAATAGAGACACCTCGCCTCCCAAGTAATCACACCTAGAAGACCACGGGACAAGAAAACATAATAGAGAGATACCTTATGGAGTTAAGTTCTATGGAACGATTCAAGAGTAATAAAGAAAGGGAATTTCTATCATCCAATAGCCTTTAGTCCATGTATGTGTCACGACTCACACCAATGACCAAGATACTGCTAGAAGTGGCTTCTGAGACTTTTAGACACTAAATGATTTTCCATAACCTTAAGCTCTTATACCAAGTCTGTCACAACCCGCAAGCACTCCGTAGAAGTTAGGAGAAGCATTAGGTCATGAACTGGTGTACTTGACCCTCTGGGGTCTTATACAAGTCCTTAGCTTTCATTCGTTACATAAGACATGAAAAGAAGTGCGAAATATAAAACTTTTAACAAACAAATTAGTAGAAGGAAATCTTTAACAAATACACAAAGGATCTTATCGTCACAAGCCAAACTTAAAGACACGAAATAATATCTTAGGGAAACGGCCTATTACATTAAAAGAAATACATAATAAGTCTTTAAATAAGAAACTAAAAGAATAGAACTATGGCCTTGAATATATGAGGACATACTTTATCTTAAAAGAGTAGATTCGAAAGCTTCGTCCTCAAAGCTTCAAATACCTTCAACCTATACATATTAAGTATAGAAAAATATGGGATTAGAAAAAATAATGTACGAAGTATGACATATGCAAAAACATGCAAAAAGGGACATTTTAGTAAAGTAACCTTTAATGCATAATTATGAAAACATTAATGAATTAAGATGCAAAACATCATAAGAAACATAATTTAACACTTAGAAAAGGATCTAAACAATTTTAAATTAAAGGACACTTTACGATGAAGTTACAAAAATATTAATGTATGTTCATTTTGACTTTTACAGTGAACTATTCTATTCTAAAGGAGTGAACTTTCAAGGCCAATCAAAGAGGAAGTGTGCATATGCCTCCTTCAATATACACCAAAGCAATCCTCAGGACTACCCATTTTTGGTTTACTCAACTTTGGAGAACAAGCCCCCACTCAATGACAAGATATTAGAAGAACACCCGAACAACCCACAACGCCATAATTTTCGGAATGCTATATAGTGCAATGAGTAGATAGTGCCCCATACCACCACCTAACCTAAGTAGCACACTCTTTTAGAAGGCTTGGAACCAAGACTCCCCATTGAGAAGGTCTATTTAGTGCAATTGATAGATAGTGTCACATTCATCTACCTACCCTAAGTAGTACGTTCTTTTAGGAGACTTAGTTCTTTCAATTCATATAAGGATCAACAAGACTCCCCTTTCGGAATGCCTACCTAGTGAAATAAATAAATAGCGTCTTTTTCCACTACGTACTGTTACTAGTACACTCTTTTAGGAGACGTAGAATTTTCATCACTTTTGTGGGAGTTAGCTTGACCGACATATACCATGAGAGATAGACATAGAATACCGACATTAACCACTATTAGATGAGGGATCCTCACTTGCTTAGAATAAGGTGATTTTCTTTTCTTGTACATGGCTTGACCAATAGCTATACCTATGCTTGTTCATGTTTAAGGGATAAGGAGATTGCTACTAAGTAACTCATTTACTACAATCGAGGAGTACTTATTTCATGACGTACATTGGAATACTACATATCTAGTCAAAAAGTGTAACCACCACTTCATCATATCCTCTAGGTGCTAGGCATAGCCCTTACATATTCTAAACATTATTTACTATAGGTCACATCTCAAATTACGAAGGGCATTAATTGTCCAACCTATCATAAAAAGCCCTTAAGATGTAGTTGGGTAGCTACTAAACACATCATCTCAGCTCAGGAAAAGGTTTCACCCCAAAACTCCCATTTTTACTTAACTTAGCTTAATTCATTCATTCAAGTGTTAGTATGTGTACATTTTACCACACCATGCGCGTAGGCATAATTTCATTTACATTTCATTTTACACATGCTTAAACCTTCTTTCATCACATAACACACTTTCACATGCTTCAAATAATCATATAGGTCATTTAGATATTATCCTAAGCAAACTTTTCACAACATACTTCATAGAAACACATTAACAAGAAAAACTTTATTTCCTTCTTTCTTCACATAATATTCATTCATGGCCTCATTCACAATGAATAAGTGACTACACATTCATATAGTTAAACTAAACACCGCCATCAACAATGTGGACCATACCACTCAACTGCATTTAATAATTAAAGCAAAACAGCACAACCAACATACCCTTTAATCCAAGATTTCATCACCTATGAATTTTTGTTAAACATTAAATAATAATATTGAAATTAAATCAGTAAATAAATAACAATCAACCCATATGAAACCAAAGCTCAAAGACTAACAATTCATGCTCATTTGACCCATTTCTTAAGCCACAATTTTATAAAAAGCTTTAACATGATTTCGTTGAAGTTTTAAGATTAAAATAATATACTAACCTTAGGAACATAATTTTTAGTCATTCAAAACGTTTTAATGCAAGACCCATATTTAGAGTCAACAACACAAGAAGTTAGGGTTCAAAAACATTTTTGAAATCTTTTGGTAAGGAGATCCTTGAATGGAAGAGAGTTCAAGTATGGATACCATATCTTAGATAAGTTAAATCCCAATGATTTTGATGAAAATGTTCCCCCACCAACATCCCTCGTAGATCTATTTGGTTCTAGCTTCCAAGGAAATTTGACAGAGAGTTCTAAGGGAGAGGGGTTTTGGGTTTTAGTAAATAAGGTATAAAATTAGGTCTTAGGGTTTAAAACAATTTAATATATGCAAATAACCCTAAAATAAACGTCCAAGGTCCTTAAAGTACTTGGGGTGAATTTACAAAACACCCCAAGAAAAGGTAGCGTCTTAACATCTTTTGCAGGCAGCACCAACGGGACCAACCAACGGGCCGTTTATCCATCGACGGTCCCTTGATGGTGGTTTGTTGGATGAGACTGAAACTTCCAACTCGCCTTTGATTGGTTAAGTTGGTGGACACTTCCAAAGCAGTTTGGGTCCATATCTTGGGTCCTTCTCTAGGGCCCCTTTTTGGTCCTAGGTGGGGTCATGCCCGGATGTTAAACACTTTAATATAGTCTTCCAGGTCATAGAAATATCCCACGCCAATTTCAAGAAAAACAAACACGTAAAACTCACTCAAACACACCAAAATGCACAAGCTCTCTCTAAGGCACACTTTGCGAACGTCATGGACGTTCTCGAACTTTTGACCTCGAAACTTAACCAAACTTCACACACTGTATAAGAACATTAATATAACTCATTTTATAACAAAATTAACTCAATAAACTATCTGAACGCTCTAGTTCACTTTAGTCGTTTTAGTGTGTTATATAACTCACTATAAAGCTACAAGATCATTGTAAAGGAAAAACAGCTCACTGTAATGTGAATGAGCTCACTGTAAAGTGACCTTCAATATGTATTAAATTCAATGTGTTATTTTATATGATGTTTGGATGTTGAATTTGTATAAAATAAAGTATGTGAACGAAATAAATGCTATTTTATAAAGGTTTAATGAAGATTTCACAAAAAGGCATGAAATATGATTTAAAATAAAATGTCCCTTTTGATTTCATGTTTTTGCATGGTTTCCATACTTAGTGAATTCTTGTATTAACTCCATTCTTCTCTACTTTTTATACAAAGTATAGGTTACGGATGATTAAAGGATATCTCTTTGATTGAAGAGATTGATATGTGATTCCCAAGCTCATGGAAAGGAATCCTTCAGCCCAAGGATGTCCTATGTATCATTTACTGTAAATTTACATTCAATTTTACTTATGTATGATGTTAGAAGGGTCGTGTCCCTAAGGTACTCTTATGATATTTAAACTAGGATGGCAAAAAAAGTTTAGAGTCTTTAATTATGCAATATGATATTTTATATATAATGAAGTGATGTTCTAGCATATGATGTGCTAATAAAGTTTTAAATTTTCCACTAAATTTACCTTTGAAAATGCGATGAATGATAACTATGGTCCTGTATAAGACATCTGAATGGTCAATTACACCATGATACTTCTCGGGAGTTCTCCTCGATTATGACAGGACTAGGCCAAATTTTAACTGCCTCGGTCTTCCTTGGATCAACCTCAACTCCCTCACTAGAGATGATATGACCAAGAAACGCTACCGACCTCAACAAAAATTACATTTGCTATACTTGGCAAAAAGTTAATTTTACTTATGTATTTTTAACACCACTCTCAAGTTGTTCATGTCTTCATTTGAATAAACAAAGATGTCGTCAATGAAGACAATGACAAATAAAACTAGGTAACTTCAATACACCCTATTTATGAGGTCCATAAAAGTCGTCGGGGCATTAGTAATACCAAAGGCCATTACTAGAAACAAAAAGTAACCGTATGTAGTCCGAAATGATGTTTTACGATTATCCTCACCTCTAACCCTAAGTTGGGTTTACCTCAATATCAAGTCAATCTTAGAAAAGTAGCTTGCCCCTTTGATTTGATGAAACAAGTCATCAATTCGAGGGAGAGGATACCTGTTATTAATAGTGAATATATATAGTTGGCGATAATCAATTACCATCCTAAAGAACCCATGCTTCTTCTTCACAAACAATACCGGAGTACACCATGGAGAAATACTAAGTCGAATGAAGCCTTTATGTACTTAGTCTTTGAGTTGGGCCTTCAACTCTTTCAATTCATCCACAACCATCCATTAAGGATGAATTGAAATGGGGTTGGTATCTGGTAGCAAGGCAATAATATCAAAATCAATTTCCCATTAAGTTGAAATTCCAGGAAAATCATTAGGAAAGACCTCCTGAAATTCCCTCACTATGGGGACTTAGTCAATGGGAGGTTTTAGGAGTCTAAATCTTTGAATTTTACAATATGGTATAAGCCCCCTTTAGTGATCATCTTACAAGTCTTTAGACCAGAAACGTATGACCTCTAGGAATAAAAGTACCCCCCTTTCCACTGTAAGACAGATTCATTTGAAAAATTGAACTTGACAATCCTTGTTCCACAATCAACGGAAGCAAAATTATAAGTCTACCATTCAATCCCTAAAATGACATCAAAATCAACCGTATCAAGTTCTAGTAATACAATATGAGTAACTCTATTGAGTAATTTTATGGTACAATTTCTATATAACCTCTTTGCAACAACAGATCTCCTATTAGGGTAGTTACCATAAAAGTTTCATTTAGGACATCGGGTAAAATATCAAACTTATGAGATATCAAAGGAGTAACAAAGGAGAGAGAAAACTTGCAATATATCGGTTACTATATCAGGTTCACTCCTTAAGCGAAGTGCATCAAAACGATTCTTCTTGGAGCATTCACATTAGAACAACTAGCTTGAGCTTGACCACTAATCTTGTCTTGCCCATTCATATAAGGGAAATCCCTAACCTTGTGTCCACTCTTGCCACATCCACTTAGGTTTAGACACCCTATCATCACGAACCTTTGTAAATTTTGAAGGAACTGGATTGTAGAACCTCTTCTGGAATCTAGGCTTAACTTGAATTTCAAGCCTCCCCTTTGAAAAACCACTATCATAAGACTTAACTCGCTTGGCCTCTCTATTCTTCCTCCTTAACTTGCTCTCTTCCACTTGCTGAGCATCAACCATGAGAAAACTTATTATCATGTAGAATTGTAGAACCACATTCTTCCACCATGTAATCGGACACCCCCGCAAGAAAACTAATCATCTCATCCCTTGGGTTTTAAACAAAGGAACGATCATACTTGGACAACTTAGTAAACTTCAAGGAGTAGTCAAGTAACTTATACCTCCTCTATGAAGGTTGATGAGTAGTGCCACCTTAGCTTTCTTCATCTCTCTATGAAAAAACCTATCAAGTAAAGTTCTATTGAATATCCCCAAAATAACCAGAACACCCCTAGCACCCTATTATCTCTCCATTATGTATACCCAGCTTGGGCCACATCTCTGAATTGATAGACCACAAACTAGGCCTTCTCTTGTGGAGTCATAGCCAGATAAAATAGGATCTTATAGACCTCATCAAGGAAGTTTTGAGGTGCTTCATCCACTTCTTACCCGAAGAAAATGGGTGGATTCATTTTAGTAAAGTCTCTCAAGTGAGATGCCATAGTACTAGCATGATGAGGAACTTGGGATCCAATATCCTTATTCACTTGTATCCTAATGCTTTGGACATGAGAAGTGAAGGCATTATCTTGTAAAGTCATGGCTTGGGCCAAATTGCGAAAAACCTCTCTTATCTCTCCATAGGTCGCATTGGAGGAACAACTGAAACTTGATCATGCATAGAAACATCTTCAAGTGGAGGGAGTTGATTATCTTGTGGGGGAGTTTGGTTCTTATAAACCTCTGTATTAGCAATCCCTTCCTCGGCCCTTTGTAACGCTTCCCTTCGAGTATTCATACCTATAACCACAATAAATGGTTCAGGTTAAAGAACATAATTTAAGACCCTAGAGGCACGACATAGTACTACTAGAAGATGAGGATTTCTTAAGCATCGCATAGTCTTTCTTCATAAATGTGGCACGCTTCACAATTATAAATAAGAATCTATATAGACGAGGTTTAATGAGACATCAACCCTAAATATATTCAACACTATGTCTCTGAAACCAAGTTTGCCACATCCAATAAGTAACCCCTAGACGCAACCAACGTTGGCGTACTCGAAAAGGACTAACACTACCTTTTAGAATTAATTAGTACATTTCATAGGTTAAAAAGTGCAGAAAAATTGAAACATTTGATACAACTCTACGTTATAGTTTTTACATATACCTCTCGCATACATATAATATATTCATAGAGAGCTTACTTAGACTCCTCGTATAACAAGCTTACATAGTCTTCTACTTTTATGCAATATATATATATATATATATATATATATATATATATATATATATATATATGTAAAATACACAATATAGTCTTAATAGGGATGTCTCATACTAAACCATCTAAATGGAATAGAGTAATGTGGGCATAGCCCTTACATCAACGTATAAATGACAGTTAGGGCATACCACAATATATCGAAATAGCAAGAGTGAAATGATTGTCATTAGATTATAGCAATGTACCATAGGTAGAGTGAGAGAGGCATCATCATCGGAACTTGAGGATATAGTGCAAATTGGTCACGAACACTTCAAAGACCGGAATTTAAAATGTTTGGGAAAAAGGGAGAAATAAAGGTTAGCACATCACTTGTACTAATTATGGAAACATATGCACATACAATATATAAAACATAGTAAATAGGGACATTTGATAAAACCATGCCAAGTCACTTTTAAAGGCTTTATGCACAATCAAGAACACATAAAGTACAACAACTACCTATTAATTAAGACACTAGCATATTCAACAGAAGACCAACGTCATCAAGACTAACAAAGTCAACATGATTAATAGCATACTAGAACCATAGCCAACATAATTCCAACACCATGTTATACCAACAAAACATGTATAAGAGTTTTTGTCACAACAACACAAACAAGACCTTTACTCATAAACCCCATCAAGTCTACAAATTCAATGACCAAGTAAAACTCAATAACATACTCAACCAAGCAAGTCAAATAAACAATCATAAGTCATGCCTAATATCACATAACATAGCATTAAGAGTATAGCAGGTGCATACATGAAACAAACATCTTATATTATTATCAACATATAAAGTTAACACAGGCATTTAATTTACTCTAAGAGCAAAAGAACATCCTCCCAAGATTTTTCTCAAGGCCAACTAGTAAAATGTATAGGAAGACTCCCAAACGACTAACTAGGCTAAGTCAAACCCGTTAAGACATCCTAATTAAAGTTCAATTTAATACTTCATTTTACTATTGAGAAAATTTAACTTAACAAACTTTGACAAAAAGAGCTAAATATGTAACCCGATGCCATGGAACCCTAAATCGAAAGAAGGTGGACTACTTGCCAAGATAGTACCAACACATGAACATAGCATTTAAGTTAGATCCCCTAGCTGGTAGTCTTGTGGGGGCAACATATTTCAAGAACAAGGAGATACACTTTGGACCTCTTTATGCTACATGCATTATAGTCACCAATATCATGAGTACAATAGTAAACCTACCTTGCTTATGTGAGAAGGGACACTCCTCAGTACTAGATCAGTCAGTGCTATGCTAGAGTTCCTTTTGAAATGCTTCTCTTTAATAATCATAACATAGTTTAGGTCATAGGTAATTAGATCCTTGTATAGTCATATTCATAAGCTCAATAGGAATTGCATGAGAACAACTTTCATTACAACCCACATATGTGAGATTGGTATATTAAAATCATAATATCATAGTAAGGCACATAGTTACTTCTTAACCAAACTTATATCATGTTATCTTAAACATAATCTCACAATCACATAATAAAGACATTTTAATTGCATCATCATACAACACCTACTTTTCCCAATTACAATACACACTTAAATTAAAATTCTTCACTAAGTACAAGCCATCATAATTGAAGTAAAGGTTTAGGATATCAAGATTTACTGAATCTCCTTCAAGAGACATCATCATGGTCTTACCATCAACCCAGTCAATTGAATCCAAAAATAGGTGTAGTAACTTCAATAACTAGTAATTAATACAATAATGAAGTCAATTGCATAACTACAACTCAATTTAATACTAGTTCAGAACCTAGGTTTAGGGACATTGATTATTTTCATTATCTACTCCGCAGACTAGGTTAACTCATCAACATATAGCATAACTCAATCATAATACATCATAATCTAATCAAAATAATCCAAAAAAAAACCACATAGAATAAAATATACAATATCAAATTCGTATTAGAAAGACACCCATATGAAATCTTCTTTTCGAAAATCAATTTTGGAAGATCCCTTTGGGGAAAGGAATCCCAAAGGTGAAAGGTTCCCATAAATTGGTATTTTTTGAAGATTTATGGATAAAAAGAACATTTATTGCTGCCATAAGTACCTTGATGTATCCCTTAAATGGAGTTCTTTATTGTGAGAAAGAAAATAGAGTGAAGGAAGAGCAATTTGGGTTTGGGAATTAGGTAGTGTTAAGTTGTGCTTAGACTTACGGCAGGTTATATAGTTATTTAACTAACCTATATAACCACCACCTAATAACTAATTAAACCCCTAACTAAATAACTTAGTTAAATGAAATAATTAAAACTCACCAATGATATTGCAGGTCTAACCTAGGAGATCAGGACCTACGGTCCCTAGGTCAGTCGACAAGCCTTGAGACCAACTGTCCTACAGACCCATTGTTTTTTTCAGTGACCCTGCATTTGAATACAACAATGAAATTGGATAATTTTCCTACGATGGAGGCATCGACGCCCCTCGTCTCACCTATTCCCCATCAATGGCAAGCGTTGGTGGACACTGTCTACACAGTCCTATTTGACAACTTTGTGTCAAAATGAAAGGGTCCTCTACAAGGACCCTTAGGGTTGTCCTTCGGGAGTTGTACCCGGACTTTTTGACCCTAAACATACTCTTATTTTTTTGGAAACATTTTCACCAAATTTCATCCATTTCCGACTCTTAAAACCCCTTAAAATAGGCAAAGACACACTAGAAACTTTTGTATTAGTCTCCACACGTCATGGAAGAACATTAGAGGTTCAATTCGAGGACGAATATGGAAACATCATCACCAACGTTTGGTTTCTTTCACTCTTGGGATTCTTTTCCCCGAGAGGCCCTTTCAAAGATGATTTTAAACTTTCCCAAAATAGGGTTTCAATCTAGACATGGGTTCTCTTTTCAAAACGAAATTGTTAATCAATGTTTATCACTCAAAATTGTCCCTTTTAACCCTTGTACCTCCCTATGCTCATTATCTCTTGTAATTCTATAGAAATTGTGAATGCTGCTAACTATATGAATGTGTAGTATAGTAATTTCTATGTATTACTTCTTGTATTTACCTTTTTTATGTATTGACTCTGTAATTCATGGTAATTGAGGTATGTAGGCAATAGGAGGGAAATAACATATGAAGGTTGATTCTTCTAGAACGATTATGATGTATGATTTACATAGATTATTATGCTTCCATGTCTAATTTGTTGTTGTCATGATGATAGTAAGTATTCATCATTCCCAACCCTAGACTATTGAACTGTCTATGAAGTATACAACCACGAAAAGATGTAATAACTAAATTGTTGACAATAACTTATCATGATTATGATAAAGTGTTGAGTGAAAGGTTCACTTATTTCTATGTGGTCTTTCTAATGCTAAAGGGTAGTTCTTACTTATGAATACCTATGAGCTACTATGATGAATATTTTCGCATAGGGGCTTAGAGGAGACTAATGTGATCTTTTATGAAGAGCACAATGACTACTTAAGGTTATAAATGCATAGCCACAAAAGGGCATTTAATTGAGATGAAGTCTCACGTTTAGTAAGTATGGCCTCCCTCATGGGTTTTTTCACGTTTAGTAAGCCCGGATTCCTAAGACATGTGGTGTATCGTGATATGGAAACCTCCATTTTCATAAGTTAAGCTTTTTAGTAAAAATATCCTTAACCCTTAACTATGTGCCCACATTTGACTATAACTTAGTGGATCCACCTTGATAGCTATGTATGATTGGTTACGCCTTAGGCAAGTGTTAAAGCTCTTTTTTTAGTGTGGGAGGAGGACACCGGATTCCATGTAGCTCACATGGTTTAATGTCGATTATTTAACTTCTTTCCCTAATGTAATATTGTAAATGAATTAGTCAAGTATGAGAACTATTTATCGGGATTGTCTTAAAGATTACTACATTGGATGAGGGATGATATGGGATTTGTCTTACTCATTGCACATCCGGGATCCTAAGGGATGGCCTTAGAAGTGTTCTTGGATGATTTAGTTTATTTCTTGTTATGTAAATCAATTTATATATTAGTTTATGAATCAATCATGTTCTGATAGAGTATGATATTTTGTTGTATGCATATAATAAGTGACTTAATGTGATGCTTATCTTTGGATAGGGTTACGGGGCTCTATTCGTGGCAATGCATAATTATTGTTTTAGGTTGCTTATGTGTTTGGGTAATATCACGTAGGGTTGACTTATAATGTTCCATGTATGGTCATGTTGAGTTATTGAACATAAAGCATGATTTTGACTAAAATTTTGCCTTTTCTCATGCTATAATGACTTTATGTATAGGACCTAAACTTAGTACATCTGTTTTGTACTAACCCATATTATTATGTTTTCTACAAATATGTAGGTTCCATCCATTAAGTTCCTAGGTGGGCGATTGAAGTAGACTTGGACTCTTTTCTCCAAGTATTGGTAGGTCCCCATCGAGGATGTTACCTTCCATGTGCTCTATCTTTGAAGTTGTATTGTCATAAAGACATTGTTCATTAATTTATAATTTTAAATATTGATGTAAGCCTACAATAACATATTGACTATGTATTGGCTAAGTCATACATTTGTACTCTTTTTGGATTGTTGAATATGAGACAAATATTAGACTAATTCATAGGTATGTATGTTGTCTAAACGAAAAGCCTATGTAAGCTTCCTATCCATGGAGTCTAACTAAACTCAATATGATTATATCTAAAGTAAGAGAGAGGTCTAGATGTACCTTAACATGTATAATGTTTTAAATTTTCTGCACTTTTTTAAAATAAAATGACAAATTTTAAGAGTCTAGTCTTAGTCATCTTCGAGGAAGAAGAAGCTGGTTACGTCTAGTGGATGCTCCCTAGTCGTGAAAAGAACCTCTTCTTGAACTTAAGCTTGTATTGGAAATTCATCTTTCCCTTAGAAGAACCTCCTTCATACGCCTTCGCCCTATTGAATTCCCTATTCTTCCTTCAGAGCCTAGTCTCCTCAACTTGTTTAGCATGCACCATCAAAAGTGAAATGTCCATGTTGTCATGTACCATCTCCCAACAACACTGTTCAAAAAGATCAATGGGCACACCCGTCACAAAACGGCTCATTTCATCCCTAGGATTAGACACCAAAGAATGAGCATATTCTTACAATTTAGTGAATTTCAAACACTGCTCTTGCACTTTTGCCTCTCTTTTATCCCTTTCGAAGAACCTATTAAGGAAAGCCTTCTAGACACATTCCCATTTATGGGATCCGCTATAAAAGCCCTATTGTCTCTTTATATACCAAGTTTGAGACACATCCTTGAGTTTGTAAGTGTCTAGCTTTGCTTCTTATTAGAACTCACTCCCATAGCATAGAGAATCTTGTAGACATCATCAAGAAAATCATGGGGTCTTCATTCACCTTAGACCCATAGAACATTAGCAGGTTCACCATTGTGATGTCCCTCAAGCGAGAATCCATATTACATCGATTTTGTTGCACATGGAATCCAACTTCCCGGTTAGCTTAAGCCGTCATGTCTTGAAATTGAGTATCTACGACTTGAGCTTCAGTAGTTACAGATTTAGCAAATACATAAAAATACATACTTATTTCTCCATTAGTCATTGTCGGAAGAATGTCAGGAGCATGGTGTTGCGGAGGAACTTGATTACCTTGAAGAGGATCTTGGTTGTCTTTAAGAAGATCTCAAACAATCCGACTCTTCCTCCATTCTCTTTGAGGTTTCCCTTCTAGTATTAATCGCCTATAACCTTAATAAATGCATAGAAGGAAAGGAAAAATACAGTTATCACTCTAGAGGAACAACTTTCAAGATTACAAAAGAAACAAAGTTTTCCTAATCATCACATAGACTCTCATACATAAGTGTGGAGAGCTTCACTCCCATTAACAAGACTTTATGTAGATTTGGTTTAGTGAGACATCAATCCTTAGATTACTTTAACCTAATGCTCTGATACCTAGTTTGTCATGACTGAGGAGCATCCCTAGACGTAATCGGTGTCTTCGTTCTTCGGCAAGGACTTGGCTAGTCATCATAACTTATCATAGGTAAAACATTTCGAAGATTAAAAAAATTTATACAATAAGGCATAGATACATCTCTCACATATTATATAAGGAGTATACATATACTCCTTGCATATGAAACTTAAAGAGGCTTCTGATTTAGACAACATAACCAATACATAATATTTAGTCTTATAACAGTTTCTCACATTAAGCCATCTAAAGAGTATCACAACATTAGGAATAACTTATATCAATACAATATGACACATATAGGCTTACTTCAATAGATTCGAAAATTAGAGATGAAACAATCGTCTTTAGATATAACCAATTTGATTAAGATAGAAAGGTGACATCATTGTCAAAACATTGAGGATCTGCAAAAGACTTGGGGAAAAGTCCAGGTTTTCTTGGAAAGAAAACTTGATTACTTTAATGGCCCAAACATATTGTTTTTGGGAAAAGGGATAAAATATGGGTTTGTACAACCACACATAGTATGTATGGAAACATATTCAAGTAAAATCATTGAAATCATTCTTAAACGGACATTTCGTTCAATACCATGCTAAGTCACTTTTAAAAACATTTATGCACATATAAGAGCATGTACAAGTTAATGATCACAATATAACTTAAGACAAGTTCATATCAACACAGGACAAACATTAACATAATTTCATATCAACATAAATATCATCTCATTAGATCATATCAACATAACAACTCTAACATGATGTCACAAAAAAAAATTCATGTACTAGAATTCATAACATCAAAACATATAAGATCCTTACTCACAACCCTTTCCCAAGACTAGAAGTGCAATGACTATGTGAATACCCATAACCTCACATAATAAAGTATACTAAGAAAAGAACCAAAAACAATGTGTACATTTCACATATATTCATATCATGCATTTTCATCATCGTGTACATCAAATTAAACCAACATTATGTTCATTACATATAGTCAATATCATGTAATGTCATCATCATATAAAGTTAACAATTGCATTTCATTCATAAGTACATAAGAACAACCTCCTTGGACTTCCCTCAAGGTCAACTTATGCAATGTCTATGTAGATTCCCATACCCCTACATACTCTAAGTAGAACACCTTAAATCACCCTAGTTAGTGTTCACTTTATTACTTTCATATTACTTTCGAGAAAATCATCTTAATCGACGTGAGACCATGTGAGCTAAACATGGAATCCAATATCATGAAATTCTTCACTGAAAAAAAGAGGTCTACTTGCCATGGTAGAACCAAAACATGAACATAGCATTCTTAGTGGATCCACTAGCTAGTGTTCCTATGGGGGAAACATAGTTAAGGAACAAGGAGATATGTATTGAAACAACTGTATGACCATTAGCATTGGATTCCTCATATTATGAGAAACCATAGGGTGAAACTACCTTCCACATTGGAAGGAAAAACCTCTCATATCTAGTTCACTCGGTGCTCAACTAAAGTCCTCTTTTTAATGTATTTAAGCCTTTCTTTATCATAATACCTTAATATAGGCCATAGAAGACTAACCGCTTGTATATCATGTCATTATCTTGTTAGGTATTGCATGAAAAATTCCTTTAATGCAACCCTTCTTTTGTAATATCAACACATCATAGTCATATCATAGTAAGTCACAAAAGTGATTCATATTAAACCTTGTATCTTCATATCCTTAACATAATCACACAATTAAACATATTCAAGAAATTTAATCAAATCATCATATCATCATCTACTTAATCTAATCACATATAATATTTCAAATGAATACCATTATCAAGAATAATCCATCAATATTGAAGTAAAGAAATCGTGATCATAATGTCTTACCACATAGCCTTCATAAGCCTCTGAAATGATCTTACCATCAATCCATCAATATCCATACACCAATTCACATATTAACATAATATAATAGTAATATATAAAGGAACTAAGTTAGTTGTATCATCACTAATCAATTCTATCTCAATTCATAACCAAGGGTTAGGAGAAAAGTGGTCAATCATGATTTTCATCCATAGAAATGGGTCAAATACTAAGAACTACAAAAATTTCAAAATACTCAATCATAATCTATCAATAATAATCAAATTATACCACCATCAAATAAATTTGAAAGATCATTCACCAAATTGGAAGAAAACCAAACGTTTAGATATTATTGGAAACCAATTATGAAGAGCCTCTTGGGCAAAGAAATCCCAAGAGTGAATACTTTACATACCTTAAGGTTAATAGAAGTTTCATGAATAAAATATTAATTATTGAATGCCTATTGATCCTTGAAGCTTGGTCTTCAATGGAGTCTTTGACTAGAGACAGAAATAAGAGAGAAGCTGGAGAGAATTTGGTTTGGAAAATATGGGGTGTTAAATTAATTTAATGATGATAGTCTTTGTATAGTGCCCCAACTAATTTATTAGCAAATACTTGAACATTAATTAATTAATTAACAAAGTTACTAACTAACCAAACTTAACTAAAATTAGGCAGTCCAATGAGAGTACCAAACGTGAGGGCTCGTCTGCTGTCCATAGACCAATTGATGGCTCATTACTTGCACACTGTTGTTTAATTGAGAGAGTGCATTTTTATTTTTAAAAATTTTATATGTATGGACCTATTATACCATCAATGGTCCGTTGACCCATCTACGACTTGTCTATTGGTCATCGTTTAGCCACTGTAAGTTTTGACAACTTTTGGTCAAGTACATGAGTCCTCTTCAAGGACCCCTAGGGTGGTCCTTGGGGAATCTTACCAAAACATTTTTACACTAAACATACACTAATACATTTTAACACCTTTATAAAAAATTTCATTAAATTTCGACTCCTAAAAAACCTTAAAATATTTTAAGGCACACTAGCTCACATTTCACAATTCTTCGAACATCATGGTCGTTTCCTGATGTTTTGACTCTAACACTTCCTAATTAGTTTATAAATATTATTTCAGGCTTAGAAACAGTTTTTCATGTATAATTTCATCATGTGAGGCTCTATAATAATTAATGGACTAATTGAGTGTTACAGTAGATCTCACATATGTATGCCCGCACACACATGTTTATATGAATGGTACAATTATGTGAAAGGACATTCTCACATCATAATGGTTCTATGATGAAAGGGAATTCTCATATTAGAAATCTTTGAGCAATATGATTTATGAAGAGAAAGCTCATAAAGCCTTCATTATGAAGATATGTACTAAAGGCTTGAAAATCTTAAAAAATGGAGTTTAATGTTAGCACCGAGTGAACATAAAAAATGATAGTGGGGAATTAAAATTTAGTAATTTTGGCTTCCCATAAGAAAACCTTCACGTTTATAAAGTCCAGGTTCCCCACATAGATGTTGTCTCATGAGATGGAAACCTCCACATTTAGCAAGTCAACATTTCTAGTACCAATCTTCTTGCTGCATAACTAATTGTCTCCATAGGTTTTATCTTAATGGATCCACTAGAATAGTTATTATGTATGAAGTTCGTACCTTGACAAGTAGTACACTCTCTTTTTGATATGGGAGTAGAACACCGAATTCCATGTACCTCACACAGTCTATGTCGATTATTGCTATGTCTCCCAAAAGTTATGAAATGAACTAAGATAAGAATATGGACTCTAATCATAACTCTTCGAGGAGGTTACTTAGTACAAGTAGGAATATGGACCCTACTCATGCATTGCACTAGTAAACGACAAGAAAGGATAATAATAGTACTTTTATAATATGAAGACTAATGTTACGTATGAATTGTATGAATGCATGTTAAAGTAACTATGCTATGTCAAGACATGAAATATGGTTATGCATATAAGTTACTCTTATGATATCTAGATGAGTATTACTTAATATAGCTGGGGTTTGGGACTCTATGTGTACATTGCACAAGTATGTTAGTGAAGGGTTTTTGAGGGTGGTTTATCTATGATATTAACTAAATAAGTTATGACTAGGGTTGTATTTAAGGAATGAGTACTTATATGATGCTATGAATTATGTGGCCTTATGTGTAATGATAAATGTAGGTGTTATGACTTGTTGAGCAACTTATCCCTAGTCTAGGGTGACTTCTTAGGAATACTTTGTGTAAGTAGTATTAGTAGATGCTACCTACACATCGCACTAGTGTGGATTCGGGGTTGTATTAGGTGATGGTTATTATGTGAACCTTATGTATAGTGACGCGCTTATGACTTTATGAATATATGTGGTTATGTGATACTCTCAAATTGCACCTCCCTAAAGAAGTATAATCGGTCGTATCAAGTAACGACCCCAAGTATTAGGTTGGGGTCGATCCCACGAGAAAAGTGTTTTAGACTTAAGTTCAATGTACAATTACTTCTATTTAGTCAAGTTCTTTCCAAAAAAACAAGCAATTAAAGGTTTTTTTTTAAAACAATCTACTTTAATATTTCTATGTAAAACAAATAACAGGAGGAAAGATTTAGTTTTGATCAAGTTTTGATAGAAACTAAGGTGTATGTATTCCCCATAGGTTCATAATGTTGTATTCCTTGCGTTAACAATTCTTACATAGTATTTTGGATGCAAAGTGATAAGTTAGGTATCTCTAATTCCTTTGTCTGGTATTTAGAGAATTTCACCCCATACCTTGGTACGCAACGTGTGTATAAGCTACTAACCCTTACCTTTACTTCATATTAACCATCATATTCAATGCATGACTTAGTTATTACTTCGCACCAATTTAAACTAGCGTATTAGATAGCATCCAACTAAATCTATGTTAATAATTCTTTTCTTATTAACTACCTCCTTGGTCCAACAAGTAGCAACAAGGCGAGTTCTAACGCATTAACTCATTAAAAAGACATCTAACAGTAACAATTATAACTACATGTATTAGCTTATTTGAGAATTATTATAAAGCTAGGGTTACTTTGTTAAGCACCCATGGTTCCAACAACCCTAGATGTAGATTGAGTTACCCATGCATATAAGAAAATAATTAATAGTCGTTAAACAGTATCACATGAACTTACTTTGACAATCCAACTAAAATCTAGAAAACCCACTTGAAATAACAAGATAAACTTGAAAACCAAATCAAAAAATTGAATTAATGATCAGGTTACAAAACCCAATCTCCAAACACAAACTAAAACAAAACTAACAATTTCTAACCCCAATAACAAGGTTTTAAACTTACACAAAATATTATCCAAAATTAAAAGGAATTAAAATAACGAAAGTTGTCCAAAAATGTGGCTGTAATAAATGACCCCCATAGACGTACCGTCGATAAAATGATAGACTGTCGACTGCCTCTGCCAGTCAAGATTTAAAATCATTTTTCATCCTTCAGATGGCATCCTCTCTGGATCAATCGATGGACCAACATCACAGACCGTTGATGAGTCTATGATTCGTCGAGGCCTTCCATTGCTCCATCCGTAGAATTTTTCCAACTTTGAGTACTAGGACTCTCTCTGATCTCATTGACGGTTAAACAGGATAATCTGACTGACGGACCATCGATCCTCTCGGTAGTGCCACACTTAGTCAGATTTCCTTGATTTTTTCCTTTAGACATAACATCAACCAATGGTCACCTTCTACGGACCGTCGATCAACCGATGGACCATAAATGGCCTTCGTGGGTCGCTTATGCACTTTATTTAAGGTGCCTTATGCATTTTATTTCTAGACTTCTCTCATAAAAACAAACACAAATACATATTGAAACTACTATAAAAAGGCTCTATACATACACAACTCTTATGGGAAAACCATTGAAAATAGCGTTAAACCACGATACATCAACACCCTCAACTTAAATTCATTGTTTGACCTCAAGTGAGGCACTATGACTCAAAAGAACACTTTGTACAAAAGTATACTCTTTTAAGCTATCGCAATCACATGTTGTTCAATCCCAATTTTTTTTCTTTAGTGCATGCTTAATCTCATTAGTTTTGACAAGCTAACTCATGTGGATAAGACCATTACACTGACTCACCAAGCACCAATACCTCTACTATTTTGCCTCTCACCAAGCTCTCGACTTTCCCATTTTCAACTACTGTCCTCACTTCAAAAGAAATCCTCATTTTAACACAATAATTTTGACTTTGGTACAACAATCTCTATTCAACACTCTTGTTCAAAAACAAAGTCATCTATAGCTAGTTCTTGTCACCATAGGCTTACCCTTATATTCACTGCTTAAGTTAACCACATTAGACTTCAAGGATCACAATATTACTTTCTTGTCTTCTAACGTAGTTTGAAGGTAAGGTATGGTTCATATAGGTACATTTAGTGACTTTTTGCCCTCCATTATGGTACGGCCAATTTTCATTTCTCATTCATTGTCTTTTATGCCCTAGTTTTCTCTTCTTTTCATCTTTGTCTTGCTATTCCTTTTCTTCTTTGTGAATATGACTCTTTCCTATTTTTGTTAAATTTAATTTTTTTCACTACTTTTTCCATTTAAACTAATTCATTTTTTAAATTTATTTTCAATTAATAATTTTACCGAGTCACATCTTTTGCTCTGTTACTCTTTTATTTTCCACATCAACTCTTTTGATACACAATTCAAGTCATCACTCATAATAGCCACTCTCAATTTATGGTTTTACCATGGGTTGAGGTAAATATTACTCAAGGTTGGGTCAGGTTGAAGATGAGGTTAGTTTATGTATTAGCCACTCTCAACTTAGGATTTTGGCCTAAGTGGAGTTGAACATTTCCAAGGAGGGACAAGAGCCAACACATTAAACCCATGGAAGGTGAGTTGGTTAAAAAAAGACTATTACAGACTCAACAGATTTGGATTAAAAGGTATAAAACTTTCATTTGGTTCATTTAATTTAGGCTAGATGCTTGCTAATTCGATCAAGGTCGTATGATCCTTTCCTAGTGGTCTAACACAGAATCCTTTTGCAGGACCAACTAGGCAAGTTCTAGCTCTGTACCAACTGTTGAACACTCAAACTCATCACACACTCTTGACACTTTATTTCCCTATCAGAATATCAAATTTCCCAATTTAGGTGTTAGTTTGAAGGTCATGCAGTGGGTTCCTGTCTATGTCATGATTAGAGCCAACACATTAAACTTATCTTCACCTATTTATGCAAGAATTTTTTTAGGACGGGATATCATTCATACTTAGCCTTCATGCTCCATTTTTTGTTCTTTAGTACTTTGTAAAAGTTACGACAAGCCACTTCAACAACTAAGTTATCAATCTCTTAGGGAAAAACAACACACACAAGAAAACTCCAAAGAGAGGATCGTGAGTTGGGATACTAAGACATCACCCTAACACTCACTTTCCATTTACCCCACCCCCCAAAAAATAGCATTCAATTATCCCCAATGCATCAAAAGAAATACAAGTACATGGTGGTAGGTGAAAAAAACTAGCTAGCGCCAGCTATCAACATGTAGGCGAGTAAGGTTTTCGGAAACCCGCAACATCACTAGGATGGCCACCCTTATTGGTTCCCACAACAATATTTGTACCATCAGTGGTGCTCCTCTTCTTGGTTTATGGTAAGGAAGTAGAAGCCCCAGCAGCTAAATCTCGAGCCCTCATCTGACGGGTCTCCTCATCAATCAAAGAGGCTCTCCTCGCAGCCTGAAGGTCCATCACGAATGTCCTCTCCCTAGTAGTACGGATCAAACGGTTCCTCTTGACATGACCACGTGGCTCAGGTGGCAGATCAGTAGGGGCTATAAAAGTGCAGCAAGAACAGTGTTCTCCGCTAGCAAGAATAATGTAGTCTCACGCTAAGTCCCCCTAATCTCTATATGTTTTCTATATCTGCCCACAAACATTCCACAACCACCTGAAGAGTAGTAAAGGCAATGGTGGGGGTTGGGTTTGAAAGAACCCATAGCTCAAATACATCAAGGTGCTGGTGAACTTCCTGAATCTTCTTCTCTGTCTCCTTGGCCACCATCTTCTCAATTCATTCCTCAGCCTTGGCGATGGACTTTAGCATCCAAGTATGTATATGATGTAGTAGGGTGGTTATTAAGGCCTCTACTTTATGGACCCTCGTCAATGGGGCTAGTGCCGTGGATGGTACGGTAGACAGGAGAAAATGGGTGATCTACTATTGGCATAGGCGGACTCTGTCGGGGTGGTGTCAACGCGCCCTGAAGTGGCAAGACCAGACCCTTGGGCTAACTCTACCATGTCCTCAAAGTTCTCACTCAATGGCTGGAACTCAACTATGCACCCTCTCTGTGGTGCTGCAACATTTGCCTCATCCCTGATGAGACCTATGTCAATTGTGCAACTCGGTTTGCGGAGTGTACCAAATTTCCAAATAGGCACTCTACCATCCGTGCATGGATGGAAGATCAGACATATGAATGGGTAAATAATGGAGGACTTGAATGCCTTCCCATGATTCACCATGATCAACGGCTTCATAAAGTCGATCTCCAAATCTGCCACAAAGGCCGCTACCATTACGTTATATCATAAGTAACAATATATTTGATGTTGTCTTAGATAGACGGTGGTGAAATAACAAGCCAAAGAACTTTGATATGAAAGTGAGGTCCATGTTTTTTATCAGTCCTCTTGGATCCAACACCCAGTCTGCACCCTCACCGTCTATGGATAGATGTTGAGCAAGCCACCTCTTACCGTGCTCTCTATGCTCCACGATCATATGAAATTAGCCACTTTTGACAATCTCCCACCTGTAGTAAAACTTCAAAGTCAACGGGGCCCAAGTAATATTAGTAGAGGTGTCATACATAAAATGACGGATGGGGACCGAAGAAATATCAACCCATCTGCCCCGAACCAGCAATATGGTGGGCGGATCTTGTTTGGCGAGTCTCGCTCGCCTATTCAGAGAACCTCTGAGACTCGCAATATAGCAGGCATAGAATTTTCGAACAATCTCCTCTCTATACATCTCCAGACTCCTAGCCATCCACTATATCCTATGGGGGGTTAACACTTTTTGCACATCAGCAACTTTGTGAAGACACACTGTAAGAACTCTACGCTCGACTGTCTCCAACCGGTTCATAACCCCATTGTCCTGTTGCACCTTGGCATCCCTGTAGATCATATATTGACCATCTAGGCACCACCGGTTTGGTTTCCTCTCAGCCGGTGCAGGGACATCTGCTTGTGATGCACTTTGGGCTAGAAGCTTCATCATACGAGGCTTGGTGGGCAGGTTCCTCTGATTTAATTGCTCCTCGTGATATGAAATAGGAGGCAGTGGCCTCATTCGACCCCAAAGAGTGGTCATACACTTATCCTAATGCATCTACAGATCCAGATGCACCTTCAGAGCCCGAGACAGACCTTGACGTAGTGCCAGTTAGTGTGTGATGCTCATCAGACTGAGAGGTAGTGACTATGAAAAAATCCACCTTCTAGGGGGTACCCCGAGTGGCTCGTGCAACTAGTTTAGGGGTGCTGATGCTTGTAGGGACATACTTGGGATCCATCTCATCGTCGGAAGTGCCTATCATCAAACGGGATGGTGCCACGGACATAAACTAGCCCTTGTAATAAATGATGTTCGGTATGAGGGCCATATGTACTTGTTAAGAAATTGTTATTCTCATATGAATCATACTACACATTAGAAACAACCAAAAAAAAAAAGAATAAACAAAAAACACAATCTTGTTCAGACCTGCACTATTGGTTTAGGGGCACTATTGAAAGATTGTCGATGAATCGACATACAATTTATAAGTTCCATCGTTGGACACATAGGATCTATTTAGCTTACTTACTTCTTAAGACCTCTAATTTATAGATGACAAATATGCAAAACGGACTATTGATTAATCGACGAACCGTAGTCCATTTTTGTCATCTACCACTTAGAGTAACATTTAAATCAATCACAATAGGGTCTCTGAACGAAACAACGAACTTGCAAAATGACCCGTCGATCAATCGATGGACCATTTCCCACTTTCATCGTCTCAAACTTTAAAAAAATAAATATGGTTCGATCGGCGGCCCGATGGTCCGTCGATGTGGTCTTGTCTTGTTGACCTTAGGGAGTTTAAGGTCTTGTTTCCAATTCCCTATTTTGACACCTTTGAAGACCCACACAAGTGTACTTAACACATAACAACAATCAAAATACACTTTATTCATTCTTAGGATCTCGATTTCACAAGATTTGTGTTTTAATCCATCGATGCTACAAAACCCTAAGTCAAAAAATTATCATTGCATTAAAAATAACATTTAAAGAAGATTACAACTTAACCCAACAACTTTATATCAATCCAAGGGACATTTCACACATGTTTCAACAACCAAAAGCACATAATTATAGTCCTTAAGCGAAAAACCACTTGCTTATTTTCATTTCCAATAGTGTATTAACTTCAATTCATAAAGCAAAGGGAATAAAATACCAGAAGTGTAGTGGAGTGATTGGGGGAGTGATCCTTGCAAGACCTTACGTGCCCGACTTGACCACCTACTAGACAAATCAACGGGAACAATTGGGTATTTTTGTGAATTTTTGGAAGAAGAGGGTTTTGGGAATTTCGGAGATTTAGGAAGTTTGAGAGAATGTATATATTATGGAATGAAAAGATGTTATGTTTTTGAAAAATAAAGGAAATAAGGGAGGACAAACGGTTGGGAGTGAATTTTAAAATATTTTGTAGGTTAATAAGTGGTTTTAACTTTTAATATTATCGGTAGGGTAGGGTAAGTGGAACTTTGGACCGACGAAATCCCATTGACAGTCCGTAAGTTAGTCGACAAACTGTCAACTAAACCATCAAATGCAACAAGACTTAGAAAAATTTTGATACATATCTGGTATCTAAGGGAACCATCGACCATCCGTCGATTGAACGACATCCCGTGGATGGGGTCTGTAGATTAGTGCACCAGACTATTTTCTGCAGAATTTTGGATTTGGTCTCTACACATGTAACACCCATTAAGCTATTCATTTTGCATTTTTCTAGACTCTTTTGCAACACGGATTCTAAAATAATATATTGGCAACACACAAAAAAAAGTTGAGGATGTGCAAAACAAAACGAACCAAGAAAAAATTGTTCTTATGAATCCAACAAACAAAATAGAAACCTATCATTGGGTAGACGATACAAATTGGGTTGCCTCCCATGAAGAACTTTATTTAACTTAGCGTCTCGATGCAACATCCTTGATTACTCTGACTTTATCAAGGTGATATGTCTCAAAAATTTCATGGACACTCTCTGCATGCCCTATGTAAATCTTTATCCTTTGCCCGTTGACGGTGAACTTTTCACCCTTCTTACTCTCCAAGTCAATCGCTCCATATGGAAACACTTTAGTGATAAGGAATGATACCATCCAAGTGGATTGAGTTTACCGTGAAAGAAGCGTAGCCTATAGTTGAATAGAAGTACCAAGTCCCAAACTACAAATTCTCTCTTTTCAATCTTTTTTTCATGGTGCTTAATCATATTTTCTTTTTAAATGGTTGAACTTTCATACACTTTAACGAAAATCATCAAGCTCATTTACCCCATTATGTATCCGATCCACCGCTATATTCCAATCTATTTCTATTTATTCATAGCCCACATGGCTTTGTGATCTAACTCGACTAGAAATTGACAAGCCTTACCATGCACAAGTTTTTATGAGGACATACCTATGGGAGTCTTATCTGTAGTTCGTAGGCCTAAAGAGCGTGGAAAGGCCTCCTTGACCAATCTGTTCTATTAGCATTCACAATTTTTAACAGAATTTGCTTGATTTCTTGATTTGATACCTCTACTTTCCCAATTGTCTAGGGACGATAATAAGTGGACACATTATGACGAATCCCATATTTTGCAAATAGCCCTTTGAAAAATCTATTTGCAAAATTGAGATCCTCCATCACCAATAATGGCCCTAAGTGTGCCATAACTTGAGAAGTTGATATTTTTCAAGAATGAGGTGACACTCTTCCCTTCATTGTTAGAAAGAACTATAGCTTCCACACAGTTTAACACATAGTTCGCCGCCACGAATATATAGTTCATCCCTTGAGAGTTCACAAACGCACGTGTAAAATCAATATGCCAAACATCAGATAACTCAATAACCACAATATAATTTAGAGGGAGCTCTTGCCTATTCAAAATTCCTCCATCTCTTTGGCACTTATCACATGACTTGGACAACTCATGAGCATCTTAGTGAATGATTAGCACATAGTACCCATACAACAAAATCTTTTTGGCATTCCGGATCACACTATGGTTCCCACCCACAGGCGACGTGTGATATGCCTCCAGCAGATTTATCATGATAATTTCAAGCACACAACGGCAAATAAGCCCATTGCCACAACTCCGGTATGATTAAGGCTCATCCCAAAAGAACTTTTTCACATCATGTATATACTTCTTCCTCTGATTGAAGGACAAGTCTAATATGTCTATATCACTAGCCATATAATTTGCAAAATCGCCAAACCAAAGAGTCATATCATGAAAAGCCGCCACTACATGCTCATCAGGGAAGGCATCATTAATTTTGCTCTTTTCACCCAATTCACGCATAGCCTCATCCTCGGACCTAGACAAGTGATCGGCAACTTGATTTTAAGTCCATTTTATATATTTTACTTCAAAATTAAACTTTTGGAATAATAATACCCATCTAATCAAGTGGGTTGGCATCCTTTTTTGCGATCAATTCCCTCAAAGCAGAGTGGTCAATATGTACTATGACCCTCGTACCAAACAAGAAGAAATAAAATTTCTCGAATGCAAATACTACCACAACAAGCTCTTTTTTAGTCACACTATAGTTCTTTGGGCTTCATTTAGAGCCTTACTTGCATAATAAATGGCGTGAAGAATTTTATCCCTTCAGTATCTCAATACCATGCCAAGAGCAACCCAACTAGCAACACACTTCACCTCAAATGGTTCACTCCAATCTGAGGAAATAATAATCTGTGTGGACACAATTTTCACCTTTAACTCTCCAAATTCTTTCATATAGGATTTATCAAAAAAAAAATTACATTCCCTCTCCACTAATTTGCACAGAGGATGTGTAAATTTTTAGAAATCCTAAAAAACCACCAGTAAAAGACTACATGTCTTAGAAATCTTCTCACACCTTCCACTTAGATGGGTGGGGGAAGCCTCTATAACTTCAAGTTTTGGTCGATGAGCCTCTATCCCCTTCTCTGAGATGTGATGTTCAAATTGTATACCTTGTTTCATCATAAAGTGACCTTTTTTCCAATTAAGCATAAGATTTCAATCTTCACTTCTTTTCAGAATCTCGGCTAAGTGATCAAACACCCATCCAAGGAGTCTCCAATAACCAAAAAATCATCCATGAACACCTTACTAGTGTCCTTTACCATTTTAGGGAATATTGACGTCATACATCGCTGGAAGGTGGGCGGTGTATTACATTACCCAAAAGGTATCCTCTTGAAGGGGAACGTCCAATCATGGCAAGTAAAAGTGGTCTTCTCCTGATTCTCGGGGCAATAGAGATTTTATTGTACCCTAAATAGCCATCAAGAAAATAGTACCATCATTTTCGTTCAAGTCTATCTAACATCTGGTCCATAAAGGACATAGGAAAATTATCCTTCTCACTCCATGCATTCAACTTCTATTAATCCATACAAACTCTCTATCAAGTCACCGGCGTCATTGGAACAAGCTCGTTCCTCTCATTAGGTACTATGGTCATTCCCCCCCTTTTGGCATACACTTAATAGGGCATACCAAACTACTATCTTGAAATAGGATATACCACTCCGGCATCTAACTACTTAATGATCTCCTTCTTTACTACTTCTTGCATAGGTGGATTCTACCGTCTTTGGTGCTCAATACATAGCTTGTGATTGGGCATGAGTAAGATTTTTTGTGAAAAGATACTGTGAGGGATCCCAATAATGTCTACAATAGTCCAGCCAATAGCTCATTTGAACCTCTTTAGAAACCCCACCAGACACTTTACTAGTATTGCATTCAAATCCGATGCAATGATTACCAGCAAATTGTCATCTCTCCCCACGAATAAATACCTCATATGAGGTGGTACAACCTTAAGCTCTAATTTTTTAGCCTCCTCAATAGATGGTCTCGCTGGTGGAGACTCGGGATATTTTATATCTAACTCTTATTTCTTTTGAATGGACCGATATTTATTCCATTCAAGTTCCGCAACAAAAGATACATACTCTTCAGTACCATCACTTGAAAAATTCATGATTACTTCCGCTAGAGCCTCGACATCTAGGCATTATTCGATTTTTACCTTATACATACACTCAACCAAATAGGATATAGTAGATACGGTTTGGAGCTTATCACTCTGCTTCATGGACCTACAAATTTTGAATGTTGCTTCTTCAATGTTCAACCTAAACTTCATATACCCTTTCTCCTTATACATCAAAGCATGACCACAGGCAATGAAAGGCCTCTAAAAAATAATAGGAACCTCTAAGTCCATCTCACATTCAAGAATTAGAAAATAGGCCAAAAACATAAACGATTCAACTTTCACGAGCACATCATGGACTATTCCAATGGGTTTCTTCACTGTTCGATTGGCCATAAATAATCGCATTGCAGTATGCTTTGGGTCACCTAAAGCAAATTTATTATCAATGGAAAGAGGCATGACGTTTATGCTTGAATCTAGATCACTAGTGCATTAGAAAAGTGTAATAATCTTATTGTACATGGAATAGTTAAAGCGCCCAGATCTTCCTTTTTCTACTCAAGAGACCTTGTAGAAATAAAACTACACTCATGCATTTGGTCACCATCCTCAAAACTTACCAATCTCTTCTTTGTAACCATGTCCTTCATGAATTTAGGATAAACGGGAATTTGTTCTAGAACATTTATCAAAGGGACATTGATGGAAAGTTATTTCAACATAGTGATAAAACGCCTGTATTTACCATCCTCATTCTTCTGCACTAATATTTGAGGGAATGGGGTGGAGATCTAGTAATGGGAATCACTCTCTCATGCACCTCTGCTTCTTTCGTTGTCTTGTTCGCAAATTCTCCACTAGTTTCCACCCCCTCTTGGACTCTTATCCTCTCATCTTCCACCATAGACGGCATAGGTGGATCAATAGTTTTCTTACCTCATTGAGTAGTGCCTGACATGCAATGTTCATAATTTCTAGGATTTTTATGGTATTTCTAGGAAGAGAACCTGGTTGGCATTGGTTAATAGTAGTGGATAATTTGTCCATTTGTAACTCAAGATGCTTATCAAGACTACATGTGCATCCACCTTTTGCCCAAGGTTTCCGAAATCACTTCTAAATTCCTTTGCATGCTCATAAATAGAATCACACCTCCTCATCATCTTATGTAACATATCCTCAACTCTCAGCATACTACTTTCACCATACCGAGGAGAAAAATCCCAATCTTGAGGTGGAACATAGGGCCAAATCCTATCATTTATGTTATCATATCAACTTAGGTAGAAGTTGTTATCCCAGTTGTAGTTTCAATCTTGAACATTCTACCCCTCCTTATGGAAGTTGCCATAGTTTTACCTTGATTTCTTTACCTTGATGTCAATTTCACAGATTGGATCTTTGGTGTTTTGTCAGAAACCCTTATGAGTATCCTTTTCGTAGTTGTGCTCACCCTCTGGCGGTGGTGGGCTAGTCAAGTAATTCACCACATTTACATTCTCTGCACCCCAGTGACATATTTCAATACCAGCCAAAGCTCAGTTTCCATTTGAGCCATCTCTTCACAAATCTCATCTATCGTCGGATTGTGTTGCTTGAACTATAAAGGTGTTTCTCCAAGTGTCTGGATTTATAGAACTCCAAGCCTTATTATTGAGACATATTTTCTCAAACTTCTATGCGATCTCAGCATAAGTACACTCGTCATAAGAACCCCTTGCTATAGTATCGAGTATTGCTTTATTGTTATCATCTTGACCCCGATAGAAGTACTTTTTAAATGACTCATCATCAACACTGGTTTGGGACACTCCTTACAAACGCACTAAACCTATCCCAAGAGATACTTAATGAATCTACCGGCAATGCCACAAAGTTGTTAACCTTATCATTGTTGGTAAGCTTCATGGACACTTGATAGTACTTAAATAGTAATACATCTCTCAACTTATCCAAAGTGTAGATTGAATTATAAGGTAGCTCAGTAAAGCATATAGCTGCATCTCCCGGCAATGATAGAGGAAACACCCGCAACCCGATGACATTTATATCTAAGTCTGGTCTCCTCATACAACTTTTGCACACAAACCCCAATTTGGCTATGTGGGTATGGGTATCCTCTGATGGTAGCCCTAGAAACAAAGCCCTCGCAGTGGGTATCGGCATCAAATTGCAAGTTACCATAAACGTGTGCCCATGGGGTAGAGGAGGTAGGACTAGAGGTCCATCAGAATCAGTAATGTTGACATTACCCCTATAGAACTCTTGAGGGCATGGCACAAAAGGTTGCATCCTCATAGAATTATCAACCCACACATAGTGCATTGTTGTACTAACTCCATTATTCCTTACTTTTTACACAAAGTGTAGGTTATGTTTTCTTAAAGGATGTCTCTATGAATTGAGGAGCTTGATAGGTCATTGCCAAGCTCAAGGAAAGGAACCCTTAAGTCTAAGGATGTCCTATGTCTTGTTTAGTGTAAAGTTATGCATAAGATAACTTACGTATTATGTTATAAGTGCCGTGTCACTAAGATACTCTAATGATGTTGAATCTAGGATGGAAAAAAGATACTAGACTCTTTAACTATATATTATGATATTTTATATATAATGAAAGTGATGTTCTAGCATATGATGTGCTAAGAAAAATTTAAATTTTCCGCTAAATTTACCCATGACAAGGCCACGAATGATAATTATGGGTCTGTCTAAGACCTTCGAGAGGTCATGTACGCCATGTTACTTCTAATTGGTGCTCCCCAGATGTAAAAGGTCTAGGACAAATTTTAACCGCCTCATTCATCCTTTGATCAACCTTAACTTCTTCACTAGAGATGATATGACCAAGGAACTCCACCGACCTCAACCAAAATTGACATTTGCTATACTTGGGAAATAGTTTATTTTAATTAAGTATTTGGATCACTACTCAGAAATGGTCCATGTGCTTACCTCATTTTTCGAATATGCCAAGAAGTTGTAAATAAAGACAATGGTTAACTTCGAAACACTCTATTTATGAGGTCCATAAACACTGTCGAGGCATCAGTGAGACCAAAGGACATTACTTGAAAAACATAGTTACCATATCTAGTCCAAAATGCCATTTTTTATATACTCACATGTCAGCCTAAGTTGAATATAAATCAATCTCAAGTCAATCTTAGAAAAGTAGTTTTCCCCTTGGAGTTGTTCAAACAAGTCGTGAATACGAGGGAGAGGATACTTTTTTTGAATAGTGACTTTATTGAGTTGGCGATTATAATGACACATTCTAAGGGACTCATACTTATTCTTCACAAAAAACACAAGAGCACCGCATGGAGAAATACTAGGTCTAATTAAGCCTTTGTGTAGTAAGTCTTTGAGTTGGGACTTCAACTCTTTCAATTTTTATAGAACCACCAATAAGGAGGAACTGAAATGGGGTTGGTATGCGGTAGCAAGTCATTACAAAAATTTCCCACTATGGAGGAATTCAAGGAAGATCATTAGGAAGGACCTCCGGAAATTCCCTCACAACGGTTTCAAGGAAGATCATTAGGGAAGACCTCTAAATCTATGACTTTTACAATATGGTATAAGCACCCTTTAGATATCATCTTCAAGCCTTTAGACAAGAAATGTACAACCTCTAGGAATAGAATTACCCCCCTTCCATCATTTGTAAAATTGGACTTGACAATTTTGTTCTATAATCAATGGAACCAAAACAATCATGCAATTAATACATCCCCAAAATGACATATAGGGCAATTTTATGGGACAATTTCAATATACCCTCTTTGCAACCATAGAATAACCTACTGGGGTAGTTACCATAAAAGGCTCATTTAGGACACAGGGCAAAATATGAAACTTCCTAGATATCAAGGGAGTAACAAAAGGATAATGTAGCACCCAGATTAACAAAAATAGAAACATCAATAGAGAAAACATGCAACATACCGGTCACCACATTGGGAGAGATCTCTTGTTCACCCCTTGAGTGAAGTGAATAAAAGTGATTGTTCTTTGAGCATCCACATTAGAACTACTAGGTTGACATTTTCCATTACTGTTGTCTTGCCCATTTATATAAGTGCAATATCTAACATTGTGGCCACTCTTGACACATCCAAAGCAATTGTACGTTCAAACAAGGCATTCACCATAATGTTTCATACAACACTTTCAACAAGTTGGTTTCTTACTTAGTGAATGAGTACCTTTTCCTTTTTTATACTTAGGGTTAGACACCCTATCATCACTAAACTTGGGAAATTTTTAAGGAACTTTATTCGAGAACCTCTTCTTGAATCTAGACTTGTCTTGAATTTCCAACCTCCCCTTTGAAGAACCACTATCATAGGACTTACACCTCTTTTCCTCTCTTTATTACTCCTTAGCCTACTCTATTCCACTTGTTGAGCATGAAACATGAGACAAGACATATTCATATTATCATGTAGCATAGGCGAAAGACATTCTTCTACTAAGGCATTGGACATCCCCATAAGAAAATGACTCATCATATCCCTTGGGTTTGAAAACAAGGATGGAGCATACATGGAGAACTTAGTAAACTTCAAGGAGTAGTAAAATACACTCATACCTCCTTGACAAAGGTTGATGAATTCTTCCACCTTAGATTCCATCATCTGTCTAGGAAAGAAACTATCAAGGAAATCCCTATTAAATATTTCCAAAGTCACCAGCAGAAAACTTAGCACTCTATTATCTCTCCATCGTATGTACCTAGAATGGGACACATCTTTGAGTTGATAGGCTGCATACTTGGACTTCTCTTATAGAGTCACAACCATAGAAAATAGGATCTTATAGACCTCATCAAGGAAGTCTTGAGGGTCTTCATCCAATTTTCACCCAATGAAAATGGGTTGATTAATTCTAGTAAAGTCACTCAAACGAGATGACATAGTGCTAGAATGATGGGGAACCCAGGTCCAACCTCCCTATTCACTTGTGCTGTCATGGCTTTGACTTGAGAAGTGATGACATTATCTTTTAAAGTCATGGCTTAAACCAAATTAAGAAAAGCCTCTCTTGTCTCTCCATAGGTTATTTGTGGAGGAAAAACTCGAAATTGATCACTCATAGCAACTTTTTCAAATTGAGGGGCTTGATTATCTTGTGAAGGAGCTTGGCTGTCATGAGACCCTACATTAGCAATCCCTTTTCTAAGTCATTTGTGTCGCTGCACTTTGAGTATTCATACCTATAACCACAACAAAAGGTTTAGGTGAAAGAATATAATATACGACTCTAGAGACACAACATAGTAGTACAAAAAGATGAGGATTTCTGAAGAAGCACATAGTCTCTAATTCATAATTGTGAGACGCTTCAGAATTATGCATTACAATCTACATAGATGAGGTTTAATGAGACAACAACACTATAGATATTCAATATCATGGCTTTGACACAAAGTTTGTCACATTCGGAAAGTACACCATAGATGTAACCGTAGTCGGCGTCTTCGAAGAGGACTAAGACTAGCCACTTAGCATTCATCAGTACATTTCATAGTCTAAAAAGTGTGGAAAATTAAAAAATTTCATCCAACTTAACATTATGATCTTTTTTACATTGACCTTTCACATACACATAATATAAACATAGCGAGCTTACTTACACTCGTTGTATAAGAATATTACATAGTCTTCTACTTTTTTCAACATATATATAAAATACATAATGTAGTCTGAAAAGGGATGTCTAATATTAAACCATCTAAACGGAATAGAAAAGTGTGGGTATATCCCTTACACCAATGTATATATGCCATTTATGGCTTACAAAAATATCTAGAAATAGCAAGAGTGAAATGATTATCTTTAGATTATAGCAATGTAAAAAGGTAGAGTCAAAGAAAGGCATCATCATCAGAACTTGAGGACATACCTACACTTGGAGAAAACATACAAGCCTTCCTTTAAAATTGGTCACGAACCCTTCAACGACCGAAAAGCAAATGTTTAGGAAAAAGGGAGAAAGAGGGTTTAGCACATAACTTGTACTATGCATGGAAAAATATGCATACATAACGTAGAAATCATTCTAAAAAGTTACATTTGTTAAAAGCATGCCAAGTTACTTTGAAAAGACTTATGCACAATCAATAACAGATATCTTACAACAACTACCTCTTCATTGAGAAACTCACATATTCAACACAAGACCAACAACATAAAGTATAACCAAGTCAACATAATAATAGCATTCTAGAACAATAGCCAACCCAACTCCTACATCATCTTATACCAAAAAAGCATCTATTAGAGTGTATGTAAAAATAAAACAAAAAAGATCTTTAATCATAACCTCCATCAAATATACAAGTTCAATGACCAATTAAATACCCATAACCTTAATCAACCAAGCAAACCAAATAAAGGATTACAAGTCATGCCTAACATCATATAACATAACATTAAGTGATTAACATGTCCATACATGAAACAAACATCTTATAGTATGATAAACACATAAAGTTAACATATGCACTTCATTTACTTTATATGAGTATAAGAATATCCTCTCATGATTTTCTTCAAGGCCAATAGTGCAATGAATAGATAGATTCCTAGACAACTACCTACACTAATTCAAACCCCTTAACTCATCCTAGTTAGAGTTCACTTTAATACGTTATTTTACTTTCGGGAACACTTGCCTTAACCGATATACACCACAAGAGATAAATGTGGAATCCGGTGTCATAAAAACCTACATAGAAAGAAGGTGGAATACTTGCAAAGGTAGTACCAAGACATGAACATAGCATTCTAGGTGGATCCACTAGCTAGTGTACCTATGGGGGCAACATAGTTCAATAACTAGGAGATATACTTGGGACCTCTTCAGTCTACATTCATTATGGTGTCCAATCTCATGAGTACAATAATGAACCTAACTTACTTATGTGGGAAGGGACACTTGTCACTATGTGTTCATTTGCTGTTAAGCTAGAGTCCCTTTTGAAATGTCATTCTTTAACAATCATAACTTAGTTTAGGTCATAGGTACCTACTTTTATTGTCATGGTCATAATATTCATAGTAATTACATAAGAACACCTTTCATTAGAACACACATATGTAAGATTCGCACATTAACATCATAATATCAAAGTAAGGGACATTGGTACTTCATAACCAACCTTATATCATTACATCTTAAAAATAATCCCACTATAACATAAGAAAGATATCTCAATTGAATCATCACACCACACCAAATTAACCCAATTATAAGACATAATTCAATTAAACTTCATCACCAAGTACAAGCCATCATAATTGAAGTAAAGGTTTAGGATATCAAGACTTACCCAATCTCCTTCAAGAGTCATCATCATAGTCTTACCATCAACAAAATCAAGTAAATAAAATAATAGGTTTAATTATGTCAATTAATATAATGATGTCAATTGTATCACTACAACTCAATTCAGCACTTGTTTATAACCTAGGGTTAGGGACTTGGGTCAAGTTCATGATCTATTCCACAGACTAGGTTATATAATCAAGAGATAGAATATTTAAATCATAATAATTCATAATATAAAAAAAATAATCCAAATAAAACATAGACAATAGAGTTTAGTATAAGAAATTCGTATTAGAAAGAAACCCATATGAAATCAGCTTTTTGAAAACCAATTATGGAAGAACACTGTAGGGAAAGGAACCCCAAAGGTTAAAGGTTCCCATACCTTGGTATTTGTTTAATATTTAAGAAGAAAAAGAAAATTCTTAATTCCCTAAAGACCTTTATTGAGACCTTCAATGGATTTCTTCTTTTGGAGAAAGAAAGTAGAGAAAAGGAAGACCAATTTGGGTTTGGGAATTTGAGGGTGTGAAGTTGTGTTTTGAATAAGGGTAGGTTATATAGTTAATTAAATATCCTAATTAAACACCTCCTCAACACTAATTAAACACCTAACTAACTAACTTAATTAAATTAAACAATTAAACTCACTTGTGAAATTGCAGGCCTGACCTACGAGATCACGACCTACAATCCGTAAGTCAGTCATCTGGCCTTGGGACCAACCGTCCTGAAGGTCAGTGGTTTTTGTCAGTGACCCTACAGTTGCCCATTTTTATTTAATTGTCTAAGTTTCCAAATACAAAGGCATCAAATCCCCTCGTCTCACCTACAACCTATCAATGGCAACCGTAGGTGGACACTGCCTGTACTATCCCATTTGACAGCTTTGGATCAAAATGAAAGGGTCCTCCTCAAGGACCCTTATGGTAGACCTTGGGGAGTCTTACCCAGACATTTTGACCATGAAACTTATGTTGTATGTGTTAGAAATATTTTCACCAATGTTAATCCATTTTCAAATCTTAAAACCCCTTTAAATAGGCTAAGGCACACTGAACCTTTTGTACAAGTCTCCGAGCGTCATGGACGTTCCTTGACATTTTGAATTTTAAATTTCCTAAATGTTATTTATACACTATTAATGACCTTAAAACAGATTATAAACCTTTGAATCTTATGCGAGGATCTTGACTAGGTCTTGGATGTTCGGAGTGATACATTAAGCGTTAGGGGGTGTCTAATTAAGCTAATTAAGGGACTATACAAAGACCTTAAACACATTAAACTAAACTAACAGACTTCAATTCCCAAAAAAAAAATCCTCTTCCTTATCTATAGTATCTTACTTCCCCAAACATTTACCTCCATTGAAGAACACTAGAGCTTCAATTCAAGGACGAATTCACCAAGGTTTTCATCTCAAATTTGTGGCATAATTGTCACTAACGTATGATTTATTTCACTCTTGGAATTTCTTTCCCTAAGAGAACCTACAAAAGTTGATTTTGTACTTTGCAAAAACTAGGGTTTCAATCTAGACATGGGTTCTCTTTCCAAAAAGAAATTTTTTATTAGTGTTTATCAATCAAGATTGCCCCTTTAAACCCGTGTACTTCCCTATACTCATTATGTATTGTAATTCTATAGAAATTGTGAAGGATGCTAACTATATGAATGTGTAGAATAGTGATTGGTAGGTACTACACCTTGTATTTACCTTGTTTATGTATTACCTATGTAATTCTTGGTAATTGAGGTATGAAAGCAATGGGAGGGAAATAAGGTATGAAGGTTGATTCTTCTAGAATCCGGTTGTGAAGTATAATTTATTTAGAGTGTAATGCTTCCATGCGTAATGTGTGGTTGTGATTTTGATAGTACGTAGTCATCATCCCTAACCCTAGACTATTGAATTTGATATGAAGTAGACAACCATGATAAGATGTAATAATTAAAGGGTTGAAAATAATATCTCATGATTGTGATAAAGTGTTGAGTGCAAGGTTTACTAAGTATTATGTGGTATTTCTAAAGTTAAAGAGTAGTTTTGACATATGAATACCTATAATCTACTATGATAAATTTTTTCACGTAGGGGTTTAGAAGAGACCAATGTAATTTTATATGAAGAGTATGATAACTACTAAAGAGAATAAAATAGTAGCAACCAAAGGGCATGTTAATGAGATAGAGGTCTCACACTTAGTAAGTTTGGCCTCCCTCTTGTGTTTCTTCTTGTTTAGTAAGTACGGATTCCCAAATATGTCTTGTATCATTATATTTAAGCTTCCACGTTTGTAAATCAAGGTTTTTAGTAACAATCTCCTTTTTTCTTACCTATGTGCCCACATAGAACTCTAGCTTAGTGAATCAACCTAGATAGATATGTATGATTGATTACACATTAGGCAAGTTAGCCCTCTCTTTTCAGTGTGGGAGGAGAACACAAGATTTTATGTACCTTAGATGGTCTAATGTCGGTTATTTCACTTTGTTTTCTAATGTAATATGGTAAATGAATAAATCAAGTATGTGAAATTTTTTTAGGGCTTGTATTAAAGGTTACTACATAGGGTGAGGGATGGTATGGGAGGTCTCTTATCATTGCACATGTGGGATCCTAAGGGATGAACTTAGAAGTGTTCTTGTTTATGTAAGATGATTCCATGTTATGTAAGTCAAGTTACATATGAGTTTATGAATCAAAGATGTTAGGATAGAGTATGATATTTTGTCGTATGCATATATTAAGTGGCCTAGTCTAATGGTTATCTTTTGATAGATTCTTGGCATTGCACAATTATTGTTTTAGATTGCTTATGTGTGGGGTTTATACCATGTTGGTTTGACTTATCATGTTCCATGTATGTGCATGTTGAGTATTAAACATAAAACATGATTTTGACTAAATTGTGTATTTTCTCATGCATTAATGATTGTATGGATAAGATCCATACATAGTACATGTGTTTTGCACGAACCCATATTTCAATGTTTTCTAAAAATATGTATGTTCCGGTATTAATTTCATAGATGGATGATTAAAGAAGACTTTGACTCTTTTCTCCAATATTTGTAGGTCCTCGTCGAGGATTTTACCTTCCTTATGTTCTCTCTTTGAAGATGTATTGTCATAAAGACATTGTTCATTCCTTTATCTTTTAAAATATTAACGTTATCCTATAATGGCCTATTGACTTGTATTTGCTGTGTCAAAAAATTGTAGTTGAATCAGATGGTTCAATAGGACACGAAGTATTAGACTACTTCTTATATATCTTACGTTGTATAAACTAGAAGCCTATGTAAACTTCCTATTTGAGGAGTCTAACTAAACTCCATATGTATATATCTACAATAAGCAAGAGGTCTATGTACACCTCAATATGTATAAAGTTATAAATTTTTTGCACTTTTTGACCTATGAAATTTAATGAAGAATGCTAAGAGTCTAGTCTTAGTCATCTTCGAGGCGGAGGACGTCGGTAACGTCTAGGGGTTCCTCCCCTGTCGTGACAAGAACCTCTTCTTGAATTAAGGCTTCTATTTGATTTCCAACTTACCCTTAGAAGAACATTCTTTCATAAGCCTCCGCTCTCTTAAATTACCTATTTTTCCTTTTGAGCCTAGTCTCCTCAACTTGTTGAGAAAGCACTATCAAATATGAAATGTCCATGTTGTCATGTAGCATAGGCGAACGACACTCTTCCAAAAGATTATCAGGCACACCCAGCACAAAATGTCTCATTTTATCCCTTGGAATAGACACCAAAGAATGAGCATGTATTGATAATTTACTTAATTTTAAAGAGTACTGCTGCATACTCATAACTCCTTGATGAAGGTTGATTAACTCTTCCACTTTTGCCTCTCTTTTCTCCCTTTGAAAGAACCTATCAAGAAAAGTTCTTCGAAACACCTCCCCACTTATGAGACCCGCCCTAAAAACCCTATTGTCTCTCTATTGAATATACCAAGCTTGAGCCACATCTTTGAGTTTATAAGTGGCTAGCTCAGCCTTTTTATTCGAACTCACTCCCATAGCATATACTCTTGTAGAACTCATCGAGAAAGTCTTAGGGGTCTTCATTCACCTTTGACTCAAAGAACATTGGAGGGTTCATCCTTTTAAAGTACCTTAAAAATTAAGCCAAGGCGTTTGGATTTTTTTCCCCACGGGGTCTAACTTCTCGTCATGGCTTGCGATTGAGTAGCTACAGCTTGATATTGAGTGATGTACCGTTGTTTTACGGTTCTTTCAATGCTTTTCCATAAGTTCCGTGTGTGTCTAATCCCTTTTTGTATTAGGTGTAATGTATTTTTCTCTTTGTTTGGAGGAAATATGTCTAGAATAAAAACGTGGAAGAATTGTGCCAAAACTGTAGAAGTGACTACCTATCGAGCCATCGACGGTCCACAGGTGGCCACCCTCGTATGAAGGAAATGTTGCTGATGGAAGATTAGGGAATTCTGACTAAGTGTAGGGCTACGGAGTCTCTTAATGGACAGCCACCTCGACGACCTACCATCCTGCACATCCGTCATCACTAACTAAAAGTAGCTCTAGTAACCGACTGGAAAAGATTGTAAGTGTGGAGAAATGGAAGCAATCGACATACCGGCGTGCTCTTAACGAACCATCATCATTGTCCGTCAATGGTAACTGTGAGTTGGAGAAGAAAGTAGCTGAAAAAGTTGCTATCTGTGGAACGAAGGGGAGCATAGACAGTCTCTTGTGGCTTCGTCCGTCCATCGGTCCGGTCGTCGACTCAGACGTGTTTTTTGGGCAGATTTTCCTTCAATAGATTTCCCTATATTGTTAGCACTCTATTATTATAAATACTTGTAAAAATCTCATTTTCGAGGTTAGACTCTTGGGTATTTTTAAGATTTTATTGTTCTAGTTGTGAACTTGTGATTTTGGGAAATTATTCTATTTTACGGAAATCATTTATTGCAAGCTTATTGATTAATTTAAGTAATTTTCTGGGTTTTCTTCAATCTCATCAAAGTAAGTGCATGAATTCCTATCAAATTAATATGAATTGTGTGATTATTAACATGGGTAACTAAATTAATAGATAGGGTTGTGGGAACCATGGGAAATTAACAAGGTAAAAACTTGTTGAAATAATAATCCTAGAATAGTGTTTTGCATGAATTGATAATTCTATTATTTAGAAGTCTTTTGAACGAGTGCAAGCGTAAGAACTAACCTTGTTGCTACTCGCCGTACTAAGGAGGTAGATAATAAGGAAACAATTATCAACGTAGATTTAATATATACTATGTAATAGGCTAGTGTCAATTGGTGAAAAGTAACAACTAAGCCATATATCGATTATGATGCTTATTATGAGATAAAGGTAAGGTTTAATAAAACATACACACGTAGCCGGAGCAAGTTGCGGAGTGAAATTCGCTAGTTGCCAGACCAAGAAATTAGGGATACATAACATACCACTTTTCATGCAAGATACTAGGAAAACATTGTTATAGCTAGTTGCCGGACAATTTTGCTTTGAACTCAAGGAACACTTAAACCTTAGTTACTCTAATTACTTGATAAAATCAAATATTTAAACTTGACACTTGTTTATTTAGTAATAGCTAATTTCATTTATTACTTAAAAAACCCATATTTGTTACTTATTTTTGGAAAGGACTTGACTAAATAGAAGTAATAATAGGTTAAAGTTAAGTCTAAATAAATTTACTCGTGGGATCGACCCCAACCTCATAGTTGGGTTCTTTACTTGATACGACCGCTTATACTTCTTTGCGAAAAGTAAAATTGAGCATATCAAATTTCGGCACCGCTTCTGGGGAAAGTTGATTTTAGATTAATTTTAAGATTATTGCAAAAGTATAGTCAACATTTTCCTAGTTTTACTTTATTTTCATTTTTTTGTCTCTTGTAGATCTAAGTTCCATGTATGCTGCGTATGCAGAGTAGAGGAGAACCCATACTCTCACCCGAACCCAAACTAGAGCGTACATTGCACATAATGAAATGAAATTTGTGTATTCTTGATGATGATCACAACCCAGGCATTCCACCACCGATTGATGATCATGATCAATAATTACCTCAAAATTGTTGGGAAGGTGAAATACAGAGGCAAACAACTGGTTCAGGATCTCAAAAGTATTATACGGGACATGATTATATTACCAATTTTTACGGGCCACTTGTCTTACCTCTCCTACCACACGGACATACATTTGTGGTAACTATTTATCTGATGCAAATGACCACCGCTAGAGGTTTCTTTTCGGGGATACCCTCTAAATATCCACGTCTTCACATCGCCAAGATAAGGTCCGTGTGTAAGAGTTGTGTAGGGAAGCCTGATTTGAATATGGACATAATTGGATTGAGAGTGTTTCCTCTCTTACTCATGAGAGAGGCTGCTATATGGTCTACTGAGCTCCCCTATAACTCAATCTACACTTCGAATCAAATGAGGGATGTGTTCTTAGCACGTTACTCCCCGGTGTCTAAGAATCTAAACCACAAAGATAGGGTTGACAACTTTGTTGCACTACTGGGAGAATAAGCAAGTAGTTCTTGGGTCAGGTTCACTTCATTCTTGAGAAGTGTCACCAATCACCGCATCAACAATGAGTTACTAAAAGAGTACTTCTATTGGGGACAAGATGATAATAATAAAGTGGTACTGGATACAATAACGAGTGGTTCTTATGGGGAGTATCCTTTTGAAGAGATTGTTTAGAAGTTTGTGCAAAATCTCCCGAATAATAAAGATTGGAGCACTCCAAAGTCAGATACTGGGAGAAAAACTTTTGCAGTGGAATTGGCACAACCCAGCCACATATGAGATTCATGAAGAAATGGCTCAAATGAGAATTGATCTTCGGTTGGTGTTGAAAAACCTCACTAGGGTGCAGAAAAGGTAAATGTGGTGCACTACTTGTCTAAACCACCACCATCGACTAATGGGTATCACTATGATGAGGAATCTTATTCGGTAAATGATCAGATAGAGAGGTTTCCGACCAAACGTCCAAGGCTCCAATAAGGACGATTGGCGCCAACACAAAGGAAATCAAGGTCAGAACTATGGTAATTACAACCGATAGGGTCATTATGTTCGAGATGGAAATTACAAAAGTGACAAAATCTTCAACCGGGGTAACTATTGTAACATATGTAATAGGAGTAGGACCTATGTTCCACTTAAAAATCGTGAAGTTGCTCCTAGCAATGGTGCAGGTAGTATGGCGCGAGTTGAGGATATGTTGCAAAAAATAACATGGAGGTTTGATGCTATTGAAGAGCAAACTAAAAATATTAGGAGTGACTTAGCGAGTATTGGGCAAAAAGCTGATGAAAATGCAATCTCGATCAAGCATATTGAGTTGCAAATGGCCAAATTGTCTTTGACTGTGAACCCACGCCAACAAGGAACTCTTCCTAACAATACTCTCGAAAATCCAAAAATTGATGGGCATTGTATGGTAGTCACAACTCGAGATGGTAAGCAAGCCATTGACCCACTAATGCCATCTTGTGTAGAAAAAGTGATAAGAGGCGATGATGAGGTAGTGGAGGTTAGTGGTGAGTTAGTGGCAAAACGGGGAAAAAAGTTGAGGTACCCCAAAAGGTAACCCCCATGCCTAGACCACTACCTCAATTCCCATAGAGGTTAGTGAGAAAGACCGAGGATGGTAAATACCAGCGTTCTATCACCATGCTCAAAAAGCTTTCCATCAACGACCCTTTGATAGATGATCTTGAACAAATGCCTGGTTATGAAAAATTCATGAACGATATGGTCACTAAGAAAAGATATATCAATTTTTAGGATGATGATAGAATACCACATTCGAGTGCTATTGCTACAAGGTTTCTAGTGCAAAAGAAAGATGATCTGGGTGCCTTCACTATTTTATGTACAATCAGGTTATTACACTTTGCAAAAGCATTATGTAATCTTGGGGAAACATAAATCTCATGCCTCTCTCTATTTACCAGAAGTTGGGTTTGGGTGACCCAAAGCCTACTACGATGCCGCTACTAATGGCCGGTCAAACGGTGAAGAGGCCTATTGAGAACTCCACGATGTGTTAGTAAAGGGGAAGTCATTCCTATATCCGGCTGATTTTGTGATTCTAGATTGTGAGGTTTATTTTGAGGTACCTATTATTCTTGGGAGGCCATTTCTTGATACGGGTAGAGCTTGGTTTATACAGACAAAGGGCAAATGAAATTTCAGTTTTACAATGAAGAAGTGACTTTCAACATTTGTAGGTCCATGAGGCAGAGTGGTGAGATACAATCGGTATCTTTCATATCTTACAGGGTTGAAAAGTCATGTGAGATATAAATAGAAGAGCATTTCGGTGTAGAAGCACTAGTAGAAGTGATCATGAATTTTTATAGTGATTGAAGTGAAGAGTATTGGTTATTGGTCACGACTTTTGATCGAAGAGATGTTCTTCTTAAACAAAAGAAGTCAGAGTTAGATACGAAGCATCGCGACGATACGAAGCATCCTGAGTCTCCATCCGTGAAAACATCTATTGAAGAGGCACAAAAAGTAGAACATAAGGCTCTACCACCTCATGTATTCTTATGAAGAGATTACACTTTCCCAATAATTATTTCATCAGATTTGAATGTGCATCTACTTGAATGTTTGGTTGGGGTATTAAAAAGGTTCAAATAAGCTACTGGGTGGAATATTGCAAACATTTTTGGTATCCCTCCCGGGATTTGTTCACAAAAAATACAACTCATGCCCGATTATAAGCCAAGTATTGAGCACCAGAGACGTTTAAATTAACCTATGCAAGAGGTGGTGAAGAATGAAATCATTAAGTGATTGGATGTTGGAGTGATATATCTAATCACCGATAGTAGTTGGGTATGTCTTATTCAGTCTGTACCTAAAAAAGGGGGAATGACTATGGTCAGCAGTGAGAAAAATGAGTTTGTTACGATAAGGCAGGTGACTGGATCGAAGGTATGTATGTATTCTAGAAAATAAATACATGGACTGAGAAGAACCACTTTCCTATGCCTTTCATAGATCAAATGTTCGATAGACATGCAGGAAAGGGGTGGTACTGTTTTCTTAATCGTTATTCAGGTTATTATCATATTTCTATTGCATCGGAAGTTCTAGAAAAAACCACATTTACATGTCCTTATGGGACCTCCACATTAAATAGAATGTCGTTTGGTTTATGTTATGAACCAGCCGCATTTCTGAGATACATGATGTCAATATTCTCCGATATGGTGGAGGCACTATTGAGGTGTTTATGGATGATTTTTCAGTGGTTGGTGACTCAATTAAGCGGCGTTTGAATCATTTGTACGAGGTTCTTAAGAGGAGCGAAGATTTCAACCTTCTGCTACATTGGGAAAAATGCCACTTCATGGCGAAAAAAGGAATTGTATTGGGTCATCGCATTTCAGATAGGGGTATAGAGAATGATCAAGCTAAAATTGAGGTGATATAGCGACTTCCTCAACCTATATTTGTAAAAGGTGTGAGAAGTTTTCTTAGGCTGCAGGCTTTTACTAGTGGTTCATCAAGGATTTTTAAAAGATTGCACATTCTTTGTGCAAGTTGCTTGAGAATGAGTGTAAGATTCATTTTAATGAATCTTATCTTATGGAATTTGGTGAGATGAAGGAAAAGTTGTTGTCTGCACCTATCATTATTTCTCCGGATTGGAGCAAGCCTATTGTGGTGATGTGTGATGCGAGTGGGGTTGCTCTTTGTGTTGTATTAGTAAAAAGAAGGGAAAAATCCTTCATCCCATTTAATATGATAGTAAATCCCTTAATAAAGCCCAAAAAAACTACACCGTGAATGAAAAAGAGCTCCTTGCAGTAGTATTTGCTTTCGAGAAATCTCCCTCCTATTTGATAGGAACGAGGGATATAGTGCGTACTGATGATTCTGCTTTGAGATATTTGATGGAAAAAAAGAATGTGAAACTTAGGTTGATTCATTGGGTAGTAATGTTGCAAGAATTTTACTTTGAGGTAAAAGATAGAAAAGGAACCGAAAATAAAGGTGTTGATCGCTTGTCTCGATTAGAAGATGAAGCAATGAGGGAGTTAGCTGAAAAGGCTGAAATTGATGCTACTTTCCCAGACATGTACTGGCTGCCTCCCAAGAATTGATTCCATGGTTCGCAGATTTTGCAAATTATCTAGCTACTGATATTGTCCCACCGGACTTTTCCTTTAATCAAAGAAAAAAGTTCATGCATGATGTAAAAAAGTTCTTTTGGGATGAGACATATTTATATAGGAGTTGTGCCAATGGGATTATTCGGCGTTGTGTGATAGAAGTTGAGATCTTTAGTCGTTTGGAGGCATATCATTTTTAGCCTGTAAGTGGGCATATAGTGGTATTCAGAGTGCTTACAAGATCTTTCCATGTTGCTAATATTGGCCAACCATCCACCAAGATGCATGAGTTTGCCAAGGCATATGATTGATGCCAAAGAGATGGTGGCATTTTGAGAAAGCAAGAGTTCCCTTTAAACCCCATTCTTGTGATTAAATTGCTTTATGTGTGGGACATTGACTTTATGGAACCTTTTGTGAGTTCTCATGGGATGAATTACATTCTTGTGGTAGTCGATTATGTGTCAAAATGGGTAGAAGCTATCGCACTTGTGAATAATGAAGGGAAGTGCGTAACGGCGTTCTTGAAAAAGAACATATTTTCTAGATTTGGCACCCCAAGGGCTATTATCAGCGATGGGGGATCCCACGTTTGCAACAAGCTGTTTAAGGTATTATTTGAAAAATATGGGGTTCACCGTAATGTGTCCACTCCTTACGATCCTCAAACTAGAGGGCAAGTTGAGCTATCAAATAGGGAGATTAAGAAAATTTTGGCAAAAATGGTGAATGCTAGAAGAACGGATTGATAAAGGAGGCTTGATTATGGTCTTTGGGCCTACCGGACAGCATACAAGACTCCCATAAGTATATCCTCATAACAACTTGTATATGGGAACGCTTGTCACATACCGGTTGAATTAGAGCATAAGGCCATGTTGGCAATAAAAAGGTTTAAAATGGATTGTAATGAGGGTTCGGAACAGAGGTTAAACTGGTTGAATGAGCTTGATGAATTTCTTTTCAAGGCATATGAAAGTTCAGGCCTCTACAAATGAAAGATGACGAAGTATCATGACTAAAAGATTGAGAAGCGCAATTTCTTTTTAGGGGATTGGTGCTTTTGATCAATTCTAGGTTGCGTTTGTTTCCGGGAAAACTCAAGTCCAAATGGAATGGTCCCTATTTAATCACACAACTATTCCCTCATGGTGCAGAGTTAGAGAAGAAGTGAACATGCAGCGAATCATAATCTGTCTAATGAATTTTGAAACAACAAAATAATTGATAGAGGCATACCATCCTTATTAAGATTGAGTAATAAAGAGTCTTCCGTCGTGCCGTGATATTTAATGAAGCGTTGATTGGGAGGAAACCCAATATGTATCCTCTTGCAAACTATAGTTTTTAATGATTTTCTAGGCATAGTTGCATTATTTTTGCTTTAATTACTTATGTAATGTTTGAATGTTCCTTTATTTTTGATTAGAAATGTTGTCTAGAGCGTAGAGTAGGGTCTGTTTACAAAAAGTGTCCAGAAAACACAAAAAGATTAGCTTAATCAGTGTTAAATGTGCAGGGACAAAATAATAAGAAATCGGCAAAAAATTAGACTGTTGCACCCATCGACGGACCGTCGATAGGATCTGTCGTGCCCACTTATGTTCTTTAAATTTTTCCAATTTAGGTCACTGTCGACGGACCATCGACGGCTTACGGTCCGTCGATGGGGAATCCTCGCTCCCACACCCACCAACCCGACCCGACCCATTTGGATACATATAAAAGTTTTTAAACTCTTCAGTTACCCACCTCTTGACATAACCCCCATTAACTGTTTCCCTCCCTATTTCCTCTCATTTCCCCCTATTATATGACCCATTTACTCCCATTCCAGAAAATCAATTTTCTCCCAAAATCTCTTATTTTCTTCCGTTACTTTGTTGACCGGTGTTCGTGGTTGTTGTTGTTGTTGTTCAACTACTAGTGTGCATACTCTTTCTCCTCTACTACAGTTGACAGGCATGTTTTCTGAGCTGCAACATTAAATTTTGTTAATATATCTGATCACCGTGATGTCTAACTTTTTGGGTACTCAATTTTGGACCATTTTGCATGGTAAAACTTACACACAAAAGTCCTAAGTCCCTTAGAATACTGAAATTGAATGGGATGGGGGTATATTGTTTAAAAAATAGTCTGTATTTGCATAATTGTGTTCCTGGCCTAGAGTTTGATAAGATGTCTTAAATGCATGTTAGAACTAGGAAACTTCATGCCCTACGAATGATGGGAGGGTGGGTAAACGTTTAGTAAACTTAGGCTTCTAACAATACATCACATAAGTATGATAATGTACCAAATTGGCTGCTAAACTTTGTTCCCAAAAGGTCAGTACGAGACCCCGTCGATGGACCATCGGTCCCAAGATAGCCTGTCATTAGGGTCCGTCAACCCCAACTTCCCGAGTTTACTTTATGTATTTGTCGACGGACCCTTATGATTGACCGTCGTCCCTTCGACGACCTGTCTTATACAATTGTCGACGTTGCTACAACCTTTGCTTCTATTTTTTTATAAAATTAATCTAAGTGCAACAGACCCTTATAACGGACTGTCGTCCCTTTGACGGTTTGTCCTACACAACCGTCGACGGTGTCTGAACCTTTATTTCGGATGTTTTTATAATATCTTCTATGTGTCCCGCGACGGATCCTCATGACAGACAATCGTTCCTTTGACGTTCCGTCCTGCACAACCTTGGACACTACTAGAACCTTTGTTTAAAATGTTTTAAAATTGTCCCTTGACGGACCCCCATGACGGACCCTCGTGTCTTCAACGAATCATCGATGGGTCTGTCCTGCACTCTGTAATTCTTCACTGTCATTCTTTTTCTATGTTTTGCTGCTTCCATTAGTACTAACTACTTCTCTCTACAAGTACAAAATGCACCTAACCACGACCATGTCTACTCACGAGGGTGTTCCAAGTTAGTCACCCCGTCGAAATGGCTTATCATAGGCTCAGATCATGAGCATGACACAGAGTACATGCGACTAGGGACCTGTACTCCTACCCATGCTACTCACAAAACTAGAACCGCGCCCACAAAGGTGATCGCCAGCGTAGTCACCGTCTCTCAATCTTACGAGGAACGCATAGCGACCGACACGCCTTATGGGTCGGCTTCACAGTCCGAGGGAGCGTGTGGCGCCGTAGAGGCATCCGGTTCTAAGGAAGCTTCCAACTATATGGAGGCTTCCGTATCAGAGGAGGCTTCTTCCTCTTCCTCGTTTGATGAGGCTGCTTGTGCTGACTCTAATCCAGCACCCCAGACTGGCGTCCCCGTTGTGGTTGCTCATCTGCCCAACCGGTGGTGTATCGAGGGGCAGTACTGAATCTGCATTGATGCCAAGATTCCCAATGACAAAGGGATCATAGCCCAGACACTGATACTTGAGCGGTGGGTTCGCATGGGGAGTCTTCTCACCATACTAGTCATTCATGAGTTATTCACCCGACATCGACTGGAGTGTAAGGCTCGAGATGTAGGCCGCTATAGTGAGGAGATGGTCCAAGAGTTCTACACCTCCTATGTGGCGAGTCTCCGATCACTGCTAGAAAGGCAGGCAACCCTCGCCTATCATACCCCGTTGAAGAACGTTCGATTCCACGGCCATCTAGATATTTCTCTATGGCGCAGAAGTTGATTCCACTCGGACTCCTCTCACCGCCGAGTTTGACCATAAGTGGAAATTGAAAAAAGATGGCCATTTCCATCCTGAGCCAGAGGTGATAGAGACCATCAAGAAGTGGAATTCACAGTACCTTTCCATAGATGAAGAGGCTGGTGATTGTGTGCGAGATCCCAAGGGGAGTATCAAGAAGGACAACCTAACCTTCAAAACAAAGATCCTATGGCAATAGGTCCGACACTTCCTTTCCCTTACTGCTGCTGATAATATTTTCAACTGGGATCGTGTAGTGCTGATGGCTTCCATAATTGGCGGGGTTCGAGGTGGACTTCACATGGCTATTATAGGCGGTGATGCACGAGAGAGAGTTTAAGGACAATACTACTTACCCATTCCCGTGCAAATTTTTTGCATTGTATAGGTTTGAAGGAGGGCCCGTGTGGTACATTGATGCGATAAGGACCCCGCCTGGACAGGTTGATATCGTTCTAATCCGGGATGAGGCTAATGAGTTAGTTCCCAACAGAGGGCCCCGTATAGAGTTGCAGCCGCTAGGTGAGAACCTGGCAGCCATTGTAGAGCAGGCCAAAGGGGCTAATCTGGTTACATCTTAGCCTTCTGATACCACTCTTGTCGAGCTTATCTTAAATGATAGCACCGCTCCGAGCTCCTCCCACTCTATCCCAGCTTCTACACTTGTTACGCTTGCTAGGGTCCAAAAACTGAGCGCCCAAATTGCCACACTTCTTCATCACATCCAGCCTTGGAAGCATAGGTCCACTTCTAAGGTAGAAAAGCATATAGAGCAAAAGATGGCCCAGCACATTGAGCAGAAGATCATGGAGGTCCACCAGCGTTTGGGTGCATTTGAGCTGCTGTTTCTCGCTCTCCCTGCCTCTATAGTGGATGTGATGATTCTCCATGCTACTGTGAAGATTCTGAGAGCCGACTTGGACACTATACTTATGGCTCAGGTGCCAGAGTCTTAGGCCCTTTTTAATGAGCTTGTTGAGGACACGGTGATAGCTACCCTGTTCGCCACTAGTGATGTGCCACCACCTCCACCGCGAGAGCGTGATAAGAGGCACCGGACTACAGATAAGGATGAGTCCTGCGCTCGGAATAAGGAGCGCCATGAGTTAGAGGTTTTGAGGAGAGCCTCGCTGATTGATGAGCAGACCCGCCAGTTCAGGGTTATCTAGGTGGCTGCTGGGGCGTCTATATCAAGAGTTGCAGAGGCTAAGAGGAGCACTACTGATGGTACTGTCATTGCTGAGGACACTACTTATTGTATCCCTGCATAAGAGGGAGCAGGTTCTGGGAAACTGGACACACCAACTTATTGATCAGCGGCGCTCTGCGCCTTAGGTTTGCTTCACCTACTACTCTATCTGATATAATTTTATGTATTGGGGACAATTGCATGAAGTTTTGTTGGGGGTGGGTTATATGGAAAGTAAGTTCTAGGGTGAAGTCTAAGTATACCAATTCACGATCATCTCTTGGGGATTTCTTGCCTGTGTTCTTTTTCCCCAAGAGACTGGTTACTTTATTGTTTAACCGGCATGTTGGTATTTTTTATACACTGTATAGAAATTTAATCTGAAGCATGATGTCTAAACAAAATGATATCCTGATTTAAAGAAAATGTTGCATGACTATGCATAGTAACTGATAAATGTTTGGCTCTAAGCATGACATAGAGACACACCACAACATGACCCTAAATCTAAAACTTGAACTAGGTGTCTAATAATTTGTAGAGTAATGAGATGTCAAGTGAGTATGAGGAAAATTTGAATAGTTCACCATTGCTATTGAGCTAGAACTTGCCTAGTTAGTCCTGCTAAAAGTAAGTTGTGATAAACAATTAGGAAGGGATCATAGGCCCTTGTTCAAGATAGCCAATCTTTAGATTATATCACAGAAAACCAAATGAAATTAATCCCTTATTGACCCAAATGGTTTGATCTTAACATAGACCTTTCTTTTCACCCCAATTGATCTTTTTTAGGAACAATGTGTTGGCCCTGGTCCCTCCTTGGACATGTGAGCCTCAACTAATGCCAAAAGAATAACTTTAGGGTACGTATTTCATAAAATGACCTTATCGTGGCCCTGACCCAACCTTGGTTATTGTGTACCTTGACTCATACAAAAGCCATGAGTTGATGGTCGCTATTATGAGGAATGCTCAAGAAAGTGCGGTTAAAAGAATAAAGATAGAGAAATAACAAAAGAAAAGTTACTCAAGAAAAGTGTAAAGAAAATAAAAAAATTGAATATATGATAATTTTAAAATAGAATTAAGAAAAAAGAAGAGTCACTTACACAAAAAGGAGAGAAAAGGTAGAATACCAAGCTAAAGAATACAAGCAAATTAAAAAATAATGCGAAATAAAATGATGAAAAGGTAGGACTCTTAGTCGTTATGTCAAGGAGAGAAATAAGTCACTCAAATATATCCAAATGTACCCTACCTGATCCTGAGCCTAAGTTACAAGCTAAGAAAGTCCTATCGTGATCCTAAGAGTCTATTATGGTGAACTTGAAGCATTGAAAATAAGGGCAATCCTATGGCAATAAGTATTAATAAGGTGTGAAGTTTTTTTGACAGTGAATGTTGAAAATTAATCCTTATAATCAAAATGAAATCATTGAGTGAACAATGAGGATGCTGTTTTGAAGTGACGACACTAGATAGAATGCCAAAAAATTGGTACCTTAGTGAGAGATCAAAGAGAATAGGGTGTGTGTTTGGTGAGTCTATGTCATGGTCTAATCTTGCTAAGTGATCCTAATATTTATAGCATGCATAAACATAATGAAAATAATCGGGATTAATAGCTAGATGATTGCAAAAGATAAAATAAGGATACAATTGTAGATATATTTTGTGGTGAGTTAGAGTGCGTCGCTTGAAGAAAAACAATGAATTTAGGTTGAGGGTGCGTCACTTAAGTTTCTTGTGTGTCTAAAGCCTTTTTGTATTAGTTTTAATGTATTTTTCTGTTTGTTTACAGGAAATCTGTTCAGAATAAAGAAGTGGAAGAATTGTGCTGAAACTGCAGAAGTGACTACCTACGGAGCCATCAACGGTCCGTAGGTGGCCACCATCGTATGAACTAAATGTTGTTGAAGGAAGATAGGAGAATTCTTACTAAGTGTGGGGCTACGGAGGCTCTCGACGGACTTTCACCTCCACCACAGACAATCCTACATATCCATCATCGTTAACAGAAAAGTAGCTCCAGTACCCAAGTTGAAAAGATTGTAATAATGGAGAAACGGAAGCCATCGACGGGCCGTCGTTCTCTTAATGGACCGTCATCCTTGTCCGTCAATGCTATAATTGAGTTGGAGAAGAAAGTAGTTGAAAAAGAAGCTACGTGTGGAACAACGCGGGGCCTCGATTGTCCGTCGTGGCCTTGGTAGTCTTTCGGTCTAGTCGTCGACTCAGACACGTTTTTTGGGCAGATTTTGTTTAAACTGATTTCCCTCTTTTCTTTGGACTCTATTATTATAAATACTTGTAAAAACCTCATTTATGAGGTTAGACTCTTGGATATTTTTTAGATTTTATTGTTCTAGTTGTGAACTTGTGATTTTGGAAAATTATTCAATTTTTCTGCAAATCATTTATTTCAAGCTTATTGATTAATTCAAGTAATTTTATGGGTTTTCTTGAATCTAATCACAGTAAGTGCATAAATTCTTATCAAACTAATTTGAATTATGTGATTATTAACATGGGTAACTAAATCCATAGCTAGGGTTGTGGGAGTCATGTGTAATTAACAAGGTAAAAACTAGCTAAAATAATAATCCTAGAATAGTTACTTGCATGTTTTAATAATTCTTTCTTTAGAAGTCTTCTTAACGAGTGCACGCATTTGAAATCGCCGTGCTTATTTTCGGACAAAGGAGGTATATAATAATAAAAGAATTATCAACATAGATTTAGTATATAGTATGCAATAGTCAAGTGTCGATTGTTTCGATGTAACAACTAAGGTATACATCGATTATAATGCTTAATATGAGATAAAGGTAAGGTTTACTAAAACATACACATGTAGCCGGAGCAAGGTGCGGAGTGAGATTCCCTAGTTGCCGGACCAAGGGATTAGGGATACATAACTTACAACTTTGCATTCAAGATACTAAGAAAGGATTGTTATAGATAGAATTACCGCGTTATGAACCTAGTGGAACACTTAAGCCCTACTTATTCTCATTACTTGACAAAAATCAAATGTTTAAACCTGTCACTTTTTTATTCAGAAATAGCAAATTACATTTAATGCTTAAAAAACCCTTCATTGTTAATTCCTCCACTCTCTTTACGGCATTCTTTCTCGTAGTCATCGCCTAAAACTACAATAAATGGGGTAGAAGAAAATGACACATAGAGTTATCACTCTAAAGGCACAATTTCCAAGATTACCAAAGAAACAAACCTAAGCATCATATAGCCTCTAACTCATAAGTGTGACACGGTTAACACCCATGAACAAGACTATATGCAGGTGTGGTTTAGTGAGATATCAATCCTAATATTTCTCCAACCTTATGCTCTGATATCAAGTTTGTCATGATCGAGGAGCACCCCTTTAGACGTAGCCGGTGTCTTCATCCTTGGAGAGGACTTGGACTAGCTCTTACCATTCATCATAATATATCATAGGTATACAATGCGAAAAATTAAAAACTTTTACATAATGAGGCATAAATAGATCTCTCACATAATATATATGGAGTTTACATAGAGTCCTCGCATATAAAACTTACATAGGATTCTCATTTAGGAAACATAAGCAATACATAAAATTTAGTCTTATAAAATTCTCTCACATAAAACCATGTAAAGAGCATCACAACATTGGGAATAGGCCTTACATCAATATAATATGCTACATATAGGCTTACAACAATAGTCTAAAGAATTAGAGATGAAACAATTGTCTTTAGATATAACCAATACGAAAAATATTGAAATATGGCATCATTCTCGAAATATTGAGGATCTACGAAAAACTTGGGAAGATGTCCAAGTCTACTTGCAAAGCGACCTTGACTACTTCAATGGCCCGAACCTATATTGTTTAGGCAAAGGGAGAAATATGGGTTAGTACAACAATATATAATAAGTATGGAAACCAATGCAACTAAAATCATTGAAATCATGCTTAAAAAGAACATTTAGATCAAAACCATGCTAAGTCGCTTTCAAAAGCCTTTATGCACATATAAGAGCATATACAAGTCAACAATCAAAACATCACTTAAGAAAAGTTCATATCAACACAAGACCAACATTAGTATAATGTCATATTAGCATGAATTACATTGTATTAGATCTTATAAACATAACAACTCTAACATAATGTCGCAAAAAAAATCATGTACTTGTGTTCATAACATCAAAACATATAAGACCCTTAAAACCATTTCCTAAGCCTACAAGTGCAATAATTAAGTGAAGCCCTATAACCTCACATAATAATGTAAACTAAGCAAAGGACCATAAAAAATGTCTACATTTCATATATATATTCATATCATGCATTTTCATCATCATGTACATTAACTTAAACCAGCATCTTGTTCATTACATATAGTCAATATTATGTAAGGTCAACATCATATAAACTTAACAATTTCATTTCATTCATAAGTGGATAAGAACAACCTCCTAGGACTTCCCGGAATGTAAACTTGTGGTATGTATCAGTAGAGACACATACCCCTACCTACACAAAGTAGAACCCCTTAAGTCATCTAGTTAGTGTTCACTTTATTACTTTCAATGTACTTTTGGGAAAAATTGCCTTAACCGACAATAAACCATGTAAGCTAAACATGGAATCCGGTGTCATGAAACCCTACACAAAAGAAAGTTGTCTACTTACCAAGGTAGAACAAAAACATGAACATAACATTCTAGGTGGATCCACTAGCTAGTATTCCTATGCGGGAGACATATTTAAGGAGGAGATACGTATTGAACCCTCTATATGCCAATTAGCATTGGAGTCCTCATCTAATGAGAAACCATAATGTGAAACTAAATCCAAATATTGGTAGGGAACATCTCTCATATCTAGTTCGCTCGGTGCTGAGCTAAAGTCCCTTTTTGAAATGTCTTTAATCCTTTCTTAATCATTATATCTTTATATAGGTCATAGAAGACTAACCCCTTGTGTATCGTTTCATTAGCTCATTAGGTATCATATGAGAATTTCCTTTCAATACAACCCTTCTTTTGTGGTCATATCATAGTAAGGCATACAAGTGATTCATATTAAACCATGTATCTTCATACACTTAACATTATCTTAATATTCAACATATTCAAGACATTTCATCACATCATATATTCATCTGCTTAATCTAATAACTTATAATACTTCAATTGAATACCATTATGATGAATTATCCATCAATATTAAAGTAAATACATCATGATTATAAGGTCTTACAACATAGCCTTTATAATCATCATTAAAGATCTTACCATCAATAAGTCAAACTCCATCCACCAATTAACTTAATAACATCACATTATAGTAATACATACAAGAACTAAGTCAATTGTATTATCACTTATCAATTCTACTTGAACTCATAACCTAGGATTAGGAGAAAAGGGTTTAATCATAATTTTTTCTATTGAACAAGGTCAAAGACTGAAAACAACGACAATTAACCAATAATCAATCATAACCTATCAATAATAATAAAAAGAAAACAAACATCAAAATAATTTGAAAGATCATTCAGAAAATTGGAAGAAAACCCAACTTTTAGATATTATTAGAAACCAATTTTGAAGAGCCTCTTTGAGAAAGAGATACCAAGATTGAATAGCTTTAATACCATAAGAATCCTTGATGTTTGATGGATAAAATATGAAGTCTTGAAGCCCTAGTGATCCTTGAAACTTTGTCTTCAAATAATTCTTGGACTAGAGAGAGAAAGAAAATAGAAGTTGGAGAGAATTGGGTTTGGGAAATATGGGGTGTTAAGTTAGTTTAGTAAGGGCTAGTCTTTATATAGTCCCCCAACTAACTTAATTAAAAAATCCTTAAGCGTTAATTAATTAATTAACCAATTAACTAATTAACCAAACTTAATTAAAACTAGGAAATCTAACTCGTCTACAATCCATAGACCAATCAACGGCCCTGTACTATCACTCCATTGTTTGATACAGAGAGTGCACTTTTGAGACATTTTTTAAAATTTAGTATGTATGGACCTACAACGCAATCTATCACATCGAGGTTTACCCCCTAGACGTAACCGGCGTCATCTTTCTCTTGGAAGACTAAGAATAGCCTCTTAACTTACATCATTACATTCATAGGTCAAAATTAGAAAAATTTAAAACATATTACTACTTCTAAATTGAGGTTTACATAGACCTATACATACACGTAATAGATATATATCAAGTATACATAGAACCTTCATATAGGAGAATTACTTAGTCTTCTACTTTTATTCAACATAAATATATATAACATAACATAGTATTAAATTTTCGTCTCATCTAAGAACCATCTAATAACAGTATATCAAATTGGTCCTAGCCCATACATCAATACAATAAGAACACATATAAGTCATATTACGTTTAGTATCAAAATGAAAACTAAATAAGATAAGAGTCTTAAAGACTAAAGCAACATCATAGGCTTGATAGTGGCATTGCCCTCAGAAAGTGAGACCTACACGACTCTGATAATTAAGAACTCCAAGTCTTCTTCAACTTTATCTCCAAAAGTCCTTAAACAACCGAAACCTAAAATGATGGGGCAAAGGAAGAAATTATGTTACTACACAACCTGTACTAAGTATTAGACCATATGCACATATAATATCAAATCATGCTAAAAAGGGACATTTCATTGAATATGAAATTTACTTTGAAATCCATTATCCACATTCAAAAAGACCATAACAATCAATTAGACATATTAATTAAGTCCAAAGCATTTATATCACAAGAAAAACAATAACAATTTAGTCAAGTCAACATGCATATCATATGGTTGAATACATAATCAAGTAACTCTATTATCAAGTCATAATAACCACAAGCATGAATAAGAGTTCATTATAACATAACCAAAGCAACATAATTACCCATGAACCCCTATCAAATCAACAAGAGCAATGACCAAGAAAAGCCCCATAACCGTACTCAATCAAGTAACCCAACAAGAATCATAACCAACATCAAACTTTACAAAGCATAGAATTTAAGAGTACATATCATCATCTTTTAACAATATAGAACAATACATATTCATGAGTAGAAATAATCAACATATAGCATCAACAATGTGAAAGTTCATAATATACAAAGCATGTATTATTATAAGCATATTCATACATAATATTATACTGCTAAAACTCCCTTCTAGACTAACTAGTGTAATGTTTAGGAGAGTCCGATACCCCTAACTAGACTAAGCTAAGCCCCTTAGATTATCTTAGTTAGAGTTCATTGCTTTGAATCATTTTAACTTTTGGAAACATCTTGGCTTAAATGACATATACAACATGAGCTAATGTGGAATCCGGTGTCATGGAACCCTACACCGAAAGAAGGCAGACTACTTGCAAAGGTAGTACAAAATCATGAGCATAACAACTACGTGGATCCACTAGCTAGTATTCCTATGGGGGTAACATAGTTCAACAAATAGGAGATATAGTAGGGAACATATTTATGTTAAATTCATTGTAGTCTCCAATCTCTAGAGTACTTTAGTGATCCTACCTTCCCTATCAAGGAATGGACACTCCTCACTCTAGTTCACTTTGTGCTAAGCTAGTGTCCCTTTTGAAATGTATTTAATTCCCTTTTTAATCATAATATATTAATGTAGGTCATAGGGTCTAACAACTGCATAAACATCATCATCATCATAGCTCAATAAGAATTGCATGAGTATTGTCCTTTCATTACAATTAATATAGGTTAGGTTAGCACGTTAACATTTTTATATCATGATAAGGCACAATGGTAACTCTTTCACCATCCTTATAACATTTATATCTTAGATAACAACTCACAAACATAGCCAAGACGTTTAAATTTCAACATCAGAACAACTCTATCAATGCTAATGCAAGGGATACGCCAATACACCATCATGACATAATAATAATTAACCATAATTGAAGTAGAGAATAGGGATCACAAGACTTACAAAGCCTCCTTCCTAATTCATCATCAAGGTATTCATATCAACTTACTAAACCCAATTAAGGTTTAGTATGATCATATAAACATATCAAACATGATAACAAAACCCGTGGAATCACGATATCATAATTATCACTATTTCATAGCTTAAGATAAGATACTTAGGTCAATTCACACAATACTTCATAACCTAGATCAACATATGAAGAACTAGCATGATAGGACTATACTTCATCCTAATATAGTCATGATTGATACAACAACGTCATTTGATAGTAATTCAACTAATTGAAAATTCAATACAACCAATATAATAAAATTCATTTCAAGATCACAACCTGGGGTTAAGGGGTAAAGGTCATCTTCTACAAACTAGACCAATTCATAAAGATATAACATAATTCAGTTTAAAAACATGCTAATAAAATAGTAGTATCTAAAATGAATCATAAACAAATCAGTTAATAACATCAATTTCGAGATTGGAAAAGACCCACTTAAAACCCCAACTTTTGAAATCAATTTGATGGAACCCATTTAGAAATTAGGTCTAAAAGGTGAAATAGATCCCATACCTTAATAATTTGTAAAGATTAATAGATTAAATTAACTCTTTGAAGCCTTAAACCCTCCCCTTGATTGGTCTTCAATGGAGTTGTTCACTAAAGAGAGAAAGAAGAGAAAAGGAAAAGAGGTTTGGGTTTGGGATTTATGTGAGTTTAGGTTAGGCTAATTAGATTAGGGCTTTATGTAGGGGCACAAGTAAGTTAATTAGAACTCCCCTAAACAATAATTAAAATACAAACTAAAACAATTAATTAAATGAAATAAGTCAAAATGTACAGTGAAAACCAGTCACCACCGACGACACCACGATCGACGGATCATGCGTTAATTGACACAAAGTCCCCCATTCCGTTCTTCACATCCGTTTGTAAGTTAAGAGACTTTGCAAAAGATTCCCTTAATGAATTTGGCTAAGTGTCCATCGACGGAGACAATCAACACATTGTCAATTGGATCGTGTGTGGCATGCGTTGGTGACACTGTCCATTGATAGCCTTTACCACGTTTTGCAAGGGTCGTCTACAAGGGCCCATAGTTGGTCCTTGTGGAGTCGTGCCTGGACGTTTTTTCCATGAGAAAACTCTCATAAGAGTTACACCCTTCCATTAATTTTCATCATTGTCCGTCTTCTAAAATCTAGTCACATAGGCTAAGGCACGCTAGCACCTCATTGAACTCTATCAACTTCTTCAAAGTCTAATTCTCTTCTCCTATGATCGACATAGGACTTTTGTTTACTATAAGTTTTTTGTAACCGGTTCCTTATGATGTGAACCTTCTCCAAAGTCTTACAAATAAAATCTTGACCCAAAACTTAAGATTCACCCATTTCAAACCATCCAATAAGAGACATACACCTCCTACAATACAAGGCTTCATAAGGAGACATAGATATGGATGAATAGATACTATTATTGTAAGAACTCCACGAAAGGAAAATGCTTATCCCAATTTCCATTCAAATCAATATTAAAATATCGAAGCATATCTTCAAGAGTTTGAATAGTATTGTACGCTTTACCATTCTTTTGGGGATAAAAAAGTGGTGCTTAACTTCACCTTGGTACCCAACGTTTGTTTGAATGACCTTTTAAACCTAGATGTAAATTTTGCACCCCTGTCTGATATGATGGACAACGGAACATCATGCCGACACACAATATCATATATAAATATCCTTGCATAGTCTTCCACTGAGTAAGCAGACTTGACAGAATAAAACGAGTGGACTTGGTCAACCTATCCACAATCACCCATATAGAGTCATTTTGCTTTGGAGTCCGAGGAGAACCTACCAAAAAATCCATGATGATGTCTTTCCCACTTCTACGTAGGAACTTGGATTTCTTGTGGTAAACCACCCAACTTTTGATGTTAAACTTTTACTTGTTCAGAATTTTGACACTTAGAAACAAATGTCGCTATGTCCTTTTTCAAACATTCCTACCAAAAGACTTCCCTAAGTTCATGGTACATCTTTTTCGAACCCGGATGAATGGAGTAACAGGAGCTTCCTTAAGGATCCGTTTCTTCAAACCATCTACGTTTGGAAGAAACAAACCTTCCTCGATACCTCAAGACACCATCCTTTCTAAGGAAAATGAATCATTAAGCTTTCTAAGAACCGATTCCTTCAACTCCATCAATTTTTGATCAAGGTGTTGTTTGGACTTCATCTCAACTACAAATGATGACTCGGAGTTATGATGGACCATAAAACCACCATTCGGAGAATTTTCCAATATCATACCAAATCTAGCAAACCCATGAAAAGTTTTTACTAGGTCTTTCTTGACTTCCTCTATATGATACACGCTATCCATGGTCATACGACTTAGAGAATCCACAACCACATTGGCCTTGCCGGGGTGATCGAGAACACTCATGTCGTAATCTTTCAACAATTCAAACCACCTTCTTTGTCGAACATTCAACTCTTTTTGTGTAAACACATATTTGAGACACTTTTGGTCGGTATACACATCAACATGAACATAGTACAAGTAAAACTTGCATATCTTCAAGACAAATACTACGGCCACTAACTCAAGATCATGAGTTGGATAGTTTCTCTCGTGCACTTTAAGTTGTCTAAAAGAATAGGCTACCACTTTCCCAAGTTGCACAAGCACACAACCTAAACCAACTTGGGATGCAACATAATATACAACAAAACAGTTTGTACCCTCTAGTAAAGTAACCACCAGAGCGGAGGTAAGCCTATCGTTGATGTTTTGGAAGCTTCTCTCACATGTCTACGACCACTCAACTTTTGTAGTCTTTTGGGTGAATATAGTAAAGGGAGATGCAATGTGTCACATTCGATAATATTCCCTAGACGTAACCAACGTCGGTGTTCACTTTGAGGACTAAGACTATTCTCTTAGCATACATCATTTCATTGAGAGGTCAAATTTAGCAGAAAATTTTAAAATTTTCATTATATCTACTCGGAAGTGTATATAGACCTATAAATACATATACTATATATATATATCGAGTTTACGTAGACCGTTAGTATAGGAATATAGCATAGTATTCTACTTTTATTGCACATGAGTATATAAAATATAACGTAGTAATAATAGTCGTCTCATCTCATAACCATCTAAAAAGAGTGTAAGAACTTGGGCATAACCCATACATCAAAGTAAGAATGACTCACATGGGCTATATAATGTTTCATAAGAGACGGAAAAGAAAGAAACATAGAAGTCATAAAATCAAAAACTCCATCAGATAGATAGTGGCATCGGCATCAGAAAGTGAGGACCTACCCTACATCGATGATCAAGAGATCCAAGAAATCTTAAACTCTTCTTCAAAATCACTTCACCAGAACATAAAATGTTTGAAAAAGGAAGAAATAGGGTTAGTACACCACTTGTACATAGTATGAGACAATATGCACACATACTTTGAAATCAAGCTAAAAAGGGGAATTTCAAAGGGATATGTAATTTACTTTGAAAACACTTAGGCATGTAAAACTAGACCATACAAACCAATATGACATTTTCATTAGGTCATAGGCATGTAAATCACAAGAACAACAACATTGAGTTTAGTTCAGTTAACATGCATAGAATATAGTTGAATGCATAGCGAAGAATCTCTATCATAAAGTCATAATTGTAACAAGCATGAATAAAAATACTTTCAACATGAATAAATTAAGACCATTACCCATGAACCCTTATCAAGTCAACAAGTGCAATGACCAAGCAAGACCCATAACCTTAATCAATCAAGTAACCCAACAAGCATCATGACTAAAATCTTACTTCACATATCTTAACATTTAAGAGTTCATAACATCATACCTTATCAATATAGACCATGACATATAATAAGTGACACTTATCAACATATAGTATCAACAATGCGCAAGTTCATCATACACATAACATATAACATTATAAGCAATTTAATATATAAAAACATCCTCCGAAGACTCATTTCAAGGCTAACTAGTACAATGTTTAGGTAGAGTCTCGTACCCCTACCTAGACTATGTTACACCCCTTAGGTCATCTCAGTTAGAGTTCAATCTTTTAGTTCGTTTACCTGTTGGGAACATCTTTCCCTAACAAACATAGACCACATGAGCTAATGTAGAATGCAGAGTTATATGACCCTACACCGAAAGAAGGCGGACTACTTCCACATTAGTGAAAAAAGAAGAACATAGCACCTACATGGATCTAGTAGCTACTATTCCTATGGGGGAAACATAGTTCAAGAACTAGGAAGTATAGGTGGAATCTTCTTTATGCTACATGCATTTTAGTGTCCAATATGAATAGTACATTTGTTATCCTACCTTAGCTATGTGGAAGGGACAGTCCTCACTATAGATCACTCGGTGCAAAGGTGGAGTCCCTTTTCGAAATGTCTTTAATGTCTTTATTAATCATAATAGATTATTGTTGGTCATAGGATCTAACCATTGTATATTAATCATTATAATATGACCTTTCGTTACAATTAATAGGGGTGAGGTCAACACATTAACATTCTCATATCATGATAAGGAACATAGATAGATCATTTAACATTCTTTTAAATTATACATCTTACGCCAACTCCTTACAATCATAATTAAGACATTTAAATTCAATATCATACAATTCTATCAATCCTAATACAAGGAATACTCAAATAAAACATCATGATTTAACACAATTAACCAAAATTTTAAGTAAAACATAGGGATCATAAGACATAACACCTAGGTAAATTTTCAAAATACTTCATTACCTAGGCCATTTTATCAAGAACTAACATGAAAGACTACAAATAACCCTATTGCATTCATTATTACTGTAACAAAATCATCTAGTAGTAATTCAACCAATAACAAAGCCAATTGAACCAATATAATACAATTCATATCAAGATCACAACCTAGGGTTAAGGGGAATAGGTCATAGTCTACAAACTAGACCAACTAATTAAGATATAACATATTTTTTTAAAAAATAAATGTTATATATATCTATAATATCAAACAGAAATCATAAAAAAATTAATTCATAAAATAATTTTTGAAATTCGATGAAACCCTGTTGAAAATTCAATTTTTGTAATCAATATGATGGAACCCTTTGAGGAAATAGGTCTCAAAGGTAAATTAGATCCCATACCTTGTTGTTTTATGAAGATTTATGGAGAAATCTTGCTAATTTCAGCCATAGAACCCTCCCTTAGCTTGTTTCTCAATGGAGTCTTCACTAGATAGAGTAAGAAGAGAGAAGTAAGAGAATTTTTTTTTGTGGGTTGTGATTAGACTTATGGAGTTGGGGTCTTTATATGCGGTGTTAATTAACTTATTTGGCTTCCCTAATGCCCTAACGAACTCTTTTACCCCTTAATTAATTAATTACGACATAGTCAATAACGTGTAGAAAAATTAACCCTCACGGACAAGACATCAACAAAAGGTATGTCTGTGAGTCGACAGTTCTTACCCCCTTTCGTGTTACACATTTGTGGTTTGACTCAGAGACTGTCCAAAAGAGGTCCTTCAAGTAATTGTCTATTGTTTGGTCTACGGATGGCATCAACACCCCATCGCTCCACACACGTTTCGTCAATGGCCTTTCGTGGGTGCACACTTCCCAGGAAGTATTAGACTCCAACATGTAAGGGTCCTCCTCAAGGTTCCTTGGTTGGTCCTTGGGGAGTAGTACCCGGAGATTTCGACCATAAATAAACTTAAACACATGTTATGCACCTTTCCACTAATTTTCATCATCTTCCGACTTCTAAAAGCTAGTCCAATAAGGCATGCTTGTACCTCAATGAACTAGTTTCTAGACGTCATGCACGTTCTATCACGTTTTTGTTCCTAGACTTCCTAAATGACTTATATTCATTTAAATGGACCTTAAAACAGTGTCTATACCTTAGGACACTAACTTAGGGTCTTGAACACGTCTTTGATTTTCGAAGTGTTACATCCCCCCCCCCCTAGGAACATTCATCCCCAAACGACACTAAAAAATGTTTTGAAGGAAGGAGTAGACTTAAGACTATAATACCAACCAACATCAATACCTAACAATATCAACCATATCAATTACACAAGGAAATTAAAATTTTCAATTACTACACATAAGAATCAAAAATACATTATGAGGAATATCTTTCTTCTAACAACAAGAGTTCAACATAGCCTTTATGAGTCAATTATGCCAAAGTTCAACTTAACAACATCCTACATGTCATTTCATTGTCAAAGACTCACCATATCCAAATGCCCAACATAACCAAAAAAATCCAAAGAGCAAAATTGACAATTTTCAAGTTAATTAGGCATGTTTCACTATAACTTCACTGTAACAATATAAAGAATACACATTTTGGAACATTTCACCAAAAATCAAGAAACATCAATTTTAGTCATTATTTTCATTATTAGTAAAAACTACTAACCTTAGTTATCAAATAGATAAGGCTAACGGGACTTCATGTCTGCCTCGGCCTCCCATGTTGCACCCTCAACTAGGTGATTCTTCCATAAAACCTTTACGAAGACACTTATTTATTCTCAAATTTCTTTACTTGGCTATCAAGGATTTGAACCGTAACATTTTCACAAGAGATATTTCACACCAAGACTCTCAATAGAAAGAATAGATTCGGGATCCCCTATACTCTTCTTAGGAATGGAAACATCGAAAATAGGATGAACTTAAGCTAATTAACTAGGAAGTTTCAATTCATAGGCAACTTTACCAACTCTCTGCACTATTTCATAGGGACCCACAAAACGAGGACTAGACTTCCCTTTCTTACCAAATCTAACCACCCCTTTGATTGGCGAAATTTTCAAATATACCTTATCACCTTCTTAAGAATCTAAATCCCTTCTCCTATTATCGACATAAGACTTTTGATAACTATAGGCCGTTTGCAAGAGATTCCTTATAATATGAATGCTCTCCAAAGTCTTATAAATCTAGTTGGGACCAAGAAGTGAAAGTTCACCCACTTCAAACCATCCAATTGGAGACATACATCTCCCACCATACACGGCTTCATAAAGAGACATGGATATGGATGAATGGAAACTATTATTGTAGATAAACTCCACCAAAGGAAAATTCTAGTCCAAATTTCCTTTGAAATCAATAATACAATCTCTAAGCATATCTTCAAGGGTTTGAATAGTACGCCGCTTGACCATTCGTTTGGGAATGAAAAGCGGTACTTAACTTAGTACTCATACCTTCTGGTAATGGCCTCTAAAACCTAGATGCAAAGTGTCCACCCCTATCTGATATGATGGATAACGGAATACCATGGCGACACACAATATCATCTATGAAGATCCTTGCATAATCTTCCACTAAATAAGTAGACTTGACGGGAATGAAATGAGTGAACTTGGTCAACCTATCAAAAATTACCCATATAGAGTCATATTTCCTTTTAGTACGAGGGAAACCTACTATAAAATCCATATTGATGTCTTCCCACTTCCAAGTAGGAACTTGGATTTCTTGTAGCAAACGACCTTGCTTTTGATGCTATGCTTTCACTTGTTGGAAATTTGGACAATTAAGAACAAACTCTGCTATGTCCTTTTTCAAACCTTCCCTCCAAAATACTTCTGTTAGGTTATGGTACATTTTTGTCGAACCCGAATGAATGGAGGAACGGGACCTATGAGATTCCTCAAGTATCCAGTTCCTCAACCCATATATATTGGGACCACACAACCTTCCTTGATACCTAAAGACACCATCCCCCCTTAAGGAGAATGACTCATTAAGTTTACCAAGAATCGATTCCTTCAACTCCATCAATGATTAATCAAGGTGTTGTTTGAACTTCACCTCAACAACCAAGGATTACTCAGAGTTATGATAGACCATAAAACCACCATTCATAGAAACTTCCAACCTCACACCCAATGTAGCCAAGATATGAACATCGCTCACTAGGTCTTTCTTGGCTTCCTCTATGTAAGATACACTACCTATGGTCATACGAATTAGAGCATCAACAACCAATTTAGCCTTGCCGGGGTGATACAAAACACTCTCGTAATCTTTCAGAATATGTAACCACCTGCTTTGTCAGAGATTCAACTCCTTAAGGGTATACACATATTCGAGACTCTAATGATTGGTGTACACATTAACATTGACACCATATAGGTAATTCCTCTTTATTTTCAAGGCAAATAGCATGGACGCTAATTCAAGGTCATGAGTTGGGTAGTTTCTGTCATGGAACTTAAGTTGCCTAGAAGCACAGGCTATTAGTTTCCCATGTTGAATATGCACACACCCTAAACCTACTAGTAATGCGTCACAATACATAACAAAACCCTTTGTAAACTCTGGTAAAGTCAACATTAGAGCGGAAGTAAGCATGTCCTTCAAGTTTTGGATGTTTCTCTCACATGCCTCTGACAACTCAAATTTAATACTCTTTTGGATCAAAGTAGTCAGGGAGATGCAATAGATGCAAAATAATCCAAAAACCTCCGATAATAACCCGCTACATCCAAGAAACTCCTAATGTCGGTTGGAGTCAATGGTCTAGGCTAATTTTTCACCGCCCGAATCTTCCTTGGATCAACCTCAACTCCCTCACTAGAGATGATATGACCCAGAAATGCTACCGACCTTAGTCAAAACTAACATTTGCTATACTTGGAAAAGAATTAATTCTCCTTAAGTACATGCAACACCGTCCTTAAATGGTTCATGTGATCACCCTCATTTTTTAATATACCAATATTTCGTCAATAAAGAAAATAAAAAATGAATCTAGGTAACTTCCAAAAACCCTATTCATGAGATCCATAAATGTCGTTGGGGCATTCGGAAGACCAAAAGACATTACTAAGAACTCATAGTTATTACATGTACTCCGAAATGTCGTCTTTGATACATTCTCACCTCTCACCATAAGTTTATGATACCCCGATATCAAGTCAATCTTAGAAAAGTAGCTTTTACCTTGGAGTTGATAAAAACAAGTTCTCATTCGGAGGGAGATGATAGTTGTTCTTAATAGTGACTTTTTAAGTTGGCGGTAATCAATGAACATTCCAAGGGACATATCCTTATTTTTCACAAACAAAACCAGAGCATCCCATGGAGAAATACTAGGTCTAATGAATAGAATCCTTTGTCTAGTTGATATTTAAGTTAAGCCTTTATAACTTTAAATTTAACTGGAGCCATCTGATAAGGAGGAATTAAAATGGGATTTATATCCTTTAAAAAGTCGATACAAAAAAAATTCCCATTCGGGAGGAATATTGGAAAGGGAAATACCTCAAGAAATTCCTTCACTATGGGAATCGACTCAATGGGAGGAATTTCGGAGTCTAAATGTTTGACTCTTACCGTATTGTCTAAACACCCTTTTGAGATCATTATGCATACTTTAAAAAAAGAAGTGATACGACCTCTAGGTATAGAATTTCCCCCTTTCCACTCTAAAATGGGCAAATTTGGAAAGTTAAACTTCACCACCCTCGTTCTACAATCTATTGAGGCAAAACAACCATGCAACCAATCCATACCCAAAATGACATCAAAATAAAGCATATCAAGTTCTACTAGTTCAACATAAAAAAAATATTGGGCAACAATATTGGACGATTTCTATACACCATTTTTGCAACAACTGACTCACCCAACGGGCTAGACACTATTAAAGGTTCATGTAAAATATCGGGTAAAATGTAAAACTTTTTAGCTACTATAGGGGTAAAAATGATAAATTAGCACCAAGAACAAGACATACACATCAATAGAGAAGACTTTCAACATACCGGTCACCACGTCGAGAAAAGTCTCTTGTTCACTCCTACATCAGATAGCATAGAAGAAGTTCTTATTCGGAGACTCATTTGAACCACTTGATTGAGATTCACCAGTACCCTTGTTTTGGACCTTCACATTAGGGATATCCCTAACCTTGTGCCCGCATTTTCCATTGGATAAAACAATTATTCGTCCCCTTAAGAGAATTATCATTGTGCTTCTTGCCACACTTTCCACAAGTTGGCTTTTCCGTCGTTGAATTAATAACCTTTCCCTTTGTAAGCATAGGGTTATACACTTATCATGCCTAGCCTAATGAAACTTCAAAGGAACTTTATTAGAAACCCTCTTCTTCAACCTATGCTTGTCTTATATCTCAAGCATTCCCTTTGAAGAACCACCATCGAGAAATCTTTCCATCTTTGCGTCTTTACTCTTCCTCTTAGCCCTTGCCTCTTCTACATGTTGGGAATGAACCATAAGATAAGAAGTGTTTATCTTGTCATATAGCATAGTCAAATGACACTCCTCTTGTAAATCATCTGACACCCATGTCATAAAATGACTCATTTCATCTCTAGGACCGGAAACCAAAGAAGGAACTTATTTTGACAATATAGTGATTTCAAGAAGTATTCGTGAACACTCATATCTCTTTGGCGAAGGTTGATGAACTCCACCATTTAAGCTTCCGTCTTCTCCCTAGGACATAACCAATCAAAAAAAGTCTTTTTGAACCCTTCCCAAGTCACGGGTCCACCATATAAAGGCATGTTGTCCCTTCATTAGACGTATCATGCTTGAGCCACATCCTTGAGTTAATAGGTTGCTAACTTGGCCTTCTGAGTAGTAGACAACCCTATAGTATAGAGGATCTTGTAAATGTCATCGAGGAACTTTTTGGGGTCTTCTTCAACCTTGGACCCATAGAAATAAGGAGAGTTCATCCTAGTGAAATCCATTAGATGGGAGGACATGGTAGTAACCTGTTGATGAGCTCGGGGTATATCCTCTCGATTAGCATGGGACGTCATGGCTTGGGCTTGAGTAGTGGCGGATTTTCCTTAGGTAGCAATGGCTTGGGACATTTGAAAGAGAGAAGACCTTATGTTCTCCTCCGTCAAAGGAGAAGGATTCAGTATGGCTTGGTCATCATTCTCATCTTCCTCAAGAGGAGGAACTTGATCACCATGGGAAGGAACTCCCGCATTGCGAATGTCTTCTTCATGTCTCTGTTCTGCATAACTTTGAATATCCATTGCGTATTATCACAATAAAAGTATTAGATGCAAAAACACATAGATTTAACACTCTAAAGGCACGATATTAGACTTCCAAGAAAGTGAGAATTTCCTAAGAACCTCATCGATTTCTTTTCATAGGTCTGGCATGCTTTACAATTATGAATACGAATATACATAGACGTGGTTGAGAGAGACATCGACTCAAACATATTTAACATCATACTCTACTACAAAGTTTGTCACATCCTGGAATAGCCTCTAGACATAAGTGGCGGCGTCATCCTCTTTGAGGACTAAGACTATCCTCTTATCTTACATCATTATCATAGGTCAAATTTAGCAGAAAAATTTAAAAAATATTCATTATATCTACTAAGAGGTGTGCATAGACCTCTACATACACGTAGAATATATATATATATATGTATATATATATATATATATATATATATATATATATAGAGAGAGAGAGAGAGAGAGAGAGAGAGAGAGAGAGTTTACATAGACCCTTAGTATAGCAAGATTTCTTTGTTTTCTACTTTTATTGCACACGAGTATATAAAATATAACACAGTCATAATAGTCGTTTAATCTCATAACCATCTAATAAGTTTGTAAGAACTTGGGCATAACCCATACATTAATGTAAGAATGCCTCACATGGTCTATGCAATGTTTCATACTAAATGGAGAAGAAAGAAACATAGATGTATTAAACTCAACAATTTCATTAGATAGACAGTGGCATCACCCTTGGGAAGTGATGACCTACCCTACATTGATGATCAAGAGACCCAAGCCTTCTTCCAGTCTTCTTCAAAAGCACTTCAACAACAGGAACCTAAAATGTTGGGGAAAAGGAAGAAATAGGTTAGTACACCACTTATACTTAGTATGATACCATATGCACATATACTTTGAAATCATGCTAAGAAAAGGGATATTTCAAAAGATATGCAATTTACTTTTAAAACACTTAAGAATTTTAAACGAGACCATACCAACCAATAGTGCAAGTTCATTAGGTCATAGGCATGTAAATCACAAGAAAAACAACATTGAGTCTGGTCAACTTCACATGAATAGAAAATAGTTGATTACATAGCCAATAATCTCTATCATCAAGTCATCATAGTAACAAGCATGAATAAGAATATCTTTCCACGTGACTAAAGTAAGAAAAATTTCCCATGAACCCTTATAAAGTCAACAAGTTCAATGACCAAGCAAAGCGCCATAACCTTACTCAACCATGTAACTCAACAAGCATCTTGACTAACATCTTAATTCACATATCATAATGTTTAATAATATCATACCTTAACAATATAGACCATCATATATTCATAAGTTAGACCAATTAACATATAATATCAACAATGTGCAAGTTCATCATAAACATATCATATAGAATTATAAGCCTTCTCATACATAAAAACATCCTCTTAAGACTCCCTTCAAGGCTAACTAGTGAAATGTTAAAGTAAAGCCCCATACTCCTACTTAGACTAATCTAAGCCCATTAGTTCATTTTTGTTAGATTTAAATACTTTAGTTTATTTTACCTTTTAAGAACATATTTCCCTAACCGACATAGACCACATGAGCTAATGTGGTATCCAGTATCATGGAACCCTACACAAAAAAATGTTGGACTACTTACCAATGTAGTACAAAAACATGAACATAGCAACTATGTGGAGAAACCTCTTTATGCTAAATGCATTGTATTCTTCAATATAAATAGTACATTAGTGATCCTACCTTCCCTATGTGGGGAGGAACACTCCTTAATCTAGTTCACTTTGTGCTAAGCTAGAGTCCCTTTTTGAAATATCTTTAATGTTTTTATTAATCATCATAGCTTATTTTAGGTCATATGATCTAACCCTTGTATATTCAGTATCATAGCTAAATAATATTTGCATGAGTATTGTCTTTTCATTTCAATTCACTACCTAACAATTCAATACTAGATCATCGCTTAAGATAAGGTACTTAGGTCAATTTACAATAGACTACATAACATATATCATCTTATTGAGAAATCACTTGAAAGTCTAAAAATCAACCTAATTCATTAATGATTAGAGTAACAACATCATCTATTAGTAATTCAGCCAACAACCAAGACAATTGAACCAATACAATATTTCATATCGAGATCACAACCTAGGGTTAAGGGGAATAGGTCATCTTCTACAAACTATATCAATTCATAATGATGTAAGATAATTGTGTTAAAATATATATTAATATATCCATAATATGGAAAATAAATCATAAAGAAATCAATTCATAGCATAATTTTCACAATTTGATGAAACACACTTAAAAACTCAATTTTCGGAAATTAATTTGATGGAACCCTTTGAGGAAAGAGGTCTCAAACGTGAATTAGATCCCATACCTTGTTGTTTTATGAAAATTTATGGATTTACTTTGTTAATTGCATTGCTATAACCCTCTCTTAGTTTGGTCCCCAATGGAGTCTTCACTAGAGAGAGAAAGAAGAGAGATGGAAGAATGTTTTGTTATATGTGTTGTGATTATTCAAATGGTGTTGGGGCATTTATATGGGGTGATAATTAAATTAATTAAGCTTCCCTAATTCCCTTAATAAAATTGTAACCCCTAAATTAATTAATTAGGACTTAGTCAAAACGTGTAGAAAATTGGACCACTAACGGACGAGACCCCGACCAACTGTCCGTTTGTGAGTCGACGGTTCCTACCCCCTTTTATTCTGCACATCGGTGGTTCGATTTAGAGACTTTATAGAAGACACAACATCGATCCAAACATGTTTTGTCGATGGCATTTTTGTGGGTGCACACTGCCTTGCAATGCTCAAACGTGCGAGGGAGTCATACCCAGACTTTTCGACAATAAATCAACTTAACTACATGTTATACACCCTTCCACAAATTTTCATCATTGTCTGACTTCTAAAAGCTAGTCTAAAAGGCTAAGGCATGCTAGTACGTTATTAAACTACTTTCCCAACATCATGAACGTTCTTAGACATTTTAATTTCTAGACTTCCTAAATGACTTATATTCATTACAATGAACCTTAAAACTGTGTGTGGACCTTATATAACTTATGTTAGGCTCTATAGCCTGTCTTCAATTTTCGAAGTGTTACACAATGGACGCGAAAATATCCACAAACCTCTTATAATAACCTGCTAGACCCAAGAAACTCCTAAAGTCAGTTGGTGTCAATGATATAGGACAATTCTTCACTGCCTCAGTTTTCCTTGGATCAACCTCAACTATCTCACTAGAATATGACCATGAAACGTGACAGACGTCAACCAAAACTCACATTTACTATACTTTTAAAATAATTGGTTATCCTTAAGCATATATTACAACACCGTATTACGGTTATTTTTTTGTTATCCCAAGATTTCTTCAATGAAGACAATAACAAATGAATCTATGTTACTTTGAAGAACTCTATTCATGAGATCCATCAACGCTGCCGGGGCATTAGTGAGACCAAAGGGCATTATGAAGAACTCATAGAGACCATATCTAGTATGAAATGGAGTTTTTTGTATATCCTCACCTCTCCCACTAAGTTTGTGATACCCCGACCTCAAGTCGATCTAAGAAAAGTAGCTTGTTTATTTAACTTCATCAAACGAGTCGTCAATCCGATGGAGAGGATATTTATTCTTGATAGTGAATTTGTTAAGTTGGCGGTAATCAATTCACATCCTAAGGGAACCGTCTTTCTTCTCCAAATACAATACCAGAGAACCCGATGGAGAAATAATAGGTCTAATGAAGCCTTTTGTCTAGTAAATGTTTGAGTTGAGCCTTAAACTCCTTTAATTCGTCCGGATCCATCCAATAAAGAGGAATTGAAATGGGATATGTATCCGGTAACAAGTAATTAACAAAATCAATTTCCCATTCGAGAGGAATACCGGAAAGATCATTACTAAAGATTTCCATAAATTCCCTCACTATGGGGACCGACTCTATAGGACTAATTTTGGAGTCGAAATCTTGGACACTTACTATATGGTATAAACACCGTTAGAGATCATTTTACAAGCTATCAAACAAGAGATGATATGACCTCTATGAATAGAATTACCCCCCTTCCACTCTAAAATGGGCTCATTTGGAACGATAAACTTCACCAATGTTGTTCTACTATCTATAAAGTCAAAGCAAGGATGAACTTATCCATACCCAATATGACATCTAAATCAAGAATCTCAAATTCTACAGTTTCAAAATAAGAAATTCTATTGGGCATCATTATAGGAGAATTTGTATACAACCTCTTTACAAAAAATTACTCACCCAAAAGGGTACACACGAGAAAAAGGTTCATTTAGGATGTAGGGTAAGAAATCAAATTTCTTAGCTATCAAGGAAGTAACAAAAGATAATATAGAGTTCAGATTAATTAAAGCATAGACATAAAAGTGATTCTTCTTTGGATCATCATTATCACCACTTGTTTTCCACTCTCCTTGTCTTTCCTCCTCACATTTGGGCAGTCTCTAACCTAATGACCACTTTTACCACAACCAAAATAAGTATATGTTCCCTTGTCACAATTGCCATAATGTTTCTTTCCACACTTTCCATAAGTTGGCTTCTTTATTTGTGAACTAGTATCCCTTCCCTTTTTAGTCTAAGGGTTGGAAACCCTGTCATCCTTAGACTTAGGAAAATTAGAATGAACTTTATTGTAAACCCTTTTTTTACACCTAGGCTTGTCTTGAATCTCACGACTACCATTTTAAGAACCACCATCAAAAGATCTTGCCCTTTTGGAATCTTTACTCTTCCTCCTAGCCCTTGCCTCTTCCACTTGTTAAAAATGAACCATGAGACGAGAAATTTTCATTTTTTCAAGTATCATAGCCGAATGACATTCCTTTTGCATGTCATCTGACATTCCCGTCACAAAGCAGTTCATTTCATCTCTACGGTCGGAAACAATAGAAGAAGCATATTTGTGGATTTCTAAGAGTATTCAAGAACTGTAATAGCTCCTTGGTGAAGGTTGATGAACTCTACTATCTTGGCTTCCCTCTTCTCCCTAGGAAAAAATCTATCCAGAAAATCCTTCTTGAACACCTCTAAGTCACTTGTCCACCACTTAACGCCCTATTGTCCCTCTATTGGACATACCAAGTTTGGTCTACATCTCTGAGTTGGTAAGTGACAAACTAGGTCCTCTCACTAGTAGACAACCCCATAGCATAGAGGATGTTGTACATTTCACCAATGAACTCTTGGGGGTCTTCTTAAACCTAGGACCATAGAATGTAGGGGAATTCATCCTAGTGAAATCCCTTAGATTAGAGGCCATGGTAGCAACTTTTTGGTTTGCTTGGGTACAACCTGCCAATTAGCTTAGGCCGTCATGTCTTGAGCTTTAGTAGTGTTGTCTTGTGTTTGGGTAGTGATGGTTTTATCCATATGGAATAGAGTATCCCTTATGTCAAAATCTCTCAATGGAAAATTGACTAGAGCTTGGTCATCATTCATATCTTCATCAAGAGGAGGAACTTGATCACTACTAGGAGTAACACCCGCATTATCAAACTCTTCCTCAAGTCTTCGTGCCGCATTCCTTCGAGTATTCATTTCCTATAATTACAATAAGAGGATTAGATGCAAAAACAGATAGAACTTAGACTATAGACGAACGACATTGGACTTTCAAGAAAGTGCAAGTTATTCTAAGCATCATATAGATTCCTATTCATAAGTGTGGCACCGTTAACAATTATGAATACGAACCTACAAAGATGTGGTTGAGAGAGACATCTAATCAAGGATATTCAACTTCATGCTCTGATATCAAATTTTTAAAATCCGAGAATACCCCCTAGACTTAACTGGCGTTGTCGTCCTCTTTGAGGACTAAAACTAGCCTCTTTACTTACTTAATTACATTAATAGGTCAAAATTAGTGGAAATTTAATACTTTTTACTACATCTATATATATAACAGATTATATTCGCAAATAGTCGTCTCATCTCATCACAATCTAATCAGATTGTAGCAAATTAAGCCTAGCCAATAGAAGACCACATATAGGTCATAAAACGTTTTAGAATCCAAATAAAAATGAAAGAACATAAAGTATTAAAGACTAAAGCAACATCATAGGTTTGATAGTGGTATTTCCCTCGGAAAGTGAGGACCTACCCCACTTGGATGATTAGGAACTCCAACTCTTCTTCAAAGTCGTCTTGAAAAGACCTTCAACAACCGGAATCTAAAATGTAGTGGAAAAGGAAGAAATGGTGTTAATATACAACTTGTACTAGTTATGAGACCATATGCACAAATAATATCAAATCATGCTAAAAAGGGACATTTAATTAAATATGCAATTTACGTTGAAAACCCTTATGCATATTCAAAAATACCATACAAATCAATTAGACATATTCATTAGGTCCAAAGAATATATATCACAAGACTAACAATACTAATCTATTCAAGTCAACATGCATATCATATGATTGAATACATAGTCAAGTAACTCTATAATTAAGTCATAATAACCACAAGCATGAATAAAAGTTCATTATAACATAACCAAAGCAAGAAAATTACCCACAAAACACTATATAATCAACAACTACAATTACGAACAAAATCCCCATAACCTTACTTAATCAAGTAATCCAAAAAGAATCATGAACAACATCCCTAGTCGGGTACTACGATTCGTCTATGCCTTCCATTGATCTATGCTTAGAATATTTCAAACTTCAGGTATTAGGACTATATCTAATCTCATTTAGTGTTGAACAAGATAGTACGTCGATCAATCGACCGAGCGTCGATCCTCTCCGTCGTCCAACACTTGGTCAGATTTCCGCGAGCTTCTTCAATAGCCTAAACTTCAATAGACGGTCACCATCAACGGACCGTCGATGAAACGACGGACCATCGATGGCCTTCGTGGGTCACTTCTGCACTTTATAATATCTGCCTTGTACGTTTTATTTTTGGACATCTTTGTTGAAAATTTTTTTGTTAAAACTACTAAAAAAATGCTCTAGACACACACAACTCTTAAGGAAAAAGCATTAAAAATATTGTGAAATCACAATATATCATTATGTTGATATCGTATATCGATGAGACTATCTCAGGTCACCTTACATTGTACTAACTATACTTGAGGGTGTCTTAAGGAAAGGTGTTGAGGTAAAAGAAAAGTAATGAGTTGTATGTAATGAATGTGCCTCAAAATGTGTTAAGTGGCTTTATGTGTTATTATGAATAGTTTTTTTGTCTATGTGATGTATGTGAAATATATTGTTCCTAGTGTATCAATGTTTATAAATTTACCAAAAAGACATGTTGCATGATTTCAAATAAAATGTCATCTTTAAATGCATGTTTTTGCATGGTTGTCATACTTAGTGCATTCTTGTACTAATACCATTATTCTTCATCTTTTTAAAAAATGTGTAGGTGTTGATTGATAGAGGATGTCTCCTAAGTGAAGGGATTGGATAGATATCCCAAGTTCAAGAAAAGGGGTCCTTGTGATACAAGGACCTATGTCAAGATGTTCTTTAGGTTGATATGATAGTTTAGATATAATTTATGTTGTTAAGGACCGTCTACCTATTTTATTCTATTAAGTTTTGTCTTATGTTTGAAAAAGAGACTTAGAGACTAATTATGTATTATGATATTATATATATATATATATATATATATATATATATATATATATATATGAAATGATGATTCTAGCATATGATGTGCTATTAAAAGTTTTAAATTTTTCAGCTAAATTTATATGTCTATGCAATGAATGATGTGTAAGGGCTTGTACAAGACCTCCAAGAGGTCAAATATGCCGTGTTACTCTAGGGGATGCTCCCCGGTCGTGACAAATAATAAATCAAAAAGTAGGTGCATATACCTACTTAGTAGCCTACATGAATGACACATGGTGGCTGCAAATAAAGTAAAACTGGCAAAAGAGAATCTATTAAGGCCAAAAACTTATAAAAATATCTCATTTTCCTCTTTTTCAAATTTTAAGGTTGAAGTCCATATATTTGTCTCTCTCAAGATGAAACAGACAGCCAACATTCGCACTAGGATTCTAAGTATTTTTCATCTTGTTTCTCCAAATTACCCACAAGTTTACTTTCTCTCCTCTATTTCTTCAAGTATATTTGATAGTTATTCAAGGGGAGTGAAAGAGATATAGCAATATGTGTTTTCAACCAAAGTTCTGCCACTCTCTTCAAAAAATTAAGAGAAGGTTACAAAAATAATTGAATCGAGAATTTCATATTAAGATAGACACGGTAGGCACTGCCACAACCTCTAATTATTAATTCATTTGAGAATTCTAGAGATACCAATTTATTTGAACTCGTAGAATGGTGATTACAAGATTTAGTTTCAAGTCTTTCATTTATCTTGGGGTGTTGATGACTATAATTGTATTGATTTGTTTATGGGAGGTCCTGGATGTACTTAGGGAACAATTGTAGAATGTTTTTATATATAAATAACTATAATTAAAAAAAATGCATGAAAGAACACACTCAATTAGAATGAATGTGGGTTTGTTACATGACTATTGTTTTGATGATTTGAAATATCATGAGTTAGTTGGTAAATTACTAATATTACACCTATTGATTGTTTGTTGGAGACGAAGATTATGACGTTAAAGAACATGTTGAGACTTCATAAGATTTATGAATTGAGAATTAAAGTATGTATCCCATATCTTTTGGCGTAAAGTTATATATTCTATGCACCAACAGATTAAGATCTCTAAATGATTCTCATGGTAAAATAAACATTGTGAGGGTGTACAATTTCCAATGTAGCTAACGAGATTCAATATATAGTCCAAGTTATTAGAATATGTCAAACTACTTTTGTACATATTCATTATCTAATATTGTTTTGTTAATTCTTCGAAGTACTAATTGAGAAAAGTACTTTAAATAGTAAGTTTCAATAGTTATCGACTAAGACATATGTTTGTTCTGTCAAACCTTTAGGGCATTGAGTGCCTATCTGATACGCTCAAACTTACTTCTCAAATAAGAAGTAAAGAGTTCGTGTCAAGTCAATAACCCAACTAGTGAAGTTGGGATCGTTGCCACGAGGAAAATAGTGTAGACTTAACTTCAATCTATTATTACTTTTGTTTAGTCAATGTCTTCCTTGGAAAGTAAAAAAAAATAAAAGGGTGGTTTCTAGTTCTAAATGAATAAAAATAACTAACGAAATTAAAAGAGACACTTAACAGCTTTGAATGTTGGAGTTTAATCAATTAATCAAAGTAACTAGGGTTTAGGTGTTCCCCACAGGTTCATAACTTGATAATTCTAACTATAACAATTCTTTCCTAGTATCTTGCATGAAAAGTGATAACATTTGTATTTATAAATCCTTGGTCCGTCATCTAGAAAATCTCACTCCGCACCTTGGTCCGGCTACGTGTGTTGCTATCCTAACCCTTATCTTTACCTCATATTAAGCATCGTATTCGATATTTGACTAAGTTATTACCTCCTACCAATAAATACTAGCCTATTACATAGTATACATTAAATCTATGTTGATAATTCTTTTCCTATTATCTACCTCCTTGGTCCGGCAAGTAGCTTTAAGGCGAGTTATAACGTTGTCCATCCGTTAAAAAGACTTCTAAGCGAAAGAATTATTAATACATGCAAGACACTATTCTAGAATTTTTATTTTAGTTAGGTTTTGTCTCATTATTTGTCTATGGTTCCCACAACCCTAGTTATGGAGTTTAGTTACTTATAGTCATACTCACAATATTCAAATATATTAGATAAGAATTTATGTACTTACTTCAATGAGAAAGAGTAAAATCCCAAAGTTCATTTGATTAATCAGCAAAAATCACCCACAATCAATGATAAAAGTTTCAAGATAATCAATAATATCACAAAGAGTCTACAAATTAATCAAGAGTCTAACACTTATACAAAGGTCTAACAATGATCCAGTGTCTAACCTATTAATACAGTGTCTAACCTAAAAAATGAGGTTTTTCGAACTATTTATAGAAAATAAAAACCTAATTAAACAAGGACTCTATTTGCTGGAAATCTGTCAAAACGTGGATGGGTCGACGAACCTCGCGACAGATCGTCGTGGTTACGACGGACCGTCATGGACTCCGTCGTTCCGTACTTGTGCAATTTCTTCTACTACTCTCTTCACTACCCTCTATGGCAAGTATGACGCACCGTCATAGGCACAACGGTCCATCCAGGGTCTTCGTTCCAAAACACTTAAACTCTTGGAATCTGGGTACTGGGATTACTTCTCTGAACTTCATAACGAACCTGCAGGACGGACCGTCATAGACACGAAGGACCGTCATGGACTCCGTAACCCCACGCTTGGTCAGAGTTCCACATCTTCCTTAAGCAGTTGCACTACGCTGCCACCTACGCACTGTCACAATCGCGACGGACCGTCACAAGCTCCGTAGGTGGTCTCTTATGCATATTTCTGCGCTCAAAATCTCCGCATTCATCTTTGGACAGATTTCCTTCAAATAAAGAGAAACTTATATAAATATTAACACAAAAAGGCATTTGGACACACTAAACATAAGGAAAAAGTATTAATAATACCATGAAACCACGATATATCAACACCCTCAACTTAAATTTGTTGGTTGTCCTCAAGCGACAAACTATGACTCAATACAAAATCTTTGTATAATAGTATCCATGTTTTATCCTCTACAATCATTTGGATATCAATCCCAATTAATTTCATCATATCTATGCATGCTATCACTATTAGGCTTGAATTATGTGGGATCAGAACATGACACAGACTCACCATGCACTAACACCTATCCTCTTCAATTTATCACCGAGGTGCTAACAATTTCAGTATTGCAACTAGTTTCCTCTCTTTAAAACAAAATCCTCATTTTTCACATAATGATTTCAGTTTGAGTATAAGGATTACTTTTCAACACTCGCTCTCAGAACAAAGTCACACTCATTCATACCTATTGCCATATGCTTGCCCTTATTTTCACTGTCTTAAGTTTGCTATACAACCCTTAGGATCACGATAGGACTTTCTTATCTTGTATCATAGGCTCAGGGTCAGGTAGGGTATATTTAGGTATACTTTAGTGACTTTTTCCCCTCCTTGACATATCGGCTAAACCTTTCACTTTCTATCATTTTATCTCACCCAGTTTCTCATATTCTTTCACCTTGCTATTTTCTCTTCTTTCTTCATTTGTGTAAGTGACTCTCTTCTTTTCTTGCTTGTATTTCTTGTATATATTTCTTTTTCTTTACTTTTCTTTCAAGTAATTCTTGAGTCACTTTACTTTTGTTCTTTCTCTGTCTTTGTTCTTTCAACCCCACTTTCCAGAGCATTCCTCATTATAGCCACCCTCAACTCATGGCTTTGCCATGAGTCAAGGTACACAATATCCAAAGTTGGGTCAGGGCCATAATGAAGGTTGTTTACTGCATTAGCCACCCTCAACTTATGCTTTTGACATAAGCTGAGGTGCACATGTCCAAGGAGGGACCAGGGCCAACACATTATTCCTAGAATAGATCAGTTGGGGTGAAAAAGAAAGGTCTAATTTAATCTCAGATCATTTGGATCAAAGAAGGATAAATTTCATTTGGTTTTCTTTTAATTAGGCTAAAAATGGGCTATATTAAATAACGGCCTATGATCCATTCCTAATTGTCTATTACAGCTTACTTTTAGCAGGACTAACCAGGCAAGATCTAGCTTAGTACAAATAGTGGACTATTCAAATCTTCCTCACACTCACTTGACATCTCATCACTATACCAGATTATGAGACACCTAGTTCGAATTTTAGACTTAGGGTAATGAATGGTGCACCTCTATGTCATGCTTAGAGCCACACAATTATGAGTTACTATGCCTAGTGGTGCATCATTTTTCAATTTATCAGGATATCATTTTAGCCATCATGCTCCAGAATTAAACTATATACAAAAGATATAGACATGCCGGTTCAACAGAAAAAGTAATCAGTCTTTTGGGGAAAAAGAACACAGGCAAGAAAACCCCAAAAGAGGATAGTGAATTAGGCTTCACAGACTTCACCCTAACACTCACTTTCCATTTACCCCACCCCCAACAAAAAAAACATGCAATTGTCCCCAATGCATAAAAATATAAATACTAGAGTTGTAGGTGAAGCAAACCTGTGGCGCTAAGCGCCGTTGATCAGTAAGCTAGTGGACCCGGTTCCCCTGAACCCACGTCCTCTGCAATCTGGACACCCTCATTGGTGTCCTCAGCAACAACCGCACTATCAGTAGTGTCTCCCTCTATCTCCACAGTTTAAGAGCTAGACGCCCCAGCTGCTAACTTTCCTGCTATCATCTGGTGTGCCGCCTCCTCAGCAAGTGAGGCTCTCCTCGCAGCCTCTATCTCACGGCACTCCTTCTTCCATGCTCGCACCTCGTAATCTGCTCGACTCCTACGCCTCTTGTCATGCTCTCGAGGGGGAGAAGTGGAATCTCCGAGGTGGCGAATAGGGCCGCCAACACTGTGTCTTCAGCAGGCTCGATAGAAGGGGCCTCAGACTCAGGCACCCTAGCCTTTAAGATCGTGTCGATATTTGCACGAAGACTGTCGACCACAGCCTGAAGAGTCGACACATCCACCACAGGGGCTGGCCGGGCTAGCACCCACAACTCAAAGGCGTCCAAGCGCTGGTGAACCTCAGCGATCTTCTGCTCTGTATACAGGACTATTTTCCGCTCCAGGCGCTCTTCTGTCTAGGTAATGGACCTCTGTATCCACGACTGGATATGATGCAGAAGTGTAGCCATTTGCACCTCTAATTTTTGGACCCTAGCATGCGAGACCAACGCGGGTTGAGGGGTTATGCGAGAGGATCTAGGGGAAGTGTTGCTACCTTGGATAGACTCGACCAGGGTAGTGTCAGTCGACGTCGCTTGCGTAGCCGTGCGGCGTGGGCTATCATATCAGCAAGATCGTCAGCAAGTGGGGGAAGCTCTAGACGGGGCCCTCTGTGTGGAGCCAACTCATTAAAGATGAGGCCGGCATCAAAAGTGCCCTGCGGGGTCTTGACCTGATCAACGTGCCATATAGGCACACCTGCAGACCTGCAGAGAGAAAAGAACATGTACGGGAAAGGGTATGAAGTTGTGACCTTGAAAGCCCTCTCGTGCATGAGTGCCTGTAGAAGCCACGCGAAATCCAACTCGAACCTGGCTATCATCGCCGCCATCAATACTGCTCGATCCCATGTAACGATATTATCAGTAGTTGTGGGGCAAAGCCAGTGGCGGACAATCAGCCACAAGAACTTCGCCGTGAAAGTTAGGTGGGCCTTCTTGATGGCCCTCTTTGGCTCGTTCACCCAGTCGACACCCTCTCCATCAACTGACACGTGCAGAGCCATCTACCTCCTGGTGGTCTCTCTCAGTGATGGCTCACGCAGGAGCTGTCCATCTTTAACAAGCTGCCATCGGTAGTCTAACTCGGCAGTGAGAGGGGTCTGAGTAGCATCAACACCCTCGCCGTATAGAAACTGAGGGATGGTAGGCAGGGAAATGTCGACCCAAACGCCCCGTACTTGGACCTTCTCTAGTGGGGCCTGTTTTGCGGGGGCACCCTACCTATCAATCTGTGATCGGAGAGTCGCTACGTAGGATGCGTAGAACTCTCGGACCATTTCTTCACTGTAACGTCCCAACGGACATGCTGTCCACTCTAGGCGATTCCTGGTGAAGAGATTGTGGATCTCAGGAATCGTTGGGAGACTCCCTGTAAGGACCCGCCGCTCCAAGGTGAGTGTTCGAGTCATAACTACTTTGTCAGTCAGGAACTTGGCGTTGGAGTAGACTTGAAATTGCCCATCGACACACCACTGCTTGGGTTGGTCAGTGGCTGGGGTAAGGGTCTGAGCTAGTGAACCTGATGCGGATTCCGAACTGTCAGCCTCATCAGACGAGGCCGACGATGCAGCGATTGCGGGTGCTGGAACCTCAGCAGAGCGGGAGGCTTCCTCCGACCACGATACTCCCAAGGAGCCAGACGCTCCTTCTTCGTTGGTGGATGACCTAGAAGATGTGCCTGTTAGTGTGCGCTCTCATCAGACATGGAGGCAGGGACTACGCCAGATGCCACCTTTGTGGGTGTGGCTCTGGTGGCACGTGAAGAACGGGAAGGGGTGGAAGTGCCTGGGGGCACGTACTCGGGGTCACGCTCATCATCAGAACCAATGACCATGTGGGCAGACGGGGCGACAGACTTCGATTGCCCGTGTGCATAGATTTGATCTTGCTTGGGTGCCATAGAAGATAGTTCCTGTAAAGGATCAATATTAGTACGAGTAGTGGCAAACAAGACAAGCAAAAGCACACAAAAAAATTTAAAATAGTATGTCATTTCTATAGTAACAGTGACACACGACGGGCCTGGTGACGGCATGTCGTGATTATGACGGACCGTCATGGGGTCCGTCATGTATTACTTAGGCTATGTATATATGGAGAACCATGAAGGAGAGTCTCTGACTAATATGACGGTATGTGCAGGACGGACCATCACAGGTACGAGGGTCTGTAGTAGGTGTCTGTTAGAGGACACTTGAAAAAAATATGGAGACCCTTAGGAGAGGGGTCTCTGACCGTCATAACGGTCATGCAGGACGGACCGTCGTGAGTATGACGGTCCTTCGTACTCATCCGCTTGAGGACACTTAGAAAAATGGAGAGAGACCCTTAGAAACGGGGTCTCTGACAACCAGAACGGTTATGTAGGATGGACCGTCGTAAAGACGACGGTCCGTCACATGGGTCTGTTGAAGGACACTTAGAAAAAGTGAGAGACCCTCAGAAATAGATTCTTTGACAACCAGAACGGTTGTGAAGGACGGACCGTTGTAAAGAAGACGGTCCGTCGCATATGTCCGTTGGAGGACACATAAAAAAATTTGATAGGCTCAAACTTACTTCTCAAATAAGAAGTAAAGCGTTCGTGTCAAATAAATAACCCAACTAGTGAGGTTGGGATCGTTCCCACGAGGAAAATCGTCTAGACTTAAGAGTTCAATCTATTATTACTTTTGTTTAGTCAATGACTTCCTTGGAAAGTAAAAACAATAAAAGGGGGGTTTCTAGTTCTAAATGAATAAAAATAACTAACGAAATTGAAAGAGATACTTAACAGCTTTGAATGTTGGAGTTTAATCAATTAATCAAACTAACTAGGGTTTACGTGTTCCCCACAGGTTCATAACTTGATAATTCTAACTATAACAATTCTTTCCTAGTATCTTGCATGCAAAGTGATAAGTTATGTATTTCAAAATCCTTGGTTCGGCATCTAGAAAATCTCACTCCGCACCTTGGTCTGGCAACGAGTGTTGCTATCCTAACCCTTATCTTTACCTCATATTAAGCATCGTATTTGATATTTGACTAAGGTATTACCTCGTACCTATCAATACTAGCCTATTACATAGTATACACTAAATCTATGTTGATAATTCTTTTCCTATTATCTACCTCCTTGGTCCGGCAAGTAGCTTTAAGGCGAGTTCTAACGTTGGCTATCCGTTCAAAAGACTTCTAAGCTAAAGAATTATTACTACATGCAAGACACTATTCTAGAATTGTTATTTTAGTTAGGTTTTATCTCATTATTTGCATATGGTTCCCACAACCCTAGTTATAGAGATTAGTTACGGATAGTCATAATCACAATATTCAAATATATTAGATAAGAATTCATGTACTTACTTCAACGAGAAAGATTAAAATCCCAAAGTTCACTTGATTAATCAGCAAAAATCACCCACAATCAATGATAAAAGTCTCAAGATAATCAATAATCTCACAAAGAGTCTAGAATTTAATCAAGAGTCTATCACTAATACAAAGGTCTAACAATGATCCAGAGTCTAACCTAATAATACACTGTCTAACCTCAAAAACGAGGTTTTTCGAACTATTTATAGAAAATAAAAACCTAATAAAAAAAGGACTCTATTTGCTGAAAATCTGTCAAAACGCGGTTGGGTCGACGGACCTCGCGACGGATCGTCGTGGTCACGACGGACCGTCATGGACTCTGTCGTCCCATACTTGTGCAATTTCTTCTGCTACTCTCTTCATTACCCTCAACAGCAAGTATCACAGACTGTCATAGGTACAACGGTCAGTCGAGGGTCTTCGTTCCAAAAAAACTTATACTCTTGGAATCTGGGTACTGGGATTACTTATCTGAACTTCATCATGAACCTGCAGCATGGACCGTCATAGACACGACAGACCGTCATGGACTCCGTAACCCCACACTTGGTCAATCTCCCTATCTTCCTTCAGACGCTGCACTATGCTGCCACCTACGGACCGTCACAAGCGCGTCGGGCCGTCACAAGCTCCGTAGGTGGTCTCTTCTGCATTTCTTCTCTCAAAATCTCCGCATTCATCTTTGGACAGATTTCCTAAAAATAAAGACAAAGTTATATAAAAATTAACACAAAAAGGCTATTGGACACACTAAACTTAAGGAAAAAGTATTAATAATACCGTAAAACCACGGTATATCACTATCGTCTCAATGGAACTTGGGGCGTGAAAAAAGGAGGTATCATAGCAGGTCATATTATGGTATCTACAAAATCGTGCCTAGTACAACCTTAATTTTGAATGTGTAGCATACCACATTTATAATTGAGGGTTTGTTTTGACATTAAGTAAATATAACCTTTTATAATAATGATCGTGCAATAGATATATGTTAGGAATTCCATTCCCTTTTATATTCTGATCTGTTTCATACTGATTATGCCTACCATAGTTAAGGTGAACGGTTTTCCAAAAACAAACACCAGCAACATCCAAGAGGAAATTTCCAGTGGAAGCTCTCATGTTATCAAAATTCAGAGAAAGGCTTGTAATAGTTTTGGTGTTACTTATGAGGTCTCATTCAAAATTGTATCTGTACCACTTGTATTTTATTCATTCATATATGTAATGACCTTAGAGTACCCCCCTCTAGAAGTTAGGGCATTCTCGAATCGGAACACGGTGTACTTCACCTCTACGAGGTCTTGTACAAGCCCTTTGACAATGTTCATTGCGGAATAAAAAAATTTCACACGAAACAGTAAATCTTCAACATATCTCTTATATAGAAAACATAATAAAAGGATAAGTCTCAAAGTTAACATCTTAGACACGCGAATATATTGGGACATGGCCCATACTTAAACGAATAGAAAATAGTTATGTATATTGCACTACTTTAAATAAAAAAATCTAATCATCATAATATCCTCAAATCTAGTGAGAATATAACAAATCTTGCTTGAATGAAATGCTAATCCAAGCTTTACATCAAGACTCCTCTCAAATTCCACCTACACCTTTAAAAATTGATAAAATATACGAAATTAGTACATTGCATATAGTAAATATGGTGTAATGCATAAAATCCTGATAAAAGGGCATTGTATAAAAGATTCTCTTTTGAGTAAAACATCATATCATAAGTATAAGTATCACAATTAACACCAACACCACATATATTACACAAGATCGCTTCAAAACACATAAGCATGAGACCCTCCGACCAAAGGGGATTCTAAGGTTCACTTCAGTGAGTTATGAAAGGACCACCCATACAATCCTTTCACACACACCAAAGAGATCCTACAGACTACCTAAGATAATATTTTTTCCATTTCATTAATTAAACTCCTTAACAAGAATTAATCTAAGACTCACCTAAGTATAACACGAAGAGACCGTCCATACACCCTCTCTAATCCTACCTAACCAATACTCAAAGCTACTCTAGATAAGTACCTTTTCATTAACATACCATTACTTAAGTAATTATGTTCATTAACTCCTTTAAGAGACATTAAACACATAATGACATTCACACAATGGTCTTGAAGAACACCTAGGGACTCACATACTATCATCTTCGAAGCCTAGTCGTGCAATGTCTAGAAAGCATCCCATACAACAACAAAAACTTCATAGAACTTATCCAAAAATAGTATGTATCCCACATGATTAGAATTGGCAATAACCGACATTGACCATACTAGCTAGGCATGCGAGACATAAACCTACTCCGATGGAGAGTGTTCTACTTTCCAAGGGTACAACTAAGACACATCTCATGTAGGCACATGGTTAAGGAATATCTAGGGCTTTTACGGACTCAATCTCCTTCTCAAGTAGAGCACATTTTACTCTAGTCTCATTCTCAAGTAGAGCTACAGCACATAACATATTCGTTCAGTTCTTACCTTTGTTCTCATTGAGTATCTTCAATCATCTAAATGTATATGAGAAGGTAGCATATCTTTTTCTTACCAAATGATAATACCCCTACAAAAAATTGATCCACAAGTGCTGCCACTAAAGGTCTATAAAGATAGCTCATTCTTAACCTTCTTTTTATTTAGAAGATTCCACATATTAGTCATGATTAGAATGGAACCATCTTAGGTTTACCGATGCTAGAGTTTCATTTAACATTCATTCATACACATACAAGAAAACGGTGCAGAAACCTATTAGCTTAAGATGTTCATAAACATATTCTTCTTGTATAAAGTAAGTGACATAGGTCTACCAAAGCAAGAAATACTTAATTATCATCTTATCACATATAGTATTACATTCAAGAATCACATAGATACAATAGAGTATACTTGCTAGTAATCTTACTCAATTCTATAGAATCATCAATATAAACCATCACAAGCCTCATATAAGTCCTAAAGGCCTTACTATTACTCACATAATCAAGTTATAACATGATAATATCATAATACATGAAGTAATGCCGACAAGGCCACATAATTCACAAGTATAGCACATAAGCACAACTACTATAAGTGGAACTTTCCAATAAGAATCATAATTCAAGACCTATATTACATACTATAAAGAGAGTTAGGTTAGCTTACCACCAATCCTCTTTCGCAAGTTCAATCCATAGTCAATTCAACCAATACAATACCTAAAGGTCCTTACCATTGGCCATGACACTAATTCAATCCAATATTCATAATGTTCAACGAATTCAAGGTAATTCAATATGAATTTATCAATCTAAGACATCGTAAACAGGATTCTAACAAAATTCTTCCATAATTCAATAGCCCAAATCAAACTACATAAGAATTCAATAGTGTAGAGACATGATTACTTCACCCATGAAAACGTCAAAACTAGGATTTCATGGTTTGAATGGGTTCACTGGGTTTTTAGGTTAAAATAATAAATTCAACATCAATATCAGTCATAGTACAATGTTTAAAAACGTTTTCTACAAGAACCCATGGCTAGATTTTGAATTAGAAGGATTCATGTTTAGATAATCTTTGAAAATCATGGGAATTGACTCTTTGAATAAAGAGATTTGAAGGATAAAGAAACATACATTAATTGTGATGAAAAACCCACAAAATTTATGGATAAAAATTGTAAACTTTTTCTTCTTCGTTGGAGCTTCAAAGCTTCATCAATGGAGGTTCTTCTAGAGAAGAATGGAGAGGTTTGTTTTGAGTTGTGGGTGTAGCTTTGATTTGATGAGTTTAGGGGTATAAAAAACTCACCAACCATCAATAATTCATCATAAAATTACCCAAAACACCCTTGAACAGATTAGATAATTTATCCAATTCAAATTTGACTTAAAAACAACGCGACCGATTCTTGGAGTTTATTGCACGTCGTGGAGACATTAAGAGATCGTGTTTCTGGTAAATATTGAGATAGAATGGTTTGTGACATCCCCGTGCCACAGGGAATGATTTTTCCCTATTCAGTGCCAGTTGCGCAAATAGTAGCCACAGCCAGATCTTGACTGACGCACCAGCTTGGCGGTCCCATGTTTGGGTCCTCTATTGGGACCCTAAGGCTGGTCCCTGGGGCATCATTCTCAAATGTTTCGACCCTTAAAATGTTATTCAATGCATAGGATAAATTGATACTCAATTTCGTCGCTAAAACCATCCCTCAAAACTTCACTAGGAAACACAACGACACACTAGTTCAACTTCGACTGGTTTCCAAACGTCTAGGACGTTTGACATCCAAACTCTTCCAAACTTTATATACTGCCTATAAACACTATCATTAAGTATTTTAGTAATTTGAAACCTCATAAGAAAAATTAGGCTTTAGATTCACCTAGCTTATTTTTAGGGGTGTTAAAATATAATATAATAGGTTTATTCATATGTTGAATAATAAATGGTTACCTCATTTTATAGATGGGCTGCCACATTATACAACTTCTTAGGAGAATGTGAATTTTTCTTGAGTTTGGGATTCCATTACATGAAATCTACAATGGTTTGAGTATCTAATCTTGTAGAAGGGAGTAAGTACCTTATCTATATTATAAATTAAGTCTTTTGGATTATGCATGTATCGGAAATAGAAGTTGTTGGTTTATATTTTTATTAGTTAAAAGGTTTGATAGAATCATAGTATGATGTGTGAATATACCACAATGGTATTGGATATAGATATTCTTATTGGATGGAGGAGGCCCAATGATCTTCGTAGGTATCGCTAAAATTATAGGTGTGTATGATCACCCTATGTAAAGACCCTCAAAATGAAAAAGGATGAACTAGAGTCTCACATGAATTTTATGAGTTAATTACATGTTAAGTTAATGAAATTCGGACTTTGAAGTAACTTTTAAATAGTTTTGAAGTGAAACATCAAGGGCCGATCAAGACGTCCAAAAACTAGTTTTTTATTTGCTAGTGTGTGCTAGTATGTTTTCCTTGTTTAATTTTGTAATTTGGAGTCTAAAAGAACTGGAGGTGACCCAAGTGTTTCACAGTATTGGAACTCAACACGCCTCCATATCGAACTTCTTTCACGAGGCTTACTTCCGTTAAAGTAATTTTTGAAACAAATTGTAACCTTTTGAAAATCCAAGACGTGTTCTAGAGACTAACATAACTCTCATAAGGTCTAGACACTGTTTAAGGTCCATTTTGATGAGTATAAGTCTGTTAAGAAGTATAGAAACCAAAACTTCCAGGAACGTCCATGACGTCCGGAAACTATTTTATTGAGGTGTTAGCATGACTTAGCCTATTTGACTAGCTTTTGCAAGTCGAAAAAGGATGAAAATTGGTGGAAGGGTGTCTAAAATGTGTTTAAGTTTATTCATAGTCAAAACGTCTAGGTACGACTTCCAAGGGACCAATGGTGGACAATACAACTCAGGAGCATTTCACAATGAGAATTAAGCAATGTAACCAACTTACCATTAATCTAAGCTTTCACGTACTATTTGCCATTTCTCTTCAATTGATCATAAAATAGCCCTTAGGGTAGCAGCTAGAACATGATATCATTATAATGAAACCATAGCTCAAAACACTACAAATCATGTTCATTTAACCACTTTCTTAAGCTAAAAGTCGGAAATGTGCATAAGCATGGGTTCATTAGGGTTGTGATATTAAAATAACCAACTAATACTATAAATGACATTTTTTAATATTAAAACATTTTATATGAAGACCTATGCTTAGAGTCTAAGATATAAGAAGATAGAGCTTGAAAACCCTTTTTTTGAAATATCTTAGAAGTGGCTCCTTGAATGAAAGGAAGTTCAAGGATGACTACCATACCTAATTGAGAAGGAACCCACAAAGTTTTTATGAAGAAAACGTCCAAAACCTTCAACCCTAGATCCACCTTGATTTCTAACTCAATGGAGTTTCAGAGAACTTTTTGGGAGAGAAGAACTTTTTAGGGTTTTGAAATTTTATTTTCTAAATGAGTACTTGGGGTCTTTTGTTAAGGAATGGGTTTATAATGACCCAAAATCAGTATATTACACTCACCCAAAATACCCAAAACACCCCTACATTGATTGGACCATTTTGGACAAATCACACTTCACTTATTTTTTTAAAATTATCATCGGGGAACAAGTCCGCGACGCAGAGCTGCTCCCTCAAATTTTTTTGAAAAAATATATCAAGGCAGGGGAGTCCACAACATGTCTGTGTCACAGACAAGGATTTTTGCCAAGGGGCCACCAAGTGTGCGACGTGGACTTGTTTCACTAAAGAACATGTCACGATCTGCAAGCACCCCCTAGAAGTTAGGGACAACCTCTAGGTCATGACCGGGCGAACTTGACCTTTTCGGGTCTTGTACAAGCCCTTAACTATAATTTATTACATAAGAAATTAAAAGTAGTGTGGAATTAACAACTTTTCACGAATAAACCAATAAAATGAAGTCTTTCATAAATATTAAGAAAATCTCATTGTCAAAATCCAAACATAAATACACGACATAATATCTGAGGGACACGGCCCTTTATATTAAAAGAAATACATAATAAGTCATTAAATAAGAAATTAGGAGAATAGGACTACGCCCTCGGATATATGAGGACACACTTTGTCTTGAGAGAGTAGAATCCCAAGCTTCGTCTTCAAATCTTCAAAAGCTTTCAACCTATACTTATTAAGTATAAAAATGTATGGAGTTAGTACAAATAATGTACTAAGTATGCATACACAAAAACATGCAAAAAGGGACATTTTAGTAAAGTAACCTTTTATGCCATGCAGTTAAAACATTCATGAATTTAGAAGAAAAACATCATAAGAAACATCATTTAACACTTATATAAGGATTTCCACAATTTTAAACCAAAGGGCACTTTATAGTGAAGTTACCAAAATATTAGAGTAAGTTCATTTTTACTTTTACAGTGAACTATCCTATTTCAAATGAGTGAACTTCAAAGGCGAAGCAAAGAAAAAGTGAACTCATTTTCATAGGAGTTTCCCTAACTAAGGATTATCCTATGACTCACCAAGGTAAAACAAGAATGAAATTGGCATATGCCTATTTCAATACACACAACATCAATCCTCAAGACTACCCCTTTTAGTCTTACTCACCTCGGCAGAGCAAGCCCCTACTCAATGACAAGACATTAGAAGAACACTCGAATAACCCACACAAACTTCCATTGAGGAATGCCTACTTAGTGCAATGAGTAAATAGCATCCCTTACCACCATTTACTATAAGTAGTACACTCTTTTAAAAGTCTTGGCACCAAGACTCCCCTTTCGAAAGTCGACTTAGTGAAATGGATAGATAGCGTCCCATTCCACTACCTACCCTAAGTAATACATTCTTTTAAGACACTTAGTTCATTCAAATCATATAAGGCTCACCAAGACTCACCTTTCGAAACACCTACCTAATTTCTCACTCCACTACCTACCCTAAGTGGTACACTTATTTGGGAGACATAGCATTTTCATTACTTTTGTGAGAGTTGTCCTAACTGACATAGACCATGAGACCTAGACATGGGATCCAGACATTAACCCCTATCAGATGAGGGATCCTCACTTTCCCAGAGTAAGGTCATTCTTTTAGCTTTTACTTGGCTTGTCCAATAGCTACACCTATGTGGGTGCATAGTTAAGGGATAAGGAGATTACTACTAAGTAACTTATTCACTACTAACGAGGAATACTCATCGCAAGAAGTATATTAGAATAAAACATCTCAAATCATGAACTGTAACAACCTATTCTCATATCCTCTTTGTGCTACGCATAACCCCCGTGGATTATAAACATTATATATTATATGTTAAGGATAACTAGTGACACCATAACTCAACTCACGAAGGGCATTCATACTTTGACCTATCTTACAAAGCTCTTAGGATGTAGTGGGGTTTCTACTAAAAACTTCATCTCAACTCACGAAGAGTGTTGATATGCTCACATTATACTTCCCTAAAGAAGTATAAGCGGTCGTATCAAGTAAAGAACTCAACTATTAGGTTGGGGTCGATGCCACGAGGAAAATGGTTTAGACTTAACTTCAATGTACATTACCTCTATTTAGCGTTTGTGAAACAAAATTCTTTTAGTATTACTAAATCAAAGAAATAACTAGAGTACATCTTTGGTGTTTATCAAGTTCTGAGAGAAACCAGGGTGTAAGTGTTCCCCATAGGTTCATAACGCCGTATCCCTAGCTATAACAATTCTTCCCTAGTGTTTTTCATGCAAAGTGATAAGTTAGGTATCTCTAATTCCTTGGCCCGATATTTAGAGAATTTCACCTCGTACCTTGGTCTGGCTACGTGTGTCTATGTTACTAACCCTTACCTTTACTTTATTTTAAGCAACTTATTCGATGTATGGATTAGTAACTACATTGCACCAATCAGGACCAGCCTAATAGATAGTATCCTACTTAATCTATGTTGATAATTATTTTCCTATTAATGACCTCCTTTGTCCGCCAAGTAGCAATAAGGAGAGTTCTAATGTGTTTACACATTAAAAAGACTTCTCACTGAAAGAATTATTAATACATGCAATAACCTATGTGTGAATTGTTATTAAGATATGTTTATTCTCACTACTTAAGTTCACAATATTAGACTCTTCTGAGAACGATAGGAATTTCATGGCTTGTAACATAGGCTTAGGTTCAGTTATGGTACATATGGGTACATTTCAGTGACTTGTTGCCCTCCTTGACATACGGCTAAGTGTCCTACCTCTTTCATCATCTATTAGGCCCTACTTTTTCTTTTCTTTTCATTTTTGCTTGCTTTCTCCTTTGTTATATGAGGGAGTGACTCTTTTTTATTTTTGTCCAACACCACTTTTTTTCTTCTCCCTTTTAATTTATTTTTTTTACATTAAATTGATAACTTTTATTGAGTCACCTCACTTGATCACTTTTTCTTTTCTTTTCCACATTACTCTTTTCATACAAACTTATCGAGTCATTACTCATAATAGCCACCCTCAACTTATGGCTTTGACATGATTCAAGATTCACATTACCCAATGTTGGGTCACGGACAAGATGTGTTTTGATTCTATACTTGCCACCCTCAACTTAGGCGTTTGACCTATGTCGAGGTGCACATGTCAATGGAGGGACCAAGGTAAACACAATATACCGAGGGAAGGTGAGTAGGTGAAGAAAAGAATTTTCTATTATAAGCTCAACATATTTGGACCAAAAAGGGGTAACACTTTCATTTGGTTCACTTTACTTAAGGTTGGATGTGCTAATTTTTAAAAGGGACTATGATCTTTTCCTAGTTTTCTAAAACAGATTCCTCTGTCAAGACGAACCGGGAAAGTTTTGGCTAGGTAACAAAAGTGGAACCATCAAATTTCCTCATACTCTTGTGACACCTCATTACCCCACCAGATTGTCGGACACCTATTTTGAATATTAGATTAAGGATCATACAACATTGCATACTCTTTATACATATTCATGCAAGCAATTTCTTAGAACGGGATATAATTCATGCTTACTAATCGTGCTCCATATTTCACGTTCATACTTTGTACAAGTTATGACACATGCAAATTAAACACGAAAGTAAACAATCTGTTGGGGCAAATGAATATAGGCAAGAAAACTCCTAAGAGGGGATCATGAGTTGGGATACTCAAACTTCACCCTAATGCTTATTTTCCATTTAATCCATCCCTAAAAAATATGCAATTGTCACCAATGCATAAAAAATATAAAGATAGGGTGGTAGGTGAAGCAAACATGAGGCTCATAGCGCCGACGAACAACAAGCAGGCGGGTCCGTTTCTCAAAACCCGCAACCTCTGTAGTAGGGACACCCTCAATAGTTCCCATATAAATCTATGGGCCCTCAGTGGTGCTCCTCTCAACAGTCTCAAGTCTTGAACTAGATGCCCCCACATCTAACTCCCGATCCCTAATCAGACGGTTCTCTTCATCAATCAATGAGGCTCTCCTTGAAGCCTCAAGATCCATCTTCTCCTTATTCCTCGCACGGGCATCCTCGCCATTAGTGTTGCAACTACAACGATGCCGCTTGTCACCCTCACGTGGATTAGGTAGTGCAGTCATGGCAATGAAGAGGGTAGGAAGTATTGTGTCCTCTGCTAGCTGAAAAGGTTTGGTCTCGGGCTCATGTCTTCTCATCTATTGTATGCTATCAACATCATCCCATAGACTCGCCACAATCTCCTGAAGAGTAGTCAAATCAATGGTGGAGGATGGGCGGGATAGCACTTGCAGCTCAAATTCATCTAGTTGTTGGTGGAACGCCTCAATCTTCCTCTCAGTATGCTGAGCCACCTTGTTCTCAATATGGTTGTCATCCTCGACAATCAATTTCTGCATCAAAGGTTGTATATTATGCAACAAGGTGGCCATCTGGGACTTTAGCTTCTAGATCCTAGCAAGCGGGACCAGTGTTGCTGATGGTGACATAGACCTGGAAGAACTAGGTACCTACTAGTGCCAGGATCAGACTCGGCCGGGGTGGTATCGGTGGGCTATCAATTGGAAGGATCAGCCCTTTTGTCTAACTCTACTGTATCCGCTAAGTTCTCACTCAGCGGCTGCAAAATTAACTCTGGCCCCACGCCATGGTGCAGCCACATCGGCCTCATCCCTTATGAGACCTATATCCACAATCCCACTCGGAGTATAGAGGATATCACACTTCCAAAAGGAAACTCCAGTATTTCTGCATAACTGGAAAATCATACAGGAAAATGGATAAGTAGTAGTGTTCTTACAATCTCTCTCATTAATCACCGAGTTCAACAACTTCACGAAGTCGATCACCAACCCGGCTACAAATTCTTCTACCAGGACCGATCTATCCCAAGAATGGATATTATCTGCTACTAGGGGATAGGTAGTGGTGGACTAACAGCCAGAATAACTTGGCTACAAAGGTGAGGTTGGACTTCATGACAAGACCTTTAGGGTTTCGCACCCAGTTTCTCCCTCATCGTAAATGGAGAGTTGTTTTGCAATCCACCTCTTGTGGACTCTCTCAGATATCTGCTCCACAGAAACAGGCCACTCTTGACCATATCCCACCTGTAATCAAACTCTTAAGTAAGGGGACCCCTCATGGCACCGGTGGACAGATCGTACAGGAAGCCGCGGATGGAGGTAGAAAAAATGTCCCGCCGGCAGACTCAAACTAAACCTATCTGAGTGGGTCCTATTTGATAGTTTTTGATTGGCTGTCCAAATAACCTCTGAGAGTCACCACATATGAGGCATAGAACTCTCAAACAACCGACTCGCTATGTGTCTCAAAGCTATGACCCATCCACGCAAGCCTGTGGCGGATAAACAAGTTTTGAACCTCACAGACTGTGTGAAAACTCCCTGTAAGAACTCACCTCTCGAATGTCACCAACCTAGTAATATCCATCGTGTTGTTCAGCATCTTTGCGTCCCTATAGATCTTATACTGACCATCGACACACCACTGGTTGGGCTCATCAGGAACCGGTGAAGGGACTTCATGTTTGGTGCCAGAAAAGACTCTGAACTTTATCCTAATTAGACGAGGCATGGCAGGAAGGCACATCATGAAGAGTGGATCCAAGTGATGGGGACCTGGAGGTAGTGGCATAATTCGACCCCATAGAATGTGCCGACTCTGAGCCGTAAGACTCTTCAGAGCCAGGCGCTCCCTCAGAACCTAAGGCAGACCAGACAGTGTGTCGGTCAGTGCGCCCTCCTCATCAGACTAGAAGACAATGACTACACTGGACGCCACGTTGTGGGGGTGACCGGAGTAGCTCTAGCAGCTGGTGTAGGGGTCAGAAGTGTATTAGGGCACAAGTTCCGGAATCTCACTCATCATTAGAACTTTTGATCAGTCTAAAAGTTGGTGACACGTATTGGACCTACCTCGTGAATAGACCATTTTTGTTTGGGGGATATAAGTACTTGAAAAGCAATTTAATAGTAAAATTGTTATCAACCTAAAAAAGCAAAATAATTAGAACAAAACCTGGAAACACAAGACACATGCCTTTTAAAGAATTGTATTACTGGGAAACGGGAATTATCAACGGCCCGTCGATAAATCCACAGTCTGTTGATAGGGCCGTAGGTGGACACTTTGCAAATTGTAAAAGTCTATATTTTATAGACATGTCAGTTAGAAATAAAGGATGTGCATAACGGACCATCGATTAATTGTCAAACTGTAGTCCACTTTCATCGTTTGACACTTAGAATAATTCAAAATTTCTCAAGAATCAAAGTTTTTGTTAGAAATGAGAAACGTGCAAAATGACCTATCGATCCACCGACGAACCGTAGCGCACTTCCGTGGTTCTATTGTTATGAATTTTTAGTGTTTACCCATTGATGGAACCCATCGATTAATTGACGGTCCATTGATGGGTTCTCCTACTATTGGTTAGAGAAAGATTTTAGGGCTTGTTTTAAACACACATTTTGATAAAATTAAACAAAGCACATGTTCACCCAACACATAATAACAAGTATAAGACAAATTCGTCATCCTTAGGGCTTCGATTTCGCAAATTTTGATCACGGATTCTACAAGGCTATCAAACACTAAGTTGGAAAATCAACAATCACATATAATTTGCACAGATGCCACCCCAACCCATTCATTTTCTATCATTTTAAGTGACATAGAACCCGTAACTTATCAATTTTAACATGCAAATGTGTCCCGAAGCCATTACCCACATACGATTTATTTGTTTCCAAAGGAAAATGAACGAGAATTCATTAAGCATAGGGAAATGAAATACCTGTAAAATGTAGTAGAGTGAATGAGTAGGCAATATTCCAACAACCAACCTGCGTGCCTGCTTTCGAACACCGACCGGAAAAAATGGAGTTGTACTAGAATCTGGGGAGGTTAGGGTTTTGTTATTTATGGGAGTTCGGGTGTTGTGGGGATTTTGAAGAAAATGGAAGGGATATATATTGGGAGTTAATAGATAAGGAAGGAATAAGGAAAAGGAATCTTGTTGGGAGGGAATTTGAAAAGATATGGGAAGGTAACTGGATAGTTTTATTTTAATATAGTTGGTTGGGTCGGGTCGGGTCACTGCTTTTTATGAACTGACGATACCCTATTGACACTCCATAAGTTAGTAGACGGACCATCGATTGGACCATCCATTGTGCACAGATCTAAACCAAATTTTAAGATATACATGGGATCTACAGACACTATCGATGGTCCTTCGATTGAATAATGTCCATCGTAGATCTATGCACCATATGAATTTCTACACTATTCATGCGTTTGGTCCCTTCACATTGAACACCAATTAAGCTTTTATCTTTGTAGATGGCTGAACTTTCATATTCTTTTAGGCGAAACTCATCAAGCTCATTCAACCCATTAAGTCTCTACTCCACCTCTTTATTCCAATCCATCTTCTATTTCTTCATCACCCACATGACTTTGTGTTGTAACTCAACTGGCAATAGACAAGCCTTCCCATATACAAGTTGTTATGGAGACATACCTATGGGGTTCTTGTATGCAGTCCGGTAGGCCCAAAGAGCATCATTAAGCCTCCTTCACAAATCTGTTCAATTAGCATTTACCGTTTTCGATAGGATTTTCTTGATTTCTCGATTAGACACCTCAACTTGTCTACTAGTATGTGGATGGTACGAAGTTTCCACATTGTGGTAAACCCCATATTTCTCCAACAGCCCTTCGAACAACTTGTTGCAAAAGTGAGATCCCCTATCGCTATTAATGCCCTAGGTGTGACAATTATGGAGAAGATGTTCTTTTCAAGAACGCAGTGATACTCTTCCCTTCATTATTGGCAAGTTCTATGGCTTCCACCCATTTTGACACAAAGTCAACGGCCACAAGAATATATTTCATCCCATGAGAACTCACAAACGGGCCCATAAAATCAATGCCCTATACATCAAACAACTTAATCACTAGAATTGTATTTAAAGGAAGTTCTTGCCTCTTCGAAATACCTCCATATCTTTGGCACCTATTATATGACTTGGCAAACTCATGAGCATCTTGGTTAATTGTTGGCCAATAGTACCCACATTGAAAAATCTTGTGGGAAATGTAGATACCACTATGATAGCCACCCACAGTCAAGGAAAGGCATGCCTCCAAAATAATTGGCATCTCAACTTTCGGCACGCAACGGCGAATAATCCAATCAGCATAACTCTTGTGTAAGTAAGGCTCATCCCAAAAGAAATTTTTCACATCATGCATGAACTTTTTCCTTTGATGGAAGGACAAGTCCGATGAGACTATGTCACTAGCCAGATAATTTGCAAAATCAATGAAACGTGGAATCAAGTCATGAGAAGCGGCCAATGCATGCTCATCAGGGAAGGTATCATCAATTTCAACCTTTTCACCAATCTCTTGCACAAATTCATCCTCCAATCTGGACAAGTGATCGGCAACTTTATTTTCATTCCCTTTTCTATAATTCACCTAGAAATCAAACTCTTAGTATAGGAACAATCATCTAATTAATCTTGGTTTCACATCCTTTTTTGCCATCAAGAACCTCAAAGCGGAGTAATCAGTATGCAGTATGACTTTCGTGCCAAGCAAATAACAGTGAGCTTTTCAAAAGGAAATCCAACAGCAAGGAGCTCTTGTTCAGTTACAGTGTAATAGAGGGGGTGAAGGATTTTATACCTTCTTTGTCCCAATACAACAGCAAGAGCAACCCCACTAGCATCACACATCGCCTAAAATGGCTTACTCCAATCTAGGGAAATAATTATGGGCGCATACAGCAACTTCTCTTTTAATTCTCCAAACGCCGTCAAAAAAAATTCTTCAAAATAAAATTTAAATTCCTTCTCAAGTAACTTGCAGAATGGATATGCAATTTTTGAGATATCCTTAATAAACCTCTGGTAGAAGCCCGCATGTCCCAAAAAACTTCTCACACTTTTTACAGAGATGGGTGGAGGAAGTCTGTCTATAACCTCATCTTTTCCTCGATCAACCTCTATCCCTTTCTATGAGATGTGATGAACCAATACAATACCTCCTTTCACCATAAAGCGACATTTTCCTAGTTTAGCACAACATCGAACTCTTCAGATCTTTTGAGAAACTCAGCCAGGTGACTCAAACACCGATCAAATGAGTCGCCAACCACTGAAAAATCATCCATAAATACCTTATTAGTGTCCTCCACCATTCGGAGAATATAGACGTCATAGCTCTCTAATAAGTAACCAGTGCATTACACAATCGAAAAGGCATCCTCTTGAATGCGAACGTCGCATAAGGAAAAGGAAAGATTTTCTTCTCTTGATCCTCCGGTGTAATAGAGATTTTATTGTACCCCAAATAACAATAAATTAAACAGTACCATCCTTTTCATGCAAGTCTATCTAATATCTAGTCCATGAAGGGCATAGGGAAATGGTCCTTCTCACTCCATGCATTCGATTTCCGATAATCCATACAAACTCGTCATCCAGTCACCGACGTCATTAGAACAAGCTCATTCATCTGATTGGTCACTTCTGTTATTCCCCATTTTTGGGCACACACTGAACATGGAATACCCAACTACTATCTACAATAGGATGTATGACTCCGGCATCTAGCCACTTAATAATCTCCTTCTTCACTACTTCTTGCATATGTGGATTTAGACATCTCTTGTACTCAATAATTGGCTTGTGATCGGGTATGAGTTTTATGTTTTGTGAAAAAATACCGGTGGGATCCCAATAATGTATTTAATAGTCCAACCAATGGCTCGTTTAAATCTCTTTAAGAGTTCTGCTAGACACTCTATTTGTTATGCATTCAAATTCGATGCAATGATTACCGACAAAGTGTCCACTCTTTCAAAGAACACATTTTGACAACTTTAAGCAAAGCACAAGTTCAGCCGACACATAATAAAAAGTATAAGACCAATTCGTCATCCTTATTGCTTCGATTTTGCAAATTTTGATCATGGATTCTACGAGGCTATCAAACACTAAGTTTAAAATCAACAATCTTATAGAATTGAAACCGACTCCACCCTCAACCAATTAACTTTCTATCATTCTAAGGGACATAGAACCCATCATTTAAAAAATTTAACATGTAAAATTATCCCTAAGTGAAGACCCATATACCATTTATTTATTTCAAAAAGCAAATGAATGAGAATTCATTAAGTACAGGGAAATGAAATACATGTAGACTGTAGTTGAGTAAATGAGTTGGTGATCATCAAACAATCATCCTACGTGCTTCCCTTCGAACACCAACCGGGTAAAAGTGTAGTTTTAGTTGAATTTGGGGAGGTTAGGGTTTTCAGATTTATAGGTGTTTGGGAGTTGTGGGTATTTTGAAGAAAATTGAAGGGAAAAATATTGAGAGTTAATGGAGAAGGAAGGAATTAGAGGAAGGAATATATGGGAAGGTAACTGAATAGTTTAATTTTAATATAGTCGGTAGGGTTGGGTCAGATCAGTCTTTTTTGTGAACTGAAGATACCCCTTTGACGGTCCGTAAGTCAGTAGACAAACCATCGAATTGACCGTCTATTGTGCACAGATCTAGACAAAAGTCTAAAACATACATGGGATCTACAGACACCATCGACGGTCTATCAATTGAATGATGCCCTTCGTTTGGTCAGTAGATCTGTGAAACATATCAATTTCTACATAATTCATGGGTTTGATCTCTATAAATTTAACACCCGTTAAGCTATTCTCTTAGTAGATGTCTAAACTTTCATATTCTTTTAGGCGAAACTCATCAAGCTCATTCAACCTATTAAGTCTATGATCCACTGCTTCATTCAATCCCATATTCTGCTTCTTCATCACTCACATGGCGTTGTGCTCTAACTCAACTAGCAACTTACAAGCCTTCCCATATAAAATTTTGTATGGATACATACTTATCTGTTCTATTAGCATTTATCGTTTTTTTCAAGATTTGCTTGACCTCTCGAATGGACACCTCAACTTGCCCACTAGTCTGTGGATGGTACGGAGTGGCCACATTATGGAGAACCCCATATTTATCCTGTAGGCCTTTGTAAAACTTTTTTTCAAAAGTGAGATACCCCATTTAATGCCCTAGGTGTGCCAAATATGGAGAACACATTTTTTTCAAGAACTCGGTGACACTCTTCCCTTCATTGTTGGCAAATTCTATGGATTCCATCCATTTTAACACATAGTCTACCGCCAAGAGAATATAGTTCATCCCATGAGAACTAAAAAACGGCCCATAAAATGAATGCCCCATACATCAATTAACTCATTCATTAGAATCGTATTTAAAGGGAGTTATTTACTCCACGAAATTCCTCCATATCTTTGGCACCTATCAGATGACTTGGCGACGTCATGAAAATCTTGGTTAATGGTTGGAAAATAGTATCCACATTGCATTATCTTGTGGGCAGTCCAAATACCACTATGATGCCCACCTACAGGCAAGGAGTGGCATGCCTCCAAAATAATTAGCATCTCAACTTCCAGCATGCAACGGCAAATAAGTACATCAGCACAACTCCGGTATAAGTAAGGCTCATCCCAAAAGAACTTTTTCACATGATGCATGAACTTTTTCCTTTAATGGAAGGACAAGTCCAAGGAGACTATGTTATTAGCAAAATAATTCGAAAAATCAGCAAACCATGGTATCAAGTCATGAGAAGCGTCCAATACATGCTCATCAGGGAAGATATCATCAATTTCAGATTTTTCACCAATCTCTTGCATAACATCATCCTCTAATCATGACAAGTGATCGGCAACTTGATTTTCAGTCAATTTTTTATCTTTCACCTCGAAATCAAACTCTTTTAATAGGGGCACCCATCTAATCAATCTTTGTTTTGCATTCTTCTTTGTCATCAAGTACCTCAAAGCGGAGTGATAAGTATTCACTAGGACTTTCATGCAAATTAAATAGGAGTGGAATTTTATAACCAAATACCACTGCAAGGAGCTCTTGTTAAGTTACAGTGTAATCATTTGTGCTTCATTTAGGGTCTTACTTGCATATTAGATGGGGTGAAGGATTTTATCCCCTTTTTGTGCCAATACCACACCAAGAGCAACCCCACTAGCATCACGCATCACCTCTAATGGCTTACTCAATTCTAGGGAAATAATTATGAGCGCAGACAACAACTTCTGTTTCAACTCTCCAAACGCCTTCAGACAAGATTCATCGAAAAAGAATTTACATTTAACCTCAAGTAACTTGCACATATGATGTGCAATATTTTAGAATTCCTTAACAAACCTCCGATAGAAGGCCACATGTCCTAGAAAACTTCTCACACCTTTTACGAGATGCGTGGAGGAAGTCTCTTTATAAACTAACTTTTCCCCGATAAACGTATATCCCCTTCTCTGAGATGCGATGACCCAATAGAATACCTTCTTTCACCATAAAGTAACTTTTTTCCCAATTTAGCACAAGATTGCACTCTTCACATCTTTTGAGAACCTCAACCAAGTGACTCAAACACCGATCAAAAAAGTAGCCAACCACTAAAAAATCATCCATAAACAACTCATTAGTTTCCTCTACCATATCGGAGAATATCGACATGATACATTTCTATAAAGTAACAAGTGCATTAGGCAACCCAAAAGGCATCCTCTTGAATTCAAACGTCCCATAAGGGCAAGTTTAAGTTGTCTTCTCTTGATCCTCTGATGCAATAGAGATTTGATTGTACCTCGAATAACCATAAAGAAAATAGTACTATCCTTTTCATGCAAGTCTATCTAACATCAAGTCCATGAAAGGCATAGGGAAATGGTCCTTCTCAATCCATGCATTCAATTTCTAGTATTCCACACAAACTGTCCATCCAGTCACCAGCCTCATTGGAATAAACTTATTCCTCTCATTTGGCACTACTTTTATTCCCTTCTATTTTGGCACACACTGAACAGGGAATACCCAACTACTATCTGCAATAGGATGTATGACTTTGGCATCTAGCCACTTAATGATCTCTTTCTTCAATACTTCTTGCATAGGTCGACTCAGACGTCTTTCGTGCTCAATAATTGTCTTGTGATAAGGCATGAGTTGGATTTTTTGTGAATAAATACTAGGTGGGATCCCAATAATGTCTATAATAGTCTAACCAATGGCACGTTTAAACCTTTTTAACACTTTTACTTGATAGTCAATTTGTTTCACATTCAAATCCGATGCAATAATTACTGCAAAGTGTCATTTTTTCCCAAGAATACAAACCTCAAATGAGGTTGTAGAGCCTTCAGCTTTAATTTTGGAGTCTCCTTAATAGATGGTCCCGTGGGTGGAGACTCACGATGCTTCATATCTAACTCCAATTTCTTTGGTTTTTACCGAAATTCACCTCGTTCAAGTGCCGCAACCAAAGACATGTACTCTTCAATACCCTCACTCTCAATGCATGATCACTGCCCCTAGCCTCAACACCAAGGCTCTTCTCTATTTGTACCTTAGACGTACTCTCAACCATGTAGGATATAGCATATACCGTTTGGAGCTTACCACTTTGCTTCATGGACATACAAATGTTGAAAGTTACCTATTCATTGTTCAACCTAAAATTCATCTTCCCTTTTTCCTTTTCAACCAAGGCGTGACTAGCAGCAAGGAATGGCCTCCAAAGAATAATAGGCACAACAACATCCACCTCACAGTCAAGAATCACAAAATCTGCCAGAAATATAATTGACTCCACCTTCACTAGCACATCATAGAGTATCCCAATAGGACTCTTCATTGTTCAATCGGCCATCAGTTACCAGATTGCAATGGGTTTTTGTTCACCCAAACCCAATTTATTATAGATGGAGAGAGGCATGAGATTTATGCTTGCAGCGAGATCCCATAGTACTTTAGCAATGTGTAACAAACCGATGGTACATTGAATAGTAAAAGCGCCCATATATTCCTTCTTCTGCACAAGAGACATTTTAGCAATAGCAGTAAAATGTTGCATTCAGTCATCATCCTCAAAAATTAAAGATCTCTTCATTGTAATAATAACCTTCATGAACTTGGTATAACTGGGCGTTTTCTCTAAAGCTTCTATCAAAAGGACATTGATGAAAAGTTGTTTCAACATTGTGAGAAAACGCATGTATTTGTTGTCCTCAGTCTTCTTCACCAATCTTTGAGGGAATGGTTGTGGTGGTCTAGGAATGGGGTTAACTTTTTGGGGTACCTCTGCTCCTTACACTGCTTTTTCCACCAATTCACCACTAGTTTCCACTACCTCTTCATCTTTTCTCATCTCATTTTCTACCAAAGACGACATAGATGGATCATAGTTTGCTTACCTCATCGAGTAGTGATTTCCATACAATGTCCATCATTATTAGGATATTGAATGGTATTGCTAGGAAGAGTGCCCGGTTGTCATGGGTTCATGTTAGTGTATAATTGGACCATTTGTAACTCAAGATGCTTAATCGAGACTGTATGTGCATCAACCTTTTCCCTATAATTAGCCTAATCACCTCTAAATTCGTGTGCGTGCTCATCACTAGCATCAATCCTCCTCATCATCTTCTACAACATATCTTCAACTCGCGCCATACTACCTATACCATACCTTTGAGCAACTTCCCAATTTTTAGGCGGAAAATAGGGATCACTTTGATAGTTTCAATTACCATAGTTACCCCGGTCAAAGTTGTTGTCGCAGTTGTAGTTTCCATCCCGAACATAATGACCCTCTTTGTTGTAATTCCCATAGTTCCGACTTTGATTTCCTTAACCTTGGCACAAATTCTCTTGATTGGATCCTTGGGCTTTTTGTCAAAAAAACCTCGTCTAATCTTTCACTTCATAATTATAATCTTCATAATGGTATTCATCCACTGGCAGTGGTGGTTTAGTCAAGTAATTTACTGTACTTACTTGTCTGCACCTTCAGTGACATTTTTCAATACCAACCAAATCTGAGGTCTCATTTGAGCCATCTCTTCACAAATCTCATATGTGGCCGGATTGTGTGTAACTTGCACTACAAAGGTGTTTCTCCTAGTTTACAACTTCCTAGTATTCCAATCCTTGTTGTTGCGATATATTTTCTCCAACTTCTCTGCGATCTTTGGATATGTACATCACAATAAGAACCACCCGCAATAGTATCAAGCACTTCCTTATTATTATCATCTTGTACCCGATAAACGTACTCCTTCAACGACTCATCATCAATATGGTGGTTTGGGACACCTCTCACATAAGTAGTAAATCTATAACAAGAGCTACTCAGCGACTCCCAGGTAGTGCAACAAAGTTGTTCACTCTATGTTTGTGGTTAAGATTTTTGGAATCCGGGTAGACCGTTCTAGGAATACATCCGTCAACTGATCCTAGGTATACACAGAATTATAGAGCAACTCAGTAAACCATATTGCGGCCTCTCGCGTCTGTGCAAGAGAGAACACTCTCAACCCAATGATATTCATATCCATGTTCGGCATCCCTCCACAACTCTTGCACACTGACCTCAGTTTGGCGATGTGAGCATGTGGATCCTCATATAGTAGCCCTGAAAACAAACCCCTGCGGTGACAGTTTGCATCAAGATAATAGTTACAACGAATGTGTGACCCTGCGGTAGAGGAGATAGGACAAGAGGCCCATCAGAATCAGTGATTATAATGTTTCCCCTATAGAACTCTTGAAGTCATAGGATGAAGGCTGCATCCTCAAAGCCTCATCAGCCAGATTTTCTGCAACCACTTGATTTTGAGCATCAACCGGTGGTGGGGGTTGGCAATTGATCCCATCACCTAGATTATCTAGGTTCTACGGTTTATTTTTTGTTTTAAGTGCAACGTTCAGTTCATGATCGAATGGAAGTATTGGTTTTCTTCAGCTCTGTGTATATGGCATACATTTGATCTAGATCTTAAAGAAACAAAAACAAAACAAAAAAGTAAAATTAGGAATTTGGTGACTAAAATTCAGTAATGTTATTTAAGTTAATATAATATTCACATTCCTTGGCAGCGGCACAAAAATATGATACACTCAAATTAAACTTCCCTAAAGAAGTATAAGTAGTAGTATTAAGTAAAGAACCCAACTATTAGGTTGGGGTTGATCCCACGAGGAAAATGGTTTAGACTTAACTTAAATGTATGATTACTTCTATTTAGTCAAGTCCTTTTCCAAAAACTTGTAATTAAGAGGGGGATTTGTTAAACAAAAGTCCTTTAATCTTGTTAAATTAAAGAAGTAACAAGAGTAAATCTTAGGTGTTTATCAAGTTGGAAGAGAAACTAGGGCACATATATTCCCCCTAGGTTCATAATGTCGTATTCCTAGCTATAACAATTCTTCCCTAGTTTTTCGCATGCAAAGTAATAAGTTAGGTATCTCTAAATCCTTTGTCCGACATTTAGAGAATTTCACCTCATACGTTGGTCTGGCTACGCGTGTTTAAGTTTCTAACCCTTACCTTTACTTCATATTAAGCATCATATTTGATGTATGGCTCAATTATTACTTCGCACCAATCTAGACAAGCTTATAAGATAGTATCCTATTAAATCTATGTAAATAATTCTTTTCCTATTGACTACCTCCATGGTCAGGCAAGTAGCAATAAGGCGAGTTCTAACGCATGACTCGTTAAAAATACTTCTATGATAAAAAAATTATCAATACATGCAATAACCTATGCGAGAATTGTTATTACGCTAGGTTTACTTTGTAAATCATCCATGGTTCCCATAACCCTAGTTCTGGATTTAGTTACCCATGCATAGAAGAACACAATTCGTGGTTCATTAATAATAAATCATGAACTTGCTTTGACAAATTCGAAGAATGTCAGAAATACAACTTCAAATAAAAAAATCACTTGAAAAACAAATACGGAAATTTGAATTAGTGCCAAAGTTGCAAAACAAATCTCCAAGAACAAAACTATGAAAGAAGTAATAGAATCCAACCCCAAAAATGAGGTTTTACACCTTATTTATAGAAACATTGTCTTAAATTCTAAGGAATTTGAATAAGGAAAGTTGTCCAAAAAAGATGGCTTCAATCGAAGACCCCCACAGACGGTCTGTCAATGAAATGACGGACTGTTAGCTGCCTCCGTAAGTCTAGACTTGGCATCTTTTTTAGCTTTCAACTTGCATCTTCTCTGATCCAATTGACGGAACAACAACATAGTACGTCGATTCACCTACGATCTGTCGATGCTTCTCGTCGTTCCATACATAGATTTTCTTCAACATCGGGTACTAATACTTTCTATGATCATATCAATGATTTACAAGGATGTTCCATCGATCAATCGACGAACCGTCAATCCTTCCGTAGCCCCACACTTAGTTAGAATTCCTCGAGTTGCTTCCAGATGCCTTAACCTTCAATATATAGTCATCATCTATGGTCCATCGACTACACAATGGTCCATTGATGGCCTTCGTGGGTTATTTCTTCACTAAATCTCAGTTGCCTTCTGCGTTTTGGTTTTGGACATTTTTCATTTAAAATAAAGATAAAAACATGTTAAAACTCTTATAAAAAGTCTTTAGACAGAACACTCTTAAGGAAAAAGCATTGAAAGTACTGTGATACCAAGGTACATCAACAACCTCAACTTAAATTTGGTTTTTGTCCTCAAGCAACACACTACGAATCAACATAACACTTTTTACACAAGTATACTGTTTTAAGATTTTGCAATTACACGACTATCAATCCAAACTTTTTCATTGCTTTAGTGAATGATTTCTACTCTTAGGCTTGATAGGCTTACTGATGTTGATCAGACCATGACACATACTCACTATGCACTCACATCTCTCCACTTTTGTCGATCACCAAGGTACCAACTTTAAAATTTTGTAGTTAGTGCCCTTACATCCAAAGACATCCTCCTTTTTCGAACAGTGAGTTTAATTTTGACTATAAGGACCAATATTCAACACCCACGCTCAGAAAAATTCACACCTAGTTGGTAATTGTTTCCATTTTCTATCCCTTATTTTCACTGCTTAAGTTCACCATTTTAGACATTTAAGATCAAGATAGGACTTTCTTGGCTTGTAATTGTAAGACCCCGAAAATGACATAGGTGAATATAGAGCGTAACATGTTTGTAGTAGTAGTCTAAGGTCCTAAAATGGTTAATAATATTGGTTTGAGGCAGTTTCTAAGGTTTTAGGTGCATTGGAAGTCAAACGTCAAGGGACGACCAAGACACATGACGACTAAGTGACCTATGTGCCTCATATGTGGTTTTATTTATGTATATGTGATTCATGAGATTATAAGATTCTTAAATAATTTATTATAGAGTATATAGTCAGTGTGTCAAGTTTTGTGAAGTTTGGAGATCAAACATCGAAGAACATCCATAACGTTCGAAAGGTTTACCTTTAAATGACCTTGTCTATCTACGCATGTTTTGTCGGGTTTTACGTGTTCGTTCTTGATGAAAATAATTTTATAGCTCTCAAACTCGTATACTAATATGTTTGGTTTTGAAACATCCAGGAAAACATCCCCATGAACCATCCAAGGGTCCTTTAGGAAGGACCCATTCATTCAGCCAAAGCTGCCCAAGATAGCCCAACCAATGGTTGGCAATCGACAACTAGTGAGTCAGTCAAAGCACCGTTGGTAGGGTTTTGTTGGTTGGTACTTAGGAATGGAAGAGAAGAGACCAAGGAACAGTCTCAGTCCCAGACCACAGACCAACAATTTCTGTGCATGCCACTGAAAGTTCAAGGGGTGAATTGGTAAATTCACCCCACACCCAAATATGTCTTTGGACGGTTATTTTAAGTTTTTAGGGGTATTTTAATAATAATAATAAAGTCATTAAACTCTCATTTTAACCCTAAAACCTAAATAAAAATACATTCCCTCCACAAGTTTCTCCAAAAACCTACATGTGAGTTCATAGTGATGATGGAGCTTTAAGATAGCTCTTCAATGAAGTTTATTCTTCAATTAGCTTTGGATTATTCAAATAAGGTATTATATTTCTTCATATAAGGTTTTATATCACCTTAGATCTAATTTCAAAGATGATTTTTAAAGATGAAAAAAGATGAAAAAGTCCAATGTCTACTCTAAGTCTTGGGTTCTTGCATAAATGGTTTCCAAACGTTTATACATGATAAATTGATGTATAATTGATGTTTTACAATAAAATTCTCCATGAACCCTTGATCTTCTCAAATCTCTAAATTTTACTAAAATATGGATGAATTGATTATGCTTAGATATTCATGAATTCATGTGTAGATTGTTATGGGGTTTTGATTTATGTATAGATTATGTTTGAATAATGTATAGGCTGTTTAAATTTGATCAATTAAGTATTGAATATTCTTAGATCTATATAATTTTAGACTCATTGAATTAATATTGACTTAAGTCTTATGATTTCTAATGTAATTTTTTATGGTCTATTTAATGATGCAATAAATATATTCAATTGATATCTAGGTTGTATTAGTTTGATAAGTATGTTATGAATTGACCTAGTTTCGTTGCTTATTGATATAATTGTATTGTTTTGTTTGTTACAGTCTTGGGTAAGGGCCTTATGATATTGAATTGGACGATTTAGCTTTAGAATCGAAGTGGTAAGATTGAGTGGGGGTATGCTTCCCTCTTTCCTTTTATTTTATGTTAATTAGACTCAATTATATTTTAATTCGTATGGTCCACTTATGGTGATGGTTCTATGTTGAATTGATGTGTCCTTCTCGGCGTTACTTTATGCAATATAATGATCATGGACTTGTCGGCACTACTTGAAGTAGTATGATGTTTTTAATAGTTTTTTATGTGAAATATGAGTATATCTATATATTTGTGAATTAATGTGAAAGTATATGTTCTTTGTATGTATGTTAGGAAATCATCTAAATTGTGACTATGTGCTTCTTTGTGTAGTCTTAAGGTTGATGCATGGTTGTTCCTACTTGACTAGATAATTCTATAATGGTTATAATGATGATAATATGGTAGTGTGTATGATATCTTAAATATGATAATGGTTATTTCTATGTGCTTGTAGAATGATTAGTAATACATGTTAAGTTAAAGTATGTGGTGTCTTGTCTTTGTTGACTTGTGTAACTTACTTGATGCTTGTATGAGTATGAATATGTGATGTCTTAAATTTGGATGCTATAGCCTCTTAGTCTTGAATGTATAAAAAATATGTGACCTTAAATGATGTTAAAATGGTCTTTTATATGAAACCTTGAACCTAGTGGTAATGTTATGTATGTTGAAGCTGATAGTCGTAATGGTATCCTTCAAGTAAAGTAATGATGGACTTCAGGTTAATTTGCATGAGCGACATCATATTAATCCTCAGTTAAGTCATAATGAGATTCTTGTTGCGAAGGTAGCCCTAAGGGGGACCTCTTTTGTAGGGTAAATGTGATTGAGTTATGAACTTGTTATGGAACCCTCTTATGTGAAACTTTAAAATGAATTACTCTATAAGAACAAAGGCTAGCACCGAGTGAGTATGGGAAAGAAGTAGTTCTAGTTAAGTATAAGACTAGAGTACAAAGCACACCCTTTAGTGTTAAGTGGGAATGATTCTATCTTAGGTAATCTATTATCTCTTAAGTGTATGTGTGCAAGGGATTATATGGGAGGTCGCTTCACAACTCACTCAAGTGAGACTAGTGTCACCTTGGTAGGATAATCTCATGTTCTTATGTTAATGTCTCTTAAGTGTGTATGTGACTCTTTGTGAGTAATCTTAAGGGTCATTTAGGCATATCTATTGAGGGTGTATGGGCGGTCTCTCTTTGTGTGACTTAATTGATTCTTAGGATAGATTTGAGTGCGAAGATTACATGCTAAAAGGTGTCAGAAGTGATGTGAAGGAACTTCACTATAACAGTGAATTGAGTTCATTGTACAGTGAAGTGAATTCACTATAATGTTTGCTAAAAATGAAACTTTTTGTTAAATGATTTCTTATGTGTTTCTAAGTTGTTTAATGTTGTTCTTATGCTTATATTATGATGTTTTTAATCGAAATTCATGAAAAATGTGTTGTTTACTAAATGTCCCTTTTTTATGATTTTTGCATGGCTTACACACTTAGTACATCTAATGTGCTAACCCGTTCTTTTCCGTTTTTGACTAAAATGTAGGATATTGGAATTCTTGATGTGACTTGGAGGATTGATAGTTTTCTACGGCTTAGAGATGAAGTATGGGTGAGTCCTCATCAATTTGAGGAGAATATCCACATGTTCCTTATGTCGTAGTCTTTATTTTATTGTCTTGTATGGGATTGATCCCAATTGTTGTATACTCTAGATGTTGTAAAGATTTAACGTTTTTGAATGAAAGTCTTTCGCTTATGTAATGTTTATGAAATAGTTCATCCTGTGCGAAGAGAGTTTTAAATTCATACCTATTTTAGTATATTTATTATGCAATGAATGATACGAGAGGCTTAGATGAGACTTATTGAAGTCTCATTTATTGTGTGATGACACAAGGATGTCCTAACTTCTAGGGGGTACTTCCGAGTTGTGACAGTAACATAGGCTCGGGATCAGTTATGGTACATTTGGGTACATTTCAATGACTTGTATGCCTCCTTAACATTACGGCTAAGCCTCCCACTTCTTTTATTATATATTAGGCCCTAATTTGTTATTCTTTTCTTTTTTGTATTGTTTTATCCGTTGTTACTTGTGGAAGTGACTCTTTCTTCTTTTTGTCCAACACCACTTTTTTTCTTCTCCCTTTTTTTTAACATTCAATTGATAATTTTGACTGAGTCACCTCTCTTGATCACTTTTTAATTTATTTTCCACATTACTATTTTCATACCCTCTTTTCAGGTCATCACTCATAATAGCCACCCTCAACTTATGTCTTTGCTATGATTCTAGGTTCACATTACACAAGGTTGGGTCAGGGCCAAGACAAGGTTTGTTTCCATATTACCCACCCTTAACTTAGGATTTTTACCTACGTCGAGGTGCGCATGTACAATGAGGGACTTGGGCAAACACGTTATATGAGTAAAGGTGAGTTGGTGAAGAAAATAAAGGTATGTTATAAGATCAACATATTTGGACCAAAAAGGGATAACACTTTCATTTGGTTCACGTTACTTTAGGCTGGATGTTTTCTAATTTGAACAAGTTCCTATGATCCTTTACTAGTTTTCTAACACATATTTCTTTTGCAAGACAAACCGGGCAAGTTCTAGCTAGGTACCAAAAGTGGAACCATGAAATTTTCTCACACTCTCGTGATACCTCGCTACCCTACCAGATTGTCTGACACCTAGTTTGAGTATTAGATTGAGGATCATGTAGTAGTGCATCTCTGTAACACGATTAGAGCAAACACATTCAACTTCTTTATACCTATTCATGCAACCATTTTCTTAGAATGGGATATCATTCATGTTTACCCATCATACTCCATGTTTCCCTTTCATTCTTTTTACAAGTTACGATACATGTCGGTTAAACAGGAAAGTAAACAATCTCTTAGGGCAAAAGAACAAAGGAAAGAAAACCCTTAAGAGGGGATCGTGAAGTGGGACACTCGGACTTCACCCTAACAATCACTTTCCATTTACCCTACCTTTAATAATAAACATGCAATTGTACCAATGCATAAAAATATAAAGATAGGGTGGTAGTGAAGCAAACTTGAGGAGCATAGCACCGACGATCAACAAGCAGGCGAATCCGGTTTCTCGGAACCTGCAACCTCTGTAGTAGGGAAAACCTCAGCAGTGCCCACATCAATCTTTGCACCCTCAGTCGTGCTCCCCTCAATAGTCTCAATTATTGAAATAGATGCCCCAGCAGCCAACTCCCAAACACTGATCTAACTGGTCTCCTCATAAATCAATAAGGCTCTTCTCACCGTGTGCTCCTTCTTCCTCACACGGACATCCTCGCCATCACTGGTACAACTGGAACGATACAACTTGGAACGCACACATGGCTTAGGAGGTGTAGTGGGGGCAGTGAATAGGGCAACAAGTATTGTGTCCTCCATTAGCTCAACTGGTGCAGTCTCAGGTTTAGGTGTTCTTATCTCCAGTATGATGTCAACATCTGCTGAGCCACCTTCTTCTCAATTCGGTGCTCTTACTTCTGGACCCTATCAAGCTGGACTAGTTTTGCTGATGGTGCCAAAGATAGGGAGGAACAAGGTGTTCTACTAGTGCAGAGGCAGACTCGGCCGGGGTGGTATCAGTGGGCTCTGAAGTGGTAGCACCGTCCCCTAGTCCATTTCTACCATATCCGCTAAGTTCTCACTCAGCGGCTGCAAATCAACTCTGGGCCCGAGCTGTGGTGCGGCGGCATTGGCCTCATCCTTGATGAGACATATATCCATAATCCCGGTCCGAGTACGGAAGGCATCATAGTGCCAAAGGGGAACTCTAGCATCCCTACGTAACTGGTAAATCATACAAGAAAACGGGTAAGTAGTACGGGTCTAAGTCCTCTCATAAATCACGGAAATCAATAACCTCGTGCATCTCCGACCCGGCTACTAGTGCTGCTAGAAGGACCACTCTATCCAATGTAGGGATACTATCCATTGCAGTGAGGGATAGGTGGTGGCAAAATAACAGCCAGAAGAACTTGGCTGCAATGGTGAGGTTTTCCTTCTTGATAAGGCCCCTTGGGACCAACACGCAATGTGCTCCCTCACCGTCAATGGAGAGTTGTTCTGTAATCCACCTCTTGGTGGACTCTCTCTAATCTCTTCTCCACTAAAAATGGTCACTCTTGAGCAAATCCCACTTTTAATTGAACTCTTGAGTAAGGGGAACCCTAGAGGCACCAATTGGACACACCGTACAGGAAGCGGCAGATAGAGGTAGAAGAAATGTCCACCTAGCAACCTTGAACTAGAACCTCTGTGAGTAGGTCCTTTTTAACAGGTTTCTATCGTTTGTCCAAAGAACCTCTGAGATTCGACACATATGAGTCATAGAACTCTCGAAAAATCTTCTCTCTATATGTATCCAAAATACGATCCATCCACTCATGCCTGTGGCGGGTAAACAATTTCTACACCTCAAGGAGTGTATGAAGACTCCCAGTTAGAACTCGCTGCTCAACACGGACTAACCGAGTCATCACCATCTTGTCATTTAGCATCTTGGCATCCCCGTAGATCTACTAATAACATATACGCACAACCGGTTGGGCTAGTCAGGAATCAGTTTAGGTACCTCATGCTGGGGTGTCAGAGTAGACTCCGAACTCTGGGCCTCATCATACGAGGCATGGCGGGCAGGTACATCTGGGAGAGTGTCTTTAAGTGATTCATAACCCGAGGCAAACCAGACGGTGTGTCGATCAGTGTGACCTCTCATCAGACTAGGAGGCAGTGACTACACCACACGGCACCTTCTGAGGGGTGCCAGATTGGCTCTAGCAGCTGGTGTAGCGGTCAGGGTTCCTGGGTGCACATATTCTTTATTCCGCTCATCGTCAAAACTATCGATCTGTCGGTAGAATAGAGTCACTGACATGTACCTACTCTGAGAATAGACGATGTTTTCTTTGGGGGACATAGGTACCTGAAAAGAAATTTGTTAGTCTCAACGTAATGAACCTACTAAAGAAAAATAATCAAAACAAAACCTAGAAACACAAGACACTGGTCATTTGCAGAATCGCAATACTGGGATATAGGCACCATCGACAGACCATTGATAGTGTCCGTTGGTGGAAACTTTTCAAATTGTAAAAGTCTCCATTAATACGTCCTCTCAGTTAGACATGACGGACGTGCAGAAAGGTCCGCTGATATGTCGATAAGTTGTACTCCACTTCCATCGTCTGACACTTAGAATAATTCAGAATTTCTTGGGAATCAAAATTTAAGTTCAAAATGACGGACGTGCAGAATGGCATGTCGATCAATCGATAGATCATAGCCCACTTCCATCGCTCCAAAGTTAAGAATTTTCAGAGTTTAGACATCGATGGACCCCATCGACAATCCGTTGATCAACCGATGGTCCGTTCACGGGGTCTTGTGTTGTTGGTCACTGACAGATTTTAGGGCTTCGTTTTAAACACGCATTTTGACAACTTTAAGACAAGAACAAGTTCACCTAGCACATAAGTATAATACCAATTAATAATCCTTAGGGTTTCGATTCGCAAATTTTGATCATGGATTTTTTTAGGCTATCAACCCCTAAGTAGGAAAATCAACAATCATATAGAATTGACAAAGATTCCACCCCCAACCCATTCACTTTCTATCATTCTAAGGGACATAGAAACCATAATTTAACAATTTTATTATGCAAATTTGTCCCCAAGTATAGACCCACATACGATAAATTTGTTTCCAAAAGCAAATGAACAAGAATTCCTTAAGCAAAGGGAAATGAACTGCCTGTAAACTGTAGTGGAGTGAATGAGTGCGTGATCTTGCAACAACCAACCTACATTCCTGCCTTCGAACAACGACTGGAATAAAATGGAGTTGTTGTAGAATATGGGGAGGTTAGGGTCTTTGGATTTTCGGAAATTTGGGATTTGTGGGGATTTTGAAGAAAATTGAAGGGAGAAATATTGACAGCCCATAGTAATTTACACCATAATTCATCAACATTAGGTCAATATCAAGTAACACATAACGTAGTTAAAAACTAGGTTTCATCCAATTCATGAGTTCATAGATAATTTAGGTTAAAATAATAAATAAAATAAAAATTTAATCCGTAAAAAACTTTTAAAAACAATTAATGCAAGAACCTATGATATAATCATGAAATTGAACAATTCAACTTTTAAAACCTCAGAAAACATCTTGAGAGTTGAGCTCCTTGAAGAAGAGGGTTTCAAGGATAAAAAATCCATAAATTAATGGAAGTAGTTCTTTACTTTGATGAAGAATATCCACTCAATTCGTCACTCCAAGCCATACACTGAGTTTTGACTCCATTTTAGTTCTAGAGAGAATTCTAAGAGAGTTGGGTTTTTTATTTGGAAGAATGAAATTTTTAGGCTTATAAACACATTTAAAATACCCAAAATACCCCTAACGAATCTCAAATACTCTAATTTTTAAGTGGGGTGAAATTAGAACTTCACCTCTCACTTAACAGTGAAACTGCACGTAGGACACCAACTCCATCAACGGTTGGCAGTCGACGGACCGTTTGTCCACAAACGGGCTATCTATCCTTATGTCAAGTTAAGAGTTTCAAAATGGGTCTATTCCCTACCTAGACAAAGTATCCACCAACGACGCCTATCAATGGGGCGTTTATTGGTCCACGAGCCATTGATTGCTTCAGTCGTTTGGGGTTGCGTTGTACAAACTTTGCACCATTTTTGGGTCCTACTTCAAAGACCGTTGGATGGTCTTTGGTGATGTTTTCCCGGACGTTTCAAACCCAAACATAATCGTACATAAGTTTATGACCTCTCATATAAATTTCACCCAAAACAAACACGTAAAACTTGACGAAACATGCCTAGGCAACACTTTGGAACATCGTGGAAGTTGTTGGACGTTTGACCTCCAAATTCAACAAAACTCTACACACTGACTATGTATGCTATAATAACTCATAAAATGACCTTATAACCTAATGAATAACACAAAAACACATAAAACCACATATGAGGAACATAGGTGACTTAGTCGTGGAACGTCTTAGTCATCACTTGAAGTTTAACTTCAAATGCCCCTAAACTCTTAGACACTGCCTCAATACCATCTTATAAACCTATTTAGGAACCTATACCTTCATGAACAACATGTTAGGATCTAGTTCACCTAAGTAATTTTCAAGGTCTTACAATCTCCCCCACATAGACAACATTCGTCCTGAATGATACTTGCCTCTCTCCGAACACTTACAAGAATAGAGATTCAACTAGCATCTTATGACCATACCATATAACACATAATCAATAAGAAAACATCAATTTCACATAGTCAAGAGAATAACAACAACACAAAAAACAAGAAGACCATTCTATATCTCATCATGCTAGAAAAGTCACATACTTCATTTCAAATAACGGAAACTCATTATATATTCAATATCATACTTATAAACATCAGTTCTAACAAAGTTACAACAATTTTAGACCAAATAATTAATTAGTCAAATTTCAAAAAAAAATTACAGTGAGCAGTTTCCAATGCTATAGTAATTTTTGCAAAAAAAATTCAAACATTCAACTTTTACGAAATTCATGGTAGGAACATGCTAATATGAAAGGTAACATCATATAAACACATCTTACAAAGTATTCATAACTTTATAAAATACACAATGCAAGAATTTTATGAAAATTAATTTCAACAAAACTCATAAACACCTTGCGCATGCAACATGCTTCTATATCCTTCTATCCCATCTACTACCCATACTCCCCCACTTAAAATGAACTCATATCACTAAAAGTAAATTCAAGGACTTACCATTATCATCATCATCATTCTCATCCAGCTTCTCTCCTCTAATCCGGAGTGCATAAAAACGCCTCCTTGTAGGAGCATCATCCATTGAAACACTAAAAGCAACTTGCTCACCCTCTCTTCCTCTAGAAGCAATATTACAAAAATCTATCACCTTATGTCCTTCCTTGCCCCAATTATAGAAACACTCGGTACCCAATAGACACTCACCATAATGTTTATTTCCACAAGTGACACATGTAGGTTTGGCATTTTTATAACCACCTCATTTCTCAAATTTTACCTTTGCACTCTTAAGTTCTTCTTGAGTTTTAGCCCTCTTCTTAAACCTAGATTACTCTAGGTCACTAACACCACTCTTTTTCAAGCTTCTTGCCATCCTCATAAGTTTAGACTCTTCAATTGATTGTGAATACACCATGAGTCTAGCTTGGGGCATATCATCATGTAACATTGTCGTACGGCATTCCTCCCTCACTAGATCGGCTACACCCATCATAAAAAAACTCATTTCATCCCTTGGATTAGACACAAGAGATGGATAATGTCCATATAACATTGATAACTTCAAAGAGAATTCCTTTACATTCATATTACCTTGCTTGAGATTGATACACTCCTCTACCTTAACTTCCCTCCTCTCACGGGAAAATACATTCCAAGAAAAGATTCCTTATATTCATCTCACTCAATAGGACCTGATTCCTCCGGCCTATTATCCTTCCATTGAGTGTGTCATATTTGAGAAAAATATCCCTCAATTGGTACGAAGACAACTCGACCTTCTCCCTAGGTGTAACTCCCATAGAACTCAACACCTTGTATAATCCATCTAGGAACTTTCGGTTATCCTCTCCCACCTTAGAGCCAGGAAAGATAGGAGTATTCATCCTCACAAAATATCTCAACCAATACTTTATAGTACTCTCCACAACATTCACCCTAGGCACCATACTCAAATTCACTTAAGTAGTCACGGCTTGAGCTAAAGCAACCAAAGCTCTCTAATCTTTCTATTAGTCAACTTGAGATGAACAATTGGTACCTCATTACCTCTTTTAACATTAGGGAATTTATCACCTTGAACTCGTTGAGAAACTTTCTCAACTTTCTCAACTTGAGGAGGAATCTTCTCTTGCACCTCATTCTCCTCAACTCTTCTAGCCGGTGTCCTCGTATTCATCTTCCTAGAAACAGAAGGAAAACTATAAGAAATGAGTACTCAAGACTTTTACTCTACGTAATGACATAAAAGTAGAAAACAAGGGATACTCATCATCCTATAGCCTCTCACCTAGAGATGTGTCGTGACTCACACTGATAGCCAAGACTCTACTAGATGTGACTTGATGAGTCTTCTTGATTCCTAATACTACTTTCATAACCTATTCTCTTATAACAAGCTTGTCACATCCCTAAACCACACCCTAGAAGTTAGGGGCAATCATGGTTTGCAACCGGCATACTTGACCTCTTTGAGATCTTCTACAAGCCCTTACATATCATTCATCACAGAAACATAATGAAAAGTAGTGCAGAATTAAAACTTTTCACAAAACATATCATAGTCTTTAAACTCTCTTTAATGTAAAGTCATAGGAATTACTATGTCTCAATCTCATCAAACGTAAGACACGAGAATACTTGGGCCACGACCCATACTTCAAAATATAGAAATACATAGTCTATTACAATACTTCAAATGAAAACATAAAATACATCTAGGCCCTCGAATCAAATAATGACATACTTGGCCTTGTCTTAAACGATTCTACGGTCCAAGCCTTTCTTCCCAAATGATCCTCACCTACCAACAACTATATAGATAGTTAAAAGCATAGATTAGTACAACCTCATGTAATAAGTTGGGATAATGCATAAAAATCATGGAAATGGACATTTAGTAGAAATATGCATTTTTTCATTTGAAACACATAAGGTAACAAGTAAATAGTTAAATACATTTTGAAGCCAACATGACAATAGGCCATATTCATTGTACAATGAAGTTCTTCAATGTTATAGTGAAGTACTTCTCTTTCCTTTTCAATACTTACTAACGTGTAGTCTTCTAACTAAAATCTTTCCTACGATTCACTTGAGCAACACAAAAGAGACATCTTATACAAACTTCGTAAGCACACCTAAATGGCCATCAAAAACACTTATAATAAGACATATACACAATTACAAGACATTAAAGCATCAACACATAGATAATATAAAATTCTCCTTCAAAAGGCTATCAAAAGACCTACTTAAGTAATTCAAGACGATAGCGTCCATGATTGACCTCTTCAAGATTACCAAATTAATCATTAAGACTATATAAGGCTTAGATCATGTCCACATAATTAACTATTTCCCTAACTAGAGTTAGTCTCAAGACTTCCAAAGATAATATAAGAAGAGATCATCCCTTATTTCCTCTTCACAATTTACCTAAGGAATCCTTAAGTCACTTTAGATTAGGTACTCATTCATTTACATACTTATTACATAGGTCATTAGGTCATTAGTTCATTAAGAGACTCATACATCACATCAAGGACATTCAAGTAATGGTATTGGACAACACGTAGGAACTCCAACTAACACCTTCAAAGTCTATTGTGCAACTTCTAGATAGAGTCCTCTACCACCACCTAAACTTAATAGAACTTCTCTAATGTTAATAGGTATTCCATATGATGAAAATAGGCGATAAACGACATAGACCATGATAGAAAGTCATGGAATCCAAATTTCTATCATACTCTAATGAGGTTGTCCTACTTGCCAATGGTAGAACTTAGACAGATCCCTTGTAGGCACATGGTTAAGGAATATGAACGGCATGATTTGTAATGTAATCTCATTCCTTAACTAGAACTACTTCTCTTACCATAATCACTCGGTTCTAGCCTTCTTTCTCATACAGTAATTCACACTTAAGGTTCATATAAAGGGGTTCCATATCAAGTTCAAAACCCAATCACATTTACACTACAAAAGAAAAGCCCACTAGGGCTACCTCCCAAAGGTGACAAGAAGCTCATGATGACTTCCGTAAGGTTTTATATGATTGCGTTCAAGCCAATTAACCCTAAGTCCATCATTCCTTTAATTTGAAGGATACCAATGCGGCTAACGACTTCAACATTCATAAACTTACCAATAGGTTAAAGGTTTCACATAAAAGACTCTCTTAACATTATTTAAGGTCTCATGTCATTCATACATACAAGACTAAGAACATTATAATGCTATGTCAAGACAACACATATTAAAATTCATATATACATCATGTAATGGACACAAGTCAACCAAGACAAGACACCACACACTTCATCTTAACACACATTACATGCCATTATAGAAACACATAGACATAACCACATCTTCTTGAAGTTATCCTATATACTATCATACAATAATCTATATGACCATCCTAGACTCATATAGTTAAGTAGAAATAACCAATACTCAACCCTAAGACTATACACACAAGGTCAAAGTCATAGTCTAACATGATCACCTAAATAGCATTTATAGAAGAACATATATGTTACTTCATATGTAGATACATATTGTCATGCTTCACATAACCAACTACACAAATAGCCACATAACTTCAAGTAGCTTGCCGACAAGGTCATGATCATCATATTACTTATAGTAATGCCGACAAGGACATATCAATTGAAAGTAAAGCACACAACACCACCACCATAACTGGACCATACCAATCAAAATATAATTGACATCTAATAAACATAAAATAAAAGAAATAGGGCATCTCACCACCAGAACATCCTCAACAACTCAATCTAATGCCAAATCACCACATTAATTATCACAAGGACCTTGCCCTTGGCCACAACCAACAATTCAACATAATTATAACAATATTTATGAAACGAGGTCAAATTAATACATATAAATCAATCCAGTACAACCTAGATATTAATTTACTACAATTATTACATCATTAGACAGCCTATAGATATCTACACCATAATTCATCAACATTAGGTCAATATCAAGTAACTTTTAACTTAGTCAAAAACAAGGGTTCATCCAATTCATGGTTCATAGGTAATTTAGGCTAAAATTGTCAATAGAATAACAATTTAATCGATAATAAACATTTAAAAACCATTAATTCAAGAAGCCATGGAAGAATCATGAAATTGGACAATTCAACTTTGAAAACTTTAGAAACCATCTTGAGAGTTGGGATCCGTGACAAAGAGAGCTTCAAGGATTAAAATTCATACCTTGATGAGGCTAATTCTTCACTTCGATGAATAATCTCCACTCAATTCTTCACTCCAAGCCCTTACTAGAGTTTTGACTCCAATTGATATCTAGAGAAAATTCTAAGGGATTTGGGTTTTTGATTTAGAAGAATGAATTCTTCTAAGTGTTTTAGGCTTTTAAATACATTAAAATACCCAAAATACCCCTAAGGAACCTCCAATACTCTTTTTTGGAAGTTGGGTGAAACTACAACTTCACCCCTCACTTATCAGTGATGTTGCACGCATGACACAGTGTCCGTCGACGGTTGTCAGTCGACGGACCGTTTGTCCACAAATGTACCATCCTGTCCTTCCGTTGTTAAGTTATGAGACTCAACATGGGTATATTCCCTCCCAATACAGAGTCTCAACCAAAGGCACCCATCGACGGGGCGTCGATTGGACCACGAGCCATCAATTGTCTCCATCATTTGGGGCTTTCTTGGACAGTCGTGGCACCACTTTTGGGTCCTTCCTCAATGACCCTCAGATGGTCCTTGGAGATGTTATTCCGGACATTTTGAATCCAAACATGATCTTACATGACTATAGGACCACTCACATGAATTTCACCCAAAATGAACATGTAAAACTCGACGAAACATGCCTAGATACACAAGGTCATTTCAAGGCAACACTTTTGAACGTCATGGACGTTCTTGGATGTTTGACATCCAAACTCCAAAAACATGAAAACTGACTATATACGCTATAATAACTCATACAAGGACCTTATAACCTCTTGAATCACACATAAACACATAAAACCACATATGAGGGATATACGTGACTTAGTCGTCGAATGTCTTAGTCGTCCCTTGACGTTTGACTTCCCATGCACCTAAACTCTTAGAAACTAACTCAATACCATCTTATAAACCTATTTAGGAACTTATACCTTCATGACCAACATGTTAGGATCTACTTCACCTAAGTAATTTTCCAGGTCTTACAATCTCCCCCTCTTAGACAACATTCGTCCTCGAATGACACTTGCCACTCTCCGAACACTTACAATAATAGAGATTCAACTAGCATCTTATGACCATGCCATATAACAGATAATAAATAAGAAAACAGAAATTTAACATAGTAAAGAGAATCACTACACCACAAGAATCAAGAAGACCATTCTATATCTCATCATGCTAGAAAAGTCACAAGCTTCATTTCAAATAACGGAAACTCATTTTATATTAAATATCATACTCATATACATTAGATTTAACAACGTTACAACAATTTTAGACAAAAGAATCAATTATTCAAATTTCAAAAAATTTAACAGTGAGCAAATTCCAATGCTATAGTAATTTTTGCAAAAAAAAATTGAAAAATTCAGCTTTTAGGCAACTCATGGTAGGAACATACTAATATGCAAGGTAACATCATATAAACATATCTTACAAAGTATTCATAACTTCATAAAATACATAATGCAAGAAGTTTATGAAAATCAATTTCAACAAAACTCATAAACACTATGCACATGCAACATGTTTCTATATCCTTCTAACCCATCTAATACCCATACTCGCCCACTTAAAAGGAACTCTTATCACAAAAAGGAAATTCAAGGACTTATCCTTATCATCATAATAATTGTCATCCGGCTTCTCTCCTCTAATCTGGAGTGCATAGAAACGCCTCTTCATTGGAGCATCATCCTTTCAAACACTAGAAGCAACTTGCTTACCCTCTCTTCCTCTAGAAGCAATATTACAAAAATCTATCACCTTATGTCCTTCCTTGCCACAACCATAGAAACACTCAGTACCCAATAGACACTCACCATAATGTTTCTTTCCACAAGTGACACATGTAGGTTTGGCATTTTGAGAACCACCTTTTTTCTCAAATTTCACATTTTCACTATTAGGTACTTCTTGAGTTTAAGCCCTCTTCTTAAACTTAGATTGCCTTTATTCACTAGCACCATTCCTTTTTAAGATTCTAGCCATCCTCCTAAGTTTTTACTCTTCAATTTATTGTGCATACACCATGAGTCTAGATAGGTTTATATCATGATGTAGCATTGTCGTACGGTATTCCTCCCTCACTATATCGGCTACACCGTCACAAAATGACTCATTTGATCCCTTGGATTAGACAAAAGAGATGGGGAATATCTAGATAACCTTAAGAACCTCAAAGAGTATTCCTCAACACTCATATTTCCATGCTTGAGATTGAAAACTCATCTACCTTAACTTCCCTCCTCTCACGGGGAAAGTTCTTACCAACAAAAGCTTCCTTGAATTCTTCCCACTCAATAGGACCAGATTCGTATGGACAATTATTTTTCTATTGAGTGTACCATATTTGAGAAATATCCCTCAATTGGTAAGATATAAACTCTGCCTTCTCCATATATGTAACTCACATAGCACTCAATACCTTGTACACTCAATCTAGGAACTCTTAGGGATCCTCTCCCACCATAGAGACAAGAAACATAGGAGGATTAATCCTCACAAAATATCTCAACCTAGATGTTATAGTGCTCTCCACAACTTTCACCCTTGGCACCATACTCAAATTCACTTGAGTAGTCATGGCTCGAGCTAATGCAACCAAAGCCTCTCTAATCTATCTATTAGTCAACTCCGTATGAACCTACGAAACCTCATTACCTCCTTCCACATTAGTGACTTGATCACCTAGAGCACCTTGAGGAACTTGCTCAACTTCCTCAACTTGAGGAGGAATCTTCTCTTGCACCTCATTCTCTTCAACTCTCCTAGCCGGTGTCCTCCTCGTATTAATCTTCATAGAAACATATGGAAAGCTATAAGGAAACACTACTCAGAACTTTTACTCTATGGCACGACATAGGAGTAGAAAATAAGGGAAACTCTATCTTTCTATAGTTCTTTCCCGTAGATGTGTCGCGACTCACACCGATGGTCAATACTCTACGATACATGTCTTGATGAGACTTCTTGATTCCTAATACTACTTTCATAACCTATGCTCTAATACAAAGATTTTTCACATCCCGAAACCACACCCTAGAAGTTAGGGAATTTCAAGTTGCAACCGGCGTAGTTGACCTCTCAGAGGTCTTGTACAAGCCCATACATATCATTCATCGCATAAACATAATGAAAAGTAGTGTGGAATTAAAAAGAATTATAAAACATATCATACTCTTTAAAAACTCTTTCATATGAAGTAATAGGAATTACAAAGTCTCAATCTCATCAAACTTAAGACACGAGAATAATTTGTACATGACCCATATTTCAAAATATAGAAATACTTAGTCTATTACATTACTTCAAATGAAAAAAATAAACGACATTTATGCCTTCGAATCAAATGAGGACATACTTGGACTTCTCTTGAACGATGCTACAGTCCAAATCTTCCTTACCAAATCTCCTAACCTACCAAAAACTATAGAGATAGATAAAAGCATAGGTTAGTACAACTACATGTACTAAGTATGACATAATGCATAAAAATCATGAAAACGGACATTTAGTAGAAATTTGCATCTTTTCATTTAAAATCTTATTATAATCATAAGAACAACATTTAAAAATTAGAAACACATAAGATAACAATTAAACATTTATTTACATTTTTGAGCCAACATGACAGTAAGCACTATTCACAGTACAGTGAAGTGCTTCTCTTTCCTTTTTAAAACTTCCTAACATGTAGTCTTCGCACTAAAAGATATACTAATATTCGCTTAAGAAACACAAATAGAGACCGCCCATACAACCTCCCTAAGCACTCCTAAATGAACCTCTAGAACACTTATAATAAGACATATACACAATTATAAGACATTAAAGCTTCAACACATATATAATATGACATTCTCCTTCCAAAGGCTATCAAAAGACCTACTTATGTAAATCAAGAATATAATGTCAATGATTAACCTCTTCAAGATTACCTAAGTAATCCTTATGACTACCTAAGGCTTAGATAATGTCAACATAATTAACCATTTCCCTAAATAGAGTCATTCTCCAGACTTCCAAAGATAAGATATGAAGAGATCATCCCTTATGCCCTGTTCAAATTTTAGCTAAGGAATCCTTAAGAGAAGAGACATAAAGTCACCACTGAAGTTGTCCCTCATTTTTAAGAAGACACCTTAACTTTACAATTGTCCTATTACCCACAAAACAATTTTGAATAGATATAATTGCATCATTTTTCGTTCATCTAACAAGAGAGTGGTATGCACTCTCTCAAAGAGAGTGAGCACCCTAAAATAACTAATATAATTTTATTTTAACAAGTATTTTGTTTAAAAATATATTTTCTTATTTTTCTTATTATTTTAACTTTTAATTGTTTTTATTTTTCTCTTTCTTTCTTCTTTATTTTCAAAATTGATTTTCATCTCAGTCCATTGGAACTTATTATATTCAATGTCATTTTTACGACAACTTCACCTTCTTTTCTTTATAACTATTAGTTTTACTCTCTTTAGTTTCAAAATTTTATCTAAGTATTTTCGTACATTTGAAAAATTCGATAAACTCATTAGATTTGAAGATGATTAGGAATCATCATATAGTTTTTTTACTCGATTTAAATTAATTTCTTTCTATTTTTGAGAAATTAATTGATTATTTTAAAATTATCATTTCTAAATTTAAATGTATATGAAAATGAGTAGTTGATGATACATTCAAATTTTGAATTTTCTTTTAAAAAATTAATTTTTTGATCAATAATTCAATAATGTCTAAATAATAGTATGAATTTTATAAAGAATTTGACTGGAGAATAAGAACAAAAAAGACAAGAAAAAAATGAAAATGAGTTTCAATTTGACATGGGGGTTGGGAGGTGAAGAAAAAAAAAGAAAATGAAGGGATGAAAGTGGGAGGTGAAAGATTAAATGAAATTTATGATAAATCTAAATTAAAATTTAAAAGTAAGAGAGAGAAAAATAAACAAAGAAAAAGATAAAAGAAAAATTTTAAACGAAAAAAAAAATTATAATTTTAATTAACACGTGTCATGTAATGATTGGGGTGTGAACTCACTTGCTTGTTAAAATTTGGGGCTGATCTAAAAATGGTATGATAACATCAATTCAAAATTGTTTAGTGGGTAATAGGACAGTCGCAAAGTTATTGTGCCTTTATGAAAATCTGAAACAACTTCAACGGTGATTTTATGTCTTTTCTCAATCGTTAATTCACTTTAGGTTAGGTACTCATTAATTTACATACTTCATAACATAGGTCATTAGTCCATTATTTAATTAAGAGACTCATTGATCACACAAAGGACATTCAGGTAACGGTCTTAGACAAGACCTTGGAACTCCAACTAACACCTTCAAAGCCTATTGTCCAATGTCTAGATAGCGTCTCATAACACCACCTAAAATTCATAGAACTTCTCTAATGCTAATAAGTATTCCATATGATGAGAATAGGCAATAACCAACATGGAGCATCATAGCAAGACAGGGAATTCGGAGTTCTATCCTACACCGATGAGGTTGTTCTACTTGCCAATGGTAGAACTTAGAAGAGCATGCTTTGTAATCTAGTCTCAATTTTGAACTAGAACTACTTCTCTTAACATAATTACTAGGTTCTAGCCTTCTTTCTCTTAGAGTAATTCACACTTAAGACTCATTTAAAGGGTTTCCTTATCAAGTTCATAACTCAATCACATTTACCCTACCAAACAAAGGTCCACTAGGGCTACCTCCCGATGTTGACAACAAGCTCATGATGATTTTCCTAAGGATTAATATTATTTCATTCCACTAAATAACCATAAGTCTATCATTCCTTTACTTTGAGGGATACCATTACGGCAAACGACTTCAACATTCATAACCATACCACTAGGTTCAAGGTTTTACATAAAAGACTCTCTTAACATCATTTAAGGTCTCATAACATTCATACATACAAGACTAAGAAATTTAGCATCCTATGTTAAGACATCACATATTCACATTCATATATACATCAAGTATGGGACACAAATCAACAAAGACAAGACACCACATACTTCACCTTAACACACATTACATTCCATTCTAGAAACACATAGACATAACCATATCTTCTTTAAGTTATCCTATACAATATCATACCATCATCAATATGACCATCATAGACTCATAAAGTCAAGTATGAATAACAAAGACTCAACCCTAAGACTATACGCACAAGGTCAAAGTCATAGTCAAACATGATCATGTAAATATCATCTAAAAAAGAACATATATATGAATTCACATGTAGATAGATATTGTAATGTTTCATGTAGATAGCCACATTACTTCAAGTTGTTTGCCGAAAAGGTCATGATCATCATAATACATAAAGTAATGCCGACAAGGCCACATCAATTGCAAGTAAAGCACATAACACCGCCACCATAAGTGGACAAGACCACTCAAAATATAATTGAACTCTAATCAACAAAAAATAAAGGAACTAGGTCATATTACCACCACATCATCCTCAAAAACTCAATCCAATGCCAAATAACCATATTCGATATCATAAGCCCTTAGCCATGGCCATAACTAACAATTCAACATAATTATAACAATATTCATGAAACTAGATCAATTAATACATATTGATAAATCCAATACAATCTAGATATCAATTTACTACAATTATTACATCATTAGACAGCCCATAAAAATCTACACCATAATTCATCAACATTAGGCCAATCTCAAGTAACCCATAACTTAGTCAAAAGCTAGAGTTCATCCAATTCATGGATTCATAGGTAATATAGGTTATAATAATAAATACAATAACAACTATACAATAACAACTTAATCCATAATATACGTTTAAAAACAATTAATGCAAGAACCCATGGTAGAATCATGAAATGTAACAATTCAACTTTAAAAACTTTACAATACATCTTGAGAGTTGGATCCTTGATGAAGAGAGTTTCAAGGATAAAAATCAATACCTTTATGAAGCTAATTCTTCACTTTTATGAATAATATCCACTCAATTTTTCACTCATAGACCTTCCTTGAGTTTTGACTCCAATGGAGTTCTAGAAAGAGTTCTAAGGGATTTGGGTTGTTGATTTGGAAGAATGAAATCTTCCAAGTGATTTAGCCTTATAAAAAAATTTAAATTACCCAAAATACCCCTAAAAACCTTGAATACTCTTATTTGTAAGTGGGGTGAAATTACAACTTCACCTTTCACTTAACAGTGAAGTTGCACGCAGAACACAGACTCCATCAAAGATTGGTAGTCGACGGACAATTCTGTCCTTCCGTCGTTGAGTTCAGAGACACAACATGGGTCTGTTCCCTCCCAAGACAAATTATTCACCAATGGAACCCATCGAAGGTGCATCGATTATCCCACGAGCGTCAATGGCCTCAGTCATTTGGGGCTTTCTTGGATAGTCTTGGCACCACTTTTGGGTCCTCCCTCAAGGACCCTTGGATGGTCCTTGGGGATGTTTCCCCAGATGTTTCCAACCTAAACATTATCTTAAATGAGTTTAGAACCTTTTACATGAATTACACTAAAAAAGAACACGTAAAAATTGATGAAACATGCCCAGATACACAAGGTTATTCAAGGTAACACTTTCAAATGTCATGGACGTTCTTGGATGTCTGACCTCCAAACTTCACGAAAGTAGACACACTGCCTAGATATGCAATAACAACTCATATAAGGACCTTATAATGTCTTGAATCACACATAAACAAATACAAACACATATGAGTCACATAGGTGACTAAGTCGATGAACTTCTTAGTCGTCCCTTGAAATTTAACTTCCAATGCATGTAAACTCTTCGACACTACCTCAATACCATATTATAATCCAATTTAGGACCTTAGACCATCATTACCAACATGTTAGGATCTATTTCACCTAAGTTATTTTTGAGGTCTTATAAGAAGATTCTAGGGAGGTTAGGGTTTTTGGATTTCTGGGAGTTTTGGGGATTTTGAAGAAAATGGAAGGGGGAGATATTGGGAGTTAATGGAGAAGGAAAGGAATAAGGGGAGGGAAAAGTTTGGGATTGAATTTGAAAAAATATGGTAAGGTAACTGAATAGTTTTTTTTTAATATAGGTTGTCGGGTTGGGTCGGGTCCTTGGTTTTTGTGAATTGACAATACCCCGTTGAGGGTCCGTAAGTCAGTAGACGAACCGTCGACTGGACCTTCGATTGTGTACATACTTAAACAAAAGTATAAGAAATACCTAGGATCTATGGACACCATCGACGGTCAATCGATTGAACGACGACCCGTCATTTAGTCCGTAAATATGTGCACTAGATCAATTTCTGCAGACTTCACAGGTTTGGTCCCTACACATTTAACACTAATTAAGATATTCTTTTGGTATTTTTCTAGACACTTTTGATATGCGGGCCCTAAACTACTATCTATCCAACATACTAAAAAAATAACACATGAAGGTGAATTATAAATATAAAACAAGAGAATGCAAATATTTCAAAAAAGAAAAAAAAGAACCCTATTGTTGGCTAGAGGATACACCATGGATGGCCTCCCAAGAATCTCTTGATTTAATGTCGCGGCATGACACAAAATCCTTGATTACTCAGAATTCATCAGGAGATACGTTTCAACCACTACATGGACACTCTCCGCATGCCCGAGGTAGATCTTTATTCTTTGCCCATTGACCGTGAACTTTTCATTCTCTTTGCTCACCAACTCAATTGCTCCATGGAGGATCACTTTAGTGGAAAGGAATGGCTCAGTCCACTTGGCCTCGAGTTTTCCCGGAAACAAGTGTAGCTTAGAGTTGAATAGAAGCACCTAGTCCCTAACCGCAAATTCTCGCTTTTCAATCTTTTGGTCATGGTACTTATTCATCTTCTCTCTGTAGATGACTGAACTTTCATATATTTTTAGGAAAAACTCATCAAGATCATTCAACCTATTAATTCTCTGCTCGACTTCTTCATTCCAATCGATCTTCACTTTCTTCATCACCCACATGGCCTTGTACTCTAACTCAACTGGAAAGTGACAAGCCTTCCCATATACAAGTTGGTATGGAGACATATCTATGGGGGTCTTGTATACAGTCCGGTAGGCCAAAGGAGCCTCATCAAGCCTCCTTGACCAATTCGTTATATTAACATTTACCATCTTCGACAGGATTTGCTTGATCTCTCGATTGGACACCTCAACTTTCCCATTAGTAAGCGGATGGTATGGAATGGACACATTTTGGTAAAACCTAAGTTTCTCCAAATATCCCTTTGAACAACTTGTTGCAAAAGTGAGATCCACCATCACTAATAATGGCCCAAGGTGTGCCTAATGTGGAGAAGATGTTCTTTTTCAATAACACGGTGACACTCACTCTTCCCTTCATTGTTGGCAAGTAATATGGCTTCCACCCATTTTGACACATAATCTACCACTACACGAAGATATTTCATCCTATTTGAACTCACAAAAAGACCCATAAAATCAATGCCCCATACATCAAACAACTCAATAACTACAATTGGATTTAAAGGGAGTTCTTACCTTTTAAAAATTCATCCATATCTTTATCACCTATCACATGACTTGGTGAACTCATGAGCATCTTGGTGAATGGTTAGCCAATAGTACAAACATAGCAAAATCTTGTGGGTATCCTGGGTACAACTATGATGCCCACCCACAAGCGAAGAGTGGCATGCCTCCAAAAAACTTAGTATCTCAACTTCCGGAACACAACGGCGAATAAACCCATTAGCACAACTCTGGTATAACTAAAGATCATCCCAAAAGAACTTTTTCACATTACGCATGAACTTTTTCATATGATAGAAGGACAAGTTCGATGGGACTATGCCACTAGAAAGATAATTCGCAAATTCAGCGAACCATGGAATTAAGTCATGAGAAGCGGACAATACATGCTCATCAGGGAAGGTATCATCAATTTCATCTTTTTAACCCAACTCTAGCATAGGTTAATTCTCCAATCTGGACAAATGATCGTCAACTTGATTTTCAGTCCTTTTTCTATCTTTCACCTCAAAATCAAACTCTTGTAATAGGAACACCCATCTAATCAATCTTTTTTCATCCTTCTTTTCCATCAAACACCTCATATCATAGTGATGTGTATGCACTATGACTTTCGTGGAAAGAAAATAGGATTGAATTTTTTCAAAAGAAAATACCACCGCAAGGAGATCTTATTCAGGTACAGTGTAATTCTTTTGTGCTTCTTTTCGGGCCTTAATTGCATAACAGATGGGGTGAAGGATTTTATTCCTTCTTTGTCCTAATACCACACCTAGAGCAACCCCACTAGCATCATACATCACCTCAAATGGCTTAGACCAATCTAGGGAAATAATTATGAGTGCAGACACTAAATTCTCTTTCAACTCTCCAAACGCCTTCAGACAAGATTCATCAAAATAGAATTTACATTACTTCTCAAGTAACTTGCACAAAGGATGTGAAATTTTTGAGAAATCATTAATAAACCTCCGGTAGAATCCCGCATGTTCCATAAAATTTCTCACAACTTTTACAGAGATGGGTGGAAGAAGTCTCTCTATAACCTCACCTTTTGCTCGATCAACCTCCATCCCCTTCTCTGAGATGCGATGACCCAATACAATACCTTCTTTCATCATAAAGTGACATTTTTCCCATTTTAGCAGAAGATTGCACTCTTCACATCTTTTGAGAACCTCGGCCAAGTAAATCAAACACTAATCAAACGAGTCACAAACCACTGAAAAATCATCCATAAATACCTCAATAGTGTCCTCCACTATATCAGAGAATATCCACATCACATATCTCCAAAAAGTAGACAATGCATTACACAACCCAAAAGACATCCTGTTGAATGCGAACATCCAATTACGGCAAGTAAAGGTGGTCTTCCCTTGATCCTCGGTGCAATAGAGATTTGATTTTACCCCGAATAACCATCAAGAAAATGATACCATCCTTTTCCTATGAGTCTATCTAACATTTGCTAAATGAAGGGCATAGGGAAATGTCTTTCTCAGTTCATGCATTTAATTTATGATAGTCGATACAACTGTCCATCTAGTCACCTGCCACATTAGAACAAGCTCATTCTCTCATTGGGCAATACTTTCATTCACTCCTTTTTGGGCGCACATATATAACTCTGACATCTAGCCACTTAATGATCTCCTTCTTCACTACCTCGTGTATATGTGGATTCAGACATTTCTGTTGCTCAATACTTGGCTTGTGATCGGCATGAGTTGGATTTTGTGTGAACAAATACTGGGTGGGATCCCAATAATGTCCGCACTAGTCCAAGAAATGACTCGTGTGAAGCTATTTAAAACTTCTACCAGAAACTCTGTTTTTTGCACATTCAAATCTGATGCAATGATTACCGGCAAAGTGTCATCTCTTCAAGAATACATACCTCAGATGAGGTGGTAGAGCCTTAAGCTCTATTTTTGGATCCTCTTCAATAGATGGTCTCGTGGGTGAAAACTCACGACGCTTCATATCTAGCTCTAATTTCTTTGGTTTTGACCGAAATTCACATCGTACAAGTGCCGCAACAAAGATACCTACTGTTCAATACCCTCAGTCTCAAAGATTATGATCACAACCGCTAGTCCCTCAAAACTAAGGAACTCCTCGATTTGTACCTCACACGTACTCTCAACCCTTTAGGATAAAACAGATACCGTTTGGAACTCACCATTTTGCTTCATGGACCTACAAATATTAAAAGTTGCCTCTTCATCGTTCAACATAAACTTCATCTTCCCTTTTATAATATCAACCAAGGCACGACCAGTAGCAAGGAATGGCCTACCAATAGGCCTCTTCACTGTTTAATCAGCCATCAGTAACTGCATTGCAGTGGTCTTTGGGTCACCCAAACCCAATTTCTTATAAATGGAGAGAGGCAAGAGATTTATTCTTGCACCGAGATCACATAGTGCTTTACCAAAGTGTAACAAACTGATGGTACATGGACTAGTGAAAGCGCCTGTATCTTTCTTCTTCTGCACAAGAGACCATTTAGCAATAGCAGAACAATGCTGCATTCGGTCGTCATCCTCAAAACTTACCGATCTCTTCTTTGTAACAGTATCCTTCATGAACTTGGCATAACCGGGCATTTTCTCTAAAGCTTCTATCAATGGGACGTTGATGGAAAGATATTTCAACATAGTGATAAAACGCCGATATTTACCATACTCGGCCTTCTTCACCAATCTTTGAGGGAATGGTGGTGGTTGCCTAGGAATGGGGATAACTTTTTGGGGTACCTCTACTTCTTTCACCACTTTGTCTACCAATTCACCACTAGTTTCCACTACCTCTTCATATTTTCTCATCTCATCTTCCACTACAGACGACATTGGTGAATTAATGGTTTTCTTACATTCTCTTGTAGTGATTTCCATGCAATGTCCATCATTTTTAGGATTTTGAATGGTATTGCTCAGAAGATTGCCCGGTTGTCATGGGTTCACATTAGTGGATAATTGGTTCATTTGTAACTCAAGATGCTTAATCAAGACCGTATGTGCATCAACCTTTTGTCTAATATTTTCAAAATCATCTCTCAATTCCTTGGCGTTCTCATCACCTGCATCAAACCTCCTCATCATCTTTTGCAACATATCTTCGACATGCTACCTCTATCATCCCTTGGAGGAACTTCCCGATTTTGAGGCAGAACATAGGGCCCACTTTGATCATTTCGGTTACCATAATTACCTTGGTTGAAGTTGTTGTCCTAGTTGTAATTTCCATCCCGAACATAATGGCTCTATTGTAATTCCTATAGTTAAGATCTTGATTTCCTTGACCTTGGTGCCAATTATCATAATTGGAGCCTTGGGCATTCAGTCAGAAACCCCTCGTGTCATCATTCACTGCATAAGTATCCACTTCATAATAGTATTAATCCACTGGCAGTGGTGTTTTAGTCAAGGAATTCACCATATTTACTTTCTCTACACCTCCAGTTACATGCTTCAATACCAAACTGCCATGTCTTCACGAATCTCATCTATGGCCAGATTGTGTTTAGCTTCCTAGTACTCCAAGACTTTTGATGAGTGTACAAATGCAAAGATCACGTAGAAGGTGTTTATACCATTGTCTAACTTCCTAGTACTCCAAGCCTTATTGTTGCGAGATTTTTCTTCAACTTCTATGTGATCGTTGCATATGTACACTCATCAGAAGAACCACCTGTTATAGTATCAAGCAATGCCTTATTATTATCATCTTACCACCGATAGAAGTACTCTTTAAATGAATCATCATCAATAGGGTAGTTTGGGATACTGATACACTAAAACTTACTTCTCCAATAAGAATTAAAGTGATCGTATCAAGCAAAGAATCCAAAAAATGAAGTTGGGGTCGATTCCACGAGGAAAATACTTCAAACTTAACTTTATTCTGTTATTACTATTGTTTAGTCAACTATTTCCTTAGAAAACAAAAGACAGAAAAGGGGGGTTTTAACTCTAAATTATTGAAAATAATTAACTAAATTAAAGTAACCAACTAACAAATTCAAATCTCAGAGCCTAATCAATTAATAAAAGTAACTTGGGCTTAAGTGTTCCCCACATGTTCCTAATTTTATAATTCTAATTATAAAAACTCTTTCCTTGTATCTTGCATGTAAAGTGATAGGTTATGTATCTCTAAATCCTTCGTCCGGCATGTAGAAAATTTCATCCCGCACCTTGGTCCGGCTACTTGTGTTGCTATACTAACCCCCTACCTTTACATCATATTAAGCATTGTATTCGATATTTGACTAAGTTATTACCTCGTGCCAACCGACACTAGCCAATTAGATAGTGTACACTAAATATATGTTAATAATTCTTTTCCTATTATCCACCTCCTTGGTCCGGCAAGTAGCATTAAGGCGAGTTCTAACGTTGGTCATCCATCCAGAAGACTTCTAAACGAATGAATTATCAATACATGCAAGACACTATTCAAGAATTTCTATTTTAGTTAGTTTTTACCTTTTATATTAGCCCATGGTTCCCCAACCCTAGTTACGGAGATTAGTTACCCATGGTCATAATCACACTATTCATATATTTAATATAAGAATTCATGCACTTACTTCAATGATAAAGAATAAAATCCAGAAATTCACTTGATTAATCAAAAAAAAATTCCAAGAATCAATTCCAGAAAAAGTGTATCAATTACTGAAATTAATTCTTTAACAATTGAACAAGAGAACTAAAAATTATCCAAAAGTCTAACTATCGAAAAGTCTAACCTGCAAAACGAGGTTTTTCGAAGTATTTATAATAAAAACAAAAAACCTAACAAAAGAAAGATTCTAATTACTGAAAATCTGTCAAAACGTGTCTGAGTCGATGGACCTCGTGACGGACTGTTGTGGTCACGACAGGCCATCATGATCTCCGTCATCCCATACTTTACATATTCTTATGCTGCTTTCTTCATTACCCTCAACGGACAAGTATGATGGACCGTTCCAAGCACGATGGTCCATCGAGGGTCTCCATTCCAAAGTACTTTAACTTCTTGGAATTTGGGTACTGGGACTACTCTCTGATCATTACGAAAAACCATCAAGACGGACTGTCGTGGCTATGACGGTCCGTCATGGACTTCCGAAATCCCACACTAGATCAGACTTCCCCATCTTCCTTCAGCAGCTTCTCTCCTCACTACGATGCCACCTAGGGACCATCACAGAATTGACGGACCGTCATAAGCTCCGTAGGTGGTCTCTTCTGCATTTCTCGCTCAAAAACTTCCCGTTCATCTTAGGACAGATTTCCTACAAATAAGGAGAAACTTACATAAAATCTATACAAAAAGGCTTTTGGACACACACTAAACATAAGGAAAAAGCATTTAAAATACCGTGAAACATTGGTACATCAACACCCTCAACTTAAATTTGTTGTTTATCCTCAAGCGACGCACTATGACTCGCTACAAAATCATTGTACAAGAGTATCCAAATTTTATCTTTCGAAATCATTTGGCAATCATTCCCTATAATTCTCATCATTGTTGTGCATATTATCACTATTAGGCTTGAATTATGTGGAACCATACCGTGACAGAGACTCACTATGCACTGACACCTATCATCTTCAATCTCTTATCGAAGTTCTAATATTTCTGGTATTGCAACAAGTGTCCTCACTTCAAAACAACATCCTCATTTTTCACACAATGATTTCAGTTTGAGTATAAGGATTACTTTTAAACACTCACTCTCAGAAAAAATTCACAACTCATTCATACATATTTCTATAAGCTTGCCCTTATTTTCACTTCTTTATGTTCGCCATACAAATCTTAGTATCACAATAGGAATTTCTTATCTTGTAACATAGGCGCAGGGTCAGCAAGGATATATTTGGGTATAATTTAGTGAATTGTTGCCCTCCTTGACATATCGTCTAAACGTACCACCTTTTTGTCATTTCATTCGCCCAATTTCTCACTTTTGTTTTTATCTTGTTGTTTTCCTTTTCTTATCCTTATATGTAAGTGACTATTCTTTCGTTCTTTTTTTAGTCACTTCTATATTGTTCTTTCTTTCTCTTCATTCTTTCAACCCTATTTTTCGGAGTATTCCTTATAACAGCCACCCTCAACTCATGACTTTGCCAAGAGTCAAGGTTCACAATACCCACGGTTCGATCAGGGTAACGACAAGGTTGTTTTCTACATTAGCCACCCTCAACTTATGCTTTTTGCATAAACTGAGGTGTACATGTCCAAGGAGGGACCAGGGCCAAGACATTGTTCCCACAGAAGATAAGTTGGGGTGCAAAAGAAAGATCTGTTTTAGGGTCAAATCATTTGGATCAATACGGAGTTAACTTCATTTTTGTTTTTTTTGGGCTAAAGATTGACTATTTTGTGATCCTTTCCTAGTTGTTCATTTTGGCTTACTTATAGCAAGACTAACCAGGATAGTTCTAGCTCAGTCTCAATGGTGGATCCGTTGAATTTTCCTCACACTCACTTGACATTCATTACATTCCCAGTTTATTAGACACCTAGTTCGAGTCTTAGATTTAAGGTCATGCAGTAATGTATCTATGTGTCATGTTTAGAGCCACACAATTATCAATTACTATGCCATCATGCTTCAGAGTTATACTATGTACACAAGGTCTAACATGTCGGTTCAATATTAAAAGTAATCAGTCTTTTGGGGAAAAAAGAACATAGGCAAGAAAACCCCAAAAGAGGATCGTGAAATGGGTTACTCACACTTCACCCTAGCACTCACTTTACATTTACCCCACCACCAACAAAAAGATATGCAATTGTCCTCAATGCATACAAAAATTGAAATACGAGAGTGGTAGGTGAAGCAAACCAGAGGCGCAAAGCGCCGGCGATCAGCAAGCTGGTGGATCCGGTTCCCCGGAACCCACTACCTAAGTAGTCTGGACACCCTCAGTAGTGTAATCATCAGAAACAGCAGTATCAGTAGTGCCTCTCGATGTCTCTACATCTTTGGAGCTGATGCCCCGGTAGCTAACTTTACAGCACTAGTCTGACGTGCGTCCTCATCAGCAATCGAGGGTCTCCTCGCAGCCTCACGGTGCTCTTTATTCCTTGCCCTAGCCCCATACTTCTCTTGACCCCTGCGCCTCTTGGCATGCTCGCAAGGGGGAGGTAGTGGAATCTTAAAAGTTTCGAATAAAGCAGCCATCATTGTGTCCTCAGCAGGCTTTGCAGAAGGGGCCTCAGACTCAGGAACCCTAGACTTTAGGATCATATCAAGATCTACTCGCAAACTCTCAACCGTAACCTGAAGGGTCGACACTTCCATCGGAGGGGCTGGCCGGGCTAGCATCCGCAACTCAAAAGCGTCTAAGAGCTGATGAACCTTAGCAATCTTCCTCTTTGTGTGCTATGCCATCTTACGCGTCAAGCGCTCCTCAACCTCAGCAATAGACCTCTCCATCCAAGGCTGGATGTGATGTATAAGTATGGCCATCTGAGTCTCTAGTTTCTGGACCCTAGCAAAAGGGACCAGAGCGGGGGAAGGGGCTGAGTGAGAGGAGCTTGGGACAGTGCTACTACCCGGGATAGACTCGACCATGGTAGTGTCAGTGGGTAATGAAGTATCCTGCGTAGCCGTTCGAGCATGCGCTACAGTACTAGCCAGATTCTCACCAAGTGGAGGCACCTCTGGACGGGGCCCTCTTCGTGGAGCCAACTCACGGGTGTCATCCCTGATGAGGCATATATCAACATAGACCTGCGGAGTCTTGAGGTGATCAATATACCAGATGGGCACACCTGCGGACCTGTATAATGAAAATATCATGCACAGACGAGGGTAGGTAGTGGTAACCTTAAAAGCCCTCTCGTGCATGACTGCCTGAAGAAGCTAAGCGAAGTCAACCTCAAACTCGGACACCATCGCTGCCATCATAACTAAGCGATCCCATGTAACTATATTATCTGCAACCTTAGGGGAGAGGTAGTGGTGGACAATCAACTACAAAAACATAGTCGTGACGGTCAAGTTATCCTTCCTGATGGCTCCCTTCGACTCCATTACCTAGTCGGCAGCCTCTCCATCAATAGATAACTGCTGGGCCATCCACCTCTTGGTGGTCTCTCTCAGAAATGGCTCACGCAAGAACCGGCCATCATTAACAATTTGCCACCGGTTTCGAACTCGGCGGTGAGAGGGGTCCTGGTGGTATCAACTTCCTTGTCGTACAGATACGGGCGGATGGCTGGCAGGAAGATGTCGACCAGTATGCCACGTACTCTGACATGCTCAAGTGGTATTTGGCGGGGGCAGCCCGCCTATCGATCTGTGATCGAAGAGTAGCCACATAAGAGGCATAAAATTGTCAGACCAACTCCTCACTGTAGCGGCCCAAAGAATGAGTTGTCCACTCTAGCCGGTGTCTGGTGAGGAGAGTGTGGATATCTGGCATGGTGGGGAGACTCCCGTAATGACCCGCCTCTCCAGTTTAAGAGTCCGTGTCATGACGCCTTTATTATTTATAAACTTGGCAGTCATGACCGGTTGGGCTGGCCGGCAACCAGGGCGGGAACTCCAGTCGGTGAGCCTAGAGTGGAATCATGACTACCAGACTCATTAGATGAGGCAGACTGGGCATCCGTGACGGGTGAAGAGACATTTGCGGACCCGGAGGCTTCCTCCGACCATGAAACTCCTAAGGAACAAGATGCTCCTTCTTCTTGTGTAGCTGACCTAGAAGGTGTGTCAGTCAGTGCGCGCTCCTTATCAGACTGGGACACAGTGACTACGCCGGATGCCACCTTTTTGGGCGTAGCTCTAGTTGCATGTGCAGCTCGCACTGGAGTGGCAGTGCCTGGGGAACATGTACTCGGGATCATGCTCATCATCAGTTCATATAACTAGTTGGGTAGATGGGGCGACAGACTTTGAATGCCCACGTGCATAAACTCGATCTTGTTTTGGTGCCATTAGAGATAGTACCTGTAAAGAATCATTATTAGTACGAGAAGGAGCAAAGAAGACAAGCAAAAAAGAGACAAAATACACATAAGAGCAAAGTTGTGACATCTCTGCAGTAGCAGTGAAACACAACGGAGCAAGTAATGGACCATCGTGAGTATGACGGACCGTCTTGGGGTCCGTCATGTCTTACTTCAACAATGTATATTTTGAGACCCTCAGAAGGAAAGTCTCTAACAGTTCTGATGGAAAAGTAGGACGGACCGTTGTGATAATTACGAACCGTTGTCGATGTCCATCGTGGGGCACTTAGAAAAAGTATGGAGACCCTTAGGAGAGGGCTCTCTGACCGTCATGACGGTTGTGCAGGACTGACCGCCGAGGGTATGACTGTCCGTCGTAGATCTCCATTGGTGGACACTTAGAAAAAAAAAGGGGACCCTTAGGATAAGGGTCTCTCACAACCATGACGGTTGTGCAGGACGGACAGTCGAGGGTACGACGGTCCATCATAGATGTCCGTTAGTGTACACTTAGAAAAAAAATGAAGACCCTTAGGACAAGAGTCTCTGACAACCATGATGGTTGTGCAGGATGGACCGGCGAGGGTACGATGGTCCATCGTATATATACGTTAGTGGACACATAAAAAAATGGAGACCCTTGGGACAAGGGTCTCTAACAACCATGACAGTTGTGCAGGACAGACCGTCGTAGGTACGAAGGTCCGTCGTAGATGTCTGTCAGAGTACACTTAGAAAAAATTGGAGATCCTTAGGAATAAGGTCTCTAACAACCATAACGGTTGTGCAGGACGGACCGTCATGGGAACGACAGTCCGTCGCATATATCCGTTGGTGGACACTTAGAGAAAATGAATAGTGGGGTATTGGGACAGACCCTATGACGGTCTGTCATGGGTACGATGGTTCATCATTGGGGTCTCGTTCTGTTATTCAGTAATAAAACTGAGGATGCCACAATCATCCCTACGACTCAAACAGAATACTTGATATTAACCTACATGTTTCTAACCCAAATACCTAGCAAACTAGAAATGCTAAAACACCAATTTCACGAATTTTAACAAGGAAATTCGAGGGAATCTCAACCTAGGTAAGAAAAAATTGGATCAAAGGGCAAAGACCCACCAAAAATAAATAGGCCAAAAGTAATTGAAAAATAAAAATGCAGTGTAAATGGGTAGAGATCAGAGACACATACTTGAGAAGAGGACAAAAACAAGCAAGTGAGGCACTCATCTATCAAGAGCAGAACTACAGCAGTAGACTCTGTCTAGTAGAAAAGAGATTTTGGGAGTTGGGGAAGTGATGTGGATAAGTTGATAGAGAAGAGGATGATAAAGGTATGAAGTTCGAAACGGAGGAAATAGGATAAAGAGGGAAAGAAATGGTTAAAATGTAGGGGTGGGGGGTTTAAAAGGTTGAAAACTTTTAAATTTTCCAGTCGGATAGGGTCAAGTTGCTGGTTAATAACGCAACGAGTCTCCGACGACGGTCCTTCGCAGATGCGATAGTCCGTCATGGATTCCATTTTGGTTTCCCTAACTTTGAAAATAAATAAAAAAATGTACCTAGCATGATGAATTCATGCGATAGTCCATCGCAAGTGCGACGAGCCGTTGATGTATCCATCAGTGAATGTTGCGAAGTGATTTTTTGTAGAATTTTCTGGTGATGTGGTGCAATTGGGTTGCTTCCCAACCAGCGCCTGATTTAATGTCTGGCATGACTGAAGACACATGATTATTAGACTTCATCAAGATGGTATTCCTCGATCACTTCATTCGCCCATTCAGTATGCCCGTAATAGATTTTTATTCGTTGTCCATTCACCCTAAATCGCACACCCTCATTTGTTTCCAACTCAACTGCTCCATGAGGGAATAGTTGGGTAATCACGTAAGGGTCTGTCCATTTGGACTTGAGCTTGCCCGGAAACAAGTAAAAGCACCAAATCCCCCCCATACAATCTCATTTTTGAAATATTAGGTCATGGTACTTCTTAATCTTTTCTTTGTAGAGGGATGAGATTTCAAAAGCTTTTAGGCGTAATTCAATGAGTTCATTCAACCCAGTTAACCGTTGTTCTGCAGCTTCGTTCCAATCCATTTTCAACTTCTTCATAGCCCACATTGCTTTATTCTCTAATTCAACCGAAAGATTACAAGCTTTCCCATATACAAGTTTGTATGGGGACATACCTATGGGATTCTTATACCTTGTCCGGTAGGCCCAAAGAGCATCATCAAGCCTCCTTGACCAATCTATTCTACTAGCGTTCACTATTTTTGACAATATCAATTTGATCTCCCTATTTTAACACTTCAACTTGCCCACTAGTTTGGGGATGGTATGGAATGGCCACATTATGGAGAACCCCATATTTCTCCAATAATATCTTGAACAATTTGTTGCAAAAGTGGGATCCCCCATCACTAATAATTGCCCTTGGGGTACCAAATCGAGAGAATATATACTTTTTCAAGAATGCAGTGACACTCTTCCTTCATTGTTTGTGACGGTGATAGCTTACACCCATTTAGATACATAATCAACCGCTACTAAAATATACTTTATTCCATGAGAACTCCCAAAAGGACCCATAAAGTCAATACCCCAATAATCAAATAACTCAATCACAAGAATGGGGTTTAGAGGGAGCTCTTGCTTTCTTGAAATGCCGCCATCTCTTTGGCATCTATCACATGCTTTGGAAAACTCATGATCATCTTGATGAATAATTTGCCAATAGTAACCACATTGTAATATCTTATGAGCGGTTCGGATACCTCTATGATTTCCACCAACGGGTGAGGAATGACATGCCTCTAATACACTAAACATCTCAACTTCTTGCATACAACGCCTAATAAGACCATCTGCACAGCTCCTATATAAGTATGGTTCATCCCAAAAGAACTTCTTCACATCGTACATGAAATTCTTTCTCTGATGAATGGACAAGTCTTATGGAACACTACCGCTAGCCAGATAGTTTGCAAAATTTGCGAACTATGGAATCAAGTTTCGGGGAAAGTATCATGAATATCAGTCTTATCCCCCAACTCTCTCATAGATTCATCTTCTAGACGGGACAAGTGATCTGCAACTTTATTTTTGGTCCCTTTTCTATCCCTCACCTCAAAGTCAAATTATTGTGGCAGTAATACCCAACGAATCAACCTCGATTTCGCATCCTTCTTTGCCATCTGATATCTCAATGTTGAATGGTCAGTATGCACTATAACTCTAGTACCTAGCAATTAGGAGCGAAATTTTTCAAGAGCAAAGACTACAGCAAAGAGTTCTTACTCAGTCACTGTGTAGTTCTTCAAGGCTTCATTAGGGGTTTACTAGAATAGTAAATGGGTGAAGGATTTTGTTCCTTCTTTATCCTGATAAGACTGCAAGAGAAACCCCACATGCATCGCACATCACCTCAAATGAAATGTTCCAATCCGGAGAAATAATGATAGGTGCAGACACCAGTTTTTCTTTTAGATCGTGGAATGCTTTAAGACAGGATTCATCAAAATAAAATTACAATCTTTCTCAGCAGTTTGCACAATGGATGCGCAATTTTTAAAAATCATTGATGAATCTCCGGTAAAAACATGCATGCCCAAGAAACTTTGCATACCTTATATAGAGATAGGTGGGGGAAGTCTCTCTATTACCTAGACTTTAGCTCGATAAACCTCTATGACCTTTTATGAAATGCGATGACCCAAAACAATACATTCTTTCATCATGAAGTGGAAATTTTTCCAATTTAGTACTAAATTGAAGTCTTCACATCTCTTAAGGACCTCAGATAAATGGCTCAAACACCGCTCGAATGATTCACCAACCACAGAAAAATCATCCATAAAAACATCAATAGTATCTTCCACCATGTCGGACAATATCGACATCATACATCTCTTAAATGTGGTGGGTGCATTGCACAACCCAAACGACATTCTCTTGAACGCAAAGGTCCCATATGGACAAGTAAAGGTGGTTTTCTCTTGATCTTCTGGTGCAATAGAAATCTGATTATACCCTGAATATCCATCAAGAAAACAGTACCACCATTTTCCGGTAAGTCTATCCAACATCTGATCCATGAAGGGCATAGGAAAATTGTCTTTTTTGGTCCATGCATTAAATTTACGGTAATCCGTACACACACTCCATCCAGTAACCGATCTCATTGGAACAAGTTTATTTTTCTCATTGGGGACCATAGTCATTTCCCCTTTCTTAGGTACACACTGAACAGGGCATACCCAAATACTATCGTTAATCGGATACATTATTATGGCATCCAACCATGTAAAGATAACCTTCTTCACTACCTCTTGCGTAGGTTCATTTAAGCGTCTCTGGTGCTTAGTACTTGACTTATGATCGGGCATGAGTTGGATTTTATGAGAAAAAATACCAGGAAAGATCCCAATAATGTCCGCAATAGTCCACCGATAGCTCTTTTGAACCTTTTAGAACTTTCAACAAACTCTCAACTTGTTGTTCATTCAGGTCTGATGCAATGATTACCGGAAAAGTGTCACCATTTCCTAAAAATCATACCTGAGATGAGGTGGGAGAGCTTTTCGTTCTAACTTTTGAGCCTCCTCTATAGATGGTTTCGCGGGTGGAGACTCGCGATTCTTCATGTCTAACTCATATTTCTTCGATTTAAACTGAACATCACCACGATCAAGAGCCTCAACTACTGACCCATACTCTTCAATGCAATCATTATCAAAATTCATGATCACTGCCGCTAATGCTTCTACGCCTAGACGTTCTTCTATTTGTGTCTCGGATGCCTTACAAACTTTGTAGGATATAGAAAATACCGATTGGAGCTCACCACTCTGCCTCATGAACCTACAAATGTTGAATGTAACTTCTTCATTGTTCAGCCAAAATTTCATCTGCCCCTTTTCCATATCAACTAAGGCTCTACCCGTAGCAAGGAATGGCCTCCTTAGAATAATAGGCACTTCAAAATCGACTTCACAATCAAGAATAATAAAATATGCCGGAAATATGAACGACTCCGCTTTTACTCGCACATCGTGGAGTATCCCTCTAGGCCTTTTTAATGTTCGATCGGCCATAGGTATCCGTATCGCAGTGGGCTTTGGATCAACCAAACCCAACTTCTTGTAAATTGAGAGGGGCACGAGATTTATGCTTGCCCCAAGATCACATAATGTTTTCGCAAAATGTAATAACCCGATTGTACAAGGAATAGTGAACACACCCGGATCTTTTTTCTTTTGTACTAGAGATCTTGTAGCAATAGCACTACAATGCTACATTTTATCATCATCCTCAAAAGTGACGGATCTTTTCTTTGTAACCATATTTTTTATAAACTTGGCATAATCGGGCATTTGTTCTAGAGCTTGTACAAAAGGTACATTGATAGAAAGCTCCTTCAACATTGCTATAAAACGCCGATATTTACCATCCTCAGTCTTTTTTACTAATCTTTGAGGAAAAGGGGGGGTATAGGCATGGGATTTACCTTTTTAGGCACTTTAGCATCATTTCGAGTGTCATCTTCTACTTCACCACTAATATCTACAACTTTATGATTATCTTTAAGAACCTTTTCCTCAATACACGGGATAGGTGGGTAAATGGTTTGCTTACCACCCCGAGTAGTGATTTCCATACAGTGTCCATCATTTTTGGATTTTTGATAATGTTGCTAGGAAGAGTGCCTGGTTACCGTTTGTTCACAGTCGCAGATAATTGGGCCATTTGCAACTCAAGATGCTTAATCGATATGGCATGTGTATCGACTTTCTGCCCAATACCCTCTAAATCACTCCTCAACTCTTTAGTGTGCTCATCACTAGCATCAAACCTCCTCATCTTATTGTGCAACATATCCTCAACTCTCGCCATACTACCTCCACCATCCCTAGAAGCAACTTCACGATTTTTAAGAGAAACATAGAGCCCAATCCTATCATGCTGTTACCATAGTTACCCCTGTTGAAATTGTTATTGTGGTTTTAATTTCCATCTCGGACATAATTACACTCAAGATTATAGTTACCATAGTTCCGACCTTGGCGCCAATTGTCCTGATTTGAGTCTTGGGCATTCGGTCGGAAAACCCCCATCTGCTGATTTACCGCATTGGAATCCTCCTCATAACAATATTCATCATTTGGTGGTGGTCGTTTAGACAAGTATTTCACTGCATTTATTTTTTCTATACCCAGTGACATGTTTTTATACCAACCCAAGCTCAATTCTCATCTGAGCAATCTCTTCACGAATCTCATCTATGACTGGGGTGTGTGTGGATTGCACTATGAAGGTATTTTTTCAAGTATCTGACTTCCTATTACTCCAAGCTTTATTATTCTGGGAGATTCTCTCAAACTTTTCGGCAATCTCGACATAAGGGCACTCCTTATAAGAACCACCCGCTATAGTTTCCAATAACACTTTATTATTATCATCTTGTCCCCGATAGAGGTATTCCTTCAGTGACTCATCATCTATGTTGTGATTGGGGACACTTCGAATAAATGAAGTGAATCTATCCCAAGAACTGCTAACTAACTCTCCTGGTAGTGCCACAAAGTTGTTCACTCTGTTTTTGTGATTTAGTTTCTTAGAGACCGTGTAGTAACGTGCTAAGAAAATGTCCCTTAGTTGGTTCCAAGTGAAAATTGAGTTATAGGGGAGCTCAGTGAACAAAATAGCAGCCTCTCCCATCAGTGAGAGAGGAAATACTCTTAGCCCTATTACATCCATATTCAAATCAGGCCTCCCTACACAACTTTTACACACTGCCCTTACCTTATCTATATGGGCATTTGGGTCCTCAGAAGGTAGCCCTGAAAAACAAACCTCTAGCAATGAGCATTTGCATCAGACTTCTAGTTACCACAAAGGTATGGACTTGTGGTAGAAGGGTCAAGACAAATGGTCCATCAGAGTCTGCAATATTATCATAACCTCCGTAGTTTTCTTGAGTACATAGAGCAGAATTTTGTCCCCTTTGTTGATTTTCACCATGATCATCGCATAATAACTAACCATGAGCATCAACTGGAGTTGGGATGTTCTGGTTTGGATCATAATCGTTAATACCCAAGTTTCAATTCATACTGCATAGTGTATGCTCTAATTCGTGGTCGTAGGGAAACAAGGGTTCTCTTCCTCTTCGTGTATTTGGCATACAAGGAAGTTAGTTTCTCTCGCTTTTGGCATAGTGGGCCCCCAGTGGGAGGCTCGCACGACGGGCTATAAGCTCAGTGGTAGAGCGCGCCCCTGATAATTGCGTCGTCGTGCCTGCAAGAATAAAAAACAATAGAAAAGTAAAATTAAGAAAATATTGACTAAACTTTAGTAATAAGTTTAAGTTAATCTAAAAGCTACTTTCCCCGGTAGCGGCGCCAAAATTTGATATGCTCAAGCTTACTTCTCAAATAAGAAGTGAAGCGGTCGTATCAAGTAAAGAACCCAACTGATGAGGTTGGGGTCGATCCCAAGAGGAAAATAGTTCAGACTTAACTTTATTCTATTATTACTATTGTTTCGTCAACTATTTCCTCAGAAAACAAAAGACAGAAAATGGGGGGTTTTAACTCTAAATTAATGAAAATAAATAACTAAATTAAAGTAACCAACTTAACAAATTCAAATCTCGGAGCTTAATCAATTAATAAAAGTAACTAGGGCTTAACTATTCCCCACAGGTTCCTAACTAGATAATTCTAACTATAATAATTCTTTCCTAGTATCTTGCATTTAAAGTGATAAGTTATGTATCTCTAAATCCTTGGTCCGGCATCTAGAAAATTTCACTCCGCACCATGGTCCGGCTACGTGTGTTGCTATACTAACCCTTACCTTTACCTCATAGTAAGAATTGTATTCAATATTTGACTAAGTTATTACCTCGTACCAATTGACACTAGCCTATTAGATAGTGTACACTAAATCTATGTTTATAATTCTTTTCCTATTATCTATTTCCTTGGTACGGAAAGTAGAATTAAGGCGAGTTCTAACGTTGGCCATCCGTTAAGAAGACTTCTAAAAGAAAGAGTTATCAATACATGTAATACACTATTCTATAATTGCTATTTTAGTTAGATTTTACCTTGTTTTTCACCCATGGTTCCCACAACCCTAGTTAGGAGTTTAGTTACCCATGGTCATAATAACACTATTCATATATAAGAATTCATGAACTTACTTTAATGAGAAAGAATAAAATCCATAAATTCACTTGATTAATCAACAAAAACACCAACAATCAATTCCAGAAAAAGTGTATCAATTACTGAAATTAGTTCTTCAACACTTAAACAAAAGAACTAAAAATTATCTAAAAGTCTAACTATCGAAAAGTGTAACCCCCAAAATGAGGTTTTTCTAATTATTTATAATAAAAACAAAAACCTAATAAAAGAAGGATTCTAATTACCGAAAAATTGTCAAAATGCGTTTTAGTCGACGGACCTCGTGACAGACCGTCATGGTCACGACGGGCTGTCATGACCTCCGTCATCCCATACTTCATAAATTCTTCTGCTACTTTCTTCATTACCCTCAACGAACAGGTATGACGGACCGTTCCAAGCACGATGGTCCGTCGAGGGTCTCCGTTCCATAATACTTTAAATTCTTGGAATTTGGGTACTGGACTACTCTCTAACCATTATGACGAACCATCAGGACGGACCGTCGTAGCTATGACGGTCCGTCATGGAATTCCGTAATCCCACACTTGGTCAGACTTTCCCATCTTCCTGTAGCAACTTCTCTCCTCACTACGATGCCACCTACGAACCGTCACAGACTCGACGGACCGTAATAAGCTCTGTAGGTGGTCTCTTCTACATTTCTCACACAAAAACTTCCGCATTCATCTTTTGACAGATTTCCTACAAATAAAGAGACACTTACATAAAAATCAATACAAAAAATCTTTTTGACACACACTAAACTTATGGAAAAAGTATTAAAAATACCGTGAAACAATGGTTCATCTGAAACCTCGCACATAAGTAGTAAATCTTTCCCAAGAGCTACTCACCGACTCCCAAGGTAGTACCACAAAGTTGTTCACTCTATGTTTGTGGTTGAGCTTTTGGGAAATTACGTAGACCGTGCTAGGAACACATCCCTCCACTTATTCGAGGTATAGATTGAATTATAGGGCAACTCAGTAAAAAAAAATATTGCGGCCTCTCCCGTTAGTGAAAGATGGAACACTCTCAACCCGATAACCTTCATATCCAAGTCTGGAATCCCTACGAAACTCTTGCACACCGACCTGAGTTTGGCGATGTGAGCATATGGATCCTCCTATAATAGCCCTAAAAACAAACCCCTCGCGGTGAGCATTTGCATCAACCTACTAGTACCACGATTATTGTACCCTGTGGTAGAGGAGGTAGGACAAGATACCCATCATAATCGGAGATGCTAATGATTCCCCTATAGAAATATTGTGGGCACGGGATGGGAGGCTGCATCCTCAAAACCTTATCAGCTAGATTTTCCGCAACTACTTGATTATGAGCATCAACAGGTGGTGGGGGCTGGCAATTGAACCCATTACCTAGATTAGTTGGGTTTTTCGAATAATTCATTCTTTTCAGTTGAGGATCGAATGGAAGTATTAGTTCTCCTCGGCTTCGTGTACTTGGCATACACTTAAAACTACATCTAAAAGAAACAAAAACAAAGAAAAATTAAAATTAGGAAATTGTTGACTAAAATTCAGTAATGTTATTAAAGTTAATCTAAAAGTCACTTTCCCTGGCAGCGGCACAAAAATTTGATACGCTGAAAATATACTTCCCTAAAGAATTATAAGTGGTCTTATCAAGAAAAGAACCCAAATATTAGGTTGGGGTCAATCCCACGAGAAAAATGGTTTAGACTTAATTCAATATGTGATTACTTCTATTTAGTCAAGTCCTTTCCAAGAAATAGTAATTAAGGGGGGGGTTGTGTAACAAAGGTCTTTTTATATTGCTAAATCAAACAAGTAACAAGAGTACATCTTTTGTGTTTATAAAGTTGTGAGAGAAACTAGGTTGTAAGTATTCCCCGTAGGTTCATAATGTTGTATTCCTAGCTATTACAATTCTTCCCAAGTGTTTTGCTTGCAAAATGATAAATTAGGTATCTCTAAATCCTTGGTCTGGAATTTAGAGAATTTTACCCTCTACCTTGTTCTTGCTACATGTGTCTAAGTTGCTAGCCCATACCTTTACTTCATATTAAGTATCATATTCGATGTATGGCTTCGTTATTACTTTGCACCAATCGAGACTAGCCTATTAGATATTACCCTACTAAATCTATGTCAATGATTCTTTCCCTATTAACTACCTCCTTGGTTAGGCAAGTATCAATAAAGAAAGTTCTAACACATGCATTCGTTAAAAAGACTTCTAAGCGAAAGAATTATCAATACATGAAATAACCTATGTGAGAATTGTTATTAAGATAGGTTTAGTTTAGTATGTTAATCACCCATTGTTCCCACAACTCTAGTTTTGGATTTGGTTACCCATGCATAGAAGAATACCATTCTTGGTTGATAAATAATAAATAATAAAATTACTTTGACAAATTTGAAGAAAATCCAGAAATTCAACTTTAAATAGCAAAAATCACTTGAATACCAAATCTGAAAATTTGAATTAATGTCAAAGTTGCAAAAACAAATCTCCAAGAACAAAACTAAGAAAGTAGTAATAGAATCCGACCCCAAAAATGAGGTTTTACACCCTATTTATAAAAACATTGTCCTAAACTAAAAGGAATTCTAATAAGGAAAGTTTTCCAAACATCACGGCTTCAATCGACGACCCCCACAAATGGTACATCAATCAAATGACGGACCGTCGACTGCCTCCGTAAGTCCGGACATGGCATTTTTTTGTTTTGAACTTGCATCTTCTAATTTTATCGATGGACCAATAACGCAGTACGTCAATTAACCTATGTTCCATTGACGTTTCTCGTCATTCCACACTTAGCTTTTCTTCACATTAGGAACTTGACTTTTTCTTATCAGATCGATGATTTACGAGGATGGTCCGTCAATCAATTGACGACTGTCGATCCTTCAGTAGCCCCACACCTTGTCAAACTTCCCTGAGTTGCTTCTAGATTTCTTAACATACAATCGACGGTCACCATCTACAATCCGTCGATGATACGATGGTCCGTCGATGGCCTTTGTGGGTCATTTATGCACCAAATCTCTATTGCCTTCTTCGTTTTTGTTTTGGACACCTTTCCTGAAAAAAAAAGATAATAACCTGTTAAAACTCTTACAAAAAGGCTTTAGAGACACACCAATCTTAAGAAAAAAGCATTGAAAGTACCGTGAAAGCACGTGACATCAACACCCTCAACATAAATTTATTGTTGTCCTCAAGCGACACACTATGACTCAACACAACACTTTGTACACAAGTATACTCTTTTAAGCTTTCGCAATCACATGGCTATCAATCCCAAATTTTTCGTTGCTTTAGTGCATGTTTTCTACTCTTAGACTTGATAGGATTACTCATGTGGATCAGACCATGACACACACTCACCATGCACTTACACCTCTATTCTTTTGTCTCTTACCAAGGTACAAACTTTCCAATATTGCAGTTAGTGCCCTTACTTCCAAAGATATTCTCCTTTTTCATATAGTGATTTTAATTTTAATTATAATGACCATTACTCAACACTCACACTCAAAACGAATTCTCACCTAGTTGGTACTTGTTGCTATAGGCTTGCCCTATCACTGCTTAAGTTCACTATATTAGACTCTTAAGATCACAATGGGGCCTTCTTAGCTTGTAACATAGGCTCAGGGTCAGTTATGGTACATATGGGTATATTTTAGTGACTTGTTGCCCTCCTTGACATTACGGCTAAGAATCCTACCTCTTTCATTATATATTAGGCCCTACTTTTCATTTTCTTGTAATATTTGCCTTGCATTCTCCTTTGTTATTTATGGAAGTGACTCTTTCTTATTTTTGTCAAACACCACCTTTTTTCTTCTCCCTTTTTATTTTTCTCAACATTCAATTGATAATTTTGACTGAGTCACATCTCTTGATCACTTTTTCTTTTCTTTTCCACATTACTATTTTCATACCCTCTTTTCGGGTCATCACTCATAATAGCCACCCTCAACTTATGTCTTTGCCATGATTCAAGGTTCACATTACACAAGGTTGGTAAGGGCCAAGACGAGGTTTGTTTTTATTTAGCAACCCTCACATTAGGCTTTTGACCTAAGTCGAGGTGCACTTGTCTAATGAGGGACGAGGGCAAACACATTTTACTGAGGGAAGGTGAGTAGGTGAAGAAAAGAAAGGTATATTATAATCTCAACATATTTGGACCAAAAAGGGATTATACTTTCATTTGGTTCACGTTACTTTAGGCTGTATGTGTGCTAATTTGAACAAGGTCCTATGATCCTTTACTAGTTTTCTAACACATATTTCTTTTGCACGACAAACCGGGCAAGTTTTAGCTAGGTAAAAAAAGTGGAACCATGAAATTTCCTCACACTCTCGTGATACCTCGTTACCCTACAAGATTGTCTGACACCTAGTTTGAGTATTAGATTGAGGATTATGTAGTAGTGCATCTCTATGTCATGATTAGAGCTAATATATTCAACTTCTTTATACCTATTCATGCAAGCAATTTCGTACAATGGGATATCATTCATGTTTAGACATCATTCTCCATATTTTCCTTTCATATTTTCTACAAGTTACAACACATGTCGGGTCAACAGGAAAGTAAACAGTCTCTTGGGGTAAAAGAACAAAGGCAAGAAAAACCCTAAGAGGGAATTGTGAGTTGGGCTACTCAGACTTCACCCTAACGCTCACTTTACATTTACCCCATATTCAAAGAAAAATCATGCAATTGTCCCCAATGCATAAAAATATAAAGATAGGGTGGAAGGTGAAGCAAACCTGAGGCGCATAGCGCCGACGATCAACAAGCAGACGGGTCTGGTTTCCCAGAACCCGCAACCTCTGCCGTAGGGAAACCCTCAATGGTGCACACATGAATCTCCGCACCCTCATTGGTGCTCCTCTCAATAGTCGCAAGTCTTGAACTAGATGCCCCAGCAGCCAACTCCCGAGCTCTCATCTGACATGTCTCCTCATAAATCAATAAGGCTCTCCTCACGGACTCAAGATCTGTCTTCTCCTTCTTTCTCACACGGGCATCCTCTCCATCAGTGATACGACTGAAACGATGCCTGTTGGCATGCTCACGTTGCCCAGGAGGTGCAGTGGGGGAAGTAAAGATGGCAGCAAGTAATGTGTCCTACGCTAGTTACACAGGTGCAGTCTCAAGCTCAGGTCCTCTTATCTCCAGTATGTTGTAAACATTTTCCCATAGACTCGCCACAACCTCCTAAAAAGTAGTCAAATCAATGATGGGGGCTGGGCGGGTTAGAACTCACAACTCAAATTCATCTAGGCGTTGGTGGACCTCCTTAATCTTTCTCTCCATCTTCTGAGCCACATTCTTATCAATTCGCTCCTTAGCCTCGGCAATAAATTTCTGCATCCAAGGCTGGATATGATGCAGCAAGGTGGCCATCTGGGCCTCTAGCTTCTGGACCCTAGAAATTGGGACCGGTGTTGCTGATGGTGGCGTAGACCGGGAGGAACTAGGTGCCCTGCTAGTTCCAGGGATAGACTAGGTCGGGGTGGTATCGGTGGGCTCTAAAGTGGAAGGATCATCCCCTTGGTCTAACTCTACCATATAATCTAAGTTCTCACTCAATGGCTGCAAAGTAACTCTGGGACTACGCCGTGGTGCCGCCACATTGGCCTCATCCCTGATGAGACCTATATCCACAATCTTAGTCGGAGTACGGATGACATCACAGTGCCAAAGGGGCTCTCTAGTATCCCTGAATAACTGGAAAATCATACATGCAAAAGGGTATGTAGTAGAGGTCTTAAAATCTCTCTCATGAATCACGGAGATCAACAACCTCGGGAAGTCGATCTCCAAGCTGGCTACTAGTGTTGCTACCAGGACCACTCTATCCCAAGTAAGGATATTATCTGCTGAAGTGGGGGAACGGCGGTGGCGAACTAACAGCCAGAAGATTTTGCATAAGTATCTTCTTCATAATAGTATTGATCCGATTGAGGGGTTGGTTTAGTCAAGTAATTCACCGCATTTACTTTCTCTGCACCTCTAGTGACATGTTTCGATACCAACCCAAGCTGAGTTCTCATTTGAGCCATTTATTCATGAATCTAATCTGTGGCCGGATTTTGTGTAGCCTGCCCTACAAAGGTGTTTCTCCCAGTGTCGCAACTTCCTAGTACTCCAAGCCTTATTGTTGCGAGAGATTTTCTCCAACTTCTCTACCATCTCTGGATATGTACACTCACCATAAGAATCACCAGCAATAGTATAAAGCACTGCCTTATTATTATCACCTCTCACGTAAGCAGTAAATTTGTCCCAAGAGATACTCACTAACTCCTCAGGTAGTGACACAAAGTTGGTCACTCTATCTTTGGTATTAAGATTTTTAGAAACTGGGTAGACCGTGCTTGGAACACATCCCTCAACTGATCCAAGGTATATATAGAATTATAGGGCAATTCAATAAACCATATTGCGGCATTTGCCATCAGTGAAAAAGGAACACACTCAACCCGATGACTTTTATATCTAAGTCTTGCGTCCCTACGCAACTCTTGCACACCGACCTTAGTTTAAATGTGAGCATGTGGATCCTCATATGGTATCCCTAAAAACAATCCCCTTGTGGTAAGCATTTGCATCAAGCTACTAGTTACCACGAATGTGTGACCCTTCAGTAGAGGAGGTAGGACAAGAGGCCCATCAGAATCAGTGATGTAAATGTTGCCCCTACAGAACTCTTGAGGACGTGGGATGGAAAGCTACATCCTCAAATCCTCATCATCTAAATTTTTCCCAACAACATGATTATGAGCATCAACCGGTGGTGGGGACTGACGATTGATCCCATTACCTAGATAAGATAGGTTCTACGGATTATTCATTCATCGATGTGTGCGGTTCAGTTCAGGATCGAATGGAAGTATTGGTTCTCCTCGGATCCGCGTACTTGGCATACACTAAAGCTAGATATCAAAGAAACAAAAACAAAAAAAAAAGTAAAATTAGGAAATTGTTGACTAAAATTCAATAATGTTGTTAAAGTTAATATAAAAGCAACTTTCCCCGGCAGCGGCACCAAAATTTGATACGCTTAAATTATACATCCCTAAAAAAGTATAATTGGTCGTATTAAGTAAAGAACCCAACTATTAGGTTGGGGTCGATCCCACGAGGAAAATAGTTTAGACTTAACTTTAATATGCGATTACTTTTATTTAGTCATGTCCTTTACAAAAAAATACTAATTAAAGGGAGGGTTTTGTGAAACAAAAGTCTTTTAATATTGCGAAATAAAACAAGTAACAAGAGTAAATCTATGGTATTTATCAGGTTGTGGGAGAAACAAGGGTTTGAGTGTTCCCCATAAGTTCATAACACCGTATTACTAGCTATAAAAAAATTTCCTACTGTTTTGCATGCAAAGTGATAAGTTAGATATTTCTGAATCCTTGGTCCGGCATTTAGAGAATTTAAACCCGCACCTTGGTTCGGCTACGTGTGTATAAGTTACTAACCCTTACCTTTACTTCAAATTAAGCATCGTGTTCGATGTATGGTTTAGTTATTACGTTTAACCAATCGAGACTATCCTATTAGGTAATATCCTAATAAAAATCTATGTTGATAATTCTTTTCCTATTAACTGCCTCCTTGGTATGGAAAGTAGCAACAAGGCGAGTTCTAATGTTTGCACTTATTAAAAAGACTTCTAAGCGAAAGAATTATCAATACGTGCAATAACCTACATGAGAATTGTTATTTAGCGAGGTTTACTTTGTTAATTACCCATGGCTCCCACAACCCTAGTTGTCGATTTTGTTACCCATGCATAGAACACAATACATGGTTGATAACTAATAAATCATAAACTTACTTTGATAAATTTGAAGAAAATCTAGAAATTCAACTTGAAATAATGAAAATCATTTGAAAACCAAATCCAAAAATTTGAATTAATGCCAAAGTTGCAAAAACAAATCTCCAAGAATAAAACTAAGTAAGTAATAATAGAATCCAATCCCAAAAACGAGGTTTTACACCTATTTATAAAACTACTGTCCTAAATTAAAAGGAAATCTAATAAGGAAGGTTGTCAAAAACACGCGGCTTCAATCGACGACCCCCAACAACGGACCGTCGACTGCCTCCATAAGTCAAGACTTGGCATCTTTTTTAGCTTTCAACTTGCATCTTCTCTGATCGAATATATTGACCAATAGCATGGTCCATCGATTCACCTAATGTCCGTCGATGCTTCTCGTCGTTCCATACTTAGCTTTTCTTAAACATCGGGCACTGGACTTTCTCTGATCAGATCGACCATTTACCAGGATGGTCCGTTGATCAATTCCCTGAGTTGCTTCCAGATGCCTGAACCTCCAATCAACGGTCACCATCTACAGTTCGTTGATGTGACGACTGTCCGTCGATGGCCTTCGTGGGTCATTTCTGCACTAAATCTCAGTTGCCTTTTGCATTTTTGTTTTGGAATCCTTTTCTGCAAAATAAATATAAAAACCTTTAAAACTTTTACAAACAGGATTTAGACACATAGCAATCTTACGGAAAAAGCATTGAAAGTGTCGTGAAATCATGGTACATCAAGTGTTCAACCCAAAACTCCCCTTTTTACTTAACTTAGCTTTATTCATTCATTCAAGTGTGAGTGTGTATGTGTACATGTGAGAACACCTTGAACATAATCATCATTTCATTTAAATTTCATGCTACACATGCTTAAGCCTTCTTTCATCACATCACACACTTTAACATGCTTCACATAATCATATAGGTCATTTAGACATAATCCTTAGCATACTTTTCATAACAAGCTTCATAAAAACACATTAACAAGAATAACATCATTTCCATCTTTCTTCACATAATATGCCTTCATGGACTCATTCACAATGCACAAGTGACTTCACATTCGTACAATTCAAGTAAACACCGTCACCAAGAAGGTGGACCATATTAGTCAAGAGCATTTCATAATTAAAGCTAAACAACGTAACCAAATTACCCGTAAATCAAAGATTTCATCACGTATAACATTTTACTCAATATTTCGTCATAATATAGCCCTTAGGTCAGTAGCTAAACAAAAATATTAACCATAAGAAACCAAAGCTCAAAGACAAACAATTCATGCTCATTTGACCATTTCTTAATCAACACTTTGATAAAAAGCTTTAACATGATTTCATTGAAGTTTTAGCATTAAAATCATCAACTAACATTAGGAACATCATTTTTAAATCATTCAAAACGTTTATGTTAGACCCATATTTAGAGTCAAAGATAGAAGAAGTTAGGGTTAAAAACCCTTTTTGAAATCTTTTGAAAAGGGGCTCCTTGAATGTAAGAGAGTTCAAGGATGGATACAATACCTTAGATAATATAAACCTCAATGATTTTGATGAAGAATATGGCCACCAGAAGCCATCCTAGCTCTTCTTGATTTCTAGCTTCCAAGGAGACTTGAGAGAGAGTTCAAAGGGAGAAGGGTTGTGGTTTTAGGAAATGAGGCCTAAAATTAAGTCTTATAGTTTAAGACACTTTAGTATATCTAAATAACCTTAAAATTACCGTCCAAGTTCCTTAAAAGACTTGGGTGAATTTACCAAACACCCCAAGCCAAGGCAGCGTCTTAATAGCTTTTGCAGGCAGCACCAACGGGACCAACCAACGGACTGTTTGTCCATCGGCGGACCATTGATGGTGGTTTGTTGGTTGAGCCTGCAGATTCCAAACATGCAGGCCTTGTAGGTCGAATCAACGGACCAAGTCGAAGGGCCGTTGGTTGAACCACTGGCCGTCATTTGGTCACGTTGGTGGACACTGCCAAGGCAGTTTGGGTCCAAGTCTTGGGCCCTTCTCTAGGGCCCCTTGTGGGCCCTACATGGGGTTGTGCCTTGATGTTAAACCCCTCAACATAGTATTTTAGGTATTAGAACATCCCACACAAATTTCAAGCCCAAAATAAACAGGTAAAACTCACTCAAATACACCAAGACACACAATCACTCTCTAAGGCACACTTTGTGAACGTCATGGACGTTCTTGGATGTTTGACCTCCAAACTTAACCAAACTTCACACACTACCTAAGAACATCAATCTATAACTCATTTTATAAAAAAAAATTAACTCAATAAACTATCACATCCGGGTTTACCCCCCTAGACGTAACTGGCGTCGTCATCCTTTTAGGCCATTTAGTTTCATGTCATTACATTCATGGGTTGAAATATGCGGAAAAATTTAAAAATTTCATTATATCTACTTGGAGGTTTACATAGACCTCAACATACACATAATATATAATCATATAGAGTATACATAGACCCTTTGTGTATGAAGGTTAGACCCTTTGTGTATGAAGGTTACATAGCCTTCTACTTTTATTGCACATACATATATATAAAATATAAAAATAGTCTCAACGATTGTCTCATCTCATACCATCTAAATGATTATCACAATATGGGCATAGCCCTTACATCAATCCAACAATACCACATATAGGTCATACAAAACTATAATACTCAATTGAAAAGGAAAGAAATGTAAGAGTCATTAAGCTCATAAAAAGTCTGTAAGCCAGATAGTCGCATTCCCCTAGAAAGTTGAGGACCAACCCTACTTGGATGAAAGGAAGAATCCAAGCCTTCAACAATGTCGCCTTCAAAACACTTCAATGACCGGAACTTAAAATGTTTTGGAAAAGGGGAAGAAAATGGGGTTAGTACTCCACATATATTAAGTATGAGACCTTATGCACATATACAAGTAAAACATCGTAAAAGGGATTTTTAGTAAAAACATGTCATTTTACCCCTTTTGAAACATAATGCAAAGTCAAGGAAGTCATATCGATCAACCAAACATGTTTACTAACTCAACAAGTAGTACGTATTCCAACATACTTAAAACAATGATTTGATACAAACCTATCATCAAGGAATTACATGACAAGAATGAATAAGAGTCAGTTATATCATAATAAGCAAGACAACTACTCATGAACCCTTATCAAGTCAACAAGTTCAATAACCAAGCAAAGCCTCATAACCTTACTCAATCAGTATTTCAACAAGAAACCATGGCCAATGTCCATCTTTACATAACATAATACTTAGGTTTACATTTCATCATATATCAACATTATAACTCAACGCATACTCATAAATAAACTAATCAACATATAGTATCAACAATGTGCCATGGTCATTATATATGCATAATATATTATCAAAACATAAACATATATAAGAACCTCCTCTTAAGACTCCCCTCAAGTCTAACTAGTGCAATGTTTAGGTAGATTACCATACACCTACCTAGACTAAGCTAGACCTCTTAGGTTATCCAAGCTAGAGTTCAAGTCCTTTAATTCATTTTACATTTTGGGAACATCTTTTTTGCCTAACTGGCATAGACCACATGAGCTAGTGTGGAATCCGGTGTCATAAAACCCTACACCAAAAGAAGGCGGACTACTTGACAAGGTCGTACCAAAATATGAAACATAGAAACTACGTGGATCCACTAGCTAGTATTCCTCTGGGGCCAATATAGTTCGAGAACTAGGAGATATAGTTGGGACCCTCTTTATGCGCCATGCATTATAGTCTCCAATCTCAAGAGTGATGTAGTATTCCTACCTTCGCTATGTGGATAGGGACACTCCTCAATCTAGTTTTCTCGATGCAAAACTAGAGCCCCTTTTTTGAAATGTCTTTAAGACTTTAGTTATCAATCATAAATCATTTTAGGTCATAGGGTCTACCCCTTATACATCATCATCAATAGCTCAATTAGAATTGTATGAGTTTAAGTCCTTTCATCACAATTCATGTAACTGAGCTTAACACAATAGCATTTCATAGCATATCAAGGCACATTGATAGTTTTCACCATCCTTATATCACATACACCTTAATCAACCTCACAAAATAGTCAAGACATTTTAATTCAACATCATACCACCCTATAATCCTAATTAAGGCATAATCCAATGTAACATCATGACTTAACCACAATTAATCACAACTGAAAGTAAAGATCGAGATCCTAAGACTTACCAAGTCTTCCTCATACTCTATCATCAAGGTTTTACCATCAACCCATAACTCAACCAAATTTGGGGGTAACATCATCACACAATGATAACCAACAAGATAACAAGGCCAAGTGCATCTCTATAACACAATTCAATACTAGATCATAACTTAAAACTACATATGCTAATTTCACAATACAATTCATAACTTAAATTACATATCAAGAACTAGCATTATAGGCCTATAATTCATCTTTATTTAATCATAATAACACCATAGGATAGTAATCTAATAAATACCCAAGTCAATTGAATAATCAAAATACAATATAGATCAATATCACAAGTTAGGGTTAGGGATGGAGGATCATGTTCTTTAATTTAGATCGAACCACTAACAATTACCATAATAAAGTTCAAATTCATCTTAATCTATTCAATGTAACCTAAACAAATCATCAAAAACTCAATACATAACTTCAATTTCATAATTGAATAAAACCCATAAAAGACTCAACTTTTGAAATCCATATTGAAGGAACCCTTTGAGGAACGAGTCTCAAAGGTGAATTAGATCTCATACCTTAACGTTAGACAAAAATTTGATGGTGAATTCGTCCCTATGAGTTCAAGTAGAGAGAAAGAAGAGAGAAGGAAGAGAGTTTGTATTTGAGAACTGTCTTTGATTAATGAGGGTTGGGAGTAGTTATATTGGGTCTTAAATCAACTTAATTAGACTCACTTAACCCCTAATTAAACCACCTAACCCCCTAAATAATTAAATTTTACCAACTTAAATTAAGCACAAAACTCGCCCCTCACAGACAAGACCCCAAATGACGCGCCATCTGTGAGTTAACTGGCCCTTCTCCTCTCGTTCTGCACTCTGTAGATGAGTTCAAAGACTGTGCAGGCGAGGGTCTTTCATGCACTGGCTAATTATGGGACGACGGTGGCATCTGTGCGGGGTGAAAGGACCTTTTCAACCATCCTATCTGTGGGACAATAGTGGCACCGACACCCCTTGAGTCGACACATGGGCCCTCGATGCACATTGCTAGGCAGTGTTTCTTCAATTTGCAAGGGTCTTCCTTAAGGGCCCTCGGTCGGTCCTTGGGTAGTCGTACCCGGACGTTTAGACCATGGAAGAACCTATAAACCTATTATCTACCCTTCCACCAATTTTTGTATATTTCCGACACCTAAAAGTTAGTAAAATAGACTACGGCACGCTAACATCCCTTTGAAACAACTTCTCGGACGTCATGGACGTTCTTGGGCGTTTTGGTTCTTAAACATTCGAAATAACCTATATTCATTTAAAATTTAACTTAAAAACAGTACTTAAACCTTATGAAACCTATGTTAGGCTTTACGAAACATCTTAGATTTTCAAGGTGTTACATAAACAATTTCGAAGCTCTAGTTCACCTTAGTTCGTTTTAGGGTGTTACAGAACAAATCTTGGCTACCTTTGGAAGCTTGCTTTTGACAAAGGTGGGGTCCCTTCGTGGACCCCTAGGGAGATCCTTGGGGGTGTTGTACCTGGACGTTAAGCCCTTATACTAAGACATCTAGGACTTAGGAACATCTTACACCAATTTCAATTAAAATAAAATGTAAAACTTGCTAAAACAGACTAAGACGCATGGACATTTTCTATGGCACACCTTCTTTACGTCATGGAGGTTCTCAAACATTTGACCTCTACCAAAATTTATACACTGCCCAAGTAAAACATAATTAACAACTTTAACTTAAAATTTTATCATAAGACACATGCGAAAATCTTGTTCACCATAGTTTGTTTTAAGGTGTTACATTTTCCCCCACTGGGAATAACATTAGTTCTCGAATAACACTAAACACTTTTAAGGGAATCAAGGACTCTACTAGAAGAATAAAACACACATCATCAAGGTCGAAACATCCATAGTTAATGCACCAATTTACCAAGGAAGACAACTACACATTGATAAACATTTCAACACGCAGACAACTTGTGCAACAACTTCCACAAATAAAAGACACATTCATTTATTAATTTATGGAGGAACTTCCTTCTACAACATAAGACATTCTCATATACATCATTTCAACACATATTGAAACCATTATGCATAAAAATGCAATTCTTTTCAAACTTTGAAATTCTTTTACAGTGAGGACAAAAACACACACAGTGGAACATGCATGAAATTTCAACAATTTATCCTTTAAGCAATTTATCAAGAAGGCATGAACATAAGAAAGACAAAACCATATAATATCATCTTACCATAAACAAAACAACCATAAAGGTTTAAGACTTATCGGGGCTATAATTCCGGGTAGTTTCTTTACTTAGTCCCCATTATAAAGAAACGATTCCTCTTTGGAGCATTAGGATATCGATCCCATTAAGAATATTGATTGAACTCTTTCCCTTTTGCCTTGATGGTATTTTAGTCCCTCATCTTTTGATTCTTACTACCACATGCAAAGCAAACATCCGTTCTGGCAAGACTACCCAAGTGTTGCTTCCCACAAGTATTACAACTAGACCTCTCAACACTATGACCATCTCCTTGGGAATTTGGTTGGGAGCCCTATCCTTGTTCCCCATGGAAGGATCTTGATGATAGAACCTCTTCTTAGATATTGGTTGACTTGATTCATCAAACCTAGGCCTCTTCCCCTCTTGTCTTATGTCCTTATTTTTGGACTAATCAATTTGTTGTGCATACATCATAAGCCTAGAGATATTCGTATCATTAAGAAGAATTGTCATACGCCATCTTTCTCCACTAAGCTAGACACTCCAATCATAAATTCGTTCATCTTATCCCTAGCGTTCGCTTCTATGGTCGGGGAATACATAGAGAGTAGGGTGAATTTGAGAGAGTACTCTTTCACACTCATTCCCCCTTGATGAGGGTTCTTGAATTCCACCATCTTCTTCTTCCTCCACTCTAAGGGAAAGAACGTATCTAGATTAGCCTCTTTGAACACTTCCCAATCTACCAGACCATCCCTTAAGGGTCTCTCATCCCTCTATTGCTTAAACCACACTTGAGAAACATCTTTGAGTTGGAAAGCGGCTAGTTCCACTCTATCTCAAGGATTCACACCATAGCATCCACAACTTTTAACACCTCATCTATGAAGCCTTGTGGATCTTCATCCACCTTAGTACCATGAAAAGTATGAAGGTTTTTCCTCATTAAATCTCGAATTTTAGAAGTGGGAGTACTTGCATTAGGTTGAGGTCCACCTTTTAGGTTGGCTTAGGCAACAAAGTGATTAGTGAGGACATGAGCTTAAGCCGCCATGAGTTGGGTCAAATTCATAAGGGATCCCTTAACTCTCTATTAGTCATATCCCCTTCAACAAAAGAAGGTTGAGGACGTTGGCGCATTGGGGCATTTGGGGCACTTGAGGTCCTTGAGGTTTCGGAGGGGGAACCACCTTATTCACATTCTCTTGTCCAACTATAGGGACTTTCTTACCACAAGGAGGTATCCTCTCATTAGCTACTCCTCTCTCCGCCCTTCTAGTGATTGTCCCAATTGTATTCATGTCCTATAAACACATCAGAAGAGGTTGAGAGAGACATCTTATAGAACTCAAATCTAAGGAGCAACATTAGAATAATGCAGAACGTGAAACTTCTATCGCTTTATAGCCTCTCACTCATGGGTGTGCACACCAATGAACAAGACTCTACTAGACGTGCCTTGTGAGACTTTCGAACCTAAACCATTTCCAAAAACTTTAGGCTCTAATACCATGTCTGTAACGACCCGCAAGTACACCCTAGTAGAAGGGAGCACCCTTAGGTCGGAACAAGGCATACTTAACCCTTTGGGTATTGTAGTAGCCTTTTAGCTATCCTTCATTACATATATGAAAAATAGTGTAGAATTTAAACTTTTCACAACATCTATAATAATAAGGAAACGTCCTTCCTCAATACTAAGAATAGTCTTGTCGTCACAAGACAACATAATGAAATAACATAAATATCGTAGGGACACGGCCCTTTACATTAAAGGAAGTACATAATAAGTCCTTATATTAAGAACTAAGAAAGATAGACCATGTCCTCGAATATATGGGGACATACCAAGTCTTGAGAGAGTGGGTTCCCATGCTTTGCCTTCTAGACTTCTTCTTACTTTCAAGCTATACTTATAGAGTATAGACAAGTATGAAGTTAGTACAAACGATGTACTAGGTTTGACATATGCAAAATAATGCAAAAGAGGAAATTTTAGTAAAACTAAACTTTCATGTAAAATAAGTAAGACCTTCATGAATATAAAAGGAAAATGGTATCGTAATCATCATTTACAACATAAAATAGTACTCCTGTGATTTTAGGACCAAAACACAGTTTTACAATAAACCATGCAACTTTACAGTGAAACCAAATAACATTACAATGACCACCTTAATACCAAATACAGTGAACTTATTTCCTTTGAGGTTTCCCCAACTAAGTTATCCTAAGATTCACTAAGGTAAGAAATGAAGGAACCGCCCATACACCCCATTCAATACACACCTAAGTGATCCTTAAGACTACCAATTGTATGCATACGTCGCACGGGAAACAAGTCCACACTCTCTAAATAGACATAAAGAATATTCGTGCATTAAGAACTTCACATAAGTTCTCCATTCCAATGGGAATCGCAAGTTACACTAATTACAATGTGAGAGTAGCATCCGATACTACTACTCCCACTTAGTTCTCCTTAAGGATTCCCTTGGATCAAGCACACCAAATTCGTCATTCATAACTTCATCAAGTAAGGCATAACTTTAACATGCTTTCTTAACATTAGACCTTAAGTCATATAACTTTATTTACAACACATGATAACTCATTCATACACTTCATATAAAACACACCAAGATTCCCCTTTTGGAATGTCTACTTGTGAAATGGATATATAGTGTCCCATACCACCACCTACACTAAGTAGTACACCCTTTTAAGAGACTTAATTCATTTATTCATTTTTTGGGGCAAGATAGAGGTGGACATGGAATCCCAATATTTGCCCTAATCAGATAAGGGATCCAAACTTTGGAATCGATCTTCTTCGAGATACCCATCCTATATCTATTCCTCCGTATAGAATGGACCCAGTAGAGATTAAGGAATCAAAAGATCGGTTGAAAGACCTTCTAGATAAGGGTTTCATCAGACCTAGTATTTCTCCATGGGTTGTACCATTGATGTTCGTAAAGAAGAAACATGGTTCTCTAAGAATGTGCATTGACTATTGATAGTTGAACAAGTTCACAATCACGATTAAGTATCTCATCCTCAGGATTGATGAATTCATTGACCAACTTCAGCAGCTAGTTATTTCTAAAATATAGATCACATATTGAGTTATCATCAGCTCAAAGTCAGAGATAGTGACATTCCAAAAATAGCCTTCAGAATTTGGTATGGTCATTATGAATTTGTATTTATGTCATTTGGACTAACCAATGCTCCTATAGTTTTCATGGATTTGATGAACAGAGTGTTCAAACAGTACTTGAACTTGTTCATTATCGACTTTATTGATGATATCCTCATTCACTCTAGGACTGAGGATGAACATGTGAGTCATTTGAGAGTTCTTCTGCAAACTCTCAAATATCACCAGGTATTCTCTAAGTTTAGTAAGTGTGAGTTCTGGTTGTAATCCATTACTTTCCTTGGTCACATTGTATCTAGCGTGGGGATCCGAATGGATTCACAGAAGATAGAAGTAGTGAAACAATGGCCCAGACCTACCTTTGCTACAGATATCAAAAGTTTATTAGGTCTAGCGGGTTATTAAGAAAGGTTTGTGGATGGATTTTCATCCATAGACTTGCCATTGACTAGGTTATCTCAAAAGATGGCCAAGTTTCAATGATCAAATAATTATGAGTAAAATTTGCTTAATTGAAAACTAGATTGACTAGAGCTCCTGTATTGACTCTACTAGAGGGTTCAAATGGTTATGTGATCTATTATGATGCATCTAGAGTTGTCCTAGGTTATGGATTGATGCATCGAGATAAGGTTATATCTTATGCTTCTAGACAGCTTAAGGTTCATGAGAAGAACTATCAAACTCATGACCTCCAGCTTGCAGCAGTGGTGTTTGCACTCAAGATATGGAGACACTACTTGTATGGTGCTCATATGGATGTGTTCACCGACCATAAGAGCCTTCAGTATGTGTTCACCCAGAAAGAGTTGACTCTTCGCCAGATGAGATGGCTTGAGTTCCTCGAGGATTATGATATATGAGTATGCATTATCATCCTGGTAAGGCAAACGTAGTAGCAGATGCTCTTAGAAGATTATTTATGGGTAGTGTAGCCCATGTTAAGGAAGAAAGAAAGGAACAAGTGAGAGATGTTCACAGTCTTACTCGCTTGGGAGTTCGCCTTATGAGCATATCAAATAGTGGTGTAATAGTTTGGAATGGGGCAGAATCTTCTTCGGTAGTGGAGGTTAAGGAAAAGCAAGAGAGTGATCCAATCTTGATTGAACTTAAGGGTGCAGTCCATAATCAGAGAGTGGAGGTTTTCTCCAAAGGGGGAGAGGGTGTACTTTTCTACCAGTGTAGATTATGTGTTCCGATGTGGGTGAGTTGAGACAACATATTCTTGCAAAATCCCATAAATTTACATATTCTATTCATAAAGGTGCCACTAAGATGTACCGCAATCTTCGGGAAATCTATTGGTGGAATGGCATTAAGAGAGATATAGAAGATTTTTTGAGTAAGTGTCCCAATTGCCAGCAACTAAAGGTAGAACATCCGAAACCAGGGGTTTGACTCAAAAGATCAACATTCCTACTTGGAAGTGGGATGTGATGTACATGGATTTCATCACAAGGTTACCTCTTACTCGCATACAGCATGACTCTATTTGGGTGATAGTTGATATGATGACTAAGTCTTCTCGCCTATTTGTGTCCAAGACTACATATTCAGTGGAAAAATATGCCAAGCTTCACATTAATGAAATTGTGAGGTTGCATGGGGTTCCTTTGTCTATCATCTCAGACAGAGGTCTTCAGTTTACTTATGATTTATTGAAAGTCATTTTAGAAGGGTCTTGGTAGTAAAGTTAACCTTAGCACAGTATTTATCCGCAGACGGATGGACAAGCAGAGCGTACCATTCAAATTCTAGAGGATACGTTGAGATATTGTGTGATCGACTTTAAGGGTAGTTGGGATGATCACCTTTCTCTTATTGAGTTCGCCTATAACAAGAGTTACCATTCCAGCATTCAGTTGGCCCCTTTTTGAGGCTTTGTATGGGTGTAGATGTAGATATCTTGTTGGTTGGTTTAAATTAGGTGAAGCATCTTTCATAAGACCAGATTCAGCCTTTTATACTATGGATAAAGTGCTACTGATTAGAGCTAGACTTATGACGGCCCAAAGTCATCAGAAATCTTATGCAGATGTAAGGAGCAGGGAACTAGAGTTCAAAGTTAATGATTATATTTTCTTGAAAGTGTCACCAATGAAGAGGTGATAAGGTTTGGTAAGAAAGGGAAGTTTAGTACTTGATATCTAGGCCCTTGCAATATCTTTAAAAGGGTTGGCAAAGTGTCATATGATTTAGAGTTGCCAGCAGAACTAGGAGCAGTGTATCCGGTCCGGTCTTGCACATCTCACTTTTGAAGAAGTTTGTGGGTGATCCAGCCTCCGTAATGCCATTGGAGAGTGTGTTAGTGTAAGACAGTCTTTCTTATGAGGATGTAACATACGAGATTATTGATCGTAAGGTTAGAAGGTTGAGGAATAAAGAAGTCGCATCAGTTAAGGTTTTGTGGAGGAGTCAGTCCATAGAGGGAGCTACTTGGGGAGCAGAATTAGCAATGAAAGCCAAATATCCTCACCTCTTTCCTTTCGATTCTACTCCAGCTTGAGGTAATAGTTCCTATTCAGTTTTTCAGTCATTCATGCGTAAATATATCCTTAGAACCATGTTCCATAAGTTTGTACTTGCGTTTTCAGCGTATTTGCATGTCTTTGGAACTCAATTTTGAATGTTTTGTAGTTGCGATTGCACCTCTCTCCCTCTAATTCTGCTAATTTAGTCTTCATTGAAGGATGAATGATCTCAAGGGGGAGATAATGTGACACCCTGTATCCAAACATATAATAAATTACATTTTTAGAAATATGCAAGTGCAATCCATGGTTACCATCGATGAACCGTATACTAATTTACGTACCGTACTATGCATCCGTCATTTTCAACTGAAGTTCCCCCAAAGCTCAGCCTAGAAATAATCGACTAAGTGTCGATCCACGGACAGACCTACGGCCCATAAGTAGGACTACGGTCTATGGTCTGTTTTCATGAATTGAGACATAACTTACCCAATCTCTTACATGAACAACGGATGACCAGCGAGGACCGTTTTTCAATCTACAGTCCGTAGGTTTGATCATAACTGAGGTTAGCAGTTAGTTAGGGGAAATTTACGGATTGGATCAACTTAAAATGGTCATAAATTTTAGCACAAAATGAGTTAGGTGCTCCATAACCTATGATATGATAGATAATTGAATTCTCTTTCCATATCCACTGAGTTTGCTAAAATTTGACCTCCGAGTGAAATGTTATACCCATTTTAGTGAAGGCCTGTTGAGTAGACCCTAACGACAGACCGTCTATTGAACAATGGCCCATCAGTCCACGTCGTCGATTTCTGCAACAACAATTAGCTCAGGGGTATTTTGTTCTTTTCCTACTAAGTTGGACCCCTAAGATACGTCATTTTGACCCTAAATTATGAGATTTTAGTCAGTTTAAACCTAGAAATAAAACTAAAACTTACCTAAGACAAATCATTAATCAAAACTTACAAAATTAGAAACAAGAAAGAAGAAAAATGTCAAGAACCCTAGTTCAAGAATATAGCAAGGTTCCATCAATTCCAGCCCCGAAATCTAAAGATTTCACCGTGGATTTCCTAAACAGGTATGTGGAATTTCACTAGTGCGTTCCTTTCACCCATTGGGTCCCTATTTTTAAGTCAAATTCTTGATTCCCATATCATGATTAGACCTTGGGTTTCTAGAAGTTCAACAGAATATAATGAATTAGTTAGTATGTGTTCCAAATCAGATTACCATGTTAATACTCAGATTATTGCATGAATTTAAGAATCCTAGGTATGTATTTCTTTAGTTCTTAAATTACACATGTGAGGTTAGATATTTTAGTTATTAATTTATATATGTCTTAGTTATTAATGCATCATTATCAAATTAATTATTGCATTCTTAGTTTAAATTTTCAGTTTTAAGTTGTTAGTATTTACAGAAATTTAGTCATAATATGTTAATAACTTAACTCATTAGAAATTGCATAATATTGAGTTGGACTAGGGCTTTGTGTACCCTAATAGTCCCAGAACTACTAGCCAAGTAGGTTGTAATTCCCCTCCGTGAGCATCAGTTTAGTGATTACACTAGCATGCATTCATACCTTTGGCAAGGTATATTGGGTCCTTACAATGAGGTTTATTCATAGGACTCCACATTTAGCTCATGTGCTTTTATTTTCAGTTATTAGTAGATCCCACAGTTCAGACAGACTCTATTGCATTGACCATATTTACAGTTCAGTTAGTGTTTAGTCTCATCATGCTATAAATTTGGTCATTGAATCCAACTAGCTCAGAATTCATTATATCATATTTAGAATATTATACTTACTTTTGTGCTTGTTCTGTTTTGTATTATTTCAACTTTACTCTATCCTAAATGCTCATAACCTTTCAAGTACTGACGCATATGTGTGCTACATCATCTCGTGATATAGGTTCAGGTTTTTAGCATCCAGATCACCCTTAGATCGGTTCTCGATTTTTATTTCAGCCGAATGAGTGTTGAGCCCTCATTCTCGAGGAAAACAGTCATGAGTTCCTTTCCAGTATTTTTAGTCATTTAGTTTCAGTTTTTACTAGAATTAGCTGGGGTCTGTCCAGTATTTCTAGTCAGTTAGAGGTTATTTTCATACATAGTTAGTTTCATCGTAGTATTGAGTTAATAACTTATTTATATTAAAGTCATCAGTTTTCATATATCTCAGTTATATTATATAGGTATTTCCTATTTATTTTTATTTTTAATTGTGATTTAGCTTCCGCATCAGTTTATTATCTTTTGTATGGTAATTATCATGCCAGCAGGATCAGCTTGGGATCACTAATGCTCGTAAGTCCTGTGTCCGCATCTCGAAAGGTAGGGTGTGACACCTAATTTGTTTGGTTGTCTCAGACCCTCATTACTACAAAATATTATAGGATACTTCTCCATCCTCTCCCCTAATGTTTGAATTTACTAAGAATGTTGCGTGATTCTAATGGTCAAAACACATGCGAGAAAAATTCTCAAGAGTAAAAATATTACATAAAAAATCAATTTCATATGTATTGAGGTTAGTTAATAAAAAAAAAGTGAAACTGCACCCCATGATTAGAACTAGTGGTAGTAGCTTTGTACTTAAGATATGGTTGAATGTTTATATAAGATGTCGCTGTTTTTAAAGGCTCAGGTTGCGTATACAATAAACATGTTATATATCTCATATATCAACTATTGGTACTCATATATTCTTTATGGGTCATTTTCACACACGTTACATATGTCTTAAATCACTTGCATCTGGGTGTTATTTGCTTAAAAAAACTCACTTAGTGTTATATGTTTTATAGGATGTTGCCTTTTTTCACCAATAACCTACCATAAATAACTTGTACATTTTTTATTTTCATTATAGATTAATGGCTTAAATAAAACTCACTTAGTGTTATACGTTTTATAGGATTTTGCCTTATTTCACCAATAACATGTCATAAATCACTTATCCATTTTTATATTCGTTGTAGATTAATGGATCATATGATATACATGTTATAATTACTTTCTCATGGGTTGTATGTAAAACAAGTTACTTGTTTGTATATCATATGCTCCATAGACCATCTATATGTATATTACATTCCTCATAACCTTATCGTTTAAACATTACAGGCCCTAAAGTTTATTTTTCCATGTATCACACCCTTGCTCACATTTCATGAAATGTATTTGTTCATGTGATTGTCCATGTGATCATGTGATTTATAACAACATATATCATAGTCCACATTCTTATGCACTAATTTTATGCAAGACATCTTTCCATGTTCTATATGTAGATAGCTCACTTGCTTATAAATTACTGACTGTTACAACATATTTCCCTATAACTCAAATTTCTATGTATTGCATGTCTCTCATTACACTTGTCAGTATACTTAAAGTACTTATTTATGGCTCATTGTTCACATATGCCTACTTGCTCATGTGCCATATGCTTCCTGTGGCTTATGCATTAATATGTTACAACCCTCTACTCTTATTTTAAAGTATTAAACACGTTAGAATATATTTTCCCCATTTCGGAATGAACAAACGTTGACGACCTAGTAAATTTTAGTACAACCCTTATATGTAGAAAATCGATAGGGAAAGTTTCCATGTTCCTATATTATGTGTCCTTCCTACATGTTTATAACATATTCATATATCAACTTGTTCATAGGTTTGTTTCACATTAGTTAACTTGTTCTAGTATTTGATATTCTCGTATTCCAAATATTTGTTAGGCTAGTTTATAAAAGGGAGAGAACAATAAATTTGGTGTACATAATTGTTACTTGATTATATATGCATAAGTGGAGAATTACTTGTCATTTGATTATTACATATGATTTATCTGCTGCAACGCTCTATGCTCATACGTGCTTTTGGTCAGTTGGTATGATTTGAGCAGTTTAATTTACAAAGGAAAATCAACCAAAAGTTTTGAAAAACATATACAGATGACCTTGCCTTTAGCAACACCTTTCATTTGAGAAGCAATGATCTAAAGGGGAGGTGATGTAATAAACCATACCTTCCAATACATATACAACTAAGTGAACGTGAAAGAAATATTTGAATTTGAGATAGCATAGGGTGATATTTGTTATTAAAGTCATAGGTGGTCAAGTGTGCATTAGTGTTAAGATCTTGTAAAGAAACTATGATATAGAAAATATTGTAAAATAAGGGAGGTGTTTTCTTGAATAAATTAAGCTACTAGGTGACAAGTAGGTGTATCACCTTCTGAAGGTATATAAACCAAGTTAAAAATACAGTAGATGTATCACCTGTTTTGTAATGCCCCAAAATTAACTAAGTTGAAATAGGGCCTCGTGAGTGTTTATTGAGTTAATTTTGTTTTAAAATAAGTTAATTTAGTGTTTGTAGGCAGTGTGTGAAGTTTGGTTAAGTTAGGAGGTCAAACGTCCATGACGTTCGAAAAATATGCCTTAGAAAGTACTTGTGTGTCTTGAAATGTTTGAGTAAGTTTTACGTGTTCATTTTGATTGAAGTTGATGTGAGGTGTTCCTAAGACCTATACGACTTATTTTAGGGGTTTAATGTCCAGGTATGACTCCATCTAGGACCCACGAGGGGCCCTAGAAGAGGATCCCAAGACTTTGGTTCAAAACTGCCAAAAGAAGTGACCAATATACAAGACAATCAATGTACAGTCGACCAGGAAATAACGTCCACCTGGTCCGTCGTTTGGAAAGTAAAGCCTTCAGTTTTGGGAGTTTTATTCCAAACCAGCGACACCCCATCATGTAGCGTTGGTTGACAAACGGCTCGTCGTTTGTGGGTCATAGAGGCTGCCTACAAAAGACGTTAAGTGGCTTCCTTGGCTTGGGGTGTTTGGTAAATTCACCCCAAGTATTTTAAGGACCTTAGACATTTATTTTAGGGTTATTTAGATATATTACCCTAAGACCTAATTTTAGACTTTATTTTCCAAAACCCAAAATCCCTCGCCCTTAGATTTCTCTCTCAAGTCTCTTTGGAACATAGAAGTCAAGAACAACTTAGAGGGCTAGTTGGGATGTGTTATTCATAACAAGTAAGTTGTTTTTCTTGAATGGTATCCATCCTTGAACCCTCTTCCATTCAATAAGTCATCTCCAAAAGATTTCAAAAAGGTTTTCAAACTCTATTTTCTTCTGTATTTGATTTTATGCATGGGTCTTCTTGTAAAAGTGTTTCAATGATTCAAATGTGTTTATTCTAGTATTAATTGATGATTTTTATTTCACAACTCATGTTTATGCATATTTCAAACTTATAGCTTAAGAAATGGGTTAAATGGATATGTTTGTGTAGGGTATGAACTTTGGTTTTCTTGTGTTGTTATTTTGGTTTAGTTACTTTACTAAGGGCCTTATTATGATGAAATATTGATAAAATTATTATAGGTTGTGATGGATTGGTTAAATGGTGAGTTGCTTATATTGTGTAATTGTTATGATAAATTGCTCTTGAATGGTATGGTCCACCTTCTTGGTGGAGGTGTTTATTTGATGAACTTGATATTATTTAGTATGTATTGTGAGTGTGGCTTTGAAGGCCTAATATGTTCAATTGCATGTTTGGCTTAGATTATGCCTAAGTGAAGTACATGATTTTGTGAAGAATGTAAACTGTGTGAATTTATGAAAGTAGGTTTAAAGCATGTATAGAAGATAAGGTGAATGAAATGATTCTTATATTCAAGATGTGCTACAAGTACACACACACACACTTAAATAAATGTGTGAAGCTAATTGAGTAAGTATAGGAGTTTTAGGGTGAACACTCTTCATCAGTTGAGATGAAGTGTTTAGTACCAACCCTACTACATCCTAAGAGCTTTGAAATATAGGTCAAAGGATGAATTACCTTCTTGATTTGAGATGTGGTGTTCACTAGTTATCCTTAATTTATAGTTTAAAGTGTTTAGAATCCATGGGGGTTATCTCTAGCACCGAGAGGATATGAAGAAGAGGTGGTTACACTTCATGAGTAGAGATGTTTTGTTCTAATGTACCTCTTAAGATGAATACTCCTTGTTAGTATAGAATGAGTTACTTAGTAGCAATCTTCTTATTCCTTAACTATGCACCTACATAAGTGTAGCTATTGATAAAGCCATACAAAACCTAAAAAGAATGACCTTACTCTAGGCAAGTGAGCATCGCTCATCCGATAGGGGTTAATGTCGGGATTCCATGTCTAGCTCTGATGATCTATGTTGGTTAAGCTAAATCCGAAAAATAAATGAATGTGTTAAGTCTTATAAAGGAGTGTTCTACTTAGGGTTGGTAGTGGAATGGGACGCTATTTATCCATTACACTAGGCAGGCAATCCGAAAGGGGAGTCTTGGTAAGTCTTATTTGAATTGAATGAACTCAGTCTCCTAAAAGAACTTACTACTTAGGGTAGGTGGTGATATGGGACACTATCTATCTGTTGCACTAGGTAGGACCTTCAGAAAGGAGAGTCTTGGTGCTAAGTCTTCTAAAAGAGTGTACTACTTAGGGTAGGTGGTGGTATGGGATGTCATCTACTCATTCCACTAAGTAGGCATTCCGAAAGGGCATTCTTGATGTGTTGTTGGGTGTTCTTCTATTGTATTGTCATTGAGTTGGTGCTTGTTATCCCAAGGTGAGTATGCCGAAAGGGAGGAAGTCTTGAGGGTCGCTTTCGTGTGTATTGAAGGAGGTATATGTGTACTTTCTTCATGCCTTACCTTAGTGAGTCTTAGGATGACCTTTAAAGGGGAACTCCGATGGAAATGATGCTTATTCCTCATTGACAATACTTTGGAGTCTTGTAATTCACTGTAATGTTCAATTTGGGTTTACTGTAAAGTTTAAGAAGTTTACTATAAAGTGTTCTTTTGGGTTTAAAACTATGGAAATTCTTCTCTAACTGTTAAATGATGATTCTTATGGTGTTTTTTTTTATGTTCTTGAACGTATTACTTATTTGGCATGAAAAGTTATTTTACTAAAATGTCCCTTTTTGCATGTTTTTGCATATGCCATACATAGTACATTGTTTTTTACTAACCCCATACTTTTTTATACTACTAAGTATAGTTTTGGAAGCAAGGTTGAAGTCTAGTTAGAAAACCTTGGGAAAGTTCCTCTCAAGACAAAGTGTGTCCTCATATATCCGAGGGCATAATTCTTATCTTCTTAGTTTGCTTATGTTAAGACTTATTATGTATCTCTTTCAAATGTAAATGGTCATGTATCTAAGTTAATTATGTCGTCTCTTAAGTTGGCTTGTGACGATGAGATTTTCTTAGTATTTATAAATATTTCTTTATATATTAAACGTCTTTAAAAGTTTTAATTTTGCACAACTTCTCATGTCTTATGTAATGAATAATAGTTAAAGGGCTTGTACAAGACCCTTAAGGTCAAGTCCGCCTGGTCACGAAACGAGGGTTCTCCCTAACTTCTACGGATATTTTCAGGTCGTGACATGCTTTGACATATGGTCCATGGAGGCCTAAATTAAGTGATCAATTTGAGGCCCAATATATATAACAAAAGAGAAAAAATGAAAAGTAATGGTAATCCAAGGCCCAATCTTTCCAAGCTCATACAAAATAATTGGAATGGAAAAGATGGTGTGTGTTACCTAAATTAATGACACATGGTGGCTACAAATAAAGTACAAGAAAGGTGGCAAAAGAGAAACTATTAAGGTAAAAAAAATATATGATACAAATATCTCTTTTTCCTCTTATCCAAATTTTAAGCCTCAAGTTTATATATTTCTCTCTCTCAAGATGAAAGAACCACTCAATGTTCCCACTAGGGTTATACATATTGTCCATCTTGTTTCTCCAAAGCAGCCACAAATTCACCTTTTCTCCTCTATTGCTTCAAGAATATTTAATAGTTCTTCATGGGGAGTGAAATAAAGATAGTTATATGTGCTTGCGGACAAGGTTTTGTCACTCTCTCCCAACGATTAAGAGAAGATTACAAAAATAATTGAAGGAGAATAACATATTATGATAGCCTTGGCAAAGCGTTGCCACAACCTCTAATTATTAGTTTATTTGAGAATTCTAGACATGGTTTTTTATTGGAACTCGTGGAATGGTGATTAAAAACTATAATTTCTAGTCTTTTGGATATATTAGGGTGTTAAGGACTATTATTATATTGATTTTCTTATGGGAGGTTATGGATGTACTTAGAGAATTATTGCGGAAAGTTGTTAGGGGGGAGATTTATAAGATGCGGTGATACATCATTGAAATTAATGTTTTTGTAATCTCAATGCATGTCTTGTCTCAATATTGTAGTGGGACGACAAACCTCATGGGAAGATCTTTACATGTAAATAACTATGACATATTAGAAAGATTATGGCTGCCTAGGTAATATTTTAATGATTTGAAATACCCCGCATTAGTTAGTAAGGTGCTAATATTATCTTTATTGATTGTTTGTTTTACAAGAAGATTGTGACGTTAAAGGGCAAGTTGAGTGTAACATCCGGGGAGCACCCCCTAGAAGTAACATGGCGTACTTGACCTCTATGAAGTCTTATACAAGCCCATAGTTATCATTCATCGCATTGTAATAGTAAATTTAGCGGAAAATTTAAAACTTTTCATGACACATAATATGCTAGAAACTTCAATTCATATATATAAAACATCATATTACATAAACTCTAAGTTTCTTTGTCATATTAGACTCAACAATTTTAAAGTACATTACGGACACGGCCCTTAAGACACAATACAAAACTATATAATATTCAATAAACTTTATAGTAAGACATGAGTAGGGAATCCTTGGAACTTAAGGACCCTTTCCTTGAGTTTGGAAATCATCTATAAAGCTACCACAATTTAATACATCCTTTAAGAATCCATAACCTACCTTTTGTGCAAAAAGTAGAGAAGAATGGGATTAGTACAAGAATGCACCAAGTATGGCAACCATGCAAAAACATGCATTTAAAGGGGACATTTTCTTTAAATCATACTTCATGCCTTTTCGACTAAATCTTCATAAAACCTTTATACAATAGCATGTATATCATTTAAATACTTCATATAGACATATTCAAAGGCCAAACATCATATAAAATTTAAGGCACATTTGAGGTCACTTTATAGTGAGCTCTTTTGTTTTTACCATAAGCATTTTTGTTTAATGGTGAACATCTTTCTTTTAACTTATTAATATCCCAAGTAACCCTCTAGTGATACTTGGTGCAATGCATCAGCTTAAGGCCATAAGGAATCATTCATACAACTTAAATAATCCAACACATACCTCATAGAAGTATTATATATAAAAGGCATACTTAAACCAAGACAAAAGAACATTACAGTAAACTCTTGTCATTACTCATATATACTTATTTTGCTTCATATAGGACCTTATGAAACCTTACACATAATCCCAATCTAAATTTACAAGTGCAATGTACATGTGAAGCCCCATAACCTCAGAAATACTTAGTAGACCTATCATGAGACCACAAGACTTAACATATCCTTTGTGTACCAAACACAATACTATAGTCAACTAACATACACTTCAATATAGGGCCTTAGTCACATATTCCTAGTAGAAATTCATATCTATTATATCATCCCATCATGTAAACACTAAAAAAATGTCATGTAAGAGAACCATAAACATAGACACATGCATTAGAACACCTTCCTAGGGCTTCCCTCAAGTGTCAGTTGTGCAATGCATAGGTGAAGTCCCATACCCCCACCACACTAAGAAACTACCCTTACGCTATCCTAGTTAGGGTCCCTTCTTTACTTCCATTGTCCATTTTACTTTATGGAAACTATAGACTAACCGACAATAAGACCGTGTAAGCCAAACATGGAATTTGAAGTCATCCCCTCACACCAAAAGAGGGTGCCTTACTTTCCAAGGTAAGACATGAGTATCATGCTAGCATATTAGGTGATATCACATAGCTAGATCCTATATTGGAAACATAGTTTATGGAACTTTGAGGCATCATGGAAACATCAACTGTAACACCCTTTTTGGTCATGAGGCTATCCACCCCGTGAGGTCTATGGTGACCTACCTTCCTACAATGGGAAGGGACACCCCTCATCTTCAAGTTCACTCGATGCTAACCTAAGTTCCCTTTACTAAAGGTCCTTTATTAACTTTACTTTATAAAACATAGGATTTAGGAGATTCACTCCCCATATGCTTAGATCATAGTTTATAGATGAGAAATCGTTTCATCAACCTGTATCATGTGAGAAAACCTTTCAGTTGGATATAACATATGCAAGCATCTATTTAGTTTAGGATACTCTTGAGAACACCTTTCAAGGACCCCTCTATTAACTAGATCATTATTCATGTGTGTTTGTGTACGTAAATGTCAAACCTTTTGCATAACACCTTTTTGACCACACATGTTCATACTTCACTTCGTTCATGCATTAGTGTACAAGTGTAACTCTATGAGCCATGCTTTCATATAAACACATTTACACACTAGGTATAATCATACTTCATCATACCACATACTTCACATTATAACATAAAGACGTGTTTATAAAATACTCATGCATTCATATCCAGGTACATAAGAGACCACACCTAGGAACTATTTTATCAAGGTATACATGTGCAATGCATAGACAAGGCCCCATACCCTTGACCATACTAGTACACCTATCGATTCATCCTAGTTAAGGACACATATCATACCTTCGTATACATAAGCTTATCATGCATAGTAGTAGACACTAGTGAATATGAGAACTACCTTTCATTTAGACATCATGACCTACACTACTTGTAAGCATGCATAATGTGTGAGTGTGTGTACATTGGTCAATATGATCACATAATGTCTATAAAAAACACATTGAGGTAGCCACCCTCTTAGACCATAATACTCTTCCAAGCATATACCACACAACACACAATAGCATAGGAGACAAGTCGACTTCATATTACACTTAAGACTTCTAACTTGTGTTATTCATGCATTCACATAGGGATACACAGGTAAGGGACTACTAACCATTTTAACTCATCAATGTCAGCACCTTTACTTTACCCTAACATAGATATACGCATGCTTATACAATAGCCATACAACCTAAATCACAACCAGAATAGGAAAGTAGGCATAAGCTTCACATAGTGTGATCATCACAACCACACATTCATGTATTCATCAAATTTGCCTTCAAGTCCATGTTCAACACATATATAGTGACAATAAATTAAAAACCACCACCATAGGTGGACCATACCACACAATGCCATACAATGCTTCATCGCCTACAATACTATAAGAAAGTAGAGGAGATAAGCATTCTTACCAATTTCTCACCCTTTGATCATCATTGATTAATACGCCTTTTTTATCAACAATTCATAAATAGATAAGTAGATATATGTACTTTAATCATAAAATAATACATGTACAAGTCATTACAAGATCATGATACAACTAGTGCACTATATCACATATATGGTAGAAGGTAGAGAGTTATAGATCATCAAGTAACTTCCCTAGTTTTGCTCATCAATCACCATGTATCAATAATATACATTTAGGGCAGTAGATAGATAGATATGAGTCGAGTCTAAATCATACTTCTTCAAATGTCGAACTTAGATCATACCATGTACATAACGTTTCATAATATCAACTTAAGGAAGTATATACAATGGTGTTTTTCATAATTGAAATCCTACACAATTGTTATAATCGAAATCACTGTAACACATTGAAACATAGGCTATTCATGCTCAAATCTCCATACATTGATCCTCATGGATCAATAATCATCAATTAATCATTAATTCATGTGAATAAAAGTATATATAGATAATTCAACATAAGAGAATCACAATTCAACCATTAACATGCCATGATCACAAAGCCCATGCAAGGACTAAATCAATTTTGAGAAGGAACATGGGTTCATCATGCAATTGGATTAAATCACGTTAAAACCAATACATTAACATCAATTTATCATTATTTAACCATTTAAAACGTTTTTAGTAAGAACCCATGGCTAGATTGAAGATGAACTTTGGTCATGAAACTTCCTTTGAAAACATGAGATTAACTCTCCAAGTGAAAGATTACTTAGAGATGAAGGATCACCAAACCTTTGTATAGTTGAAAACCTCTAAAATTGGTAAAGAATCCAAGAGAATCCAATCTACAAGTTGATCTTGAGCTTCAACACAATAGAGGTTTCTAGAGAGAATTTGTTTTAGAGAAAAGGTTTATTTCCTGAGCATGGGATTGGAAATGGGTTGGTCACCTTATAGATTACTTATATACACCAAAAAATACGTAAATAAATCAATTAGACTCAGGTTAGGACGTAGTATTAATTTTCCATTCACCACTTCAATGAAAGAGTACGCAGGACAATGGCACTAGGTTGCATCGACGGATCACCATCGACGGCCAGTAAGTCCATCAACGGGCCGTCTGTGGCTTCCATCGATCGGAACTTGGCCTATTCTTTTTTTGATCCTTGCCCATATTAAGTGTCCATCAATGATACCCCACCAACGGTCCATTGTTCAACAAAATGGGCGACATTTTGGCTCGTCGATTGACATTGCTAAGGTAGTTGGCAGTGTCTCGATAGCCTTGGGTCCTTCTTGTGGGCCCTTTTGCGGGGCCCTTTAGAAGTAGTACCCGGACGTTGCCAGTGTAAATATGAAACTTAAGAAGTTTTATACCTCCAACATCAGTTTCACCCAAAACAAAAACACGTAACTCGTCCAAACAGGCTAGGCCCCATCAAGACACACTTGGACGTCTCAAGGGCTAACTTTCAAATGTCTTGGACGTTCTTGGATGTTTGACCTCCAAACTTCACGAAACTCCATATACTATCTATAAAAATTATTGTAACTCATTTTAATACTTCATAAGATCATTAAATACAATATATAAAAACATATAGACACAGGAGGACCTTGACGTTTGACTTCCAAATCACCTCAAACATTACACGCTTCCATTAAATCATATTATAAGTCATTTAAGGACCTTATAACCTTAATATAAACATGTTAGTCTCTAGACACCCTAAATCATTTTGGGGGGTCGTTCATTGAGACTTCGTAAGCTTTATGAATTGGGAATTAAGGTATGGAAGACTATTTGATCTAGTATCTTTTGTCATGAAGTCCTACATTTTGTGTACCAACAAATTGAGATCTCTTTTACTCATGGTAAAATTTAAAATATGAGGGTGTAGAATCTGCAATGTAGTCAATGGTCTTTCTTATATTGTCCAAGTGTTCAGAATATGTCAAACTACTTTTATATGCTTTCATTATCCAATATAAATGTGTTTATTCTTCCAAATACTAGTTGACAAAGATACTTTTAGCAGTAAGTTTTAATAGTTATCCACCAAGTCATATGTTGGTTCTCTTAGGCCAGCATCGGATCCGTGTACGTCTCAATAGGACTTGGGGGTGTGATAGTTGCGATATTACAAAGGGTTTTAACTATTCCAAAGAGTTGTGACATTTCCAAAGAGGTATGACTTTTATGAAAGGTTGTAACTTATCTATAACGTTGTGACTTTTGAGATGAGTTGTGACATTTCTGAAGGGTTGTGTCTTTTCTAATAAGGCACAATAAGCACATTTATTGGCAAACAATTTTGTACACAATTTAGTAAATAAAGGGTTCCCTCACATTTTTAAATTTCAAATCTTCCATGTTTTCTATTCTTCTTAGGACACACAATTTAGTAAATATTTTATATTTATTTATAATATAATCTAATAAATACTAAAAGAGGAAACATTTTCAAATTGAAGTATTGTACTTTGATAATACGTAAGAGTTGAAGAACTAGTTTTAAGGTAAAACAAAGTACGGCTAGAAAATCTAAAAAAAAAACAAAGCGAAACATAAAAATAAATTTTTGAATTCTAAAGACATCACATAGATGGGCCTAGAATTCTCTTTTATATAATAAATAATATATAAGATAAAATTATAATATCGTGAAATGGTACTACGACATACTAAATTAAATTTTTTTATAGTGATACAGGCACAAGTATGTTATGGTGTGAGAGAGATTACTATTTGACTAAAAAATATGTGGGCCAGACCTTTCTCATTATATGTTCTCTTTATCTCACTCCTTACCCTTAATCTTCTCCATTTTTTTCCATTCACTTTTTTTAAAAGAAACTCTTCAATTTTCTAATATATTAGATTAGTCTTTTCTAGTCACTAATTTTATTAATTCATTTTTTATGTTATATATGTACCATCTAGAGGCATATATTTAAAAAAATTTAACTATACAAAAATATAAGAAAATAATTAAGGAGGAAATTATAAGATAAAATTAAACTTTCACCAATAAAGTGAAAGTCTAAAAGATCAATCAAAAAAGCTATTAAAATTATTCATTTAATATATACAATTATAATTAGACTATTATGTAATCATATTGATTGCAATTTCTAGTAGATCTGACATATTTTATCCACCCTTCAAGTTAAACCTATAAATACTAAACTTTGTATAATTATATATACACATAGCATGAGATTGATATATAATTTGAAGATATATAATATGTCAATATTAACAAAGAAAGTATTAAAAATTTCAGAAAAGAAATAGATGAGCATAATCAGCCTAGTGCTTCAAAAATCGATATGAAGCAAATAAATGGAATATTCAAATTAAATTTCACTTTACTTTCTTATTTTTTGAGTTAGAAAAATAATGCGTGTGTATTTGGTACTTATACTAAATATATATATATATATATATATATATATATATATATATATATATATATATATATATATATATATATATATATATATATATATATATATATATATATATATATATTCATTTATTCATGAGCTTATCCTATTCATGGATGAATATGTATTCCCAAAATTTATCTTTTTCTTGGATATGTATGTTCCCAAGGTGACATGAACCTCTATGAGATAATGATGTTTCTATTAATTTGACATTCATAAAAAGGCTTTTGAGGTGATTTATCTACTTATAAATAAAGGTATCATTCTCTCTATGTATGATATCGTTGACTAAGAGAAAAAATTCTCTTCTTCTATCTACTTCTCTTACCTTCTTCTCTTTATGATTATATTCTTATGAGCATGATTTTATAACAAGTTATCAGTATGAGACTCTAGCCAATTAAGATTGAGTATTAGTTTTTCTTTAGCTCATGTTTTGGTAGATCTCATTATTAGAATCAAGGTATTATATTCATAAAATCATGTATGTATTTTCTAAAATCTTTTTATGATTTAGAATACAATAGTGTTCGATCACTAACATTGACTAGGAATCAAAGGCATATACTACTATTGATTGAATATGACATGCTATACAAAATTTCTTATAAGGAAAAAGGTATAAAGTTTTAATAGCATGAGTTTGAATATTATTTTGATTGTTTAGAAAAACTCAAAGGCTAAGTCATGTTGTACATCAGTCTATTTTACTGTTTGTTAAGGGTAAGACAGAGGATTCAAGTTTAATCGAACCAAAGGGTAAGACATCAGGTTAAAGTCTCGATGCACCATAATGAAAAATTGTTTGAGGGTAAGACTGTAGATTCATGTTCTATCACACTAAGAGGTTAGACATCAGTTTGAGTTTTGATATACCATAATGATAAGGTATTGAGTTCGAGTCTCATAGAATTATGGCCTAACGTGCCTTGAATGGATAAGACACTGAGTTTGAGTCTCAATGCACCATAATGGTGATAAAATGATTTATAAGGAAAAAATAGTATATTTTAAATAAAATTTCTTGAAATTCGTCCTATTAAATTTGCTCCATTCCTTGAAAAGAATGTTGTAGCGACATATGATAACTTTGAAATTCGCATTTTGACTTGCTCTATTCGATTGTAGCATATGGTAGCTGTGAATAATTAGTCTGAAATGTTACAAATGATTAACGATATGAAAAAGGCCGTGAAGTGACAGAATTATAATAGTCATTATTGTGGTAATTATAAAAGGAAACACTATGGATTCTCCAAATAGTCCAAAATTTGAAGGCAATTTTCATTATCAAAATGTCATGAAAGTTCATTAGACATGTGAATGTTGTCGACCTAATAAATTTGACAAGTTTATAAATCCTCCATCAAGAGACGAGAAGATAAAGTGATTGTACACTTGATGTTTCAAAGTGATGTTGAGGTGTATCATGAAAATATAGTGAATTTTAAAACCATGACAATGTACTTATAGTGCAAATTTATGAAGTACATATAAATGATTAGTGAAGAGAATGTGACTCGTGATGAGTAGTGAATGCTCGACCATTCTATTAGAGAATGGATCAAGATGTAATAAAATCATTATAAATTAAATATATGTCACAACTCACTTCTATGCGAGGTTTGAGAAAGAATGATATATGGCACAACTCATATCTATGGGAGGTTTTAGAGGAATAAATAAATTTTATTTGGCAGGAATGGTCAATGATCGTGTACGTTTATGCGTCATTATGGCATGTTTATTATGAACTACCGAAAGGGTAAAGGAAAGAAATAATTCTTTCCTATAAAAATTGTGGCCATGAAAAAAATAATATTATTGTGTGGTAACACAAACTTGTTATTGGTTGTGTACCTATGGTACAACAAAAGTAAAGCAAGAAACATGTCTTGCTCGTAACAATTTTGACCATGACAGTAATAATATAATGTCTCCATGATGAGATGTTCACCATATGGATGGTGTCATGGAATATGTGATAGTACACAAAATTAATTGCAAGCTCTAATGAGAGGAATAAAATTGTGGTTATTTTAAGTTCCAAAAGAAACTTTTAAGTTTCAGATGAATTGAAAAAAATATTGAGATGATAAATTACGAAAAAATTATTATCTTTAGATTACTATAATTGAAGCAGGTTATAAATATTTATGTAAAATATTACCCAATTTTTCCTCTTGTTTGTTGCACGCAAATGTGGCATGTTGATGGAATCACATACAAAAGTAAATTGTAAGTAAACTGAAATAAAGATCAATTGGCATGACCGGTTGACCATTCTAGATTAAATGTGATCCAAATCTAATTGAGAATTCATGTGGATAATATGATAAAGGAATTATATATTCTTCAATAATTCTTTTGTGTTGCTTGTTCTATTGATAAAATGATCATTGTACTAGTTAAGTTTGGAATTATAATCCCCTGAAGTTTTTCGAACATATAAACAGGTGAATTGTAATACCCTAAAATGAATTAAGGTGAAATAGAGCTTCGTGATGGTTTCGTGAGTTAATTTTAAGTTAAAATGAGTGATATTAGTGTCCTTATGCAGTGTGTGAAGTTTGGTTGAGTTTGGAGGTCAAATGTCCAAGAACGTCCGTGACATTCGGAAGGTGTGCCTTAGAAAGTGTTCATGTGTCTAAATGTGTTTGAGTTGATCGAAATTGATGTGGTACATTCCTAATACCTAGACGGCTATGGTTAGGGGTTTCACATTCGGGCAAGACCCAACCTAGGACCCACATGGGGCCCAAGAGAAGGGCTCAAGATTTTGGTCCAAAACTGCCTGGTAGTGTCCACCAACGGGACCAGTTGACCAATCGATGAATTGTCGACTTGGTCTGTCGATTGGAATGCATGTGTGCAGGTATAGAGGGCTGCAGACCCAACCAACGAACCCCCATAGATGGGGTGTTGGTCAACACACAGTCCGTCGTTAGGGAAGTCGTGGGTGCTGCTGTAAAAAGCTATTAAAGGCTGCCTTGGCATGGGGTGTTTGGTGAAGTCACCCCATGTCTTTTAAGGAACTTGAAATTTTATTTTTAGGGTTATTTAGGTATATTAAATAGTTCCAAACCCTAAGACCTAATTTTAGACCTAATTTTAGACCTCATTTCCTTAAACCCAAAACCCCTCTCCCTTAGAACTCTCTCTCAAACTCCATAGAAGCTAGAAGTCCAAAAGAAGCTAAGAGGGTTGTTGGTGGTCAAGTTCAAAAAAATCAGCGGTCTTTCTCTTGTCTAAGGTATGGTATCCATCCTTGAACTCTCTTCCATTCAAGGAGTAACTTCTAATGGATTTTCAAATAAAGGTTTTCAACCCAAGCTTCCTCTATCTTAATCTCTAAATATGGATTTTGCATAAAAACATTTCAAATGATTCAAATATGATGTTTCTAATTTTATTTGATGATTTTAATAATAAAACTTCAATGAAATCATAATAAAGCTTTTTATCAAATTGACGCGTAAGAAATGGGTTAAATGAGCCTAGTTTTGTAGTCTTTTAGCTTTGCTTTACTTGTGTTGTTATTGATGCTTAGCTACAGCCCTAAGGGCTAATTTATGATGAATTATTGAGTAAAATGTTATTGGCGATGTCTATCACGACCTGAAAGTACCCCCTAAGATAGGTCGGAGGATGAATGCCCTTCGTGAGTTGAGATATGTTGTTCACTAGTTATCTTTAACCTATAGTTTATAATGTTTAGAATCTGTTGGGGTTATGTCTAAGACCGAGAGAATATGAAGAAGAGGTGGTTACACTTTGTGAGTTGAGATGTTGTATTCCAATGTACCTCTAGAGATGAGTACTCCTCGTTAGTCGAGAATGAGTTACTGAGTAGCAATCTCCTTATCCCTTAAATATGTGCCCGCATAGGTGTAGATATTGGTAAAGCCATGTAAAAGCTAAAAAGAATGACCTTAATCTATGCAATTGAGGATCCCTCATCCGATAGGGTTTAACATCGGGATTCCATGCCTATATCTCATGGTCTATGTCGGTTAAGCTAACTCCCACAGAAGTAATAAATGTGCTAAGTCTTCTAAAACAGTTTGCTACTTAGTGTACTTTCGGGTCATGACGGACATCACCAATAACATTTTACTCAACAATTCATCATAAATTAGACTTTAGGGCAGTAGATAAACATCAATAACAACACAAGTAAAGCAAAGCTCAAAGATTACAAAACCAAGCTCATTTCACCCATTTCTTAAGCCAAAATTTGATGAAAAGCTTTATCATGATTTCATTGAAGTTTTAGAATTAAAATTATCAATTCATATTATGAGAACACATTTGAATCGTTAAAACACTTTTACATAAGACTCGTGCTTAAAATCAAAGATAGAAGAAAGTAGTGTCTGAAAATCCTTTTTGAAATCTTTTGGAAGTGACTCCTTGAATGGAAGACAGTTCAAGAATGGATACCATACCTAAATGATAAGGAAACCCACGAATTGTGGTGAAGAAACACGTCCACACCAGTCCTCCTTGCCCTCCTTGAGTCTTAGCTCGAATGGTGACTTTGAGAGAGAGTTCTAAAGGAGAGGGTTTTGGGGATTTAGGAAATGAGGTTTAAAAAAGGTTATTAGGGTTTGAAATACTTTAATATACCTAATATACGCTAAAATAAACGTCCTATGTTCATAAAAGATGGGGTGAATTTACCAAATACCCCAAGACATGGCAGAAAATTAAAGCTTTTCACAGGCCCATCGACGACTCACAAACGACGAACCATTTGTCAACCTAAGCCCCGTTAGTAAGGGTTTGTTGGTTGGGTATGCAACCCTCAAACCCTGAAAACCTAAAGTTCCAATCAACAGACCAAGTTGATGAGCCATCAATTGGTCAACTGGTCATCGAGTGGTCCCGTTGGTGGACAATGCCGGATAATTTTAGACTTAAGTCTTGGGCCCTTCTCTAGGGCCCCGTGTGGGTCCTAGGTGGGGTTGTGCCCAAACGTTAAACCCCTAAATGTAGTCTTATAGGTTTAAGGAACATCCCACATCAATTTCAAATTAAACGAACATGTAAAACTCACTCAAACACCTCAAGACACAAGAACACTATCTCAAACATACCTTCCGAACGTCATGGACGTTCTTGGTCGTTTGACCTCCAAACATCACACACTAACTTAGAACACTAATGTAACTCATTTTAAATTTAAATGAACTTAACAAACAATCTCTAAGCTCTAGTTCACCTTAATTCGTTTTAGGGCGTTACACTGGAAGCTTGGTTTAAAGGATAAGTTGTTATGTTGTTTAGCTTTAATTTTGAAATGCTCTTGAGTGGTATGGTCCACCTTCTTGGTGGTGGTGTTTACTTGAATTGTATGAATTCAAAGTTACTTGTTTATTGTGAATGAGGCTATGAAGGCTTGTTATGTAAAGTAAGATGATAATAATGTTATTCTTGCTAAATGTGCCTTATGAAGCTATTATGTGAAGTAGGCTAGAGAGTATGCTTAAATAAAGTATATGATTAAGTGAAGCATGTTAAGTGTGTGATGTAATGAATGAAGAACTAAACATGTATACAAGTCAAATGAAATGAAATAATGCTATTTGCAAGGTGTACTTACATGTACGCGCACTCACACTTGAATGAACGAATGAAGCTAAGTTAAGTCAAAAGGGGAATTTTGAGGTGAACACTCTTCGTGAGTTGAGATGAAGTGTTTAGTAGCAACCTCACTACATCCTAAGAGCTTTGTAAGATAGGTAAGAGGATGAATGCCCTTCGTGAGTAGACATGTGGTGTTCACTAGTTATTCTTAACCTATAGTATATAATGTTTAGAATCCATGGGAAGTTATGCCTATCACCGAGAGGATATGAAGAAGGGGTGATTAAACTTCGTGAGTTGAGATGTTATTGTCACATCTGGGTTTACCCCCTAGACGTAACCGGTGTCATCGTCATTTTTAACGACTACGACTAGCCCCTTAGTCTCATGTCATTACATTACATCTTCTTGGAGGTTTACATAAAACTCTACATACACATAATATAGTCGTATCGAGTATACATAGACCCTTCGTATAGGAAGGTTACATAGTCTTCTACTTTTATTGCACATACATATATATAACATAGAAAGATAGTCTTTAATATTGTCTCATCTTATACCATCTAAATGATCATAAAATTTTGGGGATAGCCTACATCAATGTAAAGAATCCATATATAGGCTTATACAAGTCCTACACAATAAAAGTGGAATGAACATAAAAGTCTTAGAAAACAAAGAAACTTTGTAGGCAAGATATTGGCATTCCCTTGGAAAGTGAGGACCTACCCACTTGGATGATAGAGAATATCCAAGCCTTCTTCAAGTCATCCCAAATGACCCTTCAACAACCGAAACCTAAAATGTTTGGAAAAAGGAAGAAAATGGGGTTAGTACTCCACATGTACTAAGTATGAGACCTTATGCACATATAAAAGCAAAACATGCTAAAAAGGGACATTTAGTCAAAACATGCCATTTTACCTTTTTAAAAGCCTCATGCATAATCAAGCAAGTCATAACAAACCAAACATGCTTACTAACTCAAACACATAATATGCATTCCAAAATACTTGTAAACCGTGATTTACTACAACCGTATCATCAAGGCATAACATCACAAGAATGAATAAGTGTAAATCATACCATAATAAGCAAGACAACTACTCATGAATCCTTTTCAAGTCAACAAGTGCAATGATCAAGCAAAGCCCTATAACCTTACTCAATCAAGTAGCCTCAGCAACAAACCATAACCAATGTCCAACTTCACATAGTATAACATTTAGATATACATTTCATCTTATTTTAACAATATAACCCAATGCATTCTCATAAGTGAACTAACCAAAATATAGTATCAACAATGTGCAAGTTCATCGTGTACATTCATATATCATCATAACATAAACATACATAAGAACATTCTCCTAAGAGTCCCCTCAAGTCCAACTAGTGCAATGCTTAGGTAGAGTCCCATACCCCAACCTAGACTAAGCTAGACCCCTTAGGTTATCCAAGTAAGAGTTTAAGTCCTTTAATTCATTTTACCTTTTGGGAACATCTTTCGGTAACCGACATAGACCACATGAGCTAGTATACAATCCGGTGTGATAAAGCCCTACACCGAATGAAGGCGTACTACTTGCCAAGGTAGTACCAAAACATGAAACATAGCAATTACGTGGATCTACTAGCTAGTATTCCTATGGGGGAAACATAGTTAAGAACTAGGAGATATAGTTGGGACCCTCTTAATGATCCATGCATTATAGTCTCCAATATCAAGAGTAATGTAGTGTTCCTACCTTCCCGATGTGGGAAGGGACACTCCTCAATCTAGTTCACTCGGTGCTAAGCTAGATTCAATTTTTGAAATGTCTTTAAGCATTTAATTATCAATCATAGCTTAGTTTAAGTCACAGGGTCTACCCCTTGTATAATCATCATCATCAATAGCTCAAATAGAATTTTATGAATACAGTCCTTTCATCACAATTCATATAAGTGAGATTAACACATTACATATCATTTAATAATAAGGCAAGTTAGTAAACATTACCACCCTTATAACCTTTACATCTTAACAACCTCACAACGATAATAAAGACATTTCAATTTAACATCATACCACCCTATCAATCCTAATACAAGGCATACTCCAATATAACATCATGACTTAACAACAATTAATCACAATTGGAAGTAAAAATAGAGATTCTAAGACTTACCAAGTCTTCCTAATAGTTCATCATCAAGGACTTACCATAAACCCTCAATTCCATACAATTTAGATTTTCAACATCATAATTCAATATTCAACATGATAACAAGACTAGAATAAATACTATAGCACAATTTGATACAATATCATACTTAGTATAATATGCCTAGGTCAACTCACCTCCTAACCTAGATCATATTCTCAAGACTACCATGAAAGACTATAATTCACTCCAATTTGTTAATTATTGTTGTAACTACATCATTTAATGTTTATATAACCCATAAGAAAGACAATTGAATCAATCACAATCCAATTTACATCAAAATCAAACTTAGGGTTAGGGTTAAAGATAACATTCTACAAATTGAAACTAACCATGACAATTAATCATAATTAAGTTCAATTACATGTTAAAATATTCATTATATCATAAGTAAACCATAAAAAAACTCAATTCACCATCAACTTCGTGATTGGATGTAACCCACATGAAAACTCATCTTTTGAAATCCATTTTCAAGGAACCCTTTGCGGAAAGACTCTGAAAGGTAAATTAGATCCCATACCTTAATGTTTGATGAAGAGTTGATGGTGAATTATCCCCTTTCCATACCTCAAACCCCTTTCCTTGATAGTCTCAATGGTGAGTTCATGTAGAGAGAGAAAGAAGAGAGAAGGAAGAGAGTTTATTTGGTAGTTTTGTTTACACTAATGAGGGTTGGGGGTATTTATATTGGGACTTAATCAAATTAATTATACTCCACTAAACCCCTAAATAACCACTAAACCACTTAATTAATTAAATTAATTAACATTAAAACGTGCAAAAACTCAAGACCCTCATAGACGGAACCCCGTCGACGGGCTGTCTGTGACTCTACATGTTGGCCTCCACTCCGTCCTACACTCCGTAGGTAAGTTCAAAGACTATGCAGGCGAGATGCTTTCTCGAATTGACTAAGTGTGGTATGAAGGTGGCATAGACGCCTCGTCGATCTATACACGGGCCAACCCTTGTCCCGTCGATGCACACTGCTAGGCAGTGTTGCCTCAAACTACTGGGGTCCTCCACAAGGGCCCTTGGTTTGTCCTTGGGGAGTCGTACTCGGAAGTTTCGACCATGAAACAACTTAAATACCTATTATCTACCCTTTCACTATTTTTCATACATTTCTGACTCCTAAAAGCTAGTCAAATAGGCTAAGACACACTAGTACCCCTTTGAACCAACTTTCGAACGTCATGGACGTTCTTGGACGTTTTGGTTCTTAAACTTCCTAAATGACCTAAATTCATTAAAATGTAATTAAAACAGTACTTAAAACTAATCAAAACCTATGTTAGGCTTTACGACACGTCTTGGGTTTTAAAAGTGTTACATTATCCCCCCTTGGAAACATTCATTCCCGAATGATAGTAAATTCTTTTGAAGGGAGGAATAGACTCAAGACAAGTACCCCAACCAATCAACAATATCAAATAAACATAAATCATATTATTTCAACAAGGCAATTCTAAAACTCCAATTACGACACATAAGGCTAAAAATAGTTTATCATGAGGTATTTCCTACTCACAACACAAATGAACTCAACTTACATTTACGTGAGTCAATTAGCACAAAGTTAAACCTAACAACATGCTACATATAATTTCATAAATACTCACCCTACCAAAATGCACAACATAACTCAAATAAACCAAAAGGGCAAAAATTTAAGTTCAAAGGCATTATTCATTGTAACTTCACTGTGAAGTATTCAGAATGCATATTTTGCAAAACTTCACCAAAAAATCAAGAAACTTTAATTTCTAGTCATATTTATATTATTAAAAAGAATTACTAACCTTAATTATCAAAAAGATGAGGGTAATAGGACTTCATGTCGTTCTCGACCTCCCATGTTGCACCCTCAACTAGATGATTCTTCCATAACACTTTAATGGGAACCACCTCTTTATTCCTTAACTTCTTGACTCCTCTATCAAGAATTTGAAGCGGAACTTCCTCATAAGAGAGGTTATCTTTGACACCAACAGCCTCAATAGGAAGAATGGACTCGGATCACCAATACACTTCTTCAATATAGTAACATTGAAAATCGAATGAACCGAATCCAATTCACTAGGAAGTTTCAATTCATAGGCAACCTTACCAACCCTTTGCAAGATTTCAGAGGGACCCACATAATGAGGACTCAACTTCCCTTTCTTGCAAACACTAACCACCCCTTTCATTGGTGAAATTTTCAAATACACCTTATCACCCTCTTCAAACTCCAAATCCCTTCTCCTATGATCGGCATAAGACTTTTACCAACTATAGGCCATTTGCAACTAGTTCCTTATGATATCAACCTTATCTAAGGTCTTATAAATCAAATCAGGACCACGAAACGAAGGCTCACCCACTTTGAACTATCCAATAGGAGAGTTACACCTTCTACCATACAAGGCTTCATAAGGAGCCATGGAAATGGATGAATTAAAATTATTATTATAAGAAAACTCCACCAAAGTACAATGTTTATCCCAATTCTCTTTAAAATTAATAATGCACGCCCTCAACATATCCTCAAGGGTTTGAATAGTGCGTTCCTATTGACCATGCGTTTGGGGATGAAAAGTCATGCTCAACTCCACCGTAGTACCCAACCCTTTTATTAATGATCTCCAAAACCTAGATGTGAATTGTGCACCCCGATCCGATATGATGGATAAAGGAATACCATGGCGACACACAATCTCACCTATGAATGTTCTTGCATAATCCTCCACCGAATATGTAGACTTGACGGGGATAAAGCGAGCGGACTTAGTTAACCTGTCCACAACCACCCAATGGAATCATATGACTTTTGAGTCCGAGGTAAACCCACTACAAAGTACATGTTGAAGTCTTCTCACTTCCAAGTAGGAATTTGGATCTCTTGTAGTAAGCCACCCGACTTGTGATGTTTTGCCTTTACTTGTTGGAAATTTGGATACTTAGCGACAAACTCCGCTATGTCCCTTTTCAAATCTTCCCACCAATATATCTCCCTTAGGTCATCGTACATTTTTGTCGAACTCGGATGAATGGAGTAGCGGGACCCATTGGCTTCTTCTAGGATCCGGTCCCTCAACTCATCTACATCGGGAGCACACAATATCCCTGGGTACCTTAACATACCATCCCCCATAAGGAGAATTAGTTATTTAACTTGCCGAGAATCGATTCTTTCAACTTTATTAATAGTTTGTCAAGGTGTTGTTTGGACTTGACCTCAATCACTAGAGATGACTCTTAATTATGATGGACTATAACACCCCCATTTGGAGAACCTTCCAACCTCACCCCCAACCTAGCCAACCTATGAACTTCCCTTACTAGGTCCTTCTTGGCTTCGTCAATGTGGGATACACTACCCATAGTCATACGACTTAGGGCATCCGCCACCACATTAGCCTTGTTGGGGTGATAGAGGATGCTCATATCATAATCTTTCAACAACTCTAACCACCTTCTTTGTTAGAGATTCAACTCCTTTTGGGTAAACACATATTGGAGACACTTATGGTCGGTAAAGACATCAACATGAACCCCATACAAGTAATGCCTCCAAATTTTCATAGCAAACACTACGGCCGCTAACTCAAGGTCATGAGTAGGATATTTTCGCTCATGTACCTTAAGTTGCCTAGAAGCATAGGCTATCACTTTCCCGTGTTGCATAAGCACACAACCCAAACCCACTTGGGATGCATCACAATACATAACAAAACCCTTTGTACCCTCCGATAAAGTCAACACCAGAGCGGAAATAAGCCTATATTTCAACAATTGGAAACGTTTCTCGCATGGCTCCGACCACTCAAATTTCTTATTATTTTGGGTCAAAGTAGTCAAAGGAGATGCAATGGACACAAACCCATCCACGAACCTCCAATAATAATCCTCTAAACCCAAGAAACTCCTAATGTCTGTTGGATTCAATGGTCTAGGCCAATTCTTCACCGCCTCCATTTTCCTTAGGTCTACCTCAACTCCCTCACTAGAGATGATGTGCCTAAGAAATGTCACCGACCTCAACCAAAACTCAGACTTGCTATATTTGGCAAACAATTGATGTTCTTTATGGGTTTGAAATACCACCCTCAAATGACCCATGTGATCACACTCATTCTTCAAATATATCAAGATGTCTTCAATGAAGACAATGACAAATGAATCTAGGTAATTTCGAAACACTCTATTCATTAGGTTCATAAACACCATTGGAGCATTATTGAAACCAAAAAACATAACCAAGAACTCATAGTGCCTATACCTAGTCTAAAAGGTCATCATTGGTACATTCTCACCTCTCACCCTGAGTTGGTGATACCTGGATCTCAAGTTAATTTTTTAAAAGTAACTCGCCCCTTGGAGTTGATCAAACAAGTCATCAATTTGAGGGAGAGGGTACTTATTCTTAATGGTGACCATGTTGTGTTCGCGGTAATCAATACACATTCTCAAGGACCCATCTTTCTTTTTTACAAACAAAACCGGAGCATCCCACGGAGAAATACTAGGCGTTATAAAACCCTTACCTAGTAAATCCTTGGGTTGAGCCTTCAACTCCTTCAATTCAGTCGGGCCATCCTATAAGGAGGAATTGATATGGGAATTGTTTCCGATAGCAAATCGATACCAAAGTCAATTTTCCGTTCGGAAGGAATACTGGAAGTTCTATAGGAAAGACCTCTAAAATTTCACTCACTACGGTGACCGACTCAATGGGAGGAATTTCAGATTCTAGGTCTTGGACTGTTACAATATGATATAGACAACCCTTTGAGATCATTTTACATGCTTTTAGACAAGAGATAATAAGACCTCTAGGAATAGAATTTCCCCCCTTCCACTCTACAACAGGTTCATTTGGGAAGTTAAACCTCACCACTCTTGTCCTACAATCCGTGGAGGCAAAACATGCATGCAAACAATCCATACCCAATATAACATCAAAATCAAGCATATCAAGTTCTACTATATCAACAAAAAAAACTTTATTGCGCAACATTTTTGGGGAACTTCTATACACCCTTTTTGTAACAACACACTCACCCACCGGAGTACACACTATAAAGGTTCATGCACAATATCAGCTAAAATATCAAACTTTTTGGCTACTAGAGGAGTAAAAAAAGGATAAAGTAGCATCTGGATCAAGTAAGGCATATACATCAATAGAGTAGACTTTTAACATACCGTTCACCATGTCGGGAGAAGTCTCTTGCTCACCCTAGAGCGGAGAGCATAGAAGCGGTTTCTCTTTGGTGCCTCATTAGAACCACTTGCTTAAACTTGACCACTACCCTTGTCTTGACTCTTCATGTTTGGACAATCTCTCCTCTTGTGAGCACTCTTGCCACAACTAAAATAATTATCCGTCCCCTTAAGGCAATCACCATAGTGCTACTTGAAACACTTTCCAAAAATAAGGTTGGGATGAATGTTAGATTTTCTAACATTAAGAGGAAAGATGATTTTGACAGATGAAAATTATGTGTGAGGTTAATTATGAATTATCTAGGTACTCGTTAGATAAATATGTGAACTTAAAGTTCAAGGGATAATTCATTTTCATAATATTGCAAATCAATTGTTAGATGAATGTACTGACCCTATGATATAATTCAGCTGCAAATGCTCCAATGTGAAGTCCTTGAAGGACATAGTCTATGATACGCCGAAAGCGTAATAGACCAATAGAACAAATATATAATTCCTTGAAGAAGGAAGGAGCAAATGATCAATATGATCATGATAATGAGGCAACTGATATATAAGAGCACATTGACATAACACTTCATAAAACCTCAGAAAAGGTTCAAGTACCTGAAAAATGATAAAAAATGAAGAGATCTCGATAAGTTATGTCTTGTTGGGATCGATGTTATATAATCATCGACGGTATCTTTGATATGAGGTAGCGCTCAATGATATAAATTGTGACGAGGATCATGAATTAAAATCTTTCATAGAGTGTGGACATATAAATGATTGGCCAAGTAAAATGCATAATTCAACTATATTTTTCTTCACTTAGATTAGTGATGTTTCGGAATGATAGTCCATAAATCAAGGTATAATGTCAGTGGGGTAGAAATAAATTATTATGCGATAGTATAGCCATAAGATATAAAGTACGGCTTGTGCCTTGGGGCATAAAGGTTTGTCATAAACATCCTAACATTAGTGGAGATGTTATATCCTATGGTTGATGTAATGAGGTTTATTTTGATCTGGCAACATATGAAAAACTTGAATGCATATAATGAATAATTGTCATGTCTAGCTAGACAATGAAGATTATATGAAAATCCTTCAAGCAATCGAGGTGTCTGAAGCATATAAAAGTTTGAAGGGAACTTTTTCAATAAAGTTTCAAGAATCCTTATATAAATTGAAATAATCAAGGAAGAAAAGGGTACAAAAAGAATGACCCTAATTTTCCTTGAATTATTATGAAAAGGTCAAATTTTGAATTGGTTATAAATTGTGTATGTTGATGACATGAAATTACTAACACTCTTAAGAAGCTTATAAAAGATATTGAGTATTTGAGAAGTCGATCTAAAATGAAAAGATTCTAGAAAGACATAATTTCGTCTTGACATGAGATTGAGAATTTGACGAATGAAATATTTGTCCATCAATCAACATACACAGAAAAGTATTGATGTGATCTTTTATATGGATAAATCACATATATTGGGTATCCCAATGATTATAAGGTCGCTTGACATAAATGATGATTCAGTTTGATTTCAAAAGAAGGATGAAGAGATTCTTGGTAATGAAACTTCATAACTTAGTGCAATCAGCGTACTCGATCAAACATTTGTTTTGCAGTAAATTTACTGGCAAGATTCAGTTCCTCCCCAACAAAAATGCGTTGAAACGGTGTTGAGCACATACTTGAATATTCTTGAAGGACCATAGTTATAAGTTTATTCTATTTTGAGGAATCCAAGGCAGAATTGATTGGTTATACAAATGCAGAATATTTATTTGCTCCGCATAAAGCTCGATCTCAAGTACACTATTTGTTTGCATGTGGAGGCACAATAATATCTTGGCTATTAATGAAGCAAATTTAGGTGACCACTTCTTCAAACCATGTAGAAATAAAAGTCTTCTATGAAACAAGTCGATAGTGCGTCTGGTTGAGATCAATGACACATCGTATTAAGGAAATATGTGGGTTTTTTTGAAAAAAAAAATTACCAACCACAATGTTCAAAGATAATCAACAGCAAATGAAAGTGTCCACAAGATGATTATTGTTGTGAACAAGTTTAATGTACAATTTACTTGCAACAACGAGGTTATGACGAATGAAATGATATTCAGTTCGATTAAGCTCAAAGCTTCGTCATATTCATCAATTCAGAAAATGATATATCAAAATGAGTTTAACAATACTACATCTTCGTGAATGTGATTTGATCACAAAGACACTGTCAATATCAATATTTAAGAAGTTGGTGTATAAGATTGGAGACATCATCGCATGAAATTATGTGATGTTTTAATCAGGGGGAATATAATACGCGTTGCACTCTTTTTTTCTTGACCGAGGTTTTGTCCCACTGGGTTTTCCTAGCAAGTTTTTTAGTGAGGCAATAAATAGTGCATATCAAAAGATATGTGTACCCTTTTTCCTTCACTTGAATTTTTTCTCACAGGGTTTTTCCTACTAAGATTTTAACGAGGCATATAATCTATAGACATACAAGGGAGAATGTTATGAATCCATTGAAGTAAGTGGATGATCCATTTATTCATGAACTTATCCTTATCATGGATGAATATGCATTCCTAAGATTTATCTTTATCTTAAGTATGTATATTCCCAAGGTGACATAAACCTTTATGGATAATGATGTATCTATGAATTTGACATTAATCAAAGTGACTTTTGAGGTGATTTCTCTACTCATAAAAAGAGGTATCATTCTCAATCTTTATCTATCTATCAATCTATCTATTTATATATATATATAAATATATAAATATATAATGCCCCAAAAAAAATATCTTACATGTATAAATATTTATTTTAATCATAAAAAAGTATAAAAATAAATAATTAATTTTAGCCACAATAAATTTATCATACTTATAATTATTTCATTTAAGTAAATATATATGAAAATTGAGATATAATTATAACACAAAATATAATTTTAAATGTTGACTTAGTACCTAATTGACTACCTAAAATTTCATCTCGTGGTAAATGTTGAATATTTATCTTATAAATTCATTTCTCATTTTCCTTTTTTATATTTTCTTATAACAAAATTTAAATAAATAAAATATATGTATCAGTTTGTTAAATTTATAAATGTCACTGTAGACATTGAAATTATGTTGGACTTTACGAGATACATTTAATTCAAATTGTGACTCTATAAGGTGTGTTCGATTCCATTTAGAATTCTTCGAGGCTACTCATCCTTAAACCCTAGTTCATGCTTATATAAAGGGTACAAAATTCTCTTAAAAGAAATCTCCAAAACTTCATAAAGAGATCGCGATATTGAATATTCCACAAATTGATACCAATTTTCTATAGAAAGGTCAAATCTAAATCCTAGTTTGAGAAATACGCCACTAACAACCCTCAAATCATAGATAAATCTTAGGAGAGTAGAATCAAAGAATCAACAAAATTGTAACCGCAATCTTGACCAATAAATTTATGTTTCTTTATATTTTATTTGTGTGATTTATTTATTTTTCATATGTTAAAAATTTGTTGCAAACAAATTGAGACGCACATTGGGGCGAAATCTACCTTTCGTCTCTTCCCTCATAAATCAAATATGAAAAGCTGAAGCTGCAAATCAAGTATGAAAATATGAAGCTACAAAGGTAGAAGAATGGGTACTTTAAGTCTGCTCTTGAGTTTTATAGTCTACACTTCGACAAGCCTTGAAGTCGACGACATTTGCAGATTGAAATTTTGTGAGAATTTACAAAATGAATTCAATTTAAATCGATCGAGACTCTATAAATTGTGTTTAACTCAAATTAAAATTTTTAGAAACTAAATTTATGAGTAAAAATTAAAGAATTTTTTTTTTTTAAAAAATGAAATGCAGAAGATGAAGAGTTAATAAGAGAGAGAGAGAGGCATAGGATGAATTTGGACGGTTTAAAATAAGAAGTCGTGTCGAGTTGTTAGGCCATGGGTTAAGGTTTCAAAAAAGAAGGAGAAGAGCGGGTTGTTGTTAAGTAGGTTGTGGTTGTATTTGTGTATTGTGTACCCAATTGTGTGTCGAAAGAAAATGCGTAGAAGAAGTTTGTTTCCTCGAGTAATGATCGATAGAGACACGGAGTCGGAGAAAAGTTCTTCTGATGAAGAAGAAGAAGAAGCTGCTAATGTAGTTTCACCTGAAGAGGAGAGAATACAAAAAGGGAAAACACCCATCACTATTACTCTCAAGAAAGTTTGCAAAGTAGTATTTGTTACACTCTTATTTCAAATTTTCCTGCTTAGTACTATACTATACTCTCAAGGGTTTATTATTTTTCAGGTTTGCAAGAGAAGTGGTCATGAAGCAGGTTTCAGGGGTGCAACTTATATTGATTGCCCAATGAAACCATGTTTTCTATGCAAATTGCCTGGTAATTTCTGCCCACTTACTGCTCTAACATTTTCTCCTCAATATTAACTTTAGTTTTGTTTTCTTTTTTGTGGGATTGAAGGTCACACCACAGTCACTTGCCCCCACCGAGTAGCTACAGAATATGGGATGCACCCAGCGCCTCACAAGAACACAACTAATCCTTTGGAATTTGTTTTCCAACGCCAGCTTCAACCCCGCCTTCCTCCAGTAAGTTTAGATATGCTATCCTCACATCCACGTGTATCATTCTTTGCCAATAAATGTTCATGCTTCCTTACATACTACTCCCTCCGTCGATATTATTTGTCATAGTTTTTGTTTTTAGAATCAAACTATAAAAACTTTGACTAATATTGTAAGATGCACTTTTTCGTCATATTAGTAAGAAAAAATTGTAATTTATAGTACTTTTAATATAGTTTTAGAATATCTAATTTTTTTGTTTAAAATATCAAAATAATGTGATCTAATTTATCTTTGAAAATTAGTCAAATTGACTTTCTATAAGCGTGACAAATATTTCTTGAGGAGGGAGTACTTTGTAAGCTTTACAGTTTGACTAGAATGTTTCTCTGTCTATTTTGATCTAAATATCTGTCAATCGGTTTTTCTTCTTTTTCTCTATGAAATTAGTTGTAGCTTCAGTTTTACTCCATATATTTATGTTGGATTTCAAGGATTCAGCTTCTATGTTTCTACAGATACTACATTGGTATTCTAATTGTCATTGGTACATCGTTTTGCTCCTTTTTATTTCCATTATTCCATTTTATGTTGCATTCTTCCTATTTTGTATCTTTTCACAAAAAAGAATGATGCCTTCTAAATTTAGAAACTCTTTTAACTTTAGACTTCTTCTTTTACCTCTTAATGATGTGCTTGTATAGCAGCATAAATGTCATGGTATGTCTTCTTTTTTTAAAACCTCCCTGTCAAGTAAAATAGTGCCACATATCAATGGAACAGAGGGAACATATTTTCAGGTTTTGCTCAATTCTTCATATAATTTTATGTCTTGCATCTTGCATGTGATCTTTGCCACATAAAATCTCTCTCAACGTATGTGAAATATGTTTTCTACTTTAGTTTTTGATTATGGGGTAAATTTTCATTGTGACGTGTTGTAGCTTAACGGATTACCATTCCTTGTTTATTATAGTGCAACATATTTCCTTTATACAGTGAAGTTACACAATATGTATCTTTATAATATGTGCTTCATAATTTGCTTTCCTTGGTTTCTGTAATAGATCAAGCCAGCACATGTGATCCCAGATCAAGTCTACTGTGCAGTAATCAGGTACCACAGTAGGCGAATCACGTGCTTGGAGTTCCATCCTACAAACAACAATATTCTTTTATCTGGTGATAAGGTCCAAGATCTCTCTGCAATATAACTCTAAGTGTGACAATGAATTGAGTTCTCTGTTGGAAGGTCACATAAATTTGTAGAGGTTAATGCTATATTACTTTATGTTTCAGAAAGGCCAACTTGGCATCTGGGATTTTGGGAAAGTGCATGAAAAGACTGTATATGGGAACATACACAATTGTATACTTAACAACATGAAGTGAGTGTTTTTCTCTCCTGTTGTCGCATTTATGGATATGTTTTAATGTCTGCGGCTGCATTTAGATTTCACCTGCATTATTATCTTTTCAGTGAAAAAATGAGTTGTTTTTAATTCGTTTAGGTTCAACCCGACAAATGATGGATCCATATATGCTGCTTCATCTGACGGAACAATCAGTTGTACGGACCTAGAGACTGGGATTTCATTGTCGCTAATGAACCTTAATCCAAATGGGTGGGAGGTGATTTTCTGAAAACAAGTTTTTCTGTTTATATGAATTGTCCTGTTATTTCAGTTATTGTTGTTGGACAAGTCCACGGGAGATTTTTTACCTTGTAAACACGGCGCTGGACACTTTTATTCTGAAGTTGCTTGTCCCCTTTCAGTGCCCATAGATACATTTCAGCAGCAAGGACACAGATTATTACAGGAATTTTAACCTTGCTTATATACTGAAAACCGATACATCTACATATTTTATACTTTTTGACTCTCATGTTGACTTTTTTCCTTTGGTTTTCAGTCAGGTTTGTTGTTTGAATCATCTTCAGTGTTTGCTTTGTTATATAGCTGTATACTTTTGAATCCTTCAATATTATTAAGTGTGTATTCCCTGACTGTGGGTCAAGGTAAATGATGTCTTGATGCCCCCATTGTGTTTCTAGAGACACCAATGAGCTTCCGGGTCACACTGATTCCATCACTAAATTTATCCCTTTCGGTTAGGGAATAGCAAAGAAAGGAGAGTGGAAGAGATGACACCAGCAAGTCAGTCGTCATGAAGTGGTTATATGGTTGTATAAGTCACAAATGAATTTCTTGTAGGGACCAAGCAGTTGGAGGATGCTTTATGGGTTGGATGTCAACTCAGAAAGAAATGTGGTCCTTGTTGCTGATAATTTTGGATATATTTACATGTAAGTGTCTATTGAACTTTTTGAGAGGTCTATTGAATGTTGTGCAAGTATTGGAGATTCACCTTTCTTTCACTTAAAACCTTTGATAGATATGAAATCTTCTCCTTTGTCTGTCAAAATGACTGGTTGATGGTATTTTTACATGCACATTATGTTAATGTATGTCTCATACATTGGTGACAAACAATTTCAACCTGGTTGGCTGGGCATACAGAAATTATCAAGGATTGTTTACTCGTCATTTGAAAAGATAACTTTCATTAGGGATCTCTGTCTATGATTTTAGCTATCTTTAGGAATACAACGGGACCTTTGTGCACTCTGAACTCTGATTATCGTTTGGCCAGTAGGCATAAAAATGACGCAAATCCCGTCTCTTTCACTATATTAGAGGAGAAATGGCTGGGACTGGACTGTTAATTTAGTTCACCTACTCGATTCAAGTGTGGGGTGAATAGGGCTGTACTAAACTTTCTGCCTGTCAAAATTCTTAGCTAACTTCAGTTGCAGTCTGCACATCTTTAGTATGAGGAGCTGGTACTTCGTACTGGTTCAGCTAACTACTGCTGTAAAAAAATGCGAAAATAAATTGAAACAGGATAATTTTATGTGGATAATCCTTGCTCAAGGGAAGAAATATCACGACCCACCTTTGAGATTTCTCTCAACTAAACTTTGCCAACACGAGAGCAGTTTCAGGTTGCAAAGCTCTTTATATCTGGGAGAAATATAATAGAAAAATATTATTGAAATGTGCCTGCACATTATTTCGTTGAGACTGTACTTAGAGACAATACATTAGACTCCTTTCAAAGTAGGATCACAGTCCTTTTCAAAGTAGGATTCTGTATTGTATTCTTGTTCCTACTCTTATTCTATCACTCCCCTGAAGCACCAGCATACAAGTCATATGGACCGAGCTTGTTACGGATGTGATTAATACAAGGATCAGTGAGAGACTTTGTAATGATATCTGCAAGAAAATTGGTGAGGACTGGTTTGGAGGTCTGCAATCTCAGTTGAATAGGAACAAACTGAAAATTTGTCAGAAATTGATACAATATATATGGATCGTCTCGAAATCAAGAGACGATAGATATTGAACCAGAAGTTGGGAAAACAGGATGAAACAAGCTCACGTGCTAGCACGTGGTTAGATCTTGAGGAGTTACCAGAAAGACGTGTGGAACTATGCTAATCAAATATGAGTAGTCATCGGAAAGACTTAGTGTGCTAGACAATTCATATATGAGAAAATAATGGGGAAAGACGAGCGGTGCTATGCAAAATGGATATGACAAAGTAGTCACCGCAGAGATGCACGATGTACACGAGTTAGATTTAAGAAGCTAGCGAAAAGAAGTACGGTGACTACTTTCTTTATCTCAAATGATTCTCAGATTACTCCTTCTTAACAATTATTTTGTCATGTTTGCCCCAATTTTTGCTAAGATAATCATTGGCAAGACGGGCGACAATATGAGTTATAATTGCCCGCCGACTCCGAAGCCATTATTTTTTGATTCTCTACCCAGATTGTAGAGGCTTTGATACCGTGAAAATATATGAGAAAATATTATTGAATTGTGTCTCTTTTTTATTACACTAAGACCCTATTTATATACACTACGTTCGCTCCTTTTCCAACTAGGACACTGCATTACAATCCGTCATCAAGTAGGATTTTATTTACTAATCTTGTTCCTACACCTATTTCTGATAATAACCTAAGCGACTAAATCCTAGGCAGATGATTTAGCCACTCTGTTTGTAGCAAAACCATCTTCAGCTAGCTTTAGCAAAGTTGATCAGGCTCTTCATAATTTTGCGCACCTCTGTCTGATCCTCCAAAACGCACTACTTTTGAAAGATCCAACATGCACTTGATGATATGTTTGAAGAGTCTGAGCAACATAGAGCTCTAGCTTAGTTTTTCAAGCTAACTATCTTCAAGCTCACCCTCTATGAAAATCACCTCACAATAAAGCTTCTAGAATCAGCAAATAATGGAGGAAGCGAATAAGGTTTCAACTCATACATTGAACTAGACTGGATACAAGCTGGTTCTCTAATCTAGTTTTTCAGCACATTGCAACTTCCAGTATCTGTTTTAGATTTTTGAACTCATTTTCCATCACTTTTCTCTCAGTTTGCTTTGAAGAAATAATGCAAGTCCATTCCTGTTGTGGAACAAACTTGGATTGTAATTAGGTAACATGTTAGTACCATACATAGTCCAATTATGAAAGACCTACTTTATAAAGAACTTCCCCTATAGACTACACCATTTTTCTGATTTATTTCCTCCAATTCTAAATCTTTTCCAGCTAGAAATCTATTTAGGGTGTGTTTGGTATGAAGAAAAATGTGTTTTCCTGTAGAACAAGTATTCATTTGATTTATTTTCTCATGTTTGAAAATATTTTTCAAAAAATATTTTTCAAGTGTTAGGTTTTTGAATGAAAAAACAGTTTGAAAACATATTTTATTTTTTATTGGAGAGTAGAAATAATTTGACCCGAAAACCAACCTCAATAATCGATCGAGGCATGACTCGACAAACGAACTAGTACACAACTTGATGTAATTCTCACTATGAATTATGAATTAAAATGCATAAATGAAAGAAAAGAAATAAACATAGATAGATAGACATAAAAAGAGGAAATAGAAAGCAATCAAAAGGTATATTTGTTAGGATCGAATTCACACACACTTGAAGTTTCAAGAACACAAGATTATCAAGAAGAAGGAGATGAGAGATCTGGAGAGAGAGAGAGAAATCTAGAGAGAGAAAGATATTCGTGGTAACACCCCGTGAGTGAACTTCCACGGCGGTGGGTATTTATATTAATATATCAGAGTATTTAGTTACAGAGAATACATGGAGAATAAATAGTAAAGCGGTGGGTATTTATATTAATATATCAGGTTAAACCGCGTAAACAGCTATATATATTAATCAGGCTCCACTACCTAACAATTCTCCCACTTGGAGACTGATTCAGTCACCAAAAAAAATTTCTCAAAAAAAAAATTTCTCTTCATCATCAACATCTTTACCGCACCGCAACATCTGCAGCAACAACTACAAAAGACCAACCGAGGTTTTGCATAACCCCAGTTTCCCAACATCAACACATTTCGTCCACATGTCTACCGGGTTCTTTGCACCCTCTATCTTCTCCAAGCACATATCACCATCTTCCACTGCCCTGCGAGTGAAATGGTATCGCCTTCTGATGTGCTTTGTCTTCGAATGATAGACTGGATTTTTCACCAACTGTATGGCACTCTGGCTATCTGAATAAAGAATCTTCTCGCTCTGCTTCTTGCCCAATTCCTCAAGATAATCTGTCAGCCATATCATCTCTTTCCCAGCTTCCGCTATTGCCACATACTCAGCTTCAGTAGATGAAAGAGAAACACACTTCTGAAGCCTGGACATCCAACTCACTGCTGTTCCACCTATCGTGTAAATGTAACCGGATGTACTCTTGCTCGAGTCAACATCCCCACCAAGATCAGCATCCACAAAACCTTGTAGAGTCACCGCGCCTTTGCCAAAACAAAGTGAAGTACTCGATGTACCTCTCAGATATCTCAGAAGCCACTTCACAGCTTCCCAATGCTCTTTCCCAGGGTTCGCCATGTACCTGCTAACAACTCCCACTGCATGTGCTATATCAGGTCTAGTGCAGACCATAGCATACATCAAACTACCAACTGCTGAAGCATATGGAACAAGTGCCATCTGATCACGCTCCTTGACAGTCTTGGGGGACTGCTCCTTTGACAATTTAAAGTGATTTGCCAATGGAGTAGTCCTGGGTTTAGCATCATTAACCCTGAATCTGCTCAGCACCTTCTCAATGTACAACTCCTGAGATAGATTTAAAGTGCCGGCAGATCTATCCCGAGAAATCTTCATCCCCAAAATCTGCTTCGCTGGACCCAAATCTTTCATCTAAAATGCTGCAGACAGCCTTGTCTTCAGATTGTTAATCTCCCTCATACTAGATCCTGCAATCAACATATCATCCACATACAACAGTAGAAAGACATATGAATCAGTGTATTTCTTGAAGTAACAACAAGGATCCTTTTCAGCTTTGCAGAATCCACTCTTGGTCATGAAGGAGTCAAATTTCTTGTACCACTGCCTTGGTGCTTGCTTTAGTCCATACAAGCTCCTGCTGAGCTTGCACACCACTAGATGCAAATTCTCCGATGCAACAATACTCAACAGAATTCGAATAGAGGTTAACTTCACAACAGGAGAAAAAATTTCAGCATAATCAATACCTTTCCTTTGTGAATATCCTTTAACCACTAAACGAGCCTTGAATCTTCTTTTGCCATCTGGTTCAGTCTTGATTCTGAACACCCACTTGTTCAGCAAAGCTCTCTTCCCTGCAGGTAACTCAGTCAATACCCATATGTCGTTCTTCTCAAGTGACCTTATCTCATCATCCATGGCTTGCTCCCACTTGATCGAATCCTCCACCTGTAGGGCCTCATCAAAAGACTCTGGTTCCCCCTCATCAGTCAGCAATAGATAGTGTAATGAAGGTGAATACCTATCTGGTGCTCTGATGGTTCTGGATGATCTCCTTAACACCTGCTCAGGTGTAACTTGCTCCACTTCAGATTCTTCAGTAGGAGTTGGTTGAGAATCTGCTTCGACATCTCTGGGGTTACTCTTTTCCAACTCAACCTCAACTCCCACTTTCTTTGTAATCTCTGGGACCTTCTGCTCTCTGTCCTTGTACAGGACAGACTCATCAAATGTCACGTCACAATGTCTTAGGATCTTTCTGTTCTTGTCATCCCAAAACCTGTAACCAAACAAATCAGAACCATACCCTATGAAGTAACACTTCACAGCCTTGGCATCAAGCTTGTCTCTCTTTTCTGGATCAACATGAACATAAGCAGTGCAACCAAAAGTCCTCAAGTGTGAGTACTTGAGTTCTTTTCCTGTCCATACCTCCTCCGGAGTCTTGAATCCTAAAGGAACTGATGGTCCCCTGTTGATCAAGTATGCAGCTGTGCTCACAGCATCCGCCCAAAATGTTTTGGGCAGCCCACAGTGTATCCTCATACTCCTTGCACGCTCATTCAATGTTCTGTTCATCCTCTCAGCAATTCCATTCTGCCTTGCCTTGCCAGGAACTGTCCTCATCAATCTGATTCCCTCAGCTGCGCAGAATGCCTTGAACTCTGATTTTTCATTCTCTCCTCCATTGTCAGACCTTAGGCATTTGACTTTCAAATCGGTCTGATTCTCAACTTCAGTTTTCCACTTCTTGAAAGCTGCAAACACATCTGACTTATGCTTCAAGAAGTAAATCCATACCTTCCTGCTGAAATCATCAATGAAGGTAACATAGAATCTGGATCCTCCAAGTGATGATACTGGAGATGGTCCCCAAACATCTGTATGGACCATTTCAAACCTCACTTTCTTTGGCTCTCTAGGAGTCTTTGTGAAGCTTACTCTTTTCTGTTTCCCATAACACAGCTCTCGCAAAGACCCATATCAACAGACTTCAGACCATCTAATGCTCCTTTTGCAGCCAACATCTTCATTCCTTTAGCGCTCATGTGTCCAAGTCTGTTGTGCCACAGACATGAACCGGAAGCACTTTCAACAACAGCGGCCATGTTAATACACCCTGCAGTGGTGTACAAGGTTCCAGATTTTGTGCCACGAGCTACTACCATAGCACCTTTTACAATCTTCCACGAACCTTTCCCAAACTCTGCTGCATATCCCGTGCTATCCAACTGACCAACAGAGATCAGATTTTTCTTGAACCCAGGAATATATCTCACATCCTCCAATGTCCACTGGTTTCCCGAGGTGGTCTTTATGCAAACATCCCCCTTTCCCTCAATCTCCAAGGCATTATTGTCAGCAAGATACACCTTTCCAAAACTTCCAGATTTGAAATTTTGGAACAACATCTTGCTTGGAGACGAATGGAAAGATGCACCAGAATCCAGAATCCATGATTCAACCGGGCTGTTGACACTAAGGATTAGAGCATCCCCAATGTCCTCTGCTGAATTTACAGAATCATTGTCATCTTTGAATTTCTGATTCTGGTTCTTCTTTGGCTTTGTACAGTTCGTCCGAAAGTGCCCTTTTTCTCCACAGTTCCAACAAGTCACGTTAGATCTGTTTTGGGATTTTCCTCGATTCTTTGATTTCGATCGACTATGTTGATTTTGGCCTTTCGTCTTACTTCTCCCCCTTCGGTCAACGCTGAGAGCACTGCCTGATGAATCTCCCACTTCTCGTTTGCGAATACTTTCGCTAAGAACAACATCACGAATTTCATCAAACTTCAGTTTCTCAGATCCACGGGAACTGCTAATCGCAGCAACAACAGTATCCCAAGAATCGGGCAGAGATGACATCAAAATCAACGCCTTAATTTCATCTTCGAAATTAATATCCACAGAATTGAGTTGACTCACAATCATATTGAACTCGTTTATATGATCAGAAACGGATCCATTCTCAGACATCTGTAAATTGAACAATCTACGCATCAAATATACCTTGTTCATAGCCGATGGTTTTTCATACATGTTTGACAGTGCCTTCAACAGATCTGACGTAGTCTTCTCCTTCACGATGTTGAACGCCACGTTTGTTGACAAAGTCAACCGGATCAATCCTAGAGCCTGGCGATCCTTGAGTTTCCACTTCTCCTCCGTCATGGATTCCGGCTTCACTCCGGTCAACGGTTCGTGAAGATCTTTCTGGTACAGATAATCTTCGATCTGCATCTTCCAGAAACTGAAATCGGATCCATCAAATTTCTCGATTCCAAGCTTTGAACCATCCATCTTCAGTGATCGTGTTGAATCTCCTTAGCTCTGATACCAGTTGTTAGGATCGAATTCACACACACTTGAAGTTTCAAGAACACAAGATTATCAAGAAGAAGGAGATGAGAGATCTGGAGAGAGAGAGAGAAATCTAGAGAGAGAAAGATATTCGTGGTAACACCCCGTGAGTGAACTTCCACGGCGGTGGGTATTTATATTAATATATCAGAGTATTTAGTTACAGAGAATACATGGAGAATAAATAGTAAAGCCTAAAATTTGGGTCGGGGCGCTGCCCCGAACCCCGCCTTCGGATGGGGGGCTCCCGCCCCCAATACCCCCCGGCAACCTCACTGCGGAGGTTAAACCGCGTAAACAGCTATATATATTAATCAGGCTCCACTACCTAACAATATTAAGCCTTAAGACCTCAATCTGTTAATCCTACAATGAACAGGTCTACCTCTTACAATGACCTCGAGGGAAATAAATTCACCTCGCAACCAATGTTTCTAAACAATAAGCAACCCAAGCTTGTACCAAGCTCTCAACAACTCGTATAAGAGTTTCAAAATTGTTCGCTGAAATGAGAACCTAAACTAGCTATTTATAGTTTTTGTTAGTTATTACAAAAGAGACCCAAAAGTGGTCCAAAGGGCGAGCTAAGTTGCCCTCGCCGATCAAGTTGGCGAGTTGACTCTTCTCTTGGGAGACTTCTGGAACTTTAGTTGAGTTGCTAAATAAGTCCTGCTCGATTAATGTGGAAGCTTCATCCATCGTCTTCCCTTGAACACCCCCGACGATCTTTATGGCATGAAACCCTTTCTTTGCCATCAACACAAGCTCAAGAACCTCCAACTTCATGAACAAACTCTGCATTCTTTGAAGGTCACGAGCTTGGCTTCGAGTGAACGACCTTGATGCAATCCGAATTGCATCATTCTCTACTTCCTGAAAAATAATTTGTCCTCAAATTTGATTGGATCATCATCATCAAGAGTTGAAAAATGGAGAAAGGTTGCAAACTTTGAAGGTGTTGTACTGATTGATGAAACTTATGTAGTCTATCATGATGGGAAGATCCCGCTAGGATCTCGGTACCCCTCCTCTGCACTTATCCCATCTATTTAGTCAATGACTCAGCCTTTAGTCTGCTTTTGAATGATCCTATCTGCACTTATTCCATCTATTTAGTCAATGTAAGTGATTTCATACTCCACAAATATCAACTTTGAACTTAATACTCCTAAAGAATGTCAATTTTGTATGCCTTGTCATTGAGTCTTTTAAGCACTTGAAATGGACCATCACCTCTTGGCATTAATTTAGTCTTCCAATGAGTGGGGAATCGCTCCTTGCGAAAATGCACCCACACCCATCAATCCGGTTCAAGCATAATCCTCTTGCAACCGTTATTCACTTTTTTGTCGACCTCTTGGTTTTTCTTTTCTAGGTGAAGTTTCACCTTTTCATGAAGTTTCTTAATGGCTTTCGCCCTTTTGGTTCCATCTAAGCTTAAGACAATATCTTGAGAAAGAGGAATGAGATCCAAAAGGGGTTGGGGGACTAAAACCATACACCACTTCAAATGGAGTCATGCCAATAGTTTTATGAATAATTCGATTATAAGCGAACTAAACTAAAGGCAAATGCTCATTCCATGAGGCCAACTTTCCATGCACCACAACATGAAGCATAGAACCCAGGGTCCAATTCACAACTTTAGTTTGGCCATCAGCTGGGGGTCAAAGAAGCTGTGAACAACAACTTGGTACCAAGTCCACACCACAATTCTTTCTAAAAGTGACTAAGGAATTTTGGGTCCCTATCACTTACGATGGTTCCAGTAATTCTATGCTATTTAACAACTTTTCAACAAACAAAGTTGCCACATTGGAAGCATCAACACATTTATGACATGCAATGAAATAAGCCATCTTTGAAAATCAATCAACAACAACAAAGATGCTATCTCTACCTTGTTTTGTCCTTGTCAGACCCAAAACAAAATCTATTGAAATATCAAGTTAATGTCTTTGATGGGTGGGGAGTGGAGTGTGTAAACCATGTTGAAGGAGACCTGACTTGGCACTTCGACATTCAATGCATTGGCCACAAACTTCGAGCAACATCTTTGTGCATCTTAGGCAAATAGAATTGTTCTTCGAGAATTCCCCGTGTTTTATAAACACCAAATGACCCATTAATCCCCCATTGTGTGCCTCCCTCACAAATAGTTCTCTCCAAGAGCTCGTACGCACGCATAGTCTCTTGCCTTTGAACAAGAAACCATCAAATTTAGAATAGGAATTAGAAGATCTATCCCTAAGCCACCTTTCCCTTTCCCTTTCCCATTCCTCACAATCTTGGAAGATTTGAGCAAACATGGGGTCTTTGGGATACATTGCCTTCAAACATTCAAAGCCAAGCAATTTAGAAGGTAAAGCAGCTATAAGTTACCATTTTCAAAAAAAAGAAGGTAAGGCAGCTATCAACACATGTTTCCTAGACAAGGATTCGACCACCACATTTTCCTTCTTTTTGTATTGACTTGCAGAAGGGAAATTTTCAAGGAATTCAATCCATTTGGCGTGCCTTTTGTTTTACTACCCTTAGGCCCGAATATGCCTTAGAGATTCATGCGATATGAATGACAAATTCTTTGTGCCACAAGTAGTGTTTCCAATTACCCAATGCTCTAATCGAAGCATACAATTCAAGATCATAAGTGGAATAATTTAAAGTTGCACCCGTAAGCTTTTCACTAAAATAAGCAACGGGCTTTTGGTCTTTTATTACCACGACTCCAATGAATACTTTACTAGCATCACATTCAACTTCAAACTTTTTCTCAAAATCAGGTAATTGCAACAAAGGAATGAAGCTAAGCATTGATTTCAAAGTATCAAAAGCTTTGGCTTGCTCTTCACCCCACTTAAAAGGTCTATCCTTTTGGATTACATAGATAGATAGACGCGAAAAAGAGGAATAGAAAGAAACCAAACAGTATATTAAACCTTAAGACCTCAATTCGTTATTAGTACAATGAGCACCTACCTCTTGCTAGGGCATCGATGGGAATGAATTCACTTCACAACTAACGTTCCTAAACAATACAATAGTCTACCCAAGCTTGTACCAAGCTCTCATTACTCGTACAATAGTTTCAAAATATCAATATTCAGAAGTCTGCTGAAATGAGAACCTAAACTAGTTATTTATAGTTTTAGGTAGTTATAACAAAAGAGGCCCAAAATAGGGAGAAGGGCGAGCTAGGTCGCCATCGACGAGTCACTGATCAAGTTGGTAAGCTGACTCTTCTTTTGGGACTTCTGAAACTTTAGGCAAGCTTAGAGCCCTCGCCTAAGCCATTAGGCGAGTTGCCAAATGGGTCCAACTCGCCTAATGTGGTAGCTTTATCCACCGTTTTACCTTGAACTCCCTAAGCGAACTTTAAGGCATGGAATCATTTCTTTGCTATCAACACAAGCTAAAGAACCTCTTAACTTCATGAACAAACCTTGCATTCTTTGAAGGTCCCAAACATGACTTCAAGTGAACGACCTTAGTGCAATCTGAATTGCATCACAACCCCGATGACATATCTTAAAGTAGACCCTAAGATTTGACCCGTGACCTGACCCCGACTTTCGACCCGAGACCCGACATTGGACATTCGAATCGGGATTGGATATCCGACCCAAGACTTGACCCCGACACTTGAAGTTGAGCACAATCCATTGATTTGGGTTGACTTCGATACTCAAATCAAGACATGACTTTCAAATCAGGATCTGACCCCAACCACCAACAATCGATGTGATACCCAAGATTTTACTTTCAAATTGGAATTTTGACCACACAACCGACTCGTGATCCAACTGTCAAACTAAGATTTAATTGTTTTCTAGAAAACTACTTTTTTGTGTGTGTTGGGGGTGGTGGTAAAATTCTTTTAGATAATTTTTTTTGGGGGTGGGTGGGTGGTAGGGGGATCAGGGTGGGCTAAAAAGTTTAAAAAACCTTTTATAAAATTACTTCTAAATTTTGTTTTGAGGGGTGGAGGGCTAGTAGTAGGGTTGGTGAGGAAAATGAAATTTGAAGTTATAAATATTTTTATTTGTTTTCAAAAATGAACTAATTTTTTTTGTGGGGAGTGAGGTAAGAGATAGTCAGACATTGTATAAAAATATAAAAAAAAGTTTAAAATTTAAACTATTTTGCTACAATAAAAGTTGAAGTTGTTATTTTTTTTGGTTGTGGGAGGGTTCCGGTTTGGGGATGGGGGCCTGAAATAAGTTGTTCTTTAAAAAGAAGTTTTTAAATTTATTTATTTTTGATTCAAGGGGGGCGGGGGGGGGGGGGGTCGAGGTACGGGGTGAAGTTAGAATATTTTTGTAATTTGAGGTTGAAGGAGAGCTTTGGGAAATGTTTTCCTTAATTATTGAAAAGAAGTCAATTTCCTTATATTTTGAGGAAATTAAGATGATTCGAAAACATTTAAGCCAACCAACACATGGGAAAATCGGAAAACATCCTTTCTTACTAAACACACCCTTAATGTCCACCAAATTCTTGCAGAATATATCCCTTAAAAGATCTTTCCATGAAATTCAGTTTGACCCTATATGCTTGAAAATAATATTTAAAAATATTATTTTCATAATATCTTCCTATTGACCTATTTTAAATTAAATTCCAATTTAGTATAACTCAACTCATAATTGGGATCAAATGAAAATCCATACTCGCCCTGTTTATATATGTACAACAACAACATGCCCAGTGAAGTCCCCACAAGTGGGGTTTGGGTAGGGTAGAGTGTACACAGGTCTTACCACCTCCTCGTGCAGGTAGATGGGCTTTTTTTGAACAACCCTTGATTAAGAGTGCAACAATTTCAGATACAAAGAAGAAAATATAACAATTATACTGTTTTTTACCGAAATTGTAAGCCTAGGGCTTTACATTGATCTCACTATGGTTTTATATGTGGTTTCATTTGGTGGTCATGTACAGGGCTGATATACGGAGCAATAACAAAATGAGCAAACCTACTTTGATTCACAAGAAAGGAACTAAAGTTGTTGGTCTAAACTGCAATCCTCTTCAACCAGATCTGCTTTTAAGTTGTGGGAATGATCACTTTGTAAGTTCTGATCTATCACTTATGTCCTCTTTGATTCATATAAATAGTGTAAGAGCTCGTTGCAGGAAAATACTTCCATTTTTTGTCTATATGAATCAAATTAGTGGTGGCGATTTGACTCAACTGAAATATTTTGGTGCCAACAGGCTCGAATATGGGATATGCGCCTCTTGGAAGCTGGGTCTTCTCTATATAATCTTGAACATAAACGTGTTGTTAGTTCTGCATATTTTTCTCCACTAAGTGGAAGCAAAATACTTACTACTTCACTGGACAATCGGATTCGTGTGTGGGATTCAATCTTTGGCAACCTTGATAATCCAAGCCGAGAAATTGTTCATAGTCACGATTTTAACAGATATCTTACAGCATTCCGAGCAGAATGGGATGCAAAGGCAAGCATGCACACAGACGAACTAATTTGTTATTTGCAGAATTCTTAATTCAAATAATTGAAAAAGTGGAATAGGTTTATAACAATGTATTGTTACTTTGGACAGGACTCATCAGAGTCTCTTGTTGTCATTGGGCGTTACATTAGTGAAAACTATGATGGAGCTGCTTTACATCCCATTGACTTTATCAACATCAGAACTGGGCAGTTGGTTGCAGAGGTCATGGACCCCAACATAACAACTATTTGTTCGGTGAACAAGCTACATCCACGTGAAGATATTCTGGCGTCTGGTAGTTCAAGGTATATGGATCAGTGATTTTTATTTATGAGTCTTCTCTTCTATCTGCTATTTAGGCATTTTTCTTAACACAAATTTTTAGGTTGGATTTGTGGCATATGGACGCCAAACGACTTTGCTTATATAGGATGATAGGACCATATGATGACTGTTCCTATTAAACTCCAATAAATCGACCCTTTCTCCAATTAAAATATTTTATTGTTTGAACATTCAAGGTTTCATTTGTTACTGAAATTCTTTTTAATTTACATCCAACTTCATAGCTTGATGTTTCTAAATATTACTTTCCCCATCAATAACAGTGACCCTTTCAGTGTTCCATGCTCTTAAGGTCATTCAGTGTACATCCCTCGAGTTTTCGGGAAAAGGGAGCTAGTGTTCTTCGAACAATCCAACTGTGGTTTTTTGTAGTATACTGGGATCTGTATTACACTTGACCAGCTAATTTGCAAGGGAGCATGAGGCATTATAAGTTTGACCTGCCCCTTTTTTCGTAAAACTCGGTCAAGAGAGATCATATAAGATCATACTGGTAAGAATTTAATATATCCAAATTTGAACTGGGGAAAAAGGAGTTGAAGTTGTCCGCCTTACCACTCATCCATGTGGTCAACATGCTACAAATAAAACCTGCACTTGAGTTTCTTTTTTCGTCAATTTTTCCATAATTAGCAATTCTAATCCTTCTTTATTTTGGTACTTCATGTATTTCAGGTCTCTTTTCATTTGGAGGCCTAATAAGCTGGACATTGCACTGCCAAGAGAAGAAAAGAGGATGGTATTATGTGGGGAGTTCAGTAAAAAACGTAACAAGAAGCATGGTGATGAGAGCGATGATGATTCTGAGAATGATATCTTCATAAGCAAGGACATTAGATTCAAGCAGAAGAAACATGCATCCAAATCATCTCCATATAAATCCAGGAGAAGTTAACTTTAAGGGTGTGTTTAGGATGGAATATGTTTGTATGACCAAATGTTTTTTTTGTTTTTATTTTAAAAAGTATTGTCTAGAAAAATAAGTGGGCTTCTTGGGTTTTCTTTTTAGTGTGTGCGCATTTGGTATATATGCAAAAAGAATTGGGGAACTCAACTCTCTGCAGGATCATATTATGCAAGTTATTAAGCTCCCATCTTCAGTTGTTCAGGCCATGGAGCGCTACGAACGCAACTCCCATAAAGAAAAAGCTTCATGTAGTTCGTTGGATCACTCTCACACCCCCCAAGGACCAAGGGGGTTTAGGAATCCAGGACCTTAGAACAAAAAATAATGCTCTTCTTGCATCTACTGCCTGGCGACTTCACAACTCACAAAATAATTTGTGGTCCATGATCTTGCAGAATAAATACTCTTGCTACTTGCCCAATTCAGCTGTCGCCTCCAGAACTTGGAAAACTTTGCAGCAAGGTTGGAAATATAGCCAATCTGCGATTCTTTGGAGACCTACTACGGTTCACCACATCAACTTCTGGACCCAGCCCTGGATTAAGCTTGGCCTGGCTCTTCGTACACCCATCCAAGGTCCGCTTCTTCGTCATGAATTGGCCAGTACAATTAGCCAATATCGATGGGGCAGTAACTTGAATTTCTCAACTCTATCTTTTGACCTGCCTCACCACGTCCTTAGGCTACTTGAGTCGGTCTACTTCCCGCAATATACTACTGTCTCTGATCGATTCTCTTGGGGCCTCACACCTTCTGGCAAGTTCACTGTGCGTTCTTGCTATAACACTCTCGCTCAGTTGACTCATACCTCTCAGCCCTCTACTCTTGCTTATGCTTGGATTAGGAAGTTGTCATTACCTCCTAAAATCATGCATCTTCTCTGGTTATTACACCTGGCAACTGCCAACCTCTTGCTACCTTCACAACATCTCTTGCATCACCTCGCCAGTCTGTCAGCTTTGTAATTTGGGTGATGTGGAATCTATAACCCACCTTTTTCTTACATGCTCTAAGGTTGCTTCTTTCTGGAAGAAGTTGGCATTCTGCCTCAAATTTTGTCCTTAGTTGACCCTCAAAGATATCCTTATTCTTGGCTGGAACCTTTCCTTTCCTCACATGGCAAGAGTTATATTGGAATGACACCTAGATCGATTTTTCTGGCCTTCTGCCTATGGTATATTTGGACCCAACTAAATAAATATATATTTGAGGGCAAGCATTTCATGCCTTCTCCCGCCCTTGCCTCTCACCTTGCCATTGAGTATTGATTTTTGGCTGGCAAAACACAACACTCGACTGTAGAATTTCTTTTATAAGTTTAATGGAATCCTCAAGCAGTAACCATTTTATGTTAAATACTGGTGGTGCTTTTAAAACTGCTTCTTGTGCTCTTGGTGGTATAGGAGGGGTGTTTCGAAATCATGATGATGATTGGATCTTGGGATTTTCAGGCCTTGTGGCCACTGCGGATGCCTTAAGCACCGAATTACATGCTTTACTCAAGGGTTTACAATTAGCATTGGATCGTCATCTTTTGCCTCTAGAAATAAACGTGGATGCTCAGCTGCTAGTAGATCTATTGTACACTGATTTTACAACATTTCACCTTTTTGCTTGACTGCAGGTGCCTCCTTCGGAGGCTGGGTGGTCCTACCGTACGCCATGTCTACAGAGAGTAGAACAAACTAGCAGATAGCTTAGCAGTTTTAATTTATCTTTTAGCAGCACAAGAAGCACCCCTAGTATTTTGATTACTACGTTTTTGAGCCCTCCTCCATCAACTTTGGTATTTTTGTGTGCAGACAAGCAAGGAGAAGAGTACCTTAAAAGAGTGAACACAAATTCAGCTCCTCCAGCCCACTTTTCATCTATGTATATACATGGAAGTGCAACTACTCCTTATAGTGCTCCTGTGATGGATGTAAATATCGTTGTTCCTGCTAGTTCAGTGGCAGAGCCACAAGTCTCTGTAGACATCTTTTGACATGTTAATAATTTCCTTGTTCAGAAAAAAAAAAAGAATTGGGAAAACCAAGTTTATGTCCCATAAAACCAAACTAATTATACACACCCTTTACAATTACATAATATATCTATTTTTCTTGTAGCTTTAGTTATTTAACTTATGTTTGTTTGTTCATTTAACTTATGTTTGTTTGTTCATAACGAAGTTAACTTATGTCTTTTTGTTCATTTTTTTTTTTCAAATTATTTTATTTATAAAAAATTGATTTGCACTCAATATTTTTGTCATATACTTCCTTTTTTTCTTATTTATTTCTTCTTTCATTTAATATTTCTCTACTTTTTTATGGTTTTTTGGGGATGCATTTTGTTTATTTTTTTTAAATTAATTAATTTTTTACACCATAATATAATTGATACTCAAATTTTATCTTATATACTCATTACTCATTTTTCTTTTAATTTTTCCTTTTTTGTTATATATTTTTTATTTGTTATCCCTGATTTTATTTTTCTCCTTTTGCCCCGATTTTCTCTTTTAGTGGTTACTTTTTTTTTATTCTTACTCTCTTTGTTTTAAAAAGAATGATCTCCTTTCATTTTTAGTTTGTTAAAAAAATGACCTTTTTCTTTTTTTGATAACATTTTAATTTCATTTTTTCACATGACATGTTTAAGGCCACAAGATCAAAAAACAATTTTGTACATTTGACTTAATTTTAATTTAGGACCACAAGATTCAAAAGTCTTCTTTATATTCTTAAACTCCGTGCCAAGTCAAACCAAGTCATTCTTTGTGAAACGGAGAGAGTATTTATTTTCTCTTCTGTTTTCTTTCTTCATTTTATGTTCCTCTCCTTTTCTTTTTATTTTTTATATTTTTTTAATTATTTTTATTTCTTTTTCATCCACTCTTCCCTAAATTATAATATTTATTTATTTTTTCACCACAATTTAATTTCATGTGATTGATCATTCTATGTTTTGTTTTTATTTTTTTCTCATTTCATTTTTTTAATGATACTATCACAATATATCTATAAACTTTCATGGTATAATTGATGTATGCTTCAATATTATGACGAGACTTCCATGATATTATCCCAATATATTTATATACTAACATGATATCACTTGATTTGCTTTAGTCCATTTGATATGTACTCCTATCCTTCAAAGGCACCAGCATGATACAATCATATACTATACTATATAGTATCATTAAAGTTTATTTCATATATATACACACACAAGTTTTGTGACATGTGCGTTGCACGTGATTACAAATTTCAGTATATATATATATATATATATATATATATATTAGTTAGTTAAATGCGAATATGTATATATTAATTTCAGTTTAATTAGGTTCAATCATGTAATTAGTCTTATCTCACTAATATTAACTTATGGATAATGTTTGTTCTGTATTTTTTTGTGATCTAACCAGATGTGCTTTGCATATGTATTCAACGTTGAATTGTTTAGATGTCATATGAACATGTGAAGAGAAAAAAATACATTTTATATATTCACATATTTCCACATTTGTTGTGAGTTTTTTTTTTTTAAAAGAACTCGAAACAGTTAAAAATAATTTATTTTCAAGTTAGAAGATCTCACTAACTTGATAATACATTTATGACATATATAATAGATTAATTAAATACAAATACCTACCCAAATATAAATATATATTTACATTAATGAAAATATTTTTCTCATAAAATTAGCTTTTAAATAAATAATAAAAATAAAACTAATACAAATTTCATTTGGTGTTATTACAACTCATATGAACTTTTCTTCGTTTAAAATACTGAAATATTAAGACATAGTAAATAAGTAAAAGGACAATGTTTATATAGTAATAACTACTTTGAAGCAAACTTCCTGGGAGTCTAAATCATATAAGTAACATAGATAAATAAAGTCTTCTTTTATCTTAAGCATCAAAAACATTTCGTGATAATTCTCTATATTTTGGAAAACGATATTCTGAAGCACATATCTACATCACATGCAAAATTCTTAACTTCATACAAATGAATTTTAGACTACATCATGTTAACTTCATATATTGGATTACAATAGTTATGCAAACAATAATTATTATATCATCAAAATTATATTATTTTCCTCAAGTGCTCGAGATTATGAAATATACCCTCTTAGGATAGAACGACTTTACTTCATCAGAAAAGTGATACCTCACATTCCACTAAAATTTGAACTCACTCAAATGACAATAAATTACACAAAATGTAAATGCAAGTAGAAGAAGAAGTGTAGAAGATTAGAAAAACCATGGTTGGAAAAGGAGAGGAGGTCCCTCTATTTATAGTCAACAAAAGGTAGTATAAACAAATGTTTTTGTGTCTTACATGAAAGATCATGACTTTTTCGAGAAATCACAACACTTTAGAAAAGTCACAACTTATTGAAAATGTCAGCTCTCTTTGGAAAAGTCACACAACTTATAGAAAAGGTCGAATATCTTTGGAAAAGTCACAACTCATCCTAAAATCACAAGACATTGGAAAAAGTCTATAACACCCCATATTCGCAATAGATAAAATAACATCTTTTTATGACTTACAGGTGCCATCCACGTGGACCCAACCATGGGTTGTGGGTCGAACCACGAGCCGTAAATGGGTCTGTGCAGAGGGCCACCAAAAATTTATCTAAGCCATGGACCACGGTGTGACCTACAGATGGTAGGTGGGACCACACACCATGATCCAACAGCCGTAAGTCCAGGAAAAAGTTTCTGACCATGGACCACAAGTGTGAAGCAGGGATAGTTAATCCATCCACGGTCCGTCGGTGGTGTCGTGGGTAGTTTCAAGGATATTTGGGTCTTTTCCTAATTAATTAGTCCCTATGCTATGTACTTTTGTCTAAGTTTAGGACACCTATATAAGCCTTTTACCCCCAAATTCACCTTATTTAATTCATTCTTCCAAATACCCAAAATAAATTCAACACCTCTAAAATATTCTCTCTCCAGAAACTTGAAGAAGAAGAATGATTCATCTAGGATTTCAATCTACGAGCCAAATTCTACCATTGAAGGCTAGAATTTGGAGTCAAGGTATGATAATTTTCGTCCATGGACTTTCCATCCATGCAGTTCTCAAATTCCTATATTTCAAAAGGTAGAATTCCATAATTAGCTAGAGTTTTCGTTAATTAGCACGAGTTCTTATCATTGTTGATTTAAATTCTTTAATCATGATATTTTATGAATGAATTGATGAGTCACAATGATTTTATGATGAATTCCCCTATGAACCTATGTGATCCCTATGTTTCATGTTATGAACCCTAAGTTGCAGGATTTGGATCTTAAAGAGTTTTATGAAATAAGCATGTATTACTAGTTTTACATGAATTTATGAAGAAATACATATCTAACATATGTTTTCTAATTATTGAAGATTGAAAGTTGCTTTTGACCTCAAGGAGGTAAATTATGGACTTATGCATCTTCTAATGAAATCTATGCAATTATTTTAAGAATGCTTTTAGAGTGAAGTATTTCAATGATGATGTTGTTCCTTTTTTTTAAAGGACATTGTCATAAACATAACTAACATGATGTGAAAGGTTTTCTCACATAGATAGAATTTTTAGGTGGAAAGACTTTCTCACCTAATTAAATCAAATACAAGGAGCTATCTTAGTAAAATTAGCTTGAATTGGTAGTCCAAGGGAACCTTTTCATGAGTAATGAAGTCAAGTAAGAACTGACTATTCTTTGGAAATTTATGCTTAGTACCGAGTGGATATTAAACATGAGATATAAACTCTCACGTAGTAGAGTCCGAGCTTCCAGTGTAATCTCATGATATAGGAGCTCCCACGTAGTAGAGTCGGGGTTCCTAGTAGAAATCTCTTCATCCCATAACTATGCGCCCATATAGGTTAATTAGCTAGTGAATCTACTTTAGCTACAAGTTCATATTTCTATCTTAGGCAAGTAGAATACCTCTTTTCGGTGTGGGGTAGACACCGGATTCCATGTTATAACTCACATAGTCTCAATGTCGGTTAAGGCTATTTCCCACAACAAGATTGATAATGAACTAAGACATGCTTAATGAAATACCTCGTAGTGTTCAGAGGTTTTGATGATGATGTAGCTTGCATTGAATATGATGTTATGATTTATGTTTTCTAATTCTTTTATGGTGTTTTTGCTTTGTTAAATTTCACGTCATGACATAAAATGTCACTTTTAACATGTTTTAAATGTTTTTACACATGATTATCATACTTGGTACATTGTTTTGTACTTAACACACAATCTTTCGAACATTATCCCCAATGTAGGGTTTCATAGACATGGTTATTGAGTTCGTAATTTTCTTGAGCTTTTGTGATCCTCATGCTTTGAGGATGGAGTTATTTTTTTAGTTTATTTCTTGTATTTCCTTTTTGTACATGATGTATGGGTTAGGCCCAATTTAACCTATTGTATTAGATGGTTATGTTGAGTCAAGAATCGAGACTTTCGCTTTTCACTCTATAAAATGTTTTGGACTTGGACTATTGTTTTACCCTTATTGTTTTATTTCTTATGTTATGAGGACTAAGTGGCTTGTATGGAATCCTTCGGTGTATACACCTTGTTATATCTAGGGGGTGCCCTTGGGTCGTGACAAACTTAGTAATCAGAACACAAGGTTTAGAATGGTCCTAGGATGTATCATAAGCCACGTATAATAGAGTCTTGTTCATGAGGTAAAATACACCATATTTATGAATGAGAGGCTACAAAATAAATAAGAAACTCCACTTCTTTCATAAATCTTAAGTCCTGCGATATAATTTAACTCTATAAGGTCTCTGTCCTAATCCTTATCCAATTTTCTTCAGGATATGGCTACCCAAAGATCTTATGCTAGAAAGAATGTAAAGGAAAAGCGGAAAACAAAGATCCTCCCCAAGATTGTCAAGTTTCAGTTGATCCTTTGGCCGAGCTTGTTTCCAATGTGGAGTTCTAGGCTACTTTTCAAGTGTTAGATCAAGCGGTTAGGGACCAAGATAATAGGGAGGTTATGGTTGCCGAAATCTCAAATGTGAATTCGCCGGCTTCAAGAGCGACGGACTTCACAAGGATGAACCCTGTGGAGTTTCATGGTTCTGAAGTTAAGGAAGATCCTCAAAAGTTTATCAATAAGGTTCATATGATTTTGAAGATCAGGAGAGTTACGCCAGTGGAAAAGGCGGAGTTGGCCGCTTACCAATTGAAATATGTGGCTCAAGTGTGGTATAGACAATGGAAAGAAGGGAGACTCAAAGATGCAGGTCCTCTTTATTGGGAGAAGCTTAAGGTTGCGTTTCTTGATAGATTCTTTCCTCTTGAGATGAGGTAAGCTAAGCTTCTATTGTTCATTAACCTACAACAAGGGGGTATAAGTGTGGTAATATGTTATAAAGTTCAGTCAATTGTCTAAGTATACTCCAGCAGTGGTTACAGATTCAAGGGCTAGAATAAGTAAGTTTGTATCAAGTGTGTTTGATATGGTGGTTAAGTAAGTATGTATCAAGTGTGTTTGATATAGTAGTCAAGGAGTGCCGAACCACAATGCTCATTCATGATATGGGCATCTCTTATCTCATGGTACATGCACAACAAATTGAGGAGGAGAAAATAAAAGAAAAATCTATTGAGGACAAAGGGATAAGACTGGTGATGATAGTTTCTCTAACAAAAGGATCGATGGACAACATCAAGATTCCAAAAACATTTTGGTCAAGTGTAACATTTTGAAAATCCAAGATGAGTCTTAAAGTCTAAAATAGGTGCCATGGGGTCTAAACACAATTTTAAGACCTATTATAATGAATATAGATCATTTAGGAAGATAAGGAACCTACACGTCCAAGAACGTCCATGACGTTCGAAAACTAGTTATAGGAGGTACTAGCGTGCCTTAGCGTATTTGACTAGCTTTTAGGAGTCGAAAATTCATGAAATTAGGTGAAATATGTATAACATGTGGTTTAGGTGATTCATAGTCGAAAAATCTAGGTACAACTCCCCAAGGACAAACAAGGGCCCTTGAGGAGGACCCTAGCACATAGAAGGCAACACTACCTGGGCAGTGTGCAACCACAGAAGGCAAACGACGGCTCGTATGTGGATCGACGGGGCATCGATGACAGCCGTCATCCCAGATTTTGAAAAGATTGGGAAGCCCTCATCTGGACAAGTCTCTGGCCAAAACGATTGAGTGTGTAGGATGGAGGGGGACAAGTCGTCAACTTACAGACGGCTCGTCGACGGGGTTCTGTCTGTGAGGGTCAAGTTTTCCTGCATGTTTTTAAGTTAGTTAATTTAATTATTTAAGGGTTTAGGTGGTTGATTAGGGGTTTAAGGGATTCTAACTAGGTTAATTAACCCCCCATATAAAGACCCCAACCCTCATTAGTCTAAACACACCTCACAAAATAAACTCTCTTCCTTCTCTCTTCTTTCTCTCTCTATTTGGAAGACACCATCGAAGACAAGATAGGGGGAGGTTTTGGGGGCTTAAAAGGGACGATTTCACCATTAAATCTTCATCAAATGTTGAGGTATGTGATCTAATTCACTTTTGAGACTTCTTTCCTCAAAGGGCTAATTCAAAGTATTTTTAAAAGTTGGATTTTCATTCAATTACGAATTCGATGTTATGAACTGAGATGTTTATGGTTTCTTTAGGATATAATGAATTTACTAACATGTATTTTAACTTGATTATGATAATTTGTAATGGTTTTATCTAAATAGAAGAACATGATCCTTAGCCTTTAACCCTAGGTTTGATGTTGATGTGGATTAGGTTGGGATTGATTCAATTGACTTGATTGTTGGTTAAATCACTATCAAATGATGTTGTTACACTAATCATGAACAAATTAGGATGATTTGTAGCCTTTCATACTAGTTATTGACAAGTTATCTAGGTTATGAGGATTGACCTCAATATCTTGTCTTAAGTTTTGATTTAGTATTGAATTATGGTGTAGTGACTCTTCTAGACTTGTTATCATGTTGATTATTGAATTATGATGTAGTACATCTAAATTTTATTGAATTGAGGGTTTATGGTAAGACCTAAATGATGAACTATGAAGGCGACTTGGTAAGTCTTATGATCTCTATCTTTACTTCTAACTGTGATAAAGTCATGATGTTATATCAGAATATGCCTTGTATTAGGATTTATAGGATGGTACGATGTTTAATTGAAATGTCTTGACTATGTTGTGAGGTTGATTAAGGTGTATGTGTTATAAGGATGGTGATGACTATCAAAGTTCATTATTATGATACGAAATGCTAATGTGCTAACCTCACTTATATGAATTATAATGAAAAGACTTATACTCATACAATTCTTATTGAGATATTGATGATGATGATTATACAATGGTTTGACCTTATGACCTAAACTAGGCTATGATTGATAAATAAAGTCTTAAAGACATTTCTAAAAGCGACTCTAGCTTAGCATCTCCAGTAAACTAGATAGAGGAGTGTCCCTTTTCACATAGGGAAGGTAGGAGCACTAAATTACTATTGAGATTGGAGACTAAAATGCATGGAAAATAAAGAGGGTCCCAACTATATCTCTTAGTTCTTGAAATATGTTGCCCGCAAAGGAATACTATCTAGTGAAAGCACGTAGCTGCTATGTTTTATATTTTTGTACTACTTTGGCAAGTAGTCCGTCTTCTTTCGGTATAGGGTTTTATGACACCGGATACACTAGCTCATGTGGTCTATGTCATCTAGATCAAGATGTTCACAAAAGGTAAAATTAATTAAAGGGTTGAACTCTGACTAGGATAACCTAAGGGATCTAGCTTAGTCTAGGTAGAGGTATGAGATTATAACGCCCTAAAATGAACTAAGGTGAACTAGAGCATCCTGAGTGTTTCGTAAGTTAATTTTAAGGTAAATTAGTTAATTTAGTGTTCTTAGGCAGTGTGTAAAGTTTGGTTATGTTTGGAGGTCAAACGCCCAATAACGTCAATGACATTCGGAAGGTGTGCCTTACATAGTGCTTGTGTGTCTTGATGTGTTTGAGTGAGTTTTATGTGTTCATTTTAATCAAAATTGATGTGGGATGTTCCTAATACCTATAAGAATTAGTTTACGGGTTTAATGTCCAGGTACGACCCAACCTAGGACCCACAAGGGGCCCTAGAAGAGGACTGTATCTCTTGGAAACAAGCTGCCAAAACAGTGGCAGACGACGACCCAAGGGATGGTCCTTTGGTCAACCAATGGCCCGTCGACCATGGGTATCGATTGGACCTGAGGGTTCAGTTGCAAAGGCTCCAAATGTATCTAAGTCTCAACCAACGAGACCCCACCAACGATCCATCCTTTGACAAATTATCCGTTGGTTGGTCCGTTGGTGGAGACTATCCCAAAAACAGTGAAAAATATGCCATGTCTTGGGGTGTTTGGTAAATTCAGTCTAAGTATTTTTGACCCTAGGACATTTAGTTTACGGTTAATTAGATATATTAAAGTGTTCTAAACCCTAAGACCTCATTTTAGACCCCACTTCCTAATACCCAAAACCCCTCTCCCTTAGAATTCTCTCTCAAATCTCCATGGAAGCTAGAAGTCAATAAGTGCTAGGAGGGATATTGGTGGTTGTTTATTCATAAAAATAATTGGTATTTATTCAATGTGAGGTATGGTATCCATCCTTGAACTCTCTTCCATTCAAGGAGCCCCTTTCTAAAAGATTTCAAAAGTGTTCTCAACCCTAGTTTCTTCTATCTTCAAATCTAAATATCGGTCTTGCATAAAAACATTTCTAATGACTTAAAATGATGTTTCTAATGTTAGTTGATGATTTTAAGGTTGAAACTTCAGTGAAATCATGTTAAAGCTTTTCATCTAATGTTGGCTTAAGAACTGGGTTAAATAAGCATGAATTGGTAATTTTTGAACTTTGGTTTACTTATATTGTTATTGATGTTTAGCTACTTCCCTAAGGAATAATTTATGATAAATTAATTGAATAAAATTATATAGGTGATGGGAGCTTTGATTAAAGGGTAAGTTGGTTATATTGATTAAGCTTTAGTTATAAAATGCTCTTGAGCGGTATGGTCCACCTTCTTGGTGGCGGTGTTTACTTGGATTGTATGAATGCGAAGTTACTAGTTTACTGTGGATGAGGATATTAGGGATTTTTATGTGAATTAATATGATAGATATGCCGTTCTTGTTAAATGTTCCTTATGAAGTGATTTTGTGAAGTAGACTAGAGTGTATGCTTGAATGAAGTTATTCTTGTAAATTGTTTTATGAAGCATGTTATGAGAAGTATATTAAGATTATGTCTAAAGGACATATATGATTATTTGATGTATGTAAAGTGTGTGATGTTATTAAAGAAGGTCTAATAATGTATACGATGAAATATAGATGAAATGATGCTTATGTGAAAGGTGTGCTCAAATGTACACACACTCACACTTGAATGGATGAATGAATCTAAGTTAAGTCAAGAAGGGGAATTTTAGGGTGAACGCTCTTCGTGATTTGAGATGAAGTGTTTGGTAGCAACCTCACTATTCCTAATGAGCTTTCTAAGATAGGTTGGAGGATGAATGCCCTTCGTGAGTTGAGATGTGATGTTCACTAGTTATCCTTAACATAGTTTATAATGTTGAGAATCCGTGGGGAGTTATGCCTAGCACCGAGAGGATATGAGTGATAGGTGGATTATACTTAGTGAGTTGAGATGTTGTATTCCAATTTACCTCTTGAGATGAGTACTCCTCATTAGTGGAGAATGAGTTACTTAGTAGCAATCTCTTTATCCCTTAACTATGCGCCCACATAGGTGTAGCTATTGGGAAAGCCATGGAAAAGCTAAAAGAATGACCTCATTCTAGGCAAGTGAGGATCTCTCATCCAATAGGGGTTAATATTGAGATTCCATGTCTAGCTCTCATGGTCTATGTCAGTTAAGATAACTCCCACAAAAGTAATGAATGTACGAAGTCTGCTAAAATAACGTACTACCTATGTGAATTGATGAACTAATTCTTCTAAAAGAACGTGCTACTTAGTGTAGGTGGTGGTATGGGAAACTATCTATATATTGCACTAAGTAGGACCTTCCTAAAGGGAAGACTTGGTGTCAAACCTTCTAAAAGAGTGTCCTACTTAAGGTAGGTGGTTGTATGGGATGCCATATGCTCATTGCACTAAGTACTCATTCCGAAAGGGAAGTCTTTGGTGTTTTGTTGGGTGTCCTTCTATTGTCTTGTGATTAAGTGGTGACTTGTTCTCCCGAGGTGAGTAAGCTCATGGTGGGTTATTTTAAGGAACTCCTTGGTGTGTATTGAAGGAGGTGTCTAGACGTTTTCTTTATGTCATACCTTGAAGAGTCTTAGGATAACCCCGGTTAGGAAACTCCTACGAAAATGAGTTCACTTCCTCATTGGCAATACCTTGGATGTTCACCATTGTTGAAGTCTTCTTAGTTCAGCGTAATGTTTGGTCTAGTTTACTGTAAATTTGGTTGTCATTTTAAAGGGTTCAAATTCAAGGGAAGCTATTAGGAGTACTATGTGGGAGTAGTAGTATGGGATGCTACTCTCACATTGAACTTAGTGTGTCCTTTAAGTACTATTGGATAAAGGAACTTACATGAAGTTCGTATGAATGTATGTTTGGTACTTGTTTAGCTAAGAGTGTCGATTTGATTTCCCTTAGGAAGTAAGCCTATGGTTGGTGATCTTAAGGATCCTTTTTGTGTGACTTGAAGGGGGTGTATGGGCGGTCCCTTCTTGCTTTACTTTAGGAAGTCTTAGGATAACTTGGGTTAGGGAAACTTCAAGGGAAAAATGGTTATCATGACTTTGACTGTGCTCTTCATTGTGTTGTGTTCACTATGAAGTCCTTAATGTCAATGTAAAGTCCTAATGTTACTGTAGCGTGTTCTATAAATTCTAAAATTATGAGATTCTTCTATTAAGTGTTAAATCAAGTTTCTTATGTTGTACTACTTCTTAAATCATGACTATTTTACTTAAGTGACATAAAATGTTATTTTATTAAAATGTCCCTTTTTGCATATGCCATACTAAGTATGTTATTTGTACTAACCCCATACTTTTATATACTCTACAAGTATAGATTGAAGGCTCTTTGGAAGATTTGAAGGTGAAGCTTGGGAAATCTACTCTCTTAAGATTTGGTATTTCGTCATATATTCGAGGACATAGTCTATTGTTTCCTAGTTTTATTATTAAGACTTATTATGTATTTCTCTTTTACTGTAAAGGCCCGTGTCTCGAATATATTCTGTCGTGTCTTAATTTTGTCTTGTGACGATGAGATTTCTTAAGTATTTATGAAATATTTCCTTTTTATAAATTGATTCATGAAAAGTTTTAATTCCGCATAACTTTTCATGTCTTATGTAATAAACGATAGTTAAAGGGCTTGTACAAGACCCCAAATAGTGAAGTATGCCCGGTCACAAAATGAGGGTTCTCCCTAACTTCTAGGGGGTACTTTCGGGTCGTGATAGGGACTCTACCTAAGAATTGCACTATTTAGCCTTGAGGGGAGTCTTAGGAGTAGGTTCTTATGTATGTTTATGTTTATGATGATATATGACATGTACATGATGAACTTGCACATTGTTGATACTATATATTGATTAGTTCATTTATGAGTATGTGTTGGGTTATATTTTTAAACTAAGATGAATTGTATATCTAAATTTCATGTTATATAAAGTAGGGTGTTAGTCATGATTCTTGTTAGGTTACTTGATTGAGTAAGGTTTGGGTCTTTGCTTGGTCATTGCACTTGTTAACTTGATAGGATTCATGAGTAATTGTATTTCTTTGTTATAATGAAATGCACTCTTATTCATGCATGTGATGTCATTCCTTGAGGATAATGAAATGCACTCTTATTCAATTATGATCATATGCATATTACTTGTTTGAGTTAGTAAGCATGTTTTGTTACTTGGTATGACTTGATTGACCATGCATAAAACTTTTAAAGGGTAAAATAGCATGGTTTAACTAAATGTCCCTTTTTAGCATCTTTTGATCATATATGTGCATACAGTCTCATACTTAGTACAAGTGACATAATAACCCCATTTTATCTCTTTTTCCCATACATTTTAGGTTCCAGTCGTTGAAGGCTCATTCGAGACGACTTGAAGAAGACTTGGATATTCTCTACCATCCAAGTGGGTAGGTCCTTACTTTCCGAGGGCGATGCCAATATCTAGCTTATGAAGTTGCTTTGTTTGTCTGAGACTTTTATGTTCATTCTATTTTCATTTGAGTACGATTTGTATAAGCTTATATGTGGCTTCTTTACATCGATGTACGGATTTTCCCTAATTGATATGATCATTTAGATGGTATGAGATTAGGCAATCTTTATGACTATGTTCTATCTTACTTATATATATATATATATATATATATGTGCAATAAAAGTAGAAGGCTATGTAACCTTTCTATAGGAAGGGTCTATATATACTTGATATATATATATATATATATATATATATATATATATTAGGTGTATGTAGAGGTCTATGTTCCCCTCCAAGTAGAAGTAATAAAAGTTTTAAATTTTCTGCTAAATTAGACATTTAAATGTGATGATATAAGCTAAGAGACTAGTCCTAGTCCTCAAAGAGGACGACAACGCCGGTTACGTCTAGGGGGTAAACTCGAAAGTGAAAAACTTGATATAAGAGCATGAGGTTGAATTATCTCAGAGTCGATGTCTCTCTCAACCATATCTATGTAAGTTCGTGTTCATAATTGTGAAGCGCGCCACACTTATGGATATGAACCTACAAGATGCCTAGGAAACTCTCATTTTCTTGGAAATCTTATATCGTGCCATTAAAGTATACTTATGGTGTGCTTTTGTATCTAATCCTATTGTTGTGCTTATAGGAAGAATGAACACTCTAAGGAATGCAACACGAAGTCTTGAAGAGGAAATTGCAAATGAGGGAGCATCTCCCCGCGGTGAGCAAGTTGCTTTACTTGAAGAAGATGCTAATATGGAACAAGCTCCGGTCAATCCGCCACACTTGATGGATGGAGATATAAGGGATGCCCTTATCCAATTGGATCAAGTCTCCACTGTTCAAGCCCAAGTTATGACGGCCCAAGCCAACTGGGAGGTTGTACCCCGTCCTCATAAAAGAATCACTACTATGGCTTCCCATCTAAGGGACTTCACTTGAATGAATCATCCTACATTCTACAGGTCTAAGGTTGAGGAAGACCCCCAAGAATTCATTGATGAAGTCTCTATGATACTTTTGGCTATGGGGTTGTCCACAAGTGAAATGGCCGAGTTGGCCACTTATCAACCAAGGACGTGGCTCAAGCATAGTTTGTGCAATGGAGAGATAATAGGCCTTTGAGAGGTGGTCCTTTGACTTGAGATATGTCCAAGAAGGATTTTATAGATCGATTCTTTCCTAGGGAGATGAGGGAAGCTGAAGTGGTGGAGTTCATCAACCTTTGCTAACGAGGTATGAGTGTTCACGAATCTTTGAAATTTTCTAAATTGTTGAAATATTCTTCTTTTCTAGTTTTGGACCTAGAGATGAAATAAGCCGCTTTATGACACGGATGTCGGATTATTTGCAAGAGGAGTGCCATTCAGCTATGCTACACGACAACATGAACATTTCTCATCTTATGGTGCATGCCAAGCATGTGGAAAAGGAAAGGTCTAGGAGGAAGAGTAGAGCTACTAAGAGGTCAAGATCTTTTGATGGAGGTTCTTCAAATAATAAGCTTGAGATAATAGCCAAGCCTAGGTTTAAAAAGTGTGTTTCAGGTAAAATTCCTTCCAAGTTCCCAAAGGCTAGTGGTGATAGGGTGTCTAACCCTAAGTTCAAGAAGGGAGAAGGTACTAATTCATTAACCGAGAAGCTAACTTGTGGAAAGTGTGGCAAGAATCACTATGGTGATTGCCTTAAGGGGACGGACAATAGTTTTGGTTGTGTTAAAAGCGAGCAAAAGGTTAGGGATTCGCTAATGAAAAGGGTCAAGACAAGGGTAGTGGTCAAGATAAAGAAAGTGGTTTAAATGAAGCTGCAGAGAGGAAACGCTTCTATGCTCTCCGCTCTAAGGGTTAGCAAGAGAGTTATCCCAATGTGGTGACGGGTACGTTGAAAGTTTTCTATATTGATGTATATGCCTTACTTGACCACGGTGCTAAATTAGCCTTTGTTACTCCTCTAGTAGCCAAAATTTTGGATATTTTACCTGATATTTTGCATGAACCTTTTATAGTGTCTACTCCGGTGGGTGAACCGATTATTGCAAAAAGGGTGTATAGAAAATTTCCTATAATGATTCCCAATAGAGTTTCTTATGCTGAACTAGTAGAACTCGATATGCTTGATTTTGATGTTATATTGGGTATGGATTGGTTGCATGCTTGCTTTGCTTCTATTGATTGTAGGACAAGGGTGGTAAAATTTAACTTTCCAAATGAACCCGTTGTTGAGTAAAAGGAGGAAACTCTATTCCTAGAGTTTGTATCATCTCTTTTCTAAAAGCATGAAAAATGATCTCTAAAGGTTGTCTATACCATACTGTAAGAGCCAAAGATCTAGACTCCGAAATTCCTCCCATTGAGTCTGTCCCCGTAGTGACAAAATTTTCGGAGGTTTTTCCTAATGACCTTCCCGGTATTTTTTCCAAATGGGAAACTGATTCTTGTATTGATTTGATATCGGATACAAAGCCCATTTCAATTCCTTTTTATCGGATGACTCTGTCCAAATTGAAAAAGTTGAAGGCACAACTCAAGGATTTACTATACAAAGGCTTCACAAAACCTAGTATTTCTCCATGGGGTGCTCTAGTGTTGTTTATGAATAAGAAAGATGGATCTTTAAGAATGTGTTTTGACTACCTCCAACTCAATAAGGTTGCAATCAAGAACAAATATCCTCTCCCTCGAAATGACTGACTTGTTTGAACAACTCCAAGGGGCAAACTACTTTTCAAGATTGACTTGAGGTCGGGGTATCACCAACTAAGGGTGAGAGGTGAGGATGTACCAAAGATGTCATTTTGGACTAGGTATGGTCACTATGAGTTCTTGGTAATGTCTTTCAGTCTCAGTAATGCTCCAGAAAAGTTTATGAACCTAATGAATAAGATGTTTCAAAATTACCTAGATTCATTTGTCATTATATTCATTGACGACATCTTTGGATATTCGAAGAATGGAGTGATTACATGGGTCATTTGAGGGTAGTATTGCAAACACTTAAAGAACATCAATTGTTCGCCAAGTATAACAAATGTGAGTTTTGGTTGAGGTCGGTGAAATTTCTTTGTCATATTATCTCGAGTGTGGAAGTTGAGGGTAAGTAATTTTCGTAAATCATTGACTCCAACCGATATTAGGAGTTTCTTGGGTTTGGAGGGTAACTATTGGAGGATAGTGGATGGTTTTGCATCCATTGCATCTCCCTTGACTACTTTGACCCAAAGAGTTATTAGAGTGGTCGGAGGCATGTGCGAAGAGTTTTCTAATGTTAGAAGATAGACTTACTTATTCTACGGTGTTGACATTACCGAGGGTAAAAAGGGTTTTATTATGAATTGTGACGCATCCCGAGTGGTTTTAGGGTGTGTGCTTATGCAACGTGGGGAAGTGATAGCCTATGTTTCTAGGCAAATTAAGGTACATGAGCGAAAGTATCCAAATCATGAACTAGAGTTAGCGACCATGGTGTTTGCCTTGAAAATATGGAGGCATTACTTGTATGAGGTTCATGTTGATGTCTTTACCTACCACAAGAGTCTCCAATATGTGTTTACCCAAAAGGAGTGGAATCTCCGACAAACAAGGTGGTTAGAATTGTTGAAAGATTATGCCATGAGTGTCCTCTATCACCCAGGCCAAGCAAATGTGGTTGCGGATTCCCTAAGTCGTATGACTATGAGTAGTGTATCTCACATAGATAAAGATAAAAAAGACCTAGTGAAGGATGTTCATATGTTGGCTAGGTTGGGGATGAGATTAGAAGATTTTGCTGATGGTGGTTTCATGGTTCATAATAACTCCGAGTCATCATTGGTAGTTGAGGTGAAGTCCAAAAAAAACCTTGAAAAATCATTGATGAAGTTCAAGGAATCATCCTCAACGAGCTTAACAATACATTCTCCCTCGGAGGGATGGTATTTTAAGATGCCAAGGAAGACTATGCGTTCCCAAGGTAGATGGGTTGAGGGACCGGATCCTTGAAGAAGCCCATGGGTCCCGCTAATCAATTCATCCGAGTTCGGCGAAAATGTACCATAACCTTAAGGAAGTATATTGGTGGGATGGTATGAAGAAGGTTATAGTGAAGTTTGTCGCTAAGTGTCCAAAGTGACAACAACTAAAATACGAACATTAAAAGCCGAGTGGCTTACTATAAGAGATCAAAATTCCTACTTTGAAGTGGGAAGACATTAATATGGACTTTGTAGTGGGTTTGCCTCAAACTCAAAGGCAATATGACTATATATGGGTGGTTGCAGACAGGTTGACCAAGTCTGATCACTTTATTACCATCATGTCTACTTAGTCGGTGGAAGATTATGCTAGAATCTTCATAGATGAGATTGTGTGTCGCCATGGTGTTCCATTATCCATCATATCGGATCGGGGTGCACAATTCACATCTAGGTTTTGGAGGTCATTCCAAAAATTGTTGGGTACTAAGGTGAAGTTGAGTACCGGTTTTCATCCCCAAACGAATGGTCAAGTGGAACGCACTATTCAAACCGTTGAGGATATGCTTAGGGTTTGTATTATTGATTTCAAAGGGAATTGGGATAAGCATTTCCCTTTGGTGGAGCTTGCTTATAATAATAGCTTTCATTCATCCATCTCCATGGCTCCCTATGAAGCCTTGTATGATAGGAGGTGTAGGTCTTCTATTGGATTGTTTGAATTGGGTGAGCCTTCGCTTCTTGGTCCCGATTTGGTTTATAAGACTTTGGATAAAGTTCATATCATAAGGAACCGATTGCAAACGGCCTATAGTCAGCAAGTCTTATGCTGATCATAGGAGAAGGGATTTGGAGTTTGAGGAAGGTGATAAGGTGTATTTGGAAATTTCACCTATGAAGGGAATGGTTAGATTTGGCAAGAAGGGGAAATTGAGTCCTCGTTATGTTGGTCCCTATGAAGGTTTGCAAAGAGTTGGTAAGGTTGCCTATTAACTGAAACTTTCTAGTGAATTGGCTTCGGTTCATCCGATTTTCCATGTTTCTATGCATAAAAAGTTTATTGGTGTTCCCAAGTCTATTCTTCTTATTGAGGGTCTTGGTGTCAAGGATAAACTCTCTTATGAGGAAGTTTCGGTTCAAATTCTTGATAGGCAAGTCAAGATATTAAGGAATAAAGAGGTGGTTTCCGTAAAAGTTTTATGATAGAATCACCTAGTTGAGGATGCAACATGGGAGGCTGAGGCCGACATGAAGTCCCGTTACCCTCATATTTTTGATAATTAAGGTTATACATTCTTATTAATAATAAAAATATGACTAGAAATTGAAGTTTCATGATTTTTGGTGAAGTCGTGCAAAAATGTGCATTTTTAGGTTGCATTACAGTGAGTTGGTGCCCAAAACTTGAATTTTTTGCCTTTTAGTTTGTTTGAGTTATGTTGTTCATTTTGATATGGTGAGTCTTTACGAAATGATATATAGCATGTTGATAAATTGAACTTTGTACTATTTGGTTAATGTAATGCATGTTGAGCTTATGTGTGTTGTGAGAAGGAAATGCCTCATAATGAAATATTTGAGCCTTACATGTGGTAATTGATGTCTTGAAATTGCCTTGTTTAAATGATATGAATTATGTTGTTATGTATTTTTGTTGGTTGGGCTGCTAGTCTTGAGTCTATTCCTTCCAAAGGAATTTTGTCTCATTTTGGATGAATGTTCCTAAGGGGGGGGGGATAATGTACCATTTCGAAAATCCAAGACGAGTCTTAAATCCTAACATAGGTGACATGGGGTATAAACACTGTTTTAAGACATATTTTTAGGTCATTTAGGAAGTTTAGGAACCAAAATGTCCAAGAACGTCCATGACGTTTGGAAACTAGTTCTAAGAGGAGCCAGCGTGCCTTAGCCTATTTGACTAGTTTTTAGGACTCAAAAGTTCATGAAATTAGGTGGAAGGGAATATAACATGTTTTAAGGTTATTCGAGGTCGAAATGTCAAGGTACGACTCCCGAAGGACCCTTGAGGAAGACCCTAGCACTTAGGAGGCTACACTACCTGGGCAGTATGCAACCACAAAAGGCAAACGACGGCTCATGTGTGGATCAACGGGGTGTTGATGCCATACGTCGTACCACACTTATCCAAAATGGTTTATTCCTTGCCTGCACAAGTCTATGACCAAAACAACGAGTGTGCAGGATGGAGGGGGCCAAGTCATCGACTCAGAGGCGGCCCATCGACGGGGTTTCGTCTGTGAGGGTCAAGTTTTCCTACACGTTTTTAAGTTAGTTCATTTAATTATTTAAGGGGTTATATGGTTTATTAGGGGTTTAAGGGTGTCTAATTAGGTTAATTAACCCCCCATATAAAGACCCCAACCCTCATTAGTCTAAACACACCTCACAAAATAAACTCTCTTCTTTCTCTCTTCTTTCTCTCTCTATTTGGAAGACACCATTGAACACAAGCTGGGGGGAGGTTTTGGGGGATGAAAAGGGACGATTTCATCATTAAATATTCATCAAACGTTGAGGTATGGGATCTAATTCACCTTTGGGACTTCTTTCCTTAATGGGCTCCTTCAAAGTATTTCTAAAAGTTGGGTTTTCAAGTGAGTTTCATTCAATTACGAACTTGATGTTATGAATTGAGTTGTTTATGGTTTATTTTGGATATAATGAATATATTAACATGTATTTTAAATTTATTATGATAATTTGTGATGGTGTGATCTAAATAGAAGAACCTGATCGTTAACCCTTAACCCTTAACCTTAGGTTTGATCTTGATGTAAATTAGGCTGAGATTGATTTTCAATTGACTTGATTGTTGTTGTTACAATAATAATGAACAAATTAGGGATGATTTCTAGCTTTTCATACTAGTTTTTGAGAATTGATCTGTCACGATCGGGGTCACGAAGTGATCTATCACGATCAGAGTCTAGACCCCAGACGAGACCGGCGTCGTTGACCTCTCAAAAGTCACAAATAAGCCTACATACGTCATCGTTACTTCATCTAGGTTTATATTAGCAAAAAATTTGAACTTTTTGTTACTTAACGTTCATTTAAGACATTCTACTTAAACTCATAAACTTTCAGAATCAACCATCTATTATTATGATCATCAAATGAAAGAAATAGTTTCATACTGCATTAAGTGTATACTTGACAAAATGGCACCAATACAATGTCTGTAATAAGATAAGAAAGAAAAGCTAGTGGAACATACTCCACTAACTCAAAGCTATATCTAAGCTAGAATATAATGGGAAAACGTCCTCGAAATCATGAGGGCCTACCAAGTACGGATGAATCCTCCACGTCTGGACAGCTGCAACATCGTATTGTAAGCTCTAGCGTCCACCTAAGCCTGCACCTTAAAGTATATTATTGTATGGAATTAGTACACACTTGTACTAAGTATGGGTATATGAAAGCACACACCAAAGACATGCATGAGTAAGAATAACTCTTTCCTAGCAACATGATTTATGGAAAGTCAAGTCAGTGGAGTTGCCAAATTTGGATTAGGAAAGTCAGTGTCCTTGCCAAATTTGGATTAGGAATGTCATGCCATGAGACTAACATCCATAATCATACTTATCATTTTGCAATCAGCACATAACACACTGCACATATCATATCACGTAGTTCACATCATTCTTTCATATGCTATGAAACTTTGTAATCATGGACTTGACATTAGGAATTTCCAAAATGACGGCTCAACATATGGGACCTCAACTAGTGCGCCGTGTATAACAAACAAAGATTCTGTACATCATTTTCATTCTTTCATGTACTAGTGCAGCTACCATTCATACCTGCGATGTAGTTTAAGACTCTCATCGGGTTTGCTGTGCAATGACCAAGAATAACTAGTGTTATTACTTAAGTCTAGCTCACCTCTTGATTATCCTATCCTAACTCCTTTTGTGTCATTCATTTAATTATGTGCATTTATTGAGGCTGACCTCATTCTTTATTTCAGAACTTTAACCTTAACCGACATAGATCATGTGAGCCTCATGAAATCCAGTGTGTAATCTTCACACCACAAAGAGGTGGAATCACCGAACAAAGTAAACCAAAACATACTAATGTATATAGGGAACCGAACCCTTTTAGATCCCTATATTGTCAGTATAGGTTCAAAAACTAAGAGATATTAGGATAACCATACCCGACATGACAGACACTCTCATCTCATTAGAGTTACGTGAACCTCCGCCCTTCCAAAGGAAGGAATCACCACTCATAGTTAGCCTATCGGTGCTCAGTATAAAGTTCCATTACATTCAACTCATAGATCATGGAAACTGTCTTCTATCATGAACATATCATAGCTCATTAGATGATTTCTCATCTCATTATTAGTATTAAGTATGCATTAACTTCAATACTTTCATTTATGTGTTCATAGAGACTGGTCTCTTTATTAACTTTACACTCTCATAGGTGACTACGTTTTGGTAACATTTACTTAGGCTCATTTGAGATTTTTCTCATCTTTCACATTATCCTCTTATCATATTGTCACCTCATTAATTAAATTTAAGACATATTCTTTTCATAATTACTCACCCATTTACGTGAATGTTCATTTCATCATATGCCAATGCACTTGGCCATTTTGTGTGTTTCACACTCTTACGTAACCCTTCTAGGCTTACATCATTTTACCATATACATCTTAGACTCACCTATTTTTTAAACGTATGCTAGACTTGTGGGTCCACATATACAAGTCATGAGGCTTCATTCATATTTTGTCTAAGTGATTCATGTTTACCCAATATTTTATGGTACAAGACTTATACATCTTGTAGATATGCCAAGATAATAACCAACCAATCACAAGAAGCTAGGGATATCTGTTGGAGCAAGAGGTTTTGGCTAGTTCCTAATAGCCTCAGTATTCCTAGGATCTACCTCTAAACCTTTATTCGGCACAACATGACCCATCAAGGTCACTAAATTTGGCATACAACTGATGTTGTCTAAGTACCTGCAAGGTTAGTCTCAAATGATGTTCATGCTCCTTGTTGGTCTTAGAATAAATGAGAATTTCATCAATGAATGCTATGACGAAAGAGTCCAGGTATTCACGGAAAACTCAGTTTATGAGATCCATAAATACAGCAGGTGCATTTGTGAGACCAAATGACATAACTAGGAACTCATAGTTACCATAACAGGTACGAAAGACTGTCTTTGGGATATCTCCATCCCTAACCCTAAGCTGATGGTACCCTGAACGAAGATCAAATTTGAGAAGAAACTAGACCCTCGGAGTTTGTCAAATAAGTAATCTATTTTGGTAAGTGGATACTTATTCTTGATAGTGACTTTATTGAGCTGCCGATAATCGATACACATTCTAAGGGTTCCATCTTTCTTTTTCACAAACAACACTAGAGCGCCCCAAAGGTATTTGCTAGGCCGAATGAAACCCTTATAAGTGAGATCTTTTATGTGTAGCCTCAACTCTTCGAGTTTTGCTGGAGCCATTCTGTAAGGAGGAATTGAAATTGGTTTAGTATTGGGTTGTAAGTCGATACCAAAGTCAATCTCTCAAAGGGGAGGAACTCCAAGCAAATCATCAGGAAATACATCTTGGAACACATTCACTACACGCACTGAGTTTATGGAAGGAATATCATTATCTAAATCATTAACAGTCACAAGATGACACAATAACCCTTTGGACATCATTTTATTGGCCTTAAGGTTCGAAATCAAGGGTTTATGACAACTCGAGTTGTACCCCTTCTAAACAAGCTCCTTTTCATTAGGGAAACAAAATTTCACAACCCTACTATGAAAATCCATACAAGCATATCAACTATGAAGCCATTCCATGCCAAGAACAACATCAAAATCATGCATTGGTAACTCAACCAAGCATGCACACATAGTCTTACCACATATGAGTATTGGGCAATCCTTGTATACTCTATCAGTTCTTACATTTTCTCCTAAAGGCTTACTAACCACTATAGGATCATGCAGAACTTTAGGCAACATCTCAAAAGTGAGAGAAAGAAAAGGATTTACAAAGGAAAGCGTAGATACTGGATCAAATGAAGCATAAACAGAAGTTGAGATTACATGCAGCATACCTGTGACCACATCAGCGGACTTCTCCTACTCCTCCCTGCCCTTCAAAGCGTAGATTTTGTTCCTCTTAGGAGGTTTGGATATTGCTGTACCCTTTAGATTAGGCCTAGGCTGAGCATTACCTCCAGCCTGACCCCTGTTCTGTGGGGTAGTCCTTAATCATGTGCCCACTCTTACCGCAACAAAAACAGGAATTAGTGCCCTATGTGCACTCTCCACTGTGAGCACAACCACACATAGCACATTTCTTTATGGGACGCTTCACATCACCTCCATTGCCCTTCTTGGTCTCGGGTCTGCCTCCTCTAGGTGCTGCACTCCTTTGAAATTTAGAGTTCCCTAAACTCTGTTTCCCATTTTTGAACCTGGGCATCTCACGGACGCCGAAGTTGTTCCTGTTTCCTCCATTGCTATAACATGCTTGATCAAAAGTCTCAGGCCTCCTAGTATCACAGACACCCCTCTTCTTTCGGCTATCCTCTACCTGTTGGAAATGCACCATCAACCTTGAAAGGTCCATCTTATCGTGGAGAATCGCATCCCGACATTCCTCCAGATCTCTTGTGATACCTTCGAGGAACCTACTCATCTCATCCATGCTGTTAGATACAAGGGAAGTCGCATACCTAGACAGTTTAACAAACTTCATAGAATACTCCCTGACTGTCATAGATCCTTGCTTAAGGTTGATAAATTCCTCAACCTTGGCCTCCCTCATCTCCCTTGGGAAGAATCTCTTTATGAAGGATGTCTTAAATAGTTCCCAAGTGATCGAAATTCCACCCAAATCTTGGCTATACTGCCACATCTTGCACCAAGTTTGTGTAAAATCCTTGAGCTGATAGCAAGCAAGCTCAGCCTTCTCAGTATCTTTGGCCCCAATGGCTACTAAAATCTTATGTACCTCATCCATGAACTCCTGGGGATCCTATGAAGTCTTGGACCCTGTTAAAATAGGATTCATCCTCGTGAATTCTCCTAGCCTGTCAGCCGTGCTACATACAAGTGGTTCTCCCTCTGAACATTCTGCCGGTTGAACTCGACAGTCATGGCCTGGGCTTGTATAGTGATGGAATGTGCCATCTGGGCCAGAGATTCTCGCACCTGCAGATCAGTCAACCCAGTTGGGTTCACCAGCATAGCCACTCCTTCAGCTGGAGCCTGGGGTGGAACCTGATTGGCTCCAGCAGCTGCTCCTCCTCTCCTCTGACCAACGTTCCTCCTAGTATTCATTCTCTCAAAATAATAAGAACTGATCTTAGACACGATCATAACTCCAAGAAATCAAACATTAGGAAAAAGCACGCTAAGATCAGAAGAAGGGAAATTTTCCTACACATCATGCTATCTCTTAATCAAGATAGTGGTGCACTTCACTACCACGACTTAGAAAATACTCAATGTGGTTGATGTGAACTTATTATCCTCAAAATCAAACCTATGGCTCTGATACCAACTTTTTCACCACCGGAGTCTAGACCACGATGATACAGGCGTTATTGACCTCTGAAAGGTCGCAGACAAATCTACATACGCCATCGTTACTTCATCTAGGTTAATTTTAGCGGAAAATTTGAACTTTTTGTTACTTAACATTCATTTAAGACATTCTACTTAAACTGATACACTTTCACTATCAACCATCTATTACTAAGATCATCAAATTAAAGAAATAGTTCCGTACTGGATTAAGTGTATACTTGCCAAAATGGCACCAATACAATTACTGAAATAAGATGAGAAATAAACACTAGTAATACATAATCCACTAACTCAAATCTATATCTAATCTAGAATACAATGGGCAAGCATCCTCTAAAGCATGAGGGCACACCATGTCCAGAAGAATAATCTACGTTCGGATAGCTGCAGCGTCGTATCGTAAGCTCTAGAGTCCACCTGTGGCTGCACCTAAAAGTATAGAGTGGTATAGGATTAGTACACACTTGTACTAAGTATGAGAATATGCAAGCACACACCAAGGACATGCATGAGTAAGAATACCTCTTTCCTAACAACATAATTTATGGAAAGTCAAGTCAGTGGACTTGACAAATTCGGAATAGGAACGTTAGTGGACTTGCCAAATTTTTATTAGGAAAGTCATGCCATGATAGTAACAAGCATCATCATACTTATCATTTTTCAAGCAACACATAATGTATTGCACATATCATATCACATAGTTCACATCATTCTTGCATATGCCATGAGACCTTGGAATCATGGACTTGACATTAGGACTTCCCAAAATGAGGGCTCAACATAAGGGACCTCAACTAGGGATCCTTCTTTAACAAACACAGAGTCTGCTTCATTCATTCATATGTACTTCATTTTTATTCTTTCATATACTAATGCAACCACAAGTCATACCTAGGATGTAGTTTAAGACTCTCATCGGGTTCGCTGTGCAATGTCCAAGAATAACCTAGTGTTATTACTTATGTCTAGCTCACCTCTTGATTATCCTATCCTAACACCTTTGGTATCGTTCATTTCATTATGTGCATTCGTTAAGGCTGACCTCATTCTTTATTTGGGAAATTTAACCTTGACCGACTAGATCATGTGATCACATAAAATATAGTGTGTAATTCCCACACCAAAAAGAGGTGGAATCATCGGCCAAAGTGAACCAAAACATTCCAGCGTATATAGAGAATCACACCAGGCTAGATCCCTATATTGACAATATAGGTTCAAAGACCAGGAGATATAAAGAGACCCATGCCCGGCATGACGGAAAGTCTCATCTCATGAGAGTTATGTGATCCTCCACTCTTCTCAAAGGAAGGCATCACCACTCATAGCTAAACTATCAGTGCTTCGTATAAACTTCCACTCCATTCAAGTCATACATCATGGAAGCTAGCTTCTAGCATGAGGACATCATAGCTTATTAGATGATTTCTCATCTCATCATTAGTATTAAGTATGCATTAACTTCAATACTTTCATTCGAGTATTCATAGAGACTGGTCTCTTCATTGACTTTACACTCTCATTGGTGAGTATATTTTTGTAACATTTACTTAGGATCATTTTAGATTTCTCTCATCTTTCACATTAGACTCTTATCATATTGTTACCTCATTCATTAACTTTAACACATTTTATTTTCATAATTACTCACCCCTTCACGTGAATGTTCATTTCATCATATGCCAATGCACTTGGCCATTTAGTGTGTTTCACACTCTTACTTAACCCTTCTAGGGTTACCTCATTTTATCACATACATCTTAGGATCACTTACTTTTAAATGTATGCTATAATTATGAGTCTACACATACAAACCATGAGGCTTCATTCATAGTTTGTCTAAGTGATTCATGTTTACCCAAGATTATGTGGTACAATACTTATGCATCTTATAGATATGCCAAGATAATATTTTCGATTTTTAGAGGCAACATTCATTTAATGTTTACTTAAAGTATGACTTATGTGTCAATACGGAATTGGGCAAGGGAAACAGATTTTAAATCCCTTGGACAACACTTAATCTTATTTTTAACTTTATAATTAAATTTTTCAGATTTGGGGGACCCTAGTTCGATCCCCATCAACCCCATAATATTTCCTTTCTTTTTCTCCTCTCTTTTTTCGTTTAAGTCAAGGAGGTTGTGGGTTCAATCCCCCACAAGCTCATTATATTTCTTTTAATTTATCTATTAAATTTCTCACTTATCCAATAGGTTGTGGGTTCAATCCCCACTCTCCACATTTATTTTGTCCTATATTTTTCTCCTCACTCTCTCATCCATTTAAGAGGTTATGGGTTCAATTCCCACTCACCACATATATTTTTTCTTGCATTTTTCTCATGAAATTTTTATGAATTTTCCATGTAGTGAGGTCATGGATTCAATATACAATGCCCTCACATTTTTTTTTAACGAAGCTCATTTTTTTAAAAAGTTGGCCGAGACTACAATTTTCAGCAGGCTGGAAATTTAGTCTCTTCCAATCCATTTTTTTCTTAATCTTTTGATGATTTTTTTGTATCTTTGATGTAATGATGTCTTGGGTTAAACGTTTTCTGATTTCACTTATTTTACATTCATTTTTCATTGCATTTTATACCACTTTGTTTGGTCAAACACAACCTACCAATTTCTGGAAATTTGTTCACTATTTTCAGCTTCTTTTTATCATCATTCATACGTTAATTCTTAAGGCATTGCGTGTATGATTTGGTGCTTCTTTAAGTGTAATATTTTTATGATTATATTTAGTCAAGTATAACCATTACATCCAGAAACATTACACCACTTTTACACCTCATTATTTACACAAACATTCGCACATAAAATTCAACCATAAAAACATATTATTTTTCACATATTTTTGATTGACATAACTTAACATTCTTACAATTCCAAACACATAATCATGAACAAATTATCAAAAAATAAAACTTCATACTTAAAGTACCAGCAAACATACAAAAAACATGATCTCTAACCTATTTCACATTGAGATAAAAGGGATACTTAGGACAAGGAGTTCGACAAGAACGGGAACAACCCTAGTTTCAAGATTCGTTGAATTCATGGGAAAGAAAATTCTCTTGGAGAAAGGAGTCCAGGAGAAAAACCCATACCTTATTTTAATGTTGTTCAACCCACAAGTTTATGCCCAAAAACCTTCTCCAAACTCACGTTCAAATCCCAAAAATCCAACACAAACACGACGGAACTTTGCTTTACGTTTTTGGTTAACTTGTTTGTTTATATTTTCGTGTAAGTTTTTCAAGTGTGAAGAACTTTTGTAGCTTTTCTTTTCTTGTGTTTTGGTTAGTTAGAGAGAATGTTAAATTAAGAGAGAGAGAGAGTCCGATCGTGAGAGTGGATGAAACACGAAAAATAGAGAGGTTCCTTAGGATTAGGATTCTAGTTGAGACTTAGTCAAAATAAGGCTTGTTCAAATGTTAAAAATATGATATTTATGAATTTAATGTTAAATTAACATAATTAACTTACAAAAAATCATATTATAAACCTCATTTAATCCACTCAAATGTTGCTTCCGTTGAGGTTCGAACCCGTGACGTCCCCATCGTGAAAACGTGTCCCTCCGGGTCGACGTGACCCAAAAATCCAAATTAATTAATTAATAATAATAATAATCTGATTTTACTTTTTCTTAAATAAGCATTTAAATATCATTTAATTAAATTAATTCACCTATTTAAATAATCATGTTAAATCATTGCTCCCGCCTAGGTTCGAACCCGTGTGGAGCAAGATTTTGCTAAAGGCTAATTCCGGCCCTTTCTAAGCAAAATGCCGCCTCCACCTTATTACCTAAATAATTATTCATATACTTATGGTAATAAAATACTACCCTTAGCCTGGAAAAATACCATTTTACCAATAGACCCTCCAAACTTAATATTTCCCCTTTTTAAGTTCGATAAAGACTCATCCGGGTAAATATTTATATATTCGGGAGCCCTACATTGATGGACACAACCTTTCCTAGCTCAAATAAATCCACAAGTTAGTTAGATTTGCCGTCGCAAGAATTCAGAGGTCTTGTTCTATGCGCATCAATTCGTGTAAACCCAGTCTAATCATAGGCATTCTAGACACACTATACATTACTTAGAAAATTTATTTTTAGGGTTGTTACATGATATAGGTTATGAAAATTGATCTATGTTTCTTGTATTAAGCTTTGATTTAGTATTGAATTATGGTGTAGTGACTCTTCTTGCCTTGTTATCATGTTGATGATGTGGTACATCTAAATTTAATTGAATTGAGGGTTTATGGTTAGACCTAAATGATGAACTATGAAGGAGACTTGGTAAGTCTTATAATATCTATATTTACCTCCAATTGTGATTAATTGTTGTTAAGTCATAGTATTATATTAGAGTATGCCTTGTATTAGGATTGATAGGATGGTATGATGTTGAATTGAAATTTATTGACTATGATGTAAGGTTGATTAAGGTGTATGTGTTATAAGGATGGTGATGACTATCAATGTGAATTATTATGATACAAAATGCTAATGTGATAACCTCACTTATATAACTTGTAATGAAAGGACTTATACTCATACAATTCTTTTTGAGCTATTGATGATGATTATTAGACGAGGTGGTAGACCCTATGACCTAAACTAAGCTATGAATGATAATAAAAGGAATAAATACATTTCAAAAAGGGACTCTATCTTAGAACCGAGTGAACTGGATTAAGGACTATCCCTTACCACATAGGGAAGGTAGGAGCACTAAATTACTCTTGAGATTGGAGACTACAAAGCATGGAGAATAAAGAGTGTCCAAACTATATCTCCTAGTTCTTGAACTATGTTTCCCCTATAGGAATACTAGCTAGTGGATCCACGTAGTTTCTATGTTTTATGTTTAGGTACTACCTTGCAAAGTAGTTTGCCTTCTTTCGATGTAGGGTTTTATGACTTCGTATTCCACACTAGATCATGTGGTCTATGTCGGTTAGAGCAAGATATTTCCAAAAGGTAAAATGAATTAAAGGATTGAACTCTAACTAGGATAACATACCGGGTCTAGATTAGTCTATGTAGGGGTTATGGGATTCTACCTAAGCATTGTACTAGTTAGCCTTGAGGGGAGTCTTAGGAGGAGGTTCTTATGTATGTTTATGTTTATGATGATATATGACATGTATATGATTAACTTGCACATTGTTTATACTATATGTTGATTATTTCACTTATGAATATGTGTTGGGTTATATTGTTAAAGTAAGATGAAATGTATATCTAAATGCCATGTTATATGAAGTAGGGTGTTAGTCATGATTCTTGTTGGTTTACTTGATTGAGTAAGCTTATGGGGCTTTACTTGGTCATTTTACTTGTTGACTTGATAGGGTTTCATGGGTAATTCTCTTGCTTTGTTATAATGAAATGTACCTATTATTCATGCACGTGATATCATTCCTTGAGGATACTGTTGTAGTAGATTATGTGTTCAAAAATGATGATATGTATATTACTTGTTTTAGTTACTAAGCATGTTTTGTTACATGGTATGACTTGCTTTACTATTCATAAGACTTTTAAAGGGTAAAATAGCATGGTTTAACTAAATGTTCTTTTCTAGCATGCTTTTATGATATATGTGCATGCAGTCTCATACTTAGTACAAATAGCGTACTAACCCAATTTTCTCCCTTTTCCCCAAACATTATAGGTTCCGGTCATTGAAGGATCACGCGCAGTGACTTGAAGAAGACTTGGATATTCTCTACCATCCAAGTGGGTAGGTTCTCACTTTCCGAGGGCGATGCCAATGTAAAGCTTATGAAGTTGCTTTGTTTTTCTGAGACTCTTATGTTCATTCTATTTTCATTTGAGTACGAGTTGTATAAGAGTATATGTGGCTTCTTTAGATTGATGTAGGTCTATGCCCAAATAGCTATGATCATTTAGATGGTATGAGATGAGACAATCTTTAAGACTATATAATATGTGTACGTAGAGGTCTATGTAAACCTCCAAGTAGAAGTAATAAAAGTTTTTAATTTACCGCTAAATTCGACTTATGAATGTGATGATGTAAGCTAAGAGGCTAGTCCTAGCCCTCAAAGAGGACAAGGACACCGGTTACATCTAGGTGGTGAACCCAGATTTGAATTAAAGATACCTTTAATGCTCGTAAAAAATTCAACCAAGCTAGGTTGTCTAACCTAAAGCCTCAAAGAGGTAATGGTAGTGTAACACTCCAAAAAATTAAAAAACTAAGCTAGATGCTAACATGTAACTAATTTCTTAAATGGGTTTGAACGTAAATATAAGAGTTGTAAAATAACCTCCCTAAATTAGTACAATTAGTTTTGGACTTAAACGTCATGACATGACCTCCAAAGGCCAACCAGGGGTCCTTGAAGAGGACATTGATGGCAACCAAAAAGATGTCAAGAAATAGCCAGATGAGTCCACATATTGGAATTATTGAGGGCTATATTTTAGTAGAAATAATATCCACTAATGCGTATTTTATCTCAATATCTGGTGAAAACTCTTAAGTATTTGAAGTTTGAAGGAAAGCATGGACATTTTGTCGTAAAAGGGGACAAAAGGTTGAAAAATGAAGGAATACAAGCTTGAGGATCGCCGAATCCCTTTGGAAGATCTCCAAAGAGGCCTACTTCACCCTTTCTTCCATTGTGTAGAGCCCTGACGGGAAGTATCAAATCAGCGGTAAGAAGAAGTTGGAGCATCGACGAGCAACTCCTCAAAGCAGTATGTTACTCTTAGAAAATTCAATGACTTAAGCTAGGGATCCATGAGTAGTTAATGACTTGAAAAGGGTTACAAAGATGTTAGAGGTCCTATTTTATGTTAGTTAACTTCGTTTGGAAAGATAGGTTAAGAAGAAACTAAAAACGACCATGACGTCCGGTGAACTAGTAACCTAAACTAGTGTGGTGCTAATGTTGGTGTGATGGTTCAAAAGTGGTTTATAAGGGTGTTCCATGAGAATATGATAAGATTGGAAATAGGGGGTAAGAGGGGGATTAAGTTTCAATACCAAGAGAGAAGTGCCCACACTTGAGGGGCAAGCCAAAGCGAAAGGCCAAGGCTGCCCCAAAAAGGGAGGCTATTGCCTCAATCTTCACGAGCATGACCACGCTCATGGTCATGACCATGGATAAGTGGGGGGCTCGTTTGTGTGTGTGCATCGACTCAGTGACATTGTTCGTGACCTGCACGCATTAGTCAGGCGAAATCAATAAAAGGGAGGTAACATCAGCCATGTCTTTAATGCATAGGTCGTGGAATCGGCGCATCGATTGGGTGAAATTGTTATAAGCATTCATGCATCGACAATATGACGTTGGCCAGCAACAGGAAGCATCAGGGAAGGTCTTCTAGCATTTAACCTGGTTTGTGCATATATGGCAAGCGATGTCACAGAACAACATGTAGCATTTTTCAAGGAATGCGTGCATAAGCCATGGAATGTGTGCATCATTTGGGTGATATTGATATTGGCTAATGGAAGGAACCATAACCAAGGCTTCTGCACATCAGGAAAGAACCAACAGCCAATGGCAACCAGCATCAGGCAAGTCCTACACACATCTGACATGGAATATGTGCATCTAGAGAGCAAAGTTTGGAAATGAAATGCAAGATCTAGAAGGTCCTGCACGCATCAGTCATTGTGTGTTTGAATTGGTTCACAGAAATTTGCATCTTACACCGTATGGTAGTGTAAGGCATGGAATGTGCTATTAGGGTAAGCGAAGTTTGCCAAAGGGAGAAAATTGTAGCCAATGGATGCATACATCAGCCATGACGTAGTGAACATCTGCATGGCGACATCAATGTCAACAAACAAAAGGGCTGAATTAGCCATGCCTAGTGTGCTTCTGGCAAGCGACATGCACCAACATCAAGTGGAATTGTCCAAGAGACATTTGTCATGAACAACTGCATCAACTAAGGACACGTCACAACATCACCTTTGGCCTGCAAACAACGACTAGCTATTGTCTGACATGGGAAGATTGCATCGGTCGAAGCGAGCACATTGCTCAACTGACTTCGGTCGTGGATTTCCTGAATATGTCGTGGGTTTTGCTCATTGCTTAACTTTCATCAGGTGTTGACTGCCCGCAAGAAACGGCTAGGTGACACCGGCCTTTGCTACGCCTATCACCTTTTCGCTACAAAAATGGTCAGCCAACATCGAACTTGGCCTTCCCGTTTCTCCTTAGGCCTCCTCACAATAAATTTTCGATGTCAGACGTTGCCTTCTCGCATTGCCTTTGTCCTTCGCACAATATTCAGTCGATAATGGACGTGTTTGATAGCATTGTCCATAGCCTGCACACATCGATTTGCCAAAGTGAAAGGTGGCCAACCAACATAGTTTCCAGACTACACACATCAGTCTGCCGACCTTTGGTGTCCTAGCGCAACCCCTATGGCCTGCACAGTTCGACCAGGCAACGTTGAACATGCGTGTAAGCATACTTTGTGGATCACACTTGTTAGACGAGCGATGTCAAACAACATTTAATTGTGAATTTTTGGCGTTAATTTTATATTTTACAATTTTGATAAATGAATTGCCCTTTTTCGAGAGATTCACTGTGTCAAAATAAAATCTAAAAAATTTTGTTGAAATAATTAAATTTATGGTTACCATATTTAATTTTGAAATTTTTGCATTAACTTTATATTTTTTAAAAGATTTTTCAATATTTTTATTCATGAATTACCCACTTTACGGGTTACCGAACTAAAATAAAGGTAAAAAAAATGTTGAAAGTATTGTATTCAATGTTACTATATCTAAATGTGCATTTTTGGCATTAATGTTTTATATTTTCATATTTTCATATTTTCTGTTTATGAACTACCTATTTTTGGGATTAACAAACAAACAAAACAAAATTAAAATGTTGAAATAGATGATTTGACGTTACTATATTTATTTTTGATTTTTTTCCATATTCATATTCATGAAGTACCCAATTTAAAGATTTAGCAAACAAACATAACAGTTAAAAAATCGTGGAAATTGTTGAATTTAAGGTTACTATATTGATTTGTTATTTTTTGGGGTTTAATTTTGTATTTTTTCATAGTTTTTGTAGTTTTTATCATAAATTACTCATTGTCTAGATTTATCGACTAAAAATAAAAATAAAAATATTTATTAAAATAATTGCATTTAAGGTTGCTATATTTTTTGTAAATATTTTTATTTATTTTTATATTTTTTTCATATTTTTCCTATATTTTATTAATCAATTACTTAATTTGGGATTAATTGAAAAAAATACGATGAAAAGAAACGGTTGAAATTTTTTTTTTTATTTTTTAAAAATGTTATTTTTGGAACTTATGTGTGTTTGTACCTTCGATAGTGCATATTTAGGTTTTACATGTTCATTATGAATCTTTGATAAAATTGATGTCTACTCCTCTAAGTGAAAATCCACGCAACGGAATCAAAAGCTCAAAGTGGGCCAGGCATTAGACCTGTCATGTAGATATCAGGCAAGCAACGTTGTCCAATGAAAGGCAACATTAGCCAATGCCTGCACGAATGTGTTGTGGCGTGCGCACATCGGTTTGGCAACAGCGGCACCAGGCAATGGCATACACAATCAACTACGACCTGTGTGATTAGCGAAAATGATGTCAGCAAAATGAAAGCGACAACGGCAAGGCGGCATTTCTTCCGGACCACTCGTATTGGTCGTGCATGTGCACATTGCTTAGTCGATGTTAGCAGTGGACTTCCCACGTCGTTCGTGGTTCCTTCACATATTTAAGACAATGTTGGGTATGGAATTCATGAATATCCCTAGTCCTACATAGAACGTTAGCCAAGGCCTGCACACACTGACGTGGCATGTGCGCATCTAGTAAGCTACGTTAGCCAATGGAATGCTACTGTAACAAGGCCTACACACATTGAGGTGGAATGTGTGTATCTTGCAAGAGAAGTTGGCCAATAGCATGCGACATCATCAAAGTTCTGCATGCACGAATGTGGCATGTGAACATCTTGCAAGCGACATTTTCCAAAGGCATGAAATATCAACCAAAGCCTGCACGCATCAGTCGAGGCCTCTGCACATCGCTTAGTGGACATTGGCCGTGGACTTCCCGCATCGGCCATGGTTTGTGCGCTTCGCTTAGTCATTATCTGGTGTGGAATGGTTGAATAAGCCTCGGTCTACACACAACAATATGCGAACATCAGGCATTTCCATGCCCACATCGCCTTTAGTCTGCACATAATGGTCAACTGACGTCAGATGTAGTCTGCTCGAATCACCTTTAGGCTACACAAAATGGTGAGTCAACATTGGACATGGGCTACCAACCTTGTCCAAAGCTTGAAAACATCGGTCTACTGATGTTGAACATGTCATGACAACATATTCCATAGCCTTCAAACATCGCTCTACCAACGTCGAACGTCGTTTGGAAATATTATCTAGAGCCTATCAAAATCGGTGTGCCATCATAGGATGTGGCCTGCCAACATTGTCCATAGCCTGTACACATTGATGTATAGATGTCATCCAACGACAAGAAAATTAGTGAAGGCCTTCACACATCAAACATGGTATGAAACTATCTAGAAATCGATGTGAACCAATGGACTGAAACTTCAGCCAAGGCCTACAAGCAGAGACGCTGCATGTGCGCTTCTTGGAAGAGACATCTTCTAAGAGAATGCAACATTATCCAAGAAGTGCATCCATCGGCTATATAGTGTACCATCGGTTGGCGACTATAGCCATAATCTAAGACTGCATACATCGTCCATGTTGTGTGCACATCGGTTGGAGACTATAGCTATAATCTAAGTGCATCGGCTTGGCATCATCAGTTGTAGCTTGTGCGCATCAATCAAGAGATATTAGGGAATGGCAGGCAACAATAGCGATGTTTACCATGCATCAGTCATGGCATGTGCACAAAATCTCTACATTTGTCGTGGCACACCCGCATCGGCTCGGTGACATAGACTAATGACAGGCAACATCATCCATGGCTTGTAGGCATTATCCATTGCGTGTGTGCATATTATGGGCGACATTGGTCGTGGCCTACATACATTAAATAAGAGACATCGACCAAAAACAGGGAGTATCATTTAAGGTCTTCATGCATCTAATAAGGTTTGTGCACATCTGGCGAGCTTAATCAGATGCATTCACATAACCCAAAGAGTGTGTGCAATTTCTTGGCGACATCGATGTTTGAAATAGGAGGAACCATTATCCAACTCTTGTGTGCTTCGGGGAAGAGACGTTGTCCAATGGAAGACAACATCACTCGAGGACTAAACTGATCTAACATGACATGTGCGTATCTAGTAAGAAATGTTGTCTGATGGAACGTAACATCAGCAAGGAGTGCACGCATTTGTCATGGTGTGTGTGCATCGGCTAGGTGACCTTTGCATCAGCCTACATCAGGGAACATCAGCCAATGCTGGTGCACTTCGGGAAGGCGACATCGACCAATAATAAGAGGCATTGTCCTGGCCACATTAGTGGTACACTTTTGTATCGGCCCTGGTTTATGCACATTACTTAAAGGAATTCAGGCATGGAGCAGGCCTATCGGCCGTGGCCTACACACACAAGTTAGTGGTCACCAGGCATGTCCTTCCCCCATTTCCCTTGTCCTACACACAACAGACTTCTACATCATATTTGGGCCACCTGCATTCACCGCAACCTGCACATTACATAGTTGACGCTGTCCGTTAAATGTCCATTAGCACTGTGGTTTGTGGTCATCGTTTAGCCATTGTCGGGCATGGTTGATGTAATGTGGTTTCACGGTACTTTAAATGTCTTTTCCTTAAGTTTAGTGTGTGTATGAAGCCTATTTGTATTGATTTTTGATGTAGGTTTCTCTTTATTTGCAGGAAATCTGTCTAAAGAAGAATGCGGAGTTTTTGAGAAGAAATTGCAGAAGTGAAAACCTATGGAGCCCACGATGGTCCATCATGACTGTTACGGTCTGTAGGTGGAAGTGTAATGAGAAGAAAATGGCTGCTGAAGGAAGTTGGGGAAGTCAAACCAAGTGTGGGACTATAGAAGCTCATGACGATCCGTCTTACATATTCAGCGTGGTTGTATGAGAGTAGTTCCAGTACCCAATTTCAAGATGTTTCTAAGTATTGTGGAAAAGAACCCCTCGACGGACTATAGTGCTTGCAACGGTCTATCATATCTGTCCGTCGAGGGTAACATAGTTGATGAAGAAAGTTGTATAAAATTATGCCAAGTATGGAATAACGGAGCCCACAATGGATCGTCGTGTCCATGACGGTCCGTCACAGGGATCGTTGATTTAGACGCATTTTGGACAGATTTGCCATAAATAGAGTCCTTCTTTTATTAGGTTTTATTTATTATAAATAGTTCGAAAAACCTCATTTTAGGGGTTAGACTTTTGTATATTTTTAGTTCTCTTGTTTAAATATTGAACTCTTGATTTTGGTATTTGATCATACTTTTTTGGAATTGATTGTTGGTGTTTTTGTGAATTATTCAAGTGAATTTTTGAATTTTCTTCATTCTCATAAAAGTAAGTGCATGAATTCTTATATTATCAATACGAATTGTGTGATTATTAGCATGGGTAAATAAACTCCATAACTAGGGTTGTGGGAACCATGGATAAATAACAAGGTAGAATCTAGCTAAAATAACAATTCTAGAATAGTGTCTTGCATGTATGGATAATTCTTTCATTTAGAAGTCTTTTAATGGATGGACAATGTTATAACTCGCCTAATCACTGCTTGCCGTACCAAGGAGGTAGATAATAGGAAATGAATTATCAACATAGATTTAGTGTATACTATCTAATAGGCTAGTGTCGGTTGGTACGAAGTCACAAATTAGTCAAATATCGAATATGATGCTTAATATGAGGTAAAGATAAGGTTTAGTAAAGCAACACACGTATGGATCAAAATTCACTAGATGCCGGACAAAGGGTTTAGAGATATCTAACTTATCACATTACCTGCAAGATACTAGGTTAGGTGTGTTATAGTTAGAATTACAGAGTTCGGAGCTTGTGGGGACACTTACCCCCTAATTACTCTCATTACTTGATTAAACTCCAATACTTTAACTTGTCACTTGTTTACTTTAGTTTAGCTAATTTCTTTTATCAATCAAAACCTCCTTTAGTTATTTGTTTTTGGGAAATAATTGACTAAATAGATGTATAATAGAATAAAATCAAGTCTAATACATTTTTGTCATGGGAACGATCCCAAACTCACTAATTGGGTTCTTTACTTGATGCTACCGCTTTTACTTCTTTTTGAGAAGTAAATTTGAGCGTATCAAAATTTTGGGCGCTGTAGGGGAAATGACTTTTAAATTAACTTTAAGCTTATTACCGAAGTTTAGTCAACATTTCCCTAAATTTTACTTTTTCTGTTTGTTTTTGTCTCCTACAGGTCTAACTTCCTTACATGCCAAACACACAGACTAGAGGAATACCCGTAATTTAACCTCACCCCGAACTAGAGCGTAATTTAAGAAGAATGAATAATAATTTGGGCATCCAAGGTGATGAGGTCGACCAGGAAATGCCACCATTGGTCGACGCTCGTGTCCCTGTATTACCTGATATTCGTGGGAAAGGTAAAATAAGGAGACAACTTCCCTCTCCATGCCCTCAAGAGTACTATAGGGGCTATGAAAATATTGCAGACTATGATGGGCCACTCGTCTTGCCCCCTCTACCAAACGACCACACTTTTGTGGTAAGTACTAGCCTTATGAAAATGCTCACTGCCACAAGTTTATTTTCAGAGCTACCTTCTGAGCATTCACATGACCACATCGCTAAGGTAAGGACAGTGTGCAAAAGTTGTGTAGGGAGGCGCAACTTGAATATGGATGTAATCGGGCTAAGAGTTTTTACTCTCTCACTAACGGGAGAGGATGCTATCTGATTTACTAAGCTCCCCTATAACTCAATCTTCACTTGGAATCAACTGAGGGATGCTTTCTTAGCACGCTACTACCTGGTGTCTAAGACACTAAACCACAAAGATAGAATGAACAAGTTTGTGCAACTACCAGGAAAGTTAGTTAGCAATTCTTGGGATAGGTTCACTTCATTCTTACGAACTGTTCCAAATCATCGCATACATGATGAGTCTATGAAAGAGTATTTCTATCGGGGATAAGATGATATTAACAAAGCAGTGTTGGATACAATAGAAGATTGTTCTTATGGGGAGTGTCCTTATGAAAAAATTTCTGAAATGTTAGAGAAAATCTCCCGAAATAATAAAGCTTGGAGTAATAGAAGTCAAATATTGTGACAAGCACCTTCGCAGTCCAATCCGCACACAACTCAGTCGCACATGATCATCATGAGGAGATTGCTCAAATGAGAACTTATCTTGGGTTAGTGTTGAAACATATTGTTGTGGGTGCAAAAAAGGTAAATGCGGTGAACTACCTGTCTACACCACCACCGCCAAATGATGAATATTACTATAAGGACTCCTATGCAATGAATGATCAGACGTTTTTTTTTGACCAAATGCCCAAGGCTCCAATAAGGAAAATGGGAACCATGGTCAAAACTATGGTAATTATAACTGCGAGGGTCATTATGTCCGAGATGAGAATTACAACTGCGACAACAACTTCAACTAGGGTAACTATGATAACAGAAATGATAGGAGTGGGCCCTATGTTCCACCTCAAAATTGTGAAGTTGCTCTGAGGGACGGTGGAGGTAGTATGGCGCGAGTTGAGGATATGATGCAGAAAATGATGAGGAGGTTTGATTCTAGTGATGAGCAAACTAAAGAATTAACGAATGAGTTAGCAGGTATAGGGCAAAAAGTTTATTTACATGCAATCTTGATTAAGCATCTTGAGTTGCAAATGGCTCAATTGTCTACAACTGTGAATACACGGCAACCGGGCACTCTTCCTAGCAACAGTGTCCAAAATCCAAAAAATGACGGGCATTGTATGACAATCACTACTTGGAGTGGTAAGCAAACCATATACCCACCTATAACGTGTAGTGTAGAAAATGTGATAAGCGATACAGTCGTGGAGGTTAGTGGTGAGTTAGATGATAAAACGTTAAAAGATGTTGAGGTGCCCCAAAAGGTGACCCCAAGCCTAGACCACCACTTCCTTTCCCAAAAAGTTTAGATAAAAAGACAGAGATGGTAAATACTGGCGTTCTATAACAATGCTGAAATAGCTTTCTATGAATATCCTTTTGGTAGAACCTCTTGAACAAATGATCGGTTATGCCAAGGTCATGAAAGATTTGGTTAGAAAGAAACGATTAGTCACTTTTGAGGATGACGTTAGATGCAGCAATATAGTGCCATTTCTATAAGATCTCTAGTGAAGAAGATCCGAGTGCTTTCACTATTCCTTGTACAATCGGGTTGTTATATTTTGCGAAAGCATTATGTGATCCTAGGGCAAGTATAAATCTTATGCCCATCTCAATTTACAAGAAGTTGGGTTTGGGTTACCCAAAGTGCACTGCTATGGGGCTATTGATTGCCGGTCGAACAGTTAAAAGGCCCATTTATATACTCCACGGTGTTCTTGTAAAAGTGGAATCATTCAAATTTTTGGTCGATTTTGTGAATCTTGATTGTGAGGCTGAGGTGCCTATTATTCTAGGGAGGCCATTCCTTGCTACAGGTCGGACCCTGATTGATATGTAAAAGGAGCATATGAAATTTTTATTGAACAATGAGGAAGTGATCTTCAACATTTGTAGGTCCATGAGGCAGAGTGGTGAGATCCAATCGGTATCTACTATATCCTATAGAGTTGAAGAGTCATATGAGGTACAAATTGAAGAGAATTTGGTTGTTGAAGCATTAGCGGCAGTGATCATGAATTTTTGTTGTGATGGAATTGATGAGTATGAGTCATTTGTCGTGGCACTTTATCGAGGTAATGTTTGTTTTAAACCAAAGAAATTTGAGTTATATATGCAACATCGTGAAACTCCACCCGCGAAACCGTCTATTGAGGAAGCTCCAAAATTAGAACTTAAGACTCTACCACGTCATCTGAGGTATTTATTCTTGGTAAAAGATTATACTTTGCCGGTTATTATTGCATTAGATTTGAATGTGCATCCAGTTGACAGTTTGGTGAAAGTGTTAAAAAAGTTCAAAAGAGATATTGTGTTGACTATTGCACATAATCTTGGGATCCCTCCCTATATTTGAACTCATAAAATCCAACTCATGCCCGATCATATGCAAAGTATTGAGTATTAGAGACGTCTAAATTTAGTTATGCAAGAGGTAGTGAAGAAGGAAATTATTAAGTGGTTGGATGCCGTAGTGATATATCTAATCGCTGATAGTAGTAGGGTATGCCCTGTTCAATATGTACCTAAGAAAAAGGGAAAGATTGTGGTCCCCAATGAGAAAAATGAGCTTGTTCCAATGAGACCGGTGACTGGTTGGAGGGTGTGTATGGATTACGAAAAATTAAATGCATGGACCGAAAAAGAAAATTTTCTTATGCCCTTCATGGATCAGTTTTTGGATAGACTTGGCAGAAAGGGGTGGTACTATTTTCTTGATGGTTATTTGGGGTATAATTAGATTTATATTGCACCGGAAGATAAAGAGAAAACCACCTTTACTTGTCCATATGGGACCTTTGCGTTCAAGAGAATGTCGTTTGGGTGTGCAATGCACTCGCCACATTCCAGAGATATATGATGTCGATATTATCCGATATGGTGAGGACAATATTGAGGTGATTATGGAAGATTTTTCTGTGGTTGGTGACTCTTTTGAGCGGAGTTTAAGTCATTTGTCTGAGGTTCTTAATAGGTGTGAAGACTGCAATCTAGTACTAAATTGGGAAAAAATGTCACTTCATGGTCAAAAAGAGTATTGTATTGGGTCATCGCATTTCAGAGAAGGGTATAGAGGTTCATCTAGCTAAAGTCGAGGTAATAGAGAGACTTGCCCCACCTATCTCTTACAAAGGTGTGAGAAGTTTTCTTGGGCCTGCATGTTTTTATCAGAGGTTCATCAAGGATTTCTCAAAAATTGTGCATCCTTAGTGCAAGTTGCTTGAGAAAGAGTGTAAATTTTACTTTTGATGAATCCTGTCTTAAGGCATTTGGTGAGTTGAAAGAAAAGTTGGTACCTGCACCTATCATTATTTTGCCAGATTGGAGCAAGCCATTAGAGGTAATGTGTGATGCTAGTTGGGTTGCTCTTGGTGTTATATTGGGGCAAAGAAGGGACAAAATCCTTCACCCCATTTACTATTATAGTAAAGCCCTAAATGAAGCCCAAAAGAACTACACCGTGACTGAGCAAGATCTCATTGCAGTAGTCTTTGATTTTGAGAAATTTCGCTCCTATTTTCTTGGAACTAGGGTTATCGTGCATACTGATCATTCTACTTTGAGATATTTGATGGCAAAGAAGGATGCGAAATAGAGTTTTATTCGTTGGGTATTACTATATCAAGAATTTGACTTTGAGGTGATTGATAGTAAAGGAACCAAAAATAAAGTTGTTGATCACTTGTCTCGTTTAGAAGATGAAGAAATGAGAGAATTGGGGGATAAAACTGAAATTGATGATACTTTCCCCGATGTGCATGTTTTGGACGCCTCTCAAGACTTCATTCCATGGTTCGCAGATTTTATGAATTATCTAGCTAGCGATATCATCCCACAGGTGGCTACAAGATCTTACAATGTGGCTACTATTGGCCAACTATTCATCAAGATGCTCATGAGTTCGCCAGCGCATGTGATAGATGCCAAAGAGATGGCGGCATTTCAAGAAAGCAAGAGCTCCCTTTAAATTACATTCTTGTGATTGAGTTATTTGATGTGTATGGACTTCATGGAACCTTTTGTAAGTTCTCAAGGGATGAAGTACATTCTAGTAGCGGTTGATTATGTGTCTAAATGGGTAAAAGCTATCGCACTCGCAAATAATGAAGGGAAGAATGTCATCGCATTCTTGAAAAATAATATATTTCCCCGATTTGGCACCCTTAGGGCTATTATTAGTGATGGGGGATCCAACTTTTGCAAAAAAATGTTTAAGGGATTATTGGAGAAATATGGGATTCGCCATAATGTGGCCACTCCTTACAATCCTTAAAGTATTGGGCAAGTTGAGGTGTCAAATAGGGAGATTAGGCAGATTTTGTCGAAAAGGGTGAATGCTAGTATAATGGATTGGTCAAGGATACCTGAAGATGCTCTTTGGGCCTACCGGATATCATACAAGACTCCTATAGGTATGTCCCCATACTAACTTGTATATGGGAAGGCTTGTCACTTACCAGTAGATTAGAGGTTTAATGGGTTAAATGATCTCGATGAATTTAGCCTAAAAGCTTATGAAAGTTCAACCCTCTACAAAGAAAAGATGAAGAATTACCATGACCAAAAGATTGAGAAACACCATTTTATGATTGGGGATTTGGTGCTTTTATTCAATTCAAGGTTGCCCTTGTTTTTAAGAAGCTCAAATCCAAATGGACTAGCCCTTACTTGATCACCCAACTATTCCCTCATGGAGTGGTTGAGTTAGAAAACAAGGAGGGTGTTTCGTTTAAGGTGAACGGAAAACAAATCAAAATCTACTTGGGGCATGCTGAAATGGCAAATGAAGTGATCGAGGCATACCATCTTGATAAAGTATGAGTAATCAAGTGTCCTCTATCGTGCCGCGATATAAAATCAAGCACTGGTTAGGAGGAAACCCAATATGTATCCTTTAAGCCAACTATAATTTTTTCTTATGTCTTTCTAGTTATTGTTCCATTTCCGTTGCTTTTATTTTTTTGTTAGAAGTGTTGGTTAGAGCATAGTTTAGGGTCCATGTACAAAGAGTGTCCAGAAAATACAAAAAGATATCTTCATGGGTGTTAAATTTGCAGGTAACATATCACTAGAAAATTGGTTTGCAAAACTCGTTGACGAACGCATCGACGGACCGTCACGCCTGTGATGGACCGTCACAAGCATCCTTCATGTCAGGTAAGTTTTGACATTTTTCTAAATTAGTCACCCAGGAAGTACCCCATGACAATGCTTCACACCTTTGACGGACTGTCAACGGGGAATCATGTCATCAATGCCCGTAAACCCGACCCGACCGACGAATATTAAAAGTTTTTGAACCTTTTAACTTCCCACCTCTTTATTCTAACTCTTTATGTCCCTCACTTCCCCCATTTAATCAATATTCAACTCCCTAACACTATCTTCCTTTCCCCAAAACATCACATTCCCCATCCTTTCCCAAATTCCCCTAATCTTCTCTCTTCCAATCTCCCTGCTTCTTCAAGTAACCTGCCGGTCGGAGTCAACTGTTTTTGTGCAGATCACCAGAGTTGTGTTCCTTACTTTGTTTTGATCTTCTCAAAATATTAGGTTTGTGGTTCTTATCTCTAAGTCATATACATTTCTTTATTATTTTCCCATTCTCCATGCTTGATTCTGAATGTTGGATCTTTGAAATTTGACCCCTAGTGTATGCCACGAACTCACCTCGTTCATCCTACTTGACTTAAGAGCCTTCACATAGTAAACTGAATGGGGGTGTTGTGTTAACTAAATCAAATTGGGTGTATGTTTCTGAAAATAGTTTCTTACCTAGGTTGGTAGTCCTAAAAAATGGCATGCTAAAACTCGAGAAACTATAGCCTTAGGATTGCTAGTATGCCGGGCATTGTGTTAAAAATTGTGGGTCGATAAGTAATCTTTAGATTAGAATTTTAGGGGATGACAGAGGCACCCTAGGTTCTGTCACTGAAAGATAGAACCAGACCCCGTCGACGGACTGTCGTGCCCTCGATGGGCCGTCATGGGGTCCATCCCACCACTTCCAGTGTATTTTATCTGAGTTTCCATCGATGACCTCTACCACAGACCATCGTTCCCTCGACGGTCCGTCCTGCACAACTATCATGGTTTTCAAAGACCGTATTCCTAAGGGCCTCAAAATCATTCCAAGTGTCCAACGACAGACTTCAACGATGTTCCATCGTGATCTTGACGGTCCATCCTGCACAACCGTCGTGATTGTCAGAGACTTTCTTTCTGAGAGTGCAATAAATTTTCTCATGTATTTCATGATGGACCGTCATCACGATCCGTCATGCTCACGACGTATCGACAACTTGTCTGTCGTCCAACACATAAACTACAAAGATATTATTTCAGTTTTGGTTTTACATTTTTGTTTTCTTTTTTTGCATGTCTTGTTTGTTTCTACTTGTACTAATTATTGTTGTTTTCAAGTTTTAACACTTATGGCGCCAAACTAAAATCTCGTGTACGCACAAGGGCGCTCAAAGTCCCTCGCCCCATCTGATCGACTGGTCATTGGATCTGACAATGAGCGTGACCCCGAATACGTGCCCCAAGGTACTATCACTCCTACACAGGATGCACGTACAACCAGAGCCACCCCTACAAAGGTGGCGCCCGGCGTATTCACTGCCTCCCAGTCTAAAGAGGAGCACATACTGACCGGCACGCCTTCTAGGTTTGCTACAAACTCCAGTGATGCTTCCGTTTTTTGAGGAAGTATCGGGTTCGACGACTTCTTTGGGTTTGAGGAGGCTTCTGCTCCAGCCACTGCATACCAGTCTGCCTTGTATGATGAGGCTGATAGTGCTAATTCCACTCCAACACCACTGACTAGAGTCCCCACCCTGGTTTCCAACGATCCCAACCAATGGTGTGCTGAGGGGTAGTTTCAGGTGTACTCCAATGCCAAGCTGCTGAATGATAAGGGTGTCATGACCCGAACCATTACCCTGCAGAGCAAGGTCCTTACGGGGAGTCTCCTTAATATGACGGATATCCATGCACTCTTCACCAGGCACCGACTAGATTGGACGACTTGTGATTTGGGCTGATACAGTGAGGAGTTGGTCAGAGAGTTCTAAGCCTCATATGTGGCGACTCTTCGATTCAAGATTGATAGACGGAATGCCCCCGCCAAACAGGCTCCACTAGATCACATCCGAGTCCGCGACAAGAAGAGGGTAGACATCTCATTGCCAGCTATCCGCTGGTACCTATACAGCAAGGATGTTGATTCCACCAAGACTCCTCTAACCACTGAGTTCGACTGCTGATGGAAACTGGTTAAAGATGGATAGTTCTTGCGTGAGCTAGAGTTGAGAGAGACTACCATGAGGTGGTTGGCCAAGTATTTTTCCGTTGATACAGAGGCTGCTGACTGGGTACTTGAGCCGAAGGGAGCCATTAAGAAGGATAACCTGACCTTCACAGCCAAATTTCTGTGGAAGATTGTCCTCCATTGCCTTTCCCCTACTACTGCAGATAATATAGTCACATGGGATTGCACAGTTCTGATGGCAGCGATGATAGTAGGGTTCGAGGTGGACTTCGCTTCGCTTCTTCAAAAGGTCATGCACGAGAGGGCCTTTAAGATCACTACTACTTACCCATTTCCTTGCATGGTGTTTGCATTGTGTAGGTCTGCATGTCTGCCCATTTGGCACATAGATTAGATCAAGACCCCGCCTTGCACTGTTGATATACGCCTTATCAGGGATGTGGCCAATGAGTTGCCCCATGAAGAGGACCCCGCCCGCAGGTACCTCCGCTAGGTGAGAACCTGGCGGATACAATAGAGGAAGCCCAAGCGGCTACCCAGGCTACATCTGAGCCTACTAAAACCACCCCGGTCGAGTCTATCACAGGTGGTAGGTAGTAGCACCGCTCCGAGTGTATAAATTCTTATATTATCAATATGCATTATGTAATTAGTAGTATGGGAACTAAAATCCATAACTAGGGTTGTGGGAACCATGGGTAAATAACAAGGTAAAATCTAGCTAAAATAACAATTCTAGAATAGTGTATTGCATGTATTGCAAAGTCTTTCTCATAGAAGTCTTTTTAACGGATGTCCAACATTTGAACTTGCCTTATTGCTACTTGCTCTACAAGGGAGGTAGATAATAGGAAAAGAATTATCAACATAGATTTTGTGTATACTATCTAATAGGCTAGTGTCAGTTGGTACGAAGTAAGAACTTTGTCAAATATCGAATATGATGCTTAATATAAGGTAAATATAATGTTTAGTAAAGCAATACATGTAACCGCACCAAGGTACGGAGTGAAATTCTCGATATGCCGGACCAAGGATTTAGAGATACCTAACTTATCACATTAAGTGCAAGATACTAGGAAAGGATTGTTATAGCTAGAATTACAAAGTTAGGAGCTTGTGGGGAACACTTACGTCCTACTCTCAATTCTTGATTAAACTCAAATATGTGAACCTGTCACTTGTTTACTTTAATTTAGGTAATTTCTTTTATTAATCAAAACCCCCTTTAATCATTTATATTAGGGAAATATTTGACTAAATAGAAGTAATAATAGAATAAAGTTAAGTCTGAAAAATTTTCCTTTGTGGGAACGATCCCAACCTCAGTAGTTGGGTTCTTTACTTGATGCAACTGCTTTTACTTCTTTTTGAGAAGTAAATTTGAGCGTATCAATGGACTTCCCTTATATTCCTTGGTGTGCAAACAATGGCAAGATACATAGCGTTTTGCCTTCCCCCCATCAACTTTGGCATATAATATGATCTTTAGACGTCAGGAGTTGCCCGCCCCTATCTCTTTTGTCCTTTACAATATTCCTCCTACATCAAGATTTTCCTTCCTGCATTGCCTTTAGGCTTTTAAACATTCAACCAATATGCAAAGAGGGCTTTCGCATCGCATCTGACATGTACACAATTTAAAGCCGACGTTCGAGAAGACTTGCTTGCATTGCCTTTTTCCTGCACAAAATAGTCAGCCTAAGTCGGGCTTTGTCACTCGCATTGCCTTTGGCTTGCACATAGTGTTCAGCCTAGGTTAGGCGTGGCGTGCACGCTTCGCCTTTGGCGTGCAAAACATGGTCAATATAATCAGATGTGGTTTTCCCGCATCACATTTGGTATGGACACAAGTCACCAGGAACGAACGTGGATTACCAATATCAACTTCATCCTACACATATCAGTCTTCCAACGTCAAACGTGGCCTGACAACATCGTCTGTAGCCTATACACATTTGTCTGCCGACGACCAACATGGCTTTCGACCATCGTTCCTAGCCTACAAAAATTTGTTTGGCGACATCTTATATAACCTGTCAACATCGTTTTTAGCCAAGGTTTTCAAACATCTAATGTAGTTTGCTCTCAACTAGCAAGAAACATCGGACAACGACATGTATTATCATCAAAGGTATGTATATATTACCTGTTGTTTGTGTGCATCGGCTAAGAAACATCGACATCGACCATAAACTTGCACCCTCATCCAAGGCTTGTACACTTCGGGCAACATACGTCAACCAATTGAAGGCACCATAAGCCAACATATGCAAAAATTTTACACGACATATGCACATTAAACAAGCAATATTTACTAATGGAATGCAACATCAGTTAAGGCCTAAATACACCGGATGAGGCATCTGTGCATCGCCTGGGTGATATTTCCATCCACCAACGTCAGAACATATAAGTCAATGCTTGTGCGCTTTGGAAAATGTTAGCCTATAGCACACAAAACAATCAAGGCTTGCATTTATCTATCGTAGAGTATGCACATCGACTCTGTGACATCAATAATTGGCAGGCTTCATCAACTAAGACTTGCACGTATCAGTCGTGGGTTGTGTGCATCGACAAGGTCAAATAGGTCGTGGCCTCATACATCTGCGAGGATACATTAGTTAATGGAAGGCAACACTAGTTAAGGTCTTCTCGCATCTAGAAAGCCTCGTCAAACAACGTCAAGTTGCATCATCCAAGGCATGGACTCATACTATATGGTATAGGTGCATTGGCTGAGCGATAACAATGTCGGCCAATGGAAGGCACCATAAGCCAAGACATATTGTGTTCAAGTAAACTTGATCTTCCAATGACAGCCAGCAAAAGCCAAGGCATGCACACATCTGACAAGACATGAGTGCATTTGGAAAGTGACATTGGACAATGCAATGCAATACCATATAAGGTATACATGCATCGATCGTGGCAGATCTGCATCGAATGAGTGATATTTACATTGGCCAATAAAAGAAAGCATTATTCAAGGCATGTGTGTTGTAGGTAAGTGAAGTTGGACATCGACAGTCAATATCAACAAAGGCCTTCATGTATTAGCAATGTCTTGCTCACATCAGCAAGCTGACATTGGCTTCAGCCAACGACAAATACCACTAGAAAGGAATGTATGTTTCAGGCAAGCTACATAAGTCAACGACAAGTGGCATTCAGTAGACGATATTGGTAATGAATTGCCACATCGGTAAAGGCATGTGCATATAGTTGTGCCGACATAGGGTGTGGAACTACCTAATCGGACTTGTTCTTTGCACATTACTTAGCGGTAATTGGTCTTGGCATTTCTAAATCACCCTTGAATGGCCACAACACCCATACAACATCAGACGTGTGTTGCCCTCATGGGCCATAACTTGCAAATTTTTAAGATGACATTGCTCATTGACTTCGTGCAATAGTCGTGGCATGGCATATCTCTAAGACGCGTTGGCCAATGGAAGGTAACATCATCTGTTTCTAGCGTTCATTGGTCAAGTGATGTTGGCCAATAGAATGTTGCATTAGCCAAAGCCTATACACACAAGTCGTGGTGTGCCCACATCATTTTGGTGATAACAGCTAAGAAACAACAAAAATCTTCTTTTAGGAAATGTGAACTTCAAGAAAGAGACATCATCCAAAAACAAGCAGCATCAGCTAGGTGACATTAATCGTTGAACGCCCACATCGGTCATCGCTTGTGCTCGTTTCGCTATTATATTGACTGTGGACTGACAATATTTGTTGTTAATTGTGCGCATCACTTTTTGCCTGTGCGCATCGGCCAAATAACAGGAAGCAACATCTAACATATATACACATCAGCCATGGTGTGTGTGCATTGACTCAGCACATCAGTCGTGGCCGCCGCATTAACATGGTGACATCGACAAATGGTATGCTACTTCATCCAAGGCTTGCAGTCCTGCACACATCAGTCGCAGCGTGTGTGGAATATCTTTGCAACATCGGTCATGGTCTACGGGCATCATCAATGCGGTATCAGCAAAAGGCAGGCAACATCAACTTAGGTCTTCATGCATCTGATATGTTTTTTGAGCATAAAAGAAACAACATCGGATAATGTCATGCAACATCATAAAAGTCATGGATGCATATATTGTGGCTTGTGTTCATCGGCTGAGTGAGACATTTTGTCTTTGGGAAAACGACAATAGCCAACAACAGGAAGCATCAGTCAAGTCCTGCACATATCTGACATGACTACTGCTCATGTATAAAGTGATGTTGGCCAATGGAATGCATCATCATCCAAGTCCTGCACACATCGTTCATGGCGTGTGGGAATCAGTTGGGCTACATTTGGATTGGACATTGTCAGGCAGCGTCAACCAAGGCATGTGCTCTTTGGGAAATTAATGATGGCCAACGGTAAGAAATAACAGAAGTGTATTGCACGCCTCAACCATGGTGTGTGCACATTAGCATGGCAACATAGGCATATGCCAAAGCAAGACACCTTCAGCCAAGGACTGTGTGCTTAGGGCAAATATCATCGTCCTACGGCAAATGTCATTGGCCTACGACAAAGGACATTGGCCAAATAATATTTGTTGTGGACCGCCACATAAGTCCTGGGCTACTTTATCGATCGTGTCCTACACTCATTGCTCAGTTGACATCGGGAGTGGACTTAGCGCATAAGATGTGGCTTTTGTACATCACTAAGTGTTCTCCAAATATTGGAATTCCCGAATGACCCTTGGCTTGCACACAACGGACAGTCGACGTAGGATGTGGGATGCCCACATCGCATGTAGCCAACGCAGTGCTCATCCATCTCTTGTCGTCTATCTACATCGTCTATGCTTGTGCACATCTCTAAGTTAGCGTCGGTAAATGGAAGACAACATCACCCGTCACTAGTGCCAATCGATCAAGTCACGTCGGCCAACGACAAGAAACATCAACCAAGGCCCATATGCATGAGCCATGGTGTGTGCTTATCGATGGGTAACATTGGTGTCGTGTAACGATATGAAGTGTCCGACAGGAAATGTGCGCTTCGAGCAAATGACATAGACCAATGGCAAGCATCATCATCCAGGTTTCATAAGTTGTTAACTGCCCGTATCGTCCATAGCTTGTGTACATTTTTAAGCCCATGTTGACTTTAGACTACCCGCATAAGCTACTGCTTGTGCACATCACTCAGTCAATATCGCAAATACTAATTGTATTGCTCTTGGCCTACACTCAATGATTAAGTGACATAGGACGTTGGTTTCTCGCATCACCTTTGGCCTGCACACACTAGTCAGTCAACGTCGAGCATGGAATGCATGCATTTCTTTTGGCCTACCCATTATGGTTATCCGACGTCGCGTGTGGGCTGCCCGCATTGCCTTTTGAAAGCACCCAATGGTCAGCCGACATAGAATGTGGGCTACCACCATTGAACCACATCTTGCATACATTAATTTGCGTACATGAAATAGTGTTTGACAACATCGTCCGTAGCATGCACTCATCAGTTCATAGACGTTGAATGTGGCCTCCAAACCTCATCCGTAGCTTTCGCACTTTGGTATGCCGACGTTGGATATATCCTTCAAGCATCATCAATAGCCTACAAACATTTATCTACTGATGTTAGCCAATGGAAGGTTATAATAACCAAATCTTGCATGCATATAACGTGATGTGTGGGAAACTGGCAAGAGACGTTTACAATGGCATGCTACTTCAGCCAAGGCCTGCAAGTATAAACATGGAATGTGCATATCCCACAATTTAAATCATCCATTGGCATGTATAATTATGCAGGGCATCTATTTGCGGACGTTGCATGTGCGCATATGGAAAGTGACGTAGGCCAACGATATGTAACATCATACAAGGCCTCCATGCATCGATCATGTCATGTGCACATCAACTGAATGACTTCATCCATGGTTTGAGCACATCGGCCAAGCTACATAAGTTGTGTCCTAAACGCATCAAAAAAGTTACATCAACTAACGACAAGAAGCAATAGAACAAGTATGCATGCATCACCTATGGTGTGACCATAGAGTCAGTGCCAATGTTCGTGACCTGCACGCATCATCCAGGCAACATCGATCAAAGGGAGGCAACATTAGCCAAGGCTTTCACACATTAGTCGTGGCATGAGCGCATAGATTGGGTGACATTATTGTAAGCATTCACGCATCAACAAGATGACGTTTGCCAGCAACAGGCAGCATCAATGAAGGTTCTCAAACATTTAACGTGGTTTATGGATAACTAGAAATTGATGTGAGAGAACCGCATGTAGAATTATCCAAGGCATGCATGCATAATCCATGGCGTGTGTGTATCATTTGGGTAATATTGATGTTGGCCAACAGCAGAAACCATAATCCAAGTCTTTTGCACTTCAGGAAAGAAACATCGGCCAATGGCAAAAAGCATCAACCAAGGCCTACACACATCTGACATGGAATGTGCGTGTCAGGACGGGAGTCTAGACACAAGATGAAACCGACATCGTTGACCTCTCAGAGGTTGCAGACAATCCTACTTACTTAATTCTTACTTTGTCTAGGTTAATTTCAGCGGAAAATTTGAAACTTTTTGTTTCTTAACATACATACTAAACATTATATTATATTGATAATTGTTCATCATCAACCATCTAACATTAAGATCATCAAATTAAAGAAATAGTTTAATATAGCATTAAATGTATACTTTCAAAAATGGCACCAATACAATGTCTGAACAAAAGTGGAAATAAACGCTGGTGGAACATATTCCACTAGCTCAGTCATATAACTAAGCTAGAATATAATGGGAAAGCATCCTAAAAAACTTTAGGGCCTACCAAGTCTGGATGAATGCTCCACGTCTGGATAGTTTAAGCGCCAACCTATAGCTCAACGTCCACCTGTGCCTGCACCTAAAATTGCAGAGTTGTATAGGGTTAGCACACACTTGTACTAATTATGGGTATATGCAAGCATGCACCAAGGACATGCATGAGTAAGCATATCTCTTCCTAACAACGTGATTATGGAAAGTCCAGTCAGTGGACTTGGCAAATTTGGATTAGGCACGTTAGTGATCTTTCCAAATTTTGATTACGAAAGTCATTACATGAGAGTAACATGCATAATCATACTTATCATATTGCACACAACACTTAAAATCTTGCACATAACACATAACATATTGCATATAACACATAATATTTTTCATATCATTCGTTCATATGCCATGAGATCTTTGAATCATGGACTTGACATCAAGACTTCTGAAAAATGAGGGCTCAACATATGGGACCTGAACTAGGGATCCTTCTTTAGCAAACACAAAGTCTACCTCATTCTTTCGTACGCACTTCATTTCATTTGATTCATAGGTTAGTGTAAACACCAGCTATACCTAGAATATAGCTTAAGACTTTAATCGGGTTCACTTTGTAATAATGAAGAATGACCTAGTGTCATTACTTAAGTCTATCTCACCTCTTGATTATCCTATCCTAACACATTTGGTATCATTAATTTCAATATGTGCATTATTTGAGGTTGTCCTCATTCATTCATGGGAAACACTAACTTTAACCGACATAGATCATGTGAGCATCATGAAATCCAATATCTCCCCCACACTGAAAAGAGGAGGAATCATCGGCCAAAGTGACCCAAAATATGCTAGTGTACATGGGAATTGAACCCTACTAGATCCCGATATTGGCAGTATAGGTTCGAAGACTAAGAGATATAAGCAGATTTATACCTGGCATGCTGGACAATCTTATCTTATGAGAGTTATGTGAACCTACACCCTTCCCTAAAGAAAGCATCACCGCACATAGCTAGTCTATGAGTGCTCAGTATAAAGTTCCATTACATTCAACTCATACGTCATGGAAGTTGGTTTCTAGTATGAGGACATCATAGCTCAATAGATGATTTCTCATCTCATAATTACTATTAAGTCTGTTAATCTCAATACTTTCATTAGAGTGTTCATAGAGACTTGTCTCTTCATTAACTTTATTTTCTCACAGGTGAGTACGTTTCGGTAACATTGACTTAGGATCATTTGAGATTTCTCTCATCTTTTACATTAGTGTCACATCATGTTCTCACCACATTCATTAACATTAGCACATTTGTTGTTCATAATTACTCACCCTATTTTACGTGAATGTTCATTTCATCATATGCCAATGCACTTGGCCATTTAGTTTGTTCCACATTTCATTCTTTTCATTTTCTCTTACGCTCCTCTACTGCCTTGAGGTCGTGGGTTTCATTCCCACACCTCACATTGTGTTAATCAAGCAGAGTAGTCAAGCCAAAAAAGCAAGAAGCGGTTTTCGATTTCTTTTCATTTTTTCCTCAATTTTTTAATTGAGAGGTTGTGGGTTCGAATCCCGATCCTCGAAATTCCTAATTTCATATATTAATTTCCAGCAAGGAGTACCCAAGTTTGAACCCCTCTCAGCCCCATTTCTTTATTCACCTTTTTAGTGCTTTTCACGGGTGATGTCGCGGGTTTGTTTCATAATGACCTTACATAATTTATACTCATTTAAAATTTCATATTTGTTCATCTATGTTTAGCCGAAACTAACTTGTAATTTGCTGGAAATTTTGTCACTTTTTTCAACTCACTTCCTTCAACATTTACACGTGAATTCATAGGGTAATTCGTAGATCATTTAATACGTTCTTAGGTGCATTTTTCATGGATTCATTTAGCCAAGAGATTATCACTCAAATCAGCCACATTTCAACTCATATGAACATTACAAATTACATAATCATTTGTACATGAAATACAACCAAAACATCATATTTTAAAGCTTTAACCCGAGGCACAGAAATATGATTCACATAATTTCGGAAAAACATCAACATAAGTCATATAATTCCAAGCATACATATAGAAACATAATCATCACGAAAACTCGTTTCATCCCTACTTTTCTACCAGCAAAGATAATCAACCTATGATTTAATGGGAGCTATTGACAGGGACATGCAACGGGGAGCAACGCTAGTTTTCGGAATACATTCATCTGAACCTTAGGGGTCTCTTTGTTAAGGGACAAAGAGAGAAGAGAACTCATACTTTTTTCACCTTAAACCTTTGACTTGACGCCGAAAAACTTCACCCAAAATAACATCCAACTCCTATCAATGTCAACACCACTCGACGGACAACCTCCCTTTGCCTAACGTGTGATTAATGTTTATTTTCTTGTGATTTAGTGTGAGTTCTTCAATTGTAAAGAACATGGTTTATTTGATAGTTCTTGAAAGTTACTTTTTTAGAGACAGATCATGAATGAGAGTGATAGAGACGTTAGAGAGAGAGATGAGCGTGGGAGAGAAGAGTTGTCTTAGTCTTAGGAGTCTAGTTTAGGATTTAGTCAAATAAGGTTTTATTTAATTATTAAAAATCTCATTTCCTTTTATTTTAAATCAGATAATAAATAATAAATAAATTTATTTAATTAATTTACCAGCTTAAATTAAAAATAAATTTAATTCATTGCTTCCACTAAGGTTCGAACCCAGATGAAGCAAGACTTTACTTTAAGGGCCAATTTTTTTTGGACCTCTCTCCACAAAATACCCCTCCACCTTATCAATTAAATTATTAATTGTATATGTAGGGTAATAACAATACTATCCTTAGCATGGAAAAATAGCATTTTACCGTTAAACCCTCAAAACCTAAGATTTTCCCTTTTTTAGTCCGGTAAAGGCTCATTCGAGTAAATCTTTGTATTCGAGAGCGCTACATGGCTGGACCCAACATTTTATAGCTCAACTAACTCTCCAAGTTAGCTGGATATGCCTTAGAAAGGGTTAAGAGCTCTGGTTCTACGCTGATCTATCCGTGTGAACCCGATATAATCGTAGGCATTCTAGACAAATTAAGCATTACTTATCTTATACATTATGAGGGTTGTTACATTATACCCCCTTAGGAACATTCATCCATGAATCACACTACTTATTATTTCACGTAAAGCCAAACAGATCATAACTTGTTACTACAAACAATCAAGCAATAACAACAAAGAGTGGAGAGATAGGGAAACTTAGACATAAAAGTAGGGAGTCTAACCTCAAGAGCTGAAAAGATGGGGCTAGCGAGATCTCATATCGGCCTTAGACTCCCACGTAGCACCCTCAACAAGATTATTCCTCCACAATACCTTCACTGTGGCAAAATCCTTGTTCCTCAGTTGTTTGACCTATCTGTCCAAAATCTCAACGAGAACCTCCTCATAGGACAAATTTTCATCAACCCCCAAACTTTCAACAGGTAGAATCGATGTTGGATCGCCTAGGCCATCTTCAACATAGAGAAATGAAAGACTAGATGAATAGAATCTAGCTTCGCAGGCAATGCCAACTCAGAGGCCACCTCAGCCACACGTTTTCGAATCTCATATGGTCCAACATACCTGAGACTCAACTTCCCATTACTGCTAAACCTCATCACCCCTCCATAGGTGATATCTTCAAATAGACTTGGTCACCAACATAAAACACTAAGGGTCATTTTCTATTGTCTGCATAAGACTTTTGCCGACAGTAACTAGTAGCCAACATGACCGTAATCACTCTGACCTTCTCTAAGGCCCCTTGAATGATATCTGGACCCAAAATGGATGACTCTCTAACTTTGAACCACCAAACTTGATACATACACCTCCTACCATACAATGCCTCAAACGGTGCGATACCAATGCATGTGTGATAACTATTATTATACGAGAACTCTATCTTATTACTAAAGTTTAGTCAATATTTTCTTAATTTACTTTTCTTATTGTTTTTGATTCTTGCATAACTATCTTAATTGTATGCCAAATACACAATAGAGGAAGAGAACCTTTTTTTCCCCACGATCACGAATTAGAGCGTACACTATGCAATATAAATTGAAACTTGGGTTTTAATTATGATGATCTAAACAAGAACATCCCTGCTCTACTTGATGTTCATGGTCAGTTATTACCTGATGATCCGAGTGAAAATCAACAAAGGGAACAAAAACCTGCTCCACGTCCTCAAGAATACTATAGAGGCTATGATAATATTGATGACTCTGATGGGACACTTGTCTTTCCCCCTCTATCACAAGGCCACACCTTTGTGGTAACTAGTAGTCTGATTCAAATGCTCACTGCTAGAGGTTTGTTTTCAAATCTACCTTCTAAGGACCCACATGCCCATATAGCTAATGTAAGGGAAGTGTGTAAAAGCTGTGTAGGAAGGCCTGACTTGGATTTTGATTTAATGGGGCTAAGAGTATTTCCTCTCTAACTGACGGGAGAGGCTGCTATTTGGTTCACTTAGCTCCTTTATAAATCAATTTTTACTTGGAACCAATTAAGGGACGCTTTCTTAGCATGTTACTATTCGTCTCCAAGAAACTAAACCACAAAGACAGAGTGAACAACTTTGTGGAACTACCAGGTGAGTCAGTTAGTAGTTCATGGGATATATTCACTTTGTTTTTGAGAAGTGTCCCCAATCACCACATAGATGATGAGTTACTAAAGGAATACTTCTATCGGGGACAGAATGATAATAATAAAGAAGTATTGGTTACTATAGGGGGTGGTTCTTACGGGGAATGTCCTTATGCTGAGATTACCAAAAAGGTAAAGAAAATGTCCCGGAATAATAATGCTTGGAGTACTAGGAAGTCAAATAATGGGAGAAATACTTTTGTAGTGCAATCCACTCACAACCCAGCCATATATGAGATTCGTGAAGAGATGGCTTAGATGAGAACTGAGCTTGGGTTGGTATTCAAACATTTCACTCGGGTGTAGAAAAGATAAATGCAGTTAACTACTTGTCTAAACCACCACCACCAAATGATGAATGCTATTATGTGGAGAATTCCTATGCGGTAAATGAGTAGACGCGGGGTTTTTGACCGAGTGCTCAAGGCTCAAATCAAGAGAATTGTAGCAAAGGTCATGGAAACAAAGGTCGGATCTATGATAACTATAATTGTGAGGGTCAGTATGTCCGAGATGGAAACTACAACCGCGACAACAACTTCAACAGGTGTAACTATGGTAGCAGAAATGAGAAGAATGGGCCTTATGCACCTACTCAAAGTCGTGAAGTTACTCCTAGGGATAGTGGAGATAATATGGAGCGATTTGATGATATGTTTCACAAATGATGAGGAGGTTCGATGCTAGTGTGAGCACATTAATGAGTTAAGGAGTGATTTAGCGTGTATTGGGAAAAAAGTCGATACACATGCAATATCGATTAAGCAGCTTGAGTTGCAAATGGCCCAATTATCTGCGAACGTGAACACACGGCAACCTGGCACTCTTCCTAGCAATACTGTCTAAAATCCGAAAAATGATGGACACTGTATGGAAATCATTACTCGAGGTGGTAAGCAAACCATTGACCCACTTATGCCGTCTAATGAGGAAAAAGGTGATAAAAGATAATGATAAGGTGGTAGAGGTTAGTGGTGAAGTAGAAGAAAACACTGGAAAAGATGTTGAAGTGCCTACAAAGGTAATCGCCATGCCTAGACCACCCCCCCTTTCCTCAAATATTAATGAAAAGAGCGAGGATGTCAAATATCAGTATTTTATAACAATGTTGAAGCAACTTTTTATAAATGTCCCTTTGGTATAAGCATTAGAAAAAATGCCCGGTTATGCCAAGTTTATGAAAGATCTGGTTACAAATAAAAGATCGGTCGCTTTTGAGGATGATGATAGAATGCAACATTGTAGTGCTATTGCTACAAGATCTCTAGTACAAAAAAAGAAGATCCGGGTGCGTTCACTATTCCTTATAAAGTCGGGTCTTTACATTTTGTGAAATTATTATGTGATCAGGGGGCAAGCATAAATCTCTTGCCCCTCTATAGTTTTGACACCCTCAGTAGTGTCCTCATTAGCAATAACACTATCAGAAGTGCCTCCCTATCTCGCCACATCTCTGGAGCTAGATGCCCCAGCAGCTGACTCTACAGCCCTGATCTCACGCGTCTCCTCATCAGCAAGCAAGGCTCTCCTCGTAGCCTCCATCTCACGGCGCTACTTCTTCCGTTCTCTAGCCTCATACTCCTATCGGCACTTGCGCCTCTTGTCATGCTCTCGAGTGGGAGGTGGTGTAATCTCAGAAGCGTTGAATAAGGCCGCCATCACTGTGTCCTCAGCAAGCTCTGAAGAAGGGGCCTCAGGCTCAGTCACCTTAGCCTTTAGGATCATATCAATGTCCGCTCGCAAACTCTCGATCGCAGCCTGAAGGGTCGACATGTACACCTGAACGGTTGGCCGGGCTAGCACCCACAACTCAAAAGCGTCCAAGATCTACCGAACCTTAGCGATCTTCCGCTCTGTGTGCTGGACCATTTTATTCTCCAAGCGCTCCTCTACCTCAGCAATAAAATTCTACATCAAATGATGGATGTGATGCAGAAGTGTAGCCATCTGTGCCTCTAATTTCTGGACCCTAGCAAGCAGAACAGAGCGGGGAAAGGGGTTGAGCGAGAGGAGCTATGGGCAGTGCTTCTACCCTGGATAGACTCGACCGGGGTAGTGTCAGTGGTTTCAGAAGCAACTTGCGTAGCCGTCTGAGCATGTGCTACCGTATCAACCATATTATCACCAAGTAAGGGAAACTCTGGACGGGGCTCTCTGTGTGGATCCAACTCATGGCCTCATCCCTAATGAGACCGATATCAACAGTGCCCAGCGGAGTCTTTAGCTGATCAATGTGCCAGATGGGCACACCTGCGGAGCTGCATAAGGAAAATATCATACACGGAAAAGGGTAAGTAATTGTGACCTTTAAAGCCCTATCGTGCATGACCGCTTGTAGAATCCTAGTGAAGTCCACCTCAAACTCGGCTATCATCGCCACCATCAGAACTGCGCGATCCTATGTGACAATATTATCAGCAGCCCTTGGAAAAAGGCAGTGGCAGACAATAAACCATAAGAACTTAGTTGTGAATGTCAAGTTAGCCTTATTGATGACTCCCTTCGGCTCCGTTACCCAGTCGACACTGATACGCTCAAAATTACTTCTCAAATTAGAAGTAAAGCGGTCTCTTCAAGTAAATAACCCAACTAGTGAGGTTGGGATCGTTCCCACGAGGAAAATAGTCTAGACTTAACTTCAACTTGTTATTACTATTGTTTGGTTGATGACTTCCTTGGAAAGTAAAAACATAAAAAGGGGGGTTTGTATTTCCTAATGAGTAAAAATAACTAACGAAATTGAAATAAACACTTAACAGTTTTGAAAGTTGAATTTTAATCAATTAATCAAAGTAACTAGGGTTTACATGTTCCCCACAGGTTCATAACTTGATAATTCTAACTATAACAATTCTTTCCTAGTATCTTGCATGCAAAGTGATAAGTTATGTATTTCTAAATCCTTGGTCCGGCATCTAGAAAATCTCACTCCGCACCTTGGTCCGGCTACGTGTGTTGCTTTCCTAACCCTTATCTTTACCTCATATTAAGCATCGTATTCGATATTTGACTCAGTTATTACCCCGTACAAATAAATACTAGCCTATTAGATAGTATACACTAAATCCATGTTAATAATTCTTTTCCTATTATCTACCTCCTTGGTCCGGCAAGTAGCATTAAGGCGAGTTCTAACATTGATCATCCGTTAAAAAAGACTTCTAAGCGAAAGAATTATTAATACATGCAAGACGCTATTCTAGAATTGTTATTTTAGCTAGGGTTTATCTCATTATTTGCCTATGGTTCCCACAACCCTAGTTAAGGAGTTTAGTTACTCATATCCATAAACACAATATTCAAATATATTAAATAAGAATTCATGTACTTACTTCAAAGAGAAAGAATAAAGTCCGAAAGTTTGCTTGATTAATCACCAAAAATCACTTGTAAGAATCTCCAAAAATCAAACACTAATACACAAAGTCTAATAATATGATGTCTAATCTAGCAGAGTCTAACCTCAAAAACGAGGTTTTTCGAACTATTTATAAAAAATAAAAACCTAATTAAACAAGGATTCTAATTACTGGAAATCTGCCAAAACGCGGCTGGGTCGACAGACCTCGCGACGGGCCGTTATGGTCGCGACAGACCGTCATGGACTCCGTTGTCCCATACTTAGCAATTTCTTCTGCTGCTCTCTTCATTCCCTTAGACGGTAAGTATGACGGACCATCATAGGCACAACGGTCCGTCGAGGGTCTTCGTTTCAAAATACTTCAACTCTTAGAATCTGGGTACTAGGATCACTTCTCTGAACTTCATGACGAACCTGCAGGACGGACCGTCATAGCCACGACGGACCGTCACAAGCTCCGTAACCCCACACTTGGTCAGACTTCCCCATCTTCCTTCAGCAGCTTCTCTACGCTGCCACCTACGGACCGTCACAAGCACGACGGACCGTCATCAACTCCGTAGGTGGCCTTTTCTGCATTTCTTCACTCAAAATCTCCGCATTCCACTTTGGACAGATTTCCTGCAAAACAAAGAGAAACTCATATAAAAACTAGCACAAAAAGACTTTCGGACACACTAAATTTAAGGAAAAAGTATTAATTATACCGTGAAACCACGGTATATCAACACCCTCAACTTAAATTCGTTGTTTGTCCTCAAGTGACGCACTATGACTCACTACACAATATTTGTACAATAGTATTCATGTTTTATCCGTTGCAATCATTTGGCTATCAATCCCGATTAATCTCATCAAATCTATGCATGCTATCACTATTGGGCTTGAATTTTGTGGGATTCGAACATGACACAGACTCACCATGCACTAACACCTATCCTCTTCAATTTCTCACCGAGGTGCTAACAATTCCAGTATTGCAACTAGTGTCCTCACTTCAAAACAAAATCCTCATTTTTCACACAATGATTTCAGTTTGAGTATAAGGATTACTTTTTAACACTCGCTCTACGAACAAAGTCACACTCATTCATACCTATTACCATAAGCTTGCCCTTATTTTCACTGCCTTAAGTTCGCTATACAACCCTTAGGATCACGATAGGACTTTTTTAGCTTGTAACATAGGCTCAGAGTCAGGTAGGGTATATTTAGGTATACTTTAGTGACTTTTTTTCCCTCCTTGACATGTAGGCTAAACCTTCCACTGTCTATCACTTTATCTCGCCCAGTTTCTCCCATTCTTTCACCTTGCTATTTTCCCTTCTTTCTTCATTTGTGTAAGTGACTCTTTTCCTTTTTTCTCTTTTTTTTCAATGAGTTCTTGAGTCACTTTACTTTTGTTCTTTCTCTCTCTTTATTCTTTCAACCCCACTTTCCAGAGCATTCCTCAAAATAGCCACCCCCAACTCATGGCTTTGCCATGAGTCAAGGTAAAGAATACCCAACGTTGGGTTAGGGCCTTAACGAAGGTTGTTTATACATTAGCCACCCTCAACTTATGCTTTTGGCATAAGCTGAGGTGCACATGTCCAAGGAGGGACCAGGGCCAACATATTGTTCCCAGAAAAGATCAGTTGGGGTGAAAAAGAAAGGTCTAATTTTAAGCTCAGATTATTTGGATCAAAGAAGGATAACTTTCATTTGGTTTCTTTTATTTAGGCTAGAAATGATATCTTGAATAAGGGCCTATGATCCTTTCCTAATTGTCTGTCACAGCTTACTTCTAGCAGAACTAACCAGGCAAGTTCTAGCTCAGTACCAATAGTGGACTATTCAAATTTCCTCACACTCACTTGACATCTCATTACTAAACTAGATTATTAGATACCTAGTTCGAATTGAAGACTTAGGGTAATGCAATGGTGTAATTCTATTTCATGCTTAGAGCCACATAATTATCAGTTACTATGCCTAGTCATGCACCATTTTCCAGTTTTCTTAGGATATCATTTTAGCCATCATGCTTCAGAGTTAAACTATGTACAAAAGATATAAACATGCCGGTTCAACAGAAAAAAGTAATCAGTCTTTTGGGGAAAAAGAACACAGGCAAGAAAACCCCAAAAGAGGATAGTGAGTTGGGATACTCAAACTTCAACCTACACTCACTTTCCATTTACCCCACCCCCAAGAAAAAAAACATGCAATTGTCCCCAATGCATAAAAAATCCTAGATATTAGAGTGGTAGGTGAAGCAAACCTGTGGCGCAAAGCGCCGTCGATCAGCAAGATGGTGGGTCCTGTTCCCCGGAACCCACGTCCTCTGCAATATGGACACCCTCAGTGGTGTCCTCAGCAACACCCGCACCATCAGTAGTGCCTCCTGCTGTCTCTACAGTGCGAGAGCTAGACGCCCCAGCCGCTATCTGCGATGCTCTGATTTGGTGTGCCTCCGCCTCAGCAAGTGAGGCTCTCCTCGCAGCCTCCATCTCTCGGCACTCCTTCTTCCTTGCTCGCGCCTCATCCTCTGCTCGACCCCTACGCCTCTTGGCACTCTCTCGAGGGGGAGGTGGAGGAATTTCTGAAGTGGTAAACAGGGTCGCCAATACAGTGTCCTCAGCAGGCTCGACAGACTCCGGCACCCTCGCCTCTAGGATCATGTCGATGTCTGCACGAAGACTATCGACTGCAGCCTGAAGAGTCGACACATCCACCGGAGGGGCTGGTCGGGCTAACACTCTCAACTCAAAGGCGTCTAGGCGCTGGTTAACTTCAGCAATCTTCCGCTCTGTACAGTGATCGACTTCTGCATCCAATGCTGGATATGATGCAGAAGAGTGTCCATTTGTGCCTCTTGTTTTTGGACCCTAGCAAGCGGGACAAGTGTCGGTAGAGGGGCTGTGCGAGAGGAGCTCGGAGCTGGGCTACTACCCGATATAGACTCGACCGGGGTAGTGTCAGTGGACGCCTGTGTAGCTGCGCGGGCCTGGGCTACTGTATCCGCAAGATCATAAGCAAGTGGTGGAAGCTGTGGACGGGGCCCCCTACGTGGGGCCAACTCATTGGCCTCGTCTTTGATGAGGCCGACGTCAACGGTGTCCTGCGGGGTCTTCAACTGATCTATGTGCCATATGGGCACACCTGCGGACCTGCAAAGGGCAGAGATCATACACGGGAAGGGGTAGGTAGTAGTGACCTTGAATGCCCTCTCGTGCATGACTGCCTGGAGAAGCCATGCGAAGTCCACCTCGAAGCCGGCTATCATTGCCGCCATCAACACTGCTCGATCCCAGGTGACGATGTTATCAGCAGTTGTGGGGGAAAGACAGTGACGGATGAGCAGCCACAAGAACTTTGCGACGAACGTGAGGTTGGCCTTCTTGATGGCCCCCTTTGGCTCAGTGACCCAATCGGCACCCTCTCCATCTACGGACAGGTGCAGGGCCATCCACCTCTTGGTGGTCTCTCTCAGTGCTGGCTCGCGCAAGAACTGTCCATCCTTTACTATCTGCCAGCGGTAGTCAAACTCGGCAGTGATGGGGGTCCACGTAGCATCTGCACTCTCGCCGTATAGGAACCGGCGGATAGCTGGCAGGGAAATGCGAACCTGCTCCAGTGGGGCCTGTTTAGCGAGAGCAGCCCTCCTATCGATCTGTGATCGGAGAGTCGCTACATAGGATACGTAGAACTCTCGGACCATTTCCTCGATGTATCGTCCCAACGGACGTGCTGTCCACTCTAAGCGATGCCTGGTGAAGATGTTGTGGATCTCCGGCATCGATGGGAGACTCCCTGTAACTACGCGCCGCTCCAAGGTGAGTGTTCGAGTCATTACTCCTTTATCAGTCAGGAACTTGGCGTCAGAGTAAACTTGAAATTGGCCGTCGGCACACCACCGGTTTGGCTGGTCAGAGGCTGGTGTGGGGACCTGAGGTGGTGCGCCGGATGTAGAGTCTGAACTGTCAGCCTCATCAGACGAGGCCGACGCTGCAGCAGTGGTGGGGGCGGGAACCTCAGCAGAGCCAGAGGCTTCCTCGGACCAGGATACTCCTAAGGAGCCAGACGCTCCTTCCTCATTTGTGGCTGACCCAGAGGGTGTGCCGGTCAGTGTGCGCTCCTCATCAGAATGGGAGGCAGTAACTACGCCGGACGCTACCTTTTTGGGTGTGGCTTTGGGAGCACGTGCAGCACGGGAAGGGGCAAAAGTGCCTGGGGGCACATACTTAGGGTCCCGCTCATCATCAGAGCCGATGATGAAGCGTGCAGACGGATCAACAGACTTTGATCGCCCGCGTGCATAGGTTCGGTCTTGCTTGGGTGCCATAGTAGATAGTACCTGCAAAGGATCACTATTAGTAAGAGTAGTGGCAAACAAGACAAGCGAAACCATACGATATAAAACAGTCAAAATAATATGTAAATGCTGTATAAACAGTGACACACGACGGGCCTGGTGACGGCTCATCGTGACTATGACGGACCGTCGTGAGGTCCGTCGTGGTGTACTTGGACTCTGTATAAATAGAGTGGGTGCAGGACGGACCGTCACAGTTGCGATGATCCGTTGTAGATGTCCGTCGTAGGACACTTGGAAAAAAAATGGAGACCCTTAGGAGAGGGGTCTCTGACTGCTATGACGGTCATGCAGGACGGACCGTCATGGGTACGACGGTCCTTCACAAGTGTCCGTTGAAGGACACTTGGAAAAAAAATGGAGACCCTTAGGAGAGGGGTCTCTGACCGGTATGACGGTCATGCAGGACGGACCGTCGTGGGTACGACGGTCCGTCACATGTGTCCGTTGAAGGACACTTTGAAAAAATGGAGACCCTTAGGAGAGGTATCTCTGACCGGTATGATGGTCATGCAGGACGGACCATCATGGGTGCGACGGTCCGTCACATGTGTCTATTGAAGGACACTTGGAAAAAATGAGAGACCCCTGGAAACAGGGTCTCTGTCTAGAAAGACGGTTATGCAGGACGGACCGTCGCGAGGACGATGATCCGTCACATGTGTCCAGTAGGACAGGGGTGCTAGGGTTTGTGCAACGGACCCTACGATGGTCCGTTGTGGCTACGACGGTCCGTCATCAGGGTCTCGTTCTGAATGACAAAGACAGAACTGTAGGTACCCTAAGCAACCCCGATGAACCCACACGGTCTTGTAGTGTTGTGGACCTATATGTGTCTATCCCAACTACCTAGGAAACTATTAATGCAAAATCACCTATATCTAGGGTTGTTAATATGGCAAATTCGAACATTTTGAGCCTAGGTGTAGACATAATCATATAAAGGAAACAATATACGACTAAGAACAAAGCTAATACTAACTAATAAACAAAAATACAAGAAAAATGAGTATAAATTTAGAGACACATGCCTTAGAAATTGAGAAAAAGCAAATGGACAAGGACTCAGTTGGCAGGGTAGACACCTACAGCAGCAGCTCCGACTAGTAGATGATAGTTTTAAGGCTTGGGAGAATTGTGGGGGTAATGATCAGTGAGGGGGAAATGTGGAAGTTGAAAAGAGTGGGGAGATGAGAAGAATAATGAATGAATGGGGTGAAAATGAGGGGTTGGGGTGTTTAAACGGTCAGATTTTGGAAAAGGGTCCAGCCGGGTCGGGTCGGGTATAATTCATTAATCACGCGACGGTTCCCCGACGACGGCCCGTCGCACTTGTGACGACCCGTCGTTGGTTCCGTCTTGTGTGCCCTAATTTCAAAATAGCAGAAAAGTGTACCTGGATGACGGATGCATACGACGGTCCGTCGCTGGAGCAACGGTCCGTCGATGTATCCGTCAGTGGCTGCTGCGGAGTAGTTTTCTGCAGAATTTCCTGGTGATGTGCCTGCGAATTTAAAAAATCCATTAGTAGAAAAATGCTATCCTTACTAAAAAAAACGACAAGAATTGGGTTGCCTCCCAACAAGCGCCTTATTTAATGTCGCGGCACGACTGGGGCCACTTGATTACTCAAACTTCATCAAGATGGTATGCCTCGATCACTTCATTCGCCGATTCTGCATGCCCGAGATAGATTTTTATGCGCTTTCCATTCACCTTGAACCGCACACCCTCCTTAGTTTCCAACTCAACTGCTCCATGAGGGAATAGTTGGGTAACCGTGTAAGGACCAGTCCATTTGGACTTGAGTTTGCCTGGAAACAAGCGCAATTTGGAATTGAATAAAAGCACCAAATCCCCGACCATAAACTCTCGTTTTTCAATTTTGTTGTCATGATACTTCTTCATCTTTTCTTTGTATAGGGCTGAGCTTTCATAGGCTTTCAAGCGAAATTCATCAAGTTCATTCAACCCATTTAACCGCTGCTCTGCAGCTTCACTCCAATCCATTTTTAACTTCTTCATAGCCCACATGTCTTTATGCTCTAACTCAACCGGAAGATGACAAGCTTTCCCATATACAAGTTGGTATGGAGACATACCTATGGGAGTCTTATATGCTGTCCGGTAGGCCCAAAGAGCATCATCAAGCCTCCTTGACCAATCCGTTCTACTAGCATTCACTGTTTTGGACAATATCTGTTTGATCTCCCGATTTGATACTTCAACTTGCCCACTAGTTTGAGGGTGGTAAGGAGTGGCCACATTATGGCGTACCCCGTATTTCTCCAATAACCCCTTGAACAATCTGTTGTAGAAGTGGGAGCCCCCATCACTAATAATGGCCCTTGGGGTGCCAAAACGGGAGAATATATTCTTTTTCAAGAATGCAGTGACACTCTTCCCTTCATTGCTTGCGAGGGCTATGGCTTCGACCCATTTAAATACATAATCAACTGCTACTAGAATGTACTTCATTCCATGATAACTCATGAAAGGGCCCATAAAGTCAATACCCCAAACATCAAATAACTCAATCACAAGAATGGGGTTTAGAGGGAGCTCTTGCTTTCTTGAAATACCACCATCTCGTTGACATTTGTCACATGCTTTAGCAAACCCATGAGCATCTTGATGAAGAGTTGGCCAATAGTAACCACATTGTAATATCTTGTGAGCGTTTCAGATACCACTGTGATGTCCGCCAACAGGTGAAGAATGGCATGCCTCCAACACACTCAACATTTCACATTCTAGCACACAACGCTGAATAAGCCCGTCGGCACAACTCCTATACAAGTATGGTTCATCCCAAAAGAACTTCTTCACATCGTACATGAACTTTTTCCTTTGATGAAAGGACATGTCTGATGGAACAATATCACTAGCCAGATAGTTCGCAAAATCTGCGAACCATTGAATCAAGTCTTGTGAAGCAGCCAATACATGTTCATCGGGGAAAGTATCATCAATGTCAGTCTTATCCCCTAACTCTCTCATAGCTTCATCCCCTAGACGAGACAAATGATCAGCAACTTGATTTTCAGTCCCTTTTCTATCCAGCACTTCAAAGTCAAATTCTTGCAGCAGTAATACCCAACGAATCAGCCTAGGTTTCGCATCCTTCTTCGCCATCAAATATCTCAATGCTGAATGGTCAGTATGCATTATAACTCTAGTACCTAGCAAATAGGAGCGAAATTTCTCAAAATCAAAGACTACTGCAAGGATTTTGTTTCTTCTCTGTCCCAATACTACACCAAGAGCCACCCCACTAGCATCGCACATTACCTCAAATAGACTGTTCCAATCCGGAGAAATAATGATAGGCGCAGACACTAACTTTTCTTTTAGCTCACCGAATGCTTTAAGACAAGATTCATCAAAACAAATTTACATTCTTTCTCCAGCAATTTGCACAATGGGTGTGCAATCTTTGAAAAGTCTTTGATGAATCTCCGGTAAAAACCTGCATGCCCAAGAAAGCTTCTCACACCTTTCACAGAGATCGGCAGGGGAAGCCTCTCGATTACCTCAACTTTAGCTCGATCAACCTCTATGCCCTTTTCGGAAATGCGATGACCCAACACAATACCCTCTTTCACCATGAAATGACACTTTTCCCAGTTTAGTACCAAATGGCAGTCTTCACATCTCTTAAGAACCTCAGATAAATTGGTCAAACACTGCTCAAATGAATCACCAACCACAGAAAAATCATCCATAAAAACTTCTATAGTATCCTCCACCATGTCAGAAAATATTGACATCATACATCTCTGAAAGGTTGCGGGTGCATTGCACAACCCAAACGACATTCTTCTGAACGCAAAAGTCCCATATGGACTAGTGAAAGTGGTTTTCTCTTGATCTTCTCGTGCAATAGAAATCTGATTATACCCCGAATACCCATCAAGAAAACAATACCACCCTTTTCCGGCAAGTCTATCCAACATCTGATCCATGAAGGGCATAGGAAAATGGTCTTTTTCAGTCCATGAGTTCAATTTACGGTAATCCATACACACCCTCCATCCAGTAACCGGTCTCATTGGAACAAGTTCATTCTTTTCATTGGGGACCACAGTCATTCCCCCTTTCTTAGGTACACACTGAACCGGGCATACCCAACTACTATCGGCGATTGGATAGATTACTCCGTCATCCAACCACTTGATGATTTCCTTCTTCACAACCTCTTGCATAGGAGGATTCAAGCATCTCTGGTGCTCAATACTCGGCTTATGATCAGGCACGAGTTGGATTTTATGAGAGCAAATACCAGGAGGGATCCCAATAATGTCCGCAATGGTCCACCCAATAGCTCTTTTGAACCTTTTTAGTACCTTCACCAAACTCTGAACCTGTTGTTGATCCAGGTCTGATGCAATGATTACTGGCAAAGTGTCACCCTTTCCTAAGAATTCATACCTGAGATGAGGTGGGAGAGCTTTTAGTTCTAATTTTGGAGCTTCTTCTATAGATGGTTTAGCGGGTCGGGACTCGCAATTTTTCATATCAAGCTCAAATTTCTTCGGTTTAAACCAAACATCACCTCGGTCAAGAGCCGCGACTAATGACTCATACTATTCAATGCAATCGCTATCAAAGTTCATTATCACTGCCGCTAATGCTTCGACACCTAGACGTTCTTCTATTTGTGTCTCAAATGTCTCACCCATGTTGTAGGATATAGAAGATGCCGATTGGAGCTCACCACTCTGCCTCATGGACCTACAAATATTAAAGGTCACTTCCTCATTGTTCAACCGAAATTTCATCTGCCCCTTTTCCATGTCTACTAAGGCTCTTCCCGTAGCTAGGAATGGCCTCCCAAGGATAATAGGCACTTTAAAATCAACCTCACAATCAATAATAACAAAATCAGCCGGAAAGATGAATGACTCCACTTTTACTAGAACATCATGAAGTATCCCTATGGGCCGTTTTAATGTTCGATCAGCCATCAGTAGCCGCATCGCAGTGGGCTTTGGGTCACCCAAACCCAACTTCTTGTAAATCGAGAGGGGCATGAGATTTATGCTTGCCCCCAGATCACATAATGCTTTCGCAAATTGTAATAGCCCGATTGTACAAGGAATAGTGAACGCACTCGGATCATATTTCTTTTGGACCAGAGATCTTGTAGCAATAGCACTACAATGCTGCATTCTATCATCATCCTCAAAAGTAACCGATCTTTTCTTTGTGACCAGATCTTTCATAAACTTGGCGTAACCGGGCATTTGTTCTAAAGCTTCTACCAAAGGGACATTGATAGAAAGTTGCTTCAACATTGTTATAAAACGCCGATATTTGCCATCCTCGGTATTTTTCACTAATCTTTGAGGAAATAGGGGTGGTGGCCTAGGCATAGGAATTACCTTTTTGGGCACTTCAGCATCTTTCTCAGTCTCATCCTCTAATTCAGCATCAACATCTACCACTTTATCAGTATCTTTTGTCACCTTTTTCTCATTAGATGGCATAGGTGGGTCAATGGTTTGCTTGCCACCGCGAGTAGTAATTGCCATACAATGTCCATCATTTTTTGGATTTTGGACAGTGTTGCTAGGAAGAGTGCCCGGTTGCCGTGTGTTCACAGTTACAGATAATTAGGCCAATTGTAACTCAAGTTGCTTAATCGATATTGCATGTGTATCAACTTTTTGCCCAATACCCGCTAAATCAATCCTCAACTCTTTATTGTGCTCATCACTAGCATCGAACCTCCTCATCATTTTATGCAACATATCCTCAACTTGCGACATACTACCTCCACCATCCATAGGAGTAACTTCACGATTTTGAGGAGGAACATAGGGTCCATTCCTGTCGTTTCTGTTACCATAGCTACCCCTGTTGAAGTTGTTGTCGCGATTGTAGTTTCCATCTCGGACATAATGACCCTCACGATTGTAGTTACCATAGTTCCGACCTTGGTTCTCTTGACCTTGGCGCCAATTTTCCTGATTAGAGCCTTGGGCACTTGGTCGGAAACCCCCCATCTGTTTATTTACTGCATAGGAATCCTCCTCATAATAACACTCATCGTTTGGAGGTGGTGGTTTAGCCAAGTAGTTGACTGCATTTATCTTTTCTGCACCCCCAGTGACATGTTTTAGTACCAAACCAAGCTCAGTTCTCATCTGAGCCATTTCTTCACAAATATCATCTGTGGCTGGGTTGTGAGTGGACTGCACCGCGAAGGTGTTTCTCCCTGTATCGGACTTCCTAGTACTCCAAGCTTTGTTATTTTGGGAGATTTTCTCTAGTTTTTCTGCAATCTCAGCATAAGGGCATTCTCCATAAGATCCACCTGCCATAGTGTCCAACACCGCTTTATTGTTATCATCCTGTCCCCGATAGAAGTATTCCTTCAGTGACTCATCATCTATACGGTGGTTTGGAACACTTCTCAAGAATGAGGTGAATCTATCCCACGAACTACTAACTTACTCTCCTGGTAGTGCCACAAAGTTGTTCACCCTGTCTTTGTGGTTTAATATCTTGGAGACCGGATAGTAGCGTGCTAAGAAGACATTCCTTAGTTGGTTCCAAGTGAAGATGGAGTTGTATGGGAGCTCAGTGAACCACATAGCAGCCTCTCCCGTCAGTGAGAGAGGAAACACTCTGAGACCTATTACATCTAGATCCAAATCAGGCCTCCCCACACAACTTTTACACACTGCCCTTACCTTAGCTATATGGGCATGTGGATCCTCAGAAGGTAGCCCTAAAAACAAACCTCTGGCAGTGAGCATTTGCATCAGGCTACTAGTTACCACAAAAGTGTGGCCTATGGGTAGAGGGGGCAAGACAAGTGGCCCATCCGAGTCTGCTATGTTATCATACCCTCTGTAGTATGCTTGGGGCCGTGGAACGGGATTCTGTCCCCTCTGTTGATGTTCACCCGGAGCGTCGGGTAACATCTGACCATGAACATCCACTGGATCTGGGATGTTCTGGTTTGGATCCTCATCATTTATTCCCATGTTTCGATTCATATTGCGTAGTGTACGCTCTAGCTCGTGATCGTAGGGAAACAAGGGTTCTCTTCCTCTCCGTGTATTTGGCATACAAGGAGGATAGTTCTGAAAGGAAATCAAAAAACAATAAAACAAACTAAAATCAAGAAAATATCAACTAAACTATAGTAATAAGTTCAAGTTAATCTACAAGCTAAATTCCCCGGCAGCGGCGCCAAAATTTGATACGCTCAAACTTACTTCTCAAATGAGAAGTAAAGCGGTCGCGTCAAGTAAATAACCCAACTAGTGAGGTTGGGATCGTTCCCACGAGGAAAGTAGTCTAGTCTTAACTTCAACTTGTTATTACTATTGTCCAGTTGATGACTTCCTTGGAAAGTAAAAACATAAAAAGGGGGATTTGTATTTCCTAATGAGTAAAAATAACTAACGAAATTGAAAGAGACACTTAACAGTTTTAAAAGTTGAATTTTAATCAATTAATCAAAGTAACTAGGGTTTACGTGTTCCCCACAGGTTCATAACTTGATAATTCTAACTATAACAATTCTTTCCTAGTATCTTGCATGCAAAGTGATAAGTTATGTATTTCTAAATCCTTGGTCTGGCATCTAGAAAATCTCACTCCGCACCTTGGTCCGGCTACGTGTGTTGCTTTCCTAACCCTTATCTTTACCTCATATTAAGCATCGTATTCGATATTTGACTCAGTTATTACCCCGTACCAATCAATACTAGCCTATTAGATAGTATACACTAAATCTATGTTAATAATTCTTTTCCTATTATCTACCTCCTTGGTCCGGCAAGTAGCATTAAGGCGAGTTATAACGTTGATCATCCGTTAAAAAGACTTCTAAGGGAAAGAATTATTAATACATGCAAGACACTATTCTAGAATTGTTATTTTAGCTAGGGTTTATCTCATTATTTGCCTATGGTTCCCACAACCCTAGTTATGGAGTTTAGTTACTCATAGCCATAAACACAATATTCAAATATATTAAATAAGAATTCATGTACTTACTTCAATGAGAAAGAATAAAGTCCGAAAGTTTGCTTGATTAATCACAAAAAATCACTTGTAAGAATCTCCAAAAATCAAACACTAATACACAAAGTCTAATAATATGATGTCTAATCTAGCAGAGTCTAACCTCAAAAACGAGGTTTTTCGAACTATTTACAAAAAATAAAAACCTAATTAAACAAGGATTCTAATTACTGGAAATCTGCCAAAACGCGGCTGGGTCGACGGACCTCGCGACGGGCCGTCGTGGTCGCGACAGACCGTCTTGGACTCCGTCGTCCCATACTTAGCAATTTCTTCTGTTGCTCTCTTCATTCCCCTCGACGGCAAGTATGACGGACCATCATAGGCACAACGGTCCGTCGAGGGTCTTCGTTTCAAAATACTTCTACTCTTGGAATCTGGGTGCTGGGATCACTTCTCTGAACTTCATGACGAACCTGCAGGACGGACCGTCATAGCCACGACGGACCGTCACAAGCTCCGTAACCCAACACTTGGTCAGACTTCCCCATCTTCCTTCAGCAGCTTCTTTACGCTGCCACCTACGGACCGTCACAAGCACGACGGACCGTCATCAACTGCGTAGGTGGCCTTTTCTGCATTTCTTCACTCATAATCTCCGCATTCCACTTTGGACAGATTTCCTGCAAAACAAAGAGAAAATCATATAAAAACTAGCACAAAAAGACTTTCGGACACACTAAACTTAAGGAAAAAGTATTAATTATACCGTGAAACCACGGTATATCTGACACCCTCTACATCGATAGACAAGTGCAGGGCCATCCACCTCTTGGTGGTCTTTCTTAGCGATTTCTCATGCAAGAAATGACCATCTTTTACTATTTTTCACAGGTAGTCGAACTCAGCGGTGAGAGGGGTCCTGTTGGCATCAACATCCTCGTGGTAAAGATACCGGCGGATGGTAGGCAGGGAGATGTCAACCTTTATGCCGCATACTCGGACATGTTAAAGTGGGGCCTGTTTGGCGGGGGCAACACATTTATTTATTTGTGATCTGAGAGTAGCCACGTAAGAGGCGTAACACTCTCGGACTATCTCCTCACTGTAGCGGCCTAAAGCACGAGCTGTCCACTCAAGCCGTTGTCTGGTGAAGAGATGGTGGATCTCTGGCATGGTGGGGAGACTTTCCGTAAGGACCCGCCTCTCCAGTGTAAGGATCCGTGTCATGACGCCTTTATCATTTAGAAATTTGGTGTCTGAATACACTTGATATTGCCCGTCGACACACTACCAGTTGGGCTTGTCGGCAACCGGGGTGAGAGCACCAGTCGGTGAGCCAGGAGTGGAATCAGGACTGTCAGCCTCATCAGACGAGGCATACTGTGTAGATGTGGTGGGTGCAAGGACTTCGGCGAACCCATAGGCTTCCTCCGACAACGAAACTCCTACGCAACCAGACGCTCCTTCTTCATGTGTAGCTGACCCAGAAGGTGTCCCGGTCAGTGTGCACTCCACATAAGACTGGGAGGCAGTGACTACGTCGGAAGACACCTTTTTGGGAGTAGCTCTGGTAGCACATGCAGATTGTGATGGAGTGGCGGTGCCTGGGAGCTCGTACTAGGGGTCATGCTCATCATCAGAGCCTATAACCAGTCGAGCAGATGGGCGATAGACTTTGAACACCCACGTTCGTAAAATCGATCTTGTTTTGGTGCCATTAGAGATAGTACCTGTAAAGAATCAATATTAGTAAGAGAAGGAACAAGCAAGACGAGCCAAAACGACATAAAATAAATATAAGAGCTACGTTGTAATGACTTTTCTGCAGTAACAATGAAACATGACGGACGAGGTGACGACTCATGGTGAGGACGACGGACCGTCATGTCTTACTTCAACTATGTTGATGTGGAGACCCCTGAAGGAAAGTCTGTCACAGCTATGACGGCTAAGCAGGACGAACCATCATGATAATGACGCTCCATTGTCGATGTCCGTCGTCTGGTACATAGGAAAAGGTATGGACATCCTTAGGATAGGGGTCTCTGACCGTCACGACGGTTGTGCAGGACGGACCATTGAGGGTATGACGGTCCATCGTAGATGTTCGTCAGAGGACACTTAGAAAAAGTGGGAGACCCTTAGGACAAGGTCTCTGACAACCATGACGGTTGTGCAGGACGGACCGTCGTGGATGTCCGTCAGTGGTCACTTAGAAAAAGTATGGAGACCTCACAAGACTGGTCTCTGACCGTAATGATTGTGTTGCTGGACGGACCGGCGAGGGTATGACGATCTGTCATAGATGTCCATCGAAGGACACTTAGAAAAAGTATGGAAACCCTAGGGAGATGGGTCTCTGACTGTCATGATGATTGTGCAAGACGGACCGTCGAGGGTATGACGGTCCGTCTTAGATGTCCGTCAGAAAATAATTAGAAAAAGTTGGAGACACTTAGGAAAAGGGTCTCTGACAACCAAAACGGTTGTGCTCAATGGATTGTCGTGGGAATGACGGTCCGTCGTATGTTTCCGTTGGTGGACACTTTAAAAAAATGAATAATGGGGTGTTGGAGTAGACCCTATGACGGTCCGTCGTGGGTGCAACGGTCCGTTATCAGGGTCTCGTTCTGTCATTTAGTGGCAGAACTGAGGATGCCACATTCATCCTCTGTGACACAAATTGAATACTTAGTGTTAAATTACATGTTTCAACTAGCAATGCTAAACCACCTATTTCTAGAGTTTTAACAAGGCAATTTGAGGATTCTCAACCTAGGTCACACAAAATTGGATCAACGAATGAAGACCCATCAATAAGAAGTAGGATAATACCAATTGAAACACAAAAATACAATGTAAATGGGTAGAAATCAGAGACACATACCTGAGAAGAGGAGAAAGACAAGCAAGTGAGGAACTTGGTTAGAAAGAACAGAACCACAGTAGCAGATTCCGACTTGTAGAGAGTACATTTTAGAAATTTGTGGATATTGGGAAGTGATCAGTTGATAGAGAAGAGAGGTAGGAAGTTGGAAGTTTGAAAGGGAGGGAAATGGGAGAAAGAGGGAAGGAAATAGGTGAAATGAAAGGGTGTGGTTTTTAAATGTTAACAACTTTTAAAATACCCCCAACCGGGTCGGGTCGGATACGCTCATTAATAATGCAACGAGTTCGCGACATTGATCCGTCATTGGTTCCGTAACGTGTGCCCTAGTTTTGAAAATAAATAAAAGATGTACATGGCACGAATTATTCATGCAACGGTTCGTCGCATGCGTGACAGTCAATCGATGTATCCGTCAGTGACTGTTGCAGGGTGATTTTCTGCATAATTTCCTAGTGGTGTGTTACTTGCAAATTTAAAACCCATTAGTAGAAAATGCTACTATTACTAGAAAGAAAACTATAGGTATTTGTTTGCCTCCCAAACAACGCCTGATTTAATGTCGCGACACGACTAAAGACACTTGATTACCTAGACTTCATCAAGATGGTATGACTCGATCACTTCATTCGCCGATTCAGCATGCCCAAGATAAAGTTTTATTCTTTGTATATTAACCTTAAATTACACACCCTCCTTGGTGTCTAACTCAACTTCTCCATGAGAGAATAGTTGGGTAATTAAGTAAGGCCCAGTCTATTTGGACTTGAGCTTGCCAGGAAACAAATGCAGCATAGTTTTTTGTAAAAGCACCAAATCCCCAACCATAAGCTCTCATTTTTTTAATTTTTAGGTCATGGTGCTTCTTCATCTTTTCTTTGTAGGATATATAAGACACCGATTGGATGTCACCACTCTGCCTCATGGACCTACAAATGTTGAAGGTCACTTCTTCATGTTCAACCTAAATTTCATCTGCCCCTTTTCAATATCAAGTAAGATTCTACCTGTAGCGAGGAACGGCCTTCCAAGAATAATCGACACTTCAAAATCGACTTTACAATCAAAAATAACAAAATCTGCTGGAAATATGAACAACTCCACTTTTACTAGCACATCGTGGAGTATCCCTATAGTTCTTTTTACTGTTCGATCGGCCATCAATAGCCGCAACCTAGTGGACAAGGGCATTAGATTTATGCTTTCCCCCAGATGGACAGGGGCATGAGATTTATGCTTTCCCCCAGATCACATAATGCTTTCACAAAATGTAATGACCCGACTGTACAAGGAATAGTGAACGCACCCGAATCTTTTTTCTTTTGTACTAGAGATCGTGTAGCAATAGCACCACAATGCTGAATTCTATCATCATCCTCAAAAGTGACCAATCTTTTCTTTGTAACCAGATCTTTCATAAACTTGGCAGATCCTCCGTATTTTTAATTGATCTTTGAGGAAAGGGGGGGGTGGTATAGGCATGGGGATTACCTTTGTAGGCACTTCAACATCTTTTCCAGTGTTTTATTCTAATTCACCACTAACCTCTACCACTTTATCATTATCTTTTATCACCTTTTCCTCATTAGAGGGTATAGGTGAGTCAATGGTTTGCTTACCACCTAAGTAGTGATTGCCATAAAGTGTTCCATCATTTTTCGAATTTTTGACTTTGTTGCTAGGAAGAGTGCGTGGTTGCCGTGTGTTCATTGTCACAGATAATTGGGCCATTTGCAACTCAAGCTGCTTAATCGATATTGCATGTTTATAGACTTCTGCCCAATACCTGCTAAATCACTCCTTAACTCTTTAATGTGCTCATCACTAGAATCAAACCTTTTTATCATTTTGTGCAACGTATCCTCAACTCGCGCCATACTATCTCCACCATCCCTAGGAGTAAATTCAAAATTTTGAGGAGGTACATAAGTCCCATTCTTATCATTTTTGTTACCATAGTTACCCATATTGAAGTTGTTGTCGCGGTTGTAGTTTTCATCTCGGACATAATGACCCTCATGGTTATAGTTACCATAGATCCGATCTTGGTTTCCTTGACCTTGGCGCCAATTCTCCTAATTTGAGACTTGGGCACTAGGTAGGAAACCCCCCGTCTGCTCATTTCCGCATACAAATTCTCCACATAATAGCATTCATAATTTGGTGGTGGTGGTTTAGACAAGTATTTAACTGCATTTATCTTTTCTGCACCTCCAGTGATATGTTTTAATACCAACCCAAGCTCAGTTCTCATCTAAGCCATCTCTTCACGAATCTCATATGTGGCTGTGTTGTGAGTGGATTGCACTGCGAAGGTATTTCTTCCAGTATCTGACTTCCTAGTATTCCAAGCTTCATTATTCCAGGAGATTTTCTCTAACATTTCAGCAATCTTGGCATATGGACACTCCCCATAAGAACCACCCGCTATAGTATCTAATACAACTTTATTGTTATCATCCTGTTACCAATAGAAGTATTGTTTCAATGACTCATCATCTTTGCTGCGATTGGGGACACTTCTCAAAAATGAAATGAATCTATCCCAAGAACTACTAACTGACTCTCCTGGTAGTGCCACAAAGTTGTTCACTCTGTTTTTGTGATTTAGTTTCATGGAGACCGGGTAGTAACGTGCTAAGAAACCGTCCCATAGTTGGTTCCAGTGAAATTTGAGTTATAAGGGAGCTTAGTGAACCAAATAGCAGCCTCTCGCGTCAGTGAGAGAGGAAAGACTCTTAGATTTATTACATCCAAATCCAAATCAGAACTCCCTACACAACTTTTACACACTGCCCTTACCTTAGCTATATGGGCATGTGGGTTCTCACAAGGTAGCCCTGAAAACAAACTGTCACGACCCAAATCGGGGACGCGACTGGCACCCACATTTACCCTCCTATGTGAGCGAACCAACCCATCTAAACCTTAACATTTCAATATAATATCAACAGAAAATAATGCGGAAGACTTAAACTCATAAATAAAACAACTCAACTATTATTAATATTCCCAAAATCTGGAATTCATCATCACAAGAACATCTATGATCAAATTACTAAACTAAACTATCTAAGAATGTCTAAGAAGCAAAAAAATACATAAGAAACTAGTCCATGCCGGAAGTCAAGGCATCAAGACTTATAGAAGAAGATCCAGTCCAAGCTAGAAGCGTTAGCTCACCCTGAGACCCGGTATGACGAAATCTGGCCCGAGTTACTGTTGTGTTGAAGTTGACGGAACGTTTGCTGCATAACACAAATAACAAAGAGGGAAACATAAAAGTAGGGGGTCAGTACAACCACACGTACTGAGTAGATATCATTGGCCAACTCAAAATAGAAGATAATATATATCAAGTAATATTGTAAATCAACTATAAACTCAACATGTAGCAACAACAAGTATCATAATCGTCAATAAATACCATCACGTTCATTCATGAGGGCTCAAGCCTCAATACCACACTCATTTGGGAATTAAGTTCATTATGTTGAGTATATTACCATCTTTCGAGATTTATTATCTTTCTTCCTCTTGTGTCGGTACGTGACACTCCGATCCCATATATGTGTCGGAACGTGACACTCCGATCCCCTATATGTGTCGGAACGTGACACTCCGATCCCCTATATGTGTCGGAACGTGACACTCCGATCCCCTATATGTGTCGGTACGTGACACTCCGATCCCCTATATCTACGTGTCGGTTCGTGACACCCGTCCCACTAATGCTATGTGTCAGAACGTGACACTCCGATCCACTAATACTATGTGTCGGAACGTGACACTCCGATCCACTAATACTATGTGTCGGAACATGACACTCCGATCCACTAAATTCATTCTATCCGTTCATCAAGCCTTCTCTATACCAAGGCATCATCAATCCCATTACTTTAATTCGTCAAGCCTTCTTTTATACCAAGGCATCATCATTAATATCATAGATTAAAGTTTCTTTCAAGATTTGGGATTCAAGGGTTTTCATCATGCTTGTTTTATCAAAATCACAAAATCAATTTCATACAAGCATACAATTAAGCATATAGACAGGTTTACAATATCATCAACACATATTATTCACTATTAAGAGTTCACTACGAATATCGTAAAATAAACCATAACCTACCTCCACCGATGAATTGAATCAACAAGCTATCTTCTCAAAATCCTTGCTATCCTCTTCGTTTCTCTCTCTCTACTCGTTCGTTTCTCCTCTCTTTCTGTTCTTTTCTTTTGTTTTGTTTTATTCAAACCCTCCTTCTTTTTACCCTAATTAAAAGTATAATTAAGTGTAAAGGAGGACAATAAAACCCACTAATTAACTTAAGGTTACCCCTTTTAACCCCCAAGTAATTAGACCTATTAATATTACCCTCAATCTTTATAATTAAGGAAAGAATAGTCCAAAACGACCCCTAAAACGTGTAGAGGAATCCTATTTTGCCTGGGACTGCGCAACCTGTGATGGGCCGTCGTGCCTGCGACGGTCCGTCACGGTGGTCGTCGCAGCTCCCTCGAGCTCAAGTGGCCTGTGACGGCCCGTCACAGCCGTGACGGTCCGTCCTGTTCCTCCGTCATGACGGTCAGAAACTCGTTTCTTGTACCAAATTCTCAAAAGTTGAAGTGTTTTGCAACGAAAACTCACGACGGTTCATCGTGGATGTGACGGCACGACCTGCAGGTCCGTCACAATTTACAGAGAGTCGATTTTAATATCCAATTTGAAGAATTCTAAGTGTCATGGGACGACACCTCCTCGACGGGCCGTCGTGACCACGACGGTCCGTCGGGACACACGTCGTCTCAGCCAGTTTTCCCCGTATTACAATCTGCTGCTCAAACTACTAAACAGGTCGTTACAATAGATACCAATTTACCCATCGTTCGTCCCCGAACGATCAAAAGAAGAAAAACAATGGCGAAAAGGAGTACCTGAATCTGTAAACAGATGTGGGTATTTTTCTTGCATATCTGCCTCCTTCTCCCAAGTAGCCTCTTCAACTGGTCGATTCTTCCATTGAACTTTGATGGATGCAATCTCTCTCGACCTCAACTTGCGAACTTCTCTATCTAATACAGCAACCGGTTCCTCTTCATAAGTCAAGTTCTCATCCAACAAAACTGAATCCCAACGGATAATGTAGTTTCCATCTCCGTGGTATCTCTTCAACATGGACACATGAAACACCGGATGCACTCCGGACAGCCCTGGGGGCAAGGCTAATTCATAAGCCACCTCCCCTATTCGCTTTAGTACCTCGAATGGTCCAATATACCTTGGACTTAGCTTACCTCTTTTTCCAAACCGCATCACCCCTTTCATGGGTGAAACCTTCAACAAGACTTGTTCACCTTCCATGAACTCCAAGTCTCTAACTTTTCGGTCTGCATACTCCTTTTGTCTACTTTGAGCCGCTAAAAGCTTTTCTTGAATAGCTTTCACCTTCTCCATAGAATCTCTTAACAGATCAGTCCCCCAAGGTCTAACTTCAAATGCATCAAACCACCCAATGGGAGATCTGCACCTCCTCTCATACAATGCTTCAAATGGAGCCATGTCGATACTGGAGTGATAGCTATTATTGTATGAAAACTGTGCCAACGGTAAGAAGCTATCCCAATGGCCACCAATCTCTATCACACATGCACGAAGCATATCCTCCAACACTTGAATCGTTCGCTCAGACTGACCATCGGTCTGAGGGTGAAATGCAGTGCTAAGGTCCAACCTAGTACCTAATTCAGCATGTAGTGTCCTCCAAAACTTAGAGGTAAACTGCGTACCTCTATCCGATATGATGGAGAGTGGAACTCCATGCAACCGAACGATCTCTGAGATGTAGATTTTGGCCAACTTCTCTGCATTGTAGGTCACCTTGACCGAAATGAAGTGAGCAGACTTAGTTAACCTATCAACAATCACCCAAATAGAGTCATACTTACCCAATGTCTTGGGAAGACCAACCACGAAGTCCATCGCGATTCTCTCCCACTTCCATTCAGGAATGGGCATTCTCTGAAGTGTTCCTCCGGGTCTCTGGTGTTCATACTTTACTTGTTGACAATTTGGACATTTGGCAACAAACTCAACAATATCACGCTTCATTCTACTCCACCAGAAGTGTTGCTTTAGGTCGCGATACATCTTGGTTGCACCAGGATGTATAGAATATCCGGAACTATGAGCCTCGGTAAGAATAGTGGTGATCAAATCATCGATGCGGGGTACACATACCCTTCCCTTAATTCTCAAAACACCTTCCTCATCAATTATTGCCTCTTTAGCCTCTCCTTGCAACACTTTATCTCAGATTCGACTTAGCTTCTCATCATCAAACTGTTTCCCCTTAATCTGATCAAGAAAGGAAGATTTTGCCTCTACACAAGCTAACAATCCTCCCTTCTCATTTATTTCCAACCTCATAAGGTCATTAGCCAGAATCTGCACTTCTCTAGCCAATGGGCGTCTAGAAGCTTGCAAATAAGCTAGACTTCCCATGCTTCCGGCCTTTCTACTCAAAGCATCTGCCACAACATTCGCCTTCCCCGGATGATACAAGATAGTGATGTCGTAGTCCTTCAGTAGTTCCATCCATCTCCTCTGTCTCAAGTTCAAGTCTTTCTGAGTGAATACATACTGTAGGCTACGATGGTCCGTGTAGACTTCACACTTAACCCCATACAAGTAATGTCTCCATTGCTTTAGTGCAAATACTACCGCGGCCAACTCCAAATCATGGGTCGGATAGTTACGTTCATGCACCTTTAACTGCCTCGAAGCATAAGCAATCACATTCTTCTCTTGCATTAGCACTGCACCCAACCCAGAATAGGATGCATCACAATAAACAATGAAGTTTTTACCCTCTACCGGCAAGGCGAGGATAGGCGCGGTAGTCAACAAAGTCTTAAGCTTCTGGAAGCTTTCTTCACATTCATCTGACCATACAAATGGAACATTTTGCTTAGTCAAGTTCGTCAATTGGGAAGCAATAGAAGAGAATCCCTTGACGAATCGGCGGTAGTAGCTAGCTAAACCCACAAAACTCCTTATTTCTGACACGTTTGTAGGTCTTACCCAATTCTTCACTGTCTCAGTCTTGGATGGATCCACCATCACTCCATCCTTAGAAACCACGTGCCCCAAGAAGGACACTGAATGTAGCCAAAACTCACACTTGGAGAATTTCGCATAAAGTTTTTTCTTTCTCAACAACTCTAACACCATTCTCAAATGCTCCTCATGTTCCTTCTTACTTTTGGAGTATATCAGTATATCATCAATAAACACAATCACAAAGAGGTCCAAGTATGGCTTGAAAATCCCGTTCATCAAGCTCATGAAGGCAGCAGGGGCATTAGTAAGACCAAACGACATTACCACAAATTCATAATGCCCATACCTAGTTCGAAAAGCAGTCTTTGGCACATCCGTTGCTCGTATTTTCAATTGGTGATAACCGGACCTCAAGTCAATCTTTGAGAAGACACAAGCACCTTGTAACTGATCGAACAAGTCATCAATGCGAGGAATGGGGTACTTGTTCTTAATAGTTACTTTGTTCAACTGTCGGTAATCTATACACATTCGGAAACTCCTATCCTTCTTCTTCACAAATAGCACCGGAGCACCCCAAGGAGATGCACTTGGTCTAATGAAGCCTTTGCTCAACAACTCTTGAAGTTGTGCCTTTAACTCTCTTAACTCCGCGGGAGCCATTCTATAAGGGGGTATAGAAATGGGGCGAGTACCCGGTTCAAGATCAATGCAGAAGTCTATATCCCTATCTGGTGGCATACCAGGAAGATCTGCAGGGAACACATCTAAAAACTCACGGACTACCGAAACTGACTCAATCGAAGGTACTTGGGTAGTGTCATCCTTGAGATGTGCCAAGAAAGCTAAACACCCTTTACTCACCATTTTCTTAGCACGAAGAAAGGACACGATGCGAACTGGTTTGGAAGTGTAGTCGCCCTCCCACACTAACGGATCTGCCCCAGGTTTGGCTAACGTTACCGTTTTAGAATTACAATCCAAAATCGCAAAGTTTGGAGAAAGCCAAGTCATACCCAGAATTACATCAAAGTCACCCATTTCTAAAATAACCAAATCTACATAAGTGTTGCTCCCCACAAAATTCACCAAACAAGACCTATACACTTTTTCGACTATCACAGACTCATCCACCGGAGTAGAAACACGAATAGGCATGTCAAGTAATTCACAATGTAAATTTAGACCGTTAGCAAATGAGGAAGATACATATGAAAACGTGGAGCCAGGGTCAAATAATACAGATGCCATGCAATCACAAACCAAGAGATTACCTGTGATAACAACATCAGACGCCTCCGCTTCAGACCTCCCAGGGAAAGCATAACAATGGGCCCCATTATTTGTCTATCCGTTGCCCCTACCATGTTGTGTAGTAGTGGCTCCGTTTTACCCATCACCTCTGCCGTTTTGGTGACCGCCATTACCTCGACCACCACGTCCTCCAGAAAAACGGCCTCTACCATGACCACCCCTACCTCTAGCTAGTGGGGCTCTGTAACTCTGTTTTGGACAATTCCTCCTAATATGTCCAATCTCCCCACATCCATAGCACTCTCTGGAATCGGTCATAGGTCTCTCGGAGTAGTGTTGACCGTTCTGAGGTGGACCCCCAACTACAGTCTGTAGTGAAGACTGTATTGGTCGAACTGAGTGACCTCCGGAGTTCTGTCCTCTAGAGTAGGAACCATTAAACTCACCTCCCCTTCGAAATCTCTTTGATGTCGATGTCGTGGTGAAGTCATCTGGCTTCACTCCTTCCACCTCTATCACAAAGTCTACCACCTCTTGGAAGGATGTTGCTGTTGCCGCTATCTGTAAGGCTGAAATCCGCAATTCTGACCTCAACCCCTTCACAAAACGGCGGATCCGTTCTTGTGGACTGAAACAGAGTTGGGTGGCGTATCTGGATAGTGCGCGAAATTTAGCCTCGTATGCATTAACCGTCATTCTACCTTGCTCCAGACTCAAGAACTCATCCCTCTTTCTATCTCTCAAAGTCCTTGGGATATATTTCTCCATAAATAGGGTAGAGAATGATTCCCAAGTCATAGGTGGTGCCTCTGTTGGTTGACACTCAACATGTGAACGCCACCACATTTTGGCGTTACCTTGGAACTGATAGCTCACGAACTCGACACCAAACCTCTCTACTATCCCCATCTTGTGTAGTAGCTCATGACAATCAACCAGAAAATCATAAGCATCCTCAGATTCTGCACCCTTGAAGACTGGAGGTTTCAATTTCAAGAACTTACTAAAAAGTTCGTGTTGATCGTTTGTCATAATAGGCCCAGTAGTCAGACGTGGAAATGTGCCTATTCCCAATGTTGCATCCATGCGGGGAGCCATAGTAGCCGCATGTCGTATCTCTGAAACCGGAGGTGTTGGTGCAGAAACCACTGGAGGTGCTTGACCCTGATCAGATAACCCGCTAAGATAAGCAAGTACTTGGTTGATCATCTCTGGGGTAGGTTGGGGTGGCATTTCCTCATTCTGCCCTTGTTCGGTTTCCCCTTCCTCACCCTCTCTTACTACATCCTCAGTCGGTGGAGGAGTCACCGCCCTAGTATCAGATGGGCTAGGGGCTCGTCCTCTTCCTCTAGAGGACGTCCTCCCACGACCTCTTCCACGGCCTCTTGCCGCTGTTCCTCCTCGAGCCACAGCCCCAGTGGCTGGCTCAGTAGTTTCATGTCTTTCCGTTGTCGCTGCTGGTGCGGTCGTTGCTCTAGTTCTAACCATCTGCGAAATAGAGTGAAGATGGTCAGATACCAATTTGTATCACCTAGATACCAATTGGACTCAAGTAGTAGCACGAAAGAAAGAATGAAAGAATGGAATTTTCCTAAAGTCTTATAGCCTCTCAAGGAAAAGTAAAGGCGTCCCCCTACCGTTCCTTAAGACTCTACTAGACCTGTTCTTGTGTGATGAGACCAACGAACCTAATGCTCTGATACCAAGTCTGTCACGACCCAAATCGGGGACGCGACTGGCACCCACATTTACCCTCCTATGTGAGCGAACCAACCCATCTAAACCTTAACATTTCAATATAATATCAACAAAAAATAATGCGGAAGACTTAAACTCATAAATAAAACAACTCAACTATTATTAATATTCCCAAAATCTGGAAGTCATCATCACAAGAACATCTATGATCAAATTACTAAACTAAACTATCTAAGAATGTCTAAGAAGCAAAAAAATACATAAGAAACTAGTCCATGCCGGAAGTCAAGGCATCAAGACTTATAGAAGAAGATCCAGTCCAAGCTAGAAGCGTTAGCTCACCCTGAGACCCGGTATGACGAAATCTGGCCCGAGTTACTGTTGTGTTGAAGTTGACGGAACGTTTGCTGCATAACACAAATAACAAAGAGGGAAACATAAAAGTAGGGGGTCAGTACAACCACACGTACTGAGTAGATATCATCGGCCAACTCAAAATAGAAGATAATATATATCAAGTAATATTGTAAATCAACTATAAACTCAACATGTAGCAACAACAAGTATCATAATCGTAAATAAATACCATCACGTTCATTCATGAGGGCTCAAGCCTCAATACCACACTCATTTGGGAATTAAGTTCATTATGTTGAGTATATTACCATCTTTCGAGATTCATTATCTTTCTTCCTCTTGTGTTGGTACGTGACACTCCGATCCCCTATATGTGTCGGAACGTGACACTCCGATCCCCTATATGTGTCGGAACGTGACACTCCGATCCCCTATATGTGTCGGAACGTGACACTCCGATCCCCTATATGTGTCGGTACGTGACACTCCGATCCCCTATATCTACGTGTCGGTTCGTGACACCCGTCCCACTAATGCTATGTGTCGGAACGTGACACTCCGATCCACTAATACTATGTGTCGGAACGTGACACTCCGATCCACTAATACTATGTGTCGGAACGTGACACTCCGATCCACTAAATTCATTCTATCCGTTCATCAAGCCTTCTCTATACCAAGGCATCATCAATCCCATTACTTTAATTCGTCAAGCCTTCTTTTATACCAAGGCATCATCATTAATATCATAGATTAAAGTTTCTTTCAAGATTTGGGATTCAAGGGTTTTCATCATGCTTGTTTTATCAAAATCACAAAATCAATTTCATACAAGCATACAATTAAGCATATAGACAGGTTTACAATATCATCAACACATATTATTCACTATTAAGAGTTCACTACGAATATCGTAAAATAAACCATAACCTACCTCCACCGAAAAATTGAATCAACAAGCTATCTTCTCAAAATCCTTGCTATCCTCTTCGTTTCTCTCTCTCTACTCGTTCGTTTCTCCTCTCTTTCTGTTCTTTTCTTTTTTTTTTTTTTCAAACCCTCCTTCTTTTTACCCTAATTAAAAGTATAATTAAGTGTAAAGGAGGACAATAAAACCCACTAATTAACTTAAGGTTACCCCTTTTAACCCCCAAGTAATTAGACCTATTAATATTACCCTCAATCTTTATAATTAAGGAAAGAATAGTCCAAAACGACCCCTAAAACGTGTAGAGGAATCCTATTTTGCCTGGGACTGCGCAACCTGTGACGGGCCGTCGTGCCTGCGACGGTCCGTCACGGTGGTCTTCGCAGCTCCCTCGAGCTCAAGTGGCCTGTGACGGCCCGTCACAGCCGTGACAGTCCGTCCTGTTCCTCCGTCATGACGGTCAGAAACTCGTTTCTTGTACCAAATTCTCAAAAGTTGAAGTGTTTTGCAACGAAAACTCACGACGGTTCGTCGTGGATGTGACGGTACGTCCTGCAGGTCCGTCACAATTTACAGAGAGTCGATTTTAATATCCAATTTAAAGAATTCTAAGTGTCATGGGACGACACCTCCTCGACGGGCTGTCGTGACCACGACGGTCCGTCGGGACACACGTCGTCTCAGCCAGTTTTCCCCATATTACAATCTGCTGCTCAAACGACTAAACAGGTCGTTACACAAACCTGTAGAAGTGAGCATTTGCATAAGACTACTAGGTACCACGAAAGTGTGGCCTTGTGGTAGAGGGGGCAAAACAAGTGGACCATCAGAGTCTGCAATGTTATCATAGCCTCTATAGTATTCTTGAGGACATGGAGCAGATTTTGTCCCCTTTGTTGATTTTCACCCGGATCATCGGGTAATAACTGACCATGAACATAGACTGGAGCTGGGATGTTCTGGTCTGAATCATCATCATTAATGTCCAAGTTTCGATTCATATTGCATAGTGTACGCTCTAATTCGTGATCTTAGGAAAACAAGAGTTCTCTTTCTGTCTATGTATTTGACATACAAGGAAGATAGTTCTGCAAGAATAAAAAACAATAAAAAAAGTAAAATTAAGAAAATATCGACTAAACTTTAGTAATGAGTATAACTTAATCTAAAAGCTACTTTCCCGGGCAACGGCGCCAAAATTTGATACGCTCAAACTTACTTCTCAAATAAGAAGTAAAGCAGTCGTATCAAGTAAAGAACCCAACTAATGAGGTTGGGATCTTTTCCACGAGGAAAATAGACTTAACTTTAATCTATTATTACAATTATTTAGTCAATTATTTTCTTAGAAAACAAAAGACAATAAAATGGGGGGGGGTTATTTCTAAATGAATGAAAAAAACTAAACTAAATTAAAGTAAACAACTAACTGATTCAAACATTGGAGTTTAATCAATTAATAAAAGTAACCAGGGTTTAAGTGTTCCCCACAGGTTCCTAACTTGATAATTCTAACTATAACAATTATCTCCTAGTATCTTGCATTCAAAGTGATAAGTTATGTAATTCTAAATCCTTGGTCCGGCATCTAGAAAATATCACTCCGCACCTTGGTCCAACTACATGTATTGTTATACTAACCCTTAACTTTACCTCATATTAAGCATTGTATCCGATATTTGACTAAGTTATTACCTCGTACCAATCAATACTAGCCTATTAGATAGTATACACTAAATCTATGTTGATAATTCTTTTCATATTATCTACCTCCGTGGTCCGGAAAGTAGCATTAAGGCGAGTTCTAACGTTGGCCATCTGTTAAAAAGACTTCTAAGCGAAAGAATTATCAATACATGCAAGACACTATTCTAGAAATGTTATTTTAGTTAAATTTTACCTCATTATTCGCCCATGGTTACCACAACCCTAGTTATGGAGTTTAATTACCCATAGTTATAATCTGAATATACATATATGTAATTTAAGAATTTATGCACTTACTTCAATGAGAAAAATAAAATCCGGAAGTTCACTTGATTAATCAACAAACGCACCAACAATCAAATTCAGAAAGAAGTGTCTCAATAACTAAAATTAATCGAGGACTAAAGATTCTCCAAAAGTCTAACAATCAAAAAGTCTAATAACAAAGAGTTTACTAACAAAGAGTCTACTAACAAAGAGTCTAACCTCAGAGAATCTGACCCAAAAACAAGATTTTTCAAACTATTTATAAAAAACAAAAATCTAATAAAAGAAGGACTCTAATTGCTGAAAATCTGTCAAAACGCGTCCGAGTTGATGAACCTCGTGATAGGTCATCGTGGTCACGACGGGCTTTCATGGCTTACGTCATCCTATACTTTACAAATCCTTTTGCTGCTTTCTTCATTACACTCGGAGAATAGGTATGACGGACCATTCCAAGCACGACATTCCGTCGAGGGTCTCCGTTCCATAACACTTAAACTTCTTGGAATTAGTGTAATGGGACTACTCTCTGATTAGCCCGATGTACCAGCAAGATGGACCGTCGTGGCTATGATGGTCTATCATAAACTTCCGTAATCCCACACCGGGTTAGACTTCCCCATCTTTCTTCAGCAGCTTCACTACGTTGCCACTTACAGACCGTCGCAAGCTCGACGGACCATCACAAGCTCCGTAGGTGGTAACTTTTCAGCTTTTGTTGCTCAAAAACATCCACGTTCATCTTTACACAGATTTCCTGTAAATAAAGAGAAACTTACATAAAAATCAATACAAAAAGTCTTTTGGACACACACTAAACTTAAGGAAAAAACATTAAAAATACCTTGAAACCACGGTACATCAATGCCTATATAGTATAGTTAATGTGTGATTTCATCTAAACCTTGTATGATGGTTATAGGTATGAATACTTGAAGAGCAGTGGCAAGAAGGGCCGAGGAAGGCATCGCTAGTCAAGGAGCACAAGACAACCAAGTGCCTCTTCTTGAAAAAGTTTCTATGGGTGATCAAGTTCCGGTTGCTCCTCCTCCCATGACGGATGGGGAGGCCAGATTTTCTTCAAATATCTCAAGCAATTACAACCCAAGCACAAGCCGTTACTACTCAAGCACAAGCTTTGACGGCCCAAGCTAATTGGCAGGTGGTAACCTGAGGAAACCAATAAGTTAGCAACATGGCCTCCTGTTTGAGGGACTTCACTACAAAACTGTCAAATTGAACCAATGACCTTAGAATATCGTGATTAAAAAAAGAAGAAAAAGTTTGTTTCTTTTCGTGACTGCCCATAATTGGCCGAATATTACTTTAATGCCCCAAATGACCGAAAGATGAAGAAATACAAATGAATAATCCAAAAAAGGTCTCAAATGAATTTTAAATTGCATCAATGACCTTAGACTAACGTAATGAATAATAGAATAATATTTTACTTCATTTCGTAACCTGCTAAAAAAATGGCCAAATACTACGTTAATGCCCAAAATGATTGAAAAATCAAGAAATAGACATAAACAATAAAAAAAGGCCTCAAATTTTTTTTAATTTTCACCAATGACCTTAGAATATCGTGACGAATAAGAGAAAAAAGTTTTACTTCATTTCGTAACTAGACGAAAATGATAGAATATTATGTAAATGTAAAAAAATGGCAAAAAATATAGAAACAAATAAAAACCCTTTAGAAAAATTTGGTTTGCACCAATGACCATAGAATATCGTGAAGAATAAGAGAACAAAATTTTATTTATTTTCCCATCTGCCCCATAATGGTTAATTATTACATAAATGCCCCAAAATGACAACAAAACTAAGAAACACAACTAAAATAAATTATGCCTATTAATATTCGACTAGCACTAATAACCTTAGAAAATTGTGATGAATAAGAGAACAAAATTTTACTTCTTTTTGTAACGACAATGACTGTACTACCTAAATGGACAAAATAACCAAAAAATCAAGAAACACACATAAACAATACTGAAAATGCCTCTAAAAAATTGCGACTAGAACCAATGACCTTAGAATATCCCAAAGAATAAGAGAACAAAATATTATTTCTTTTCGTAATTGCCCAAAAATAGCATAATATTAGATATATACCCAAAATGACCGAAAAATAAAGAAATACACAGAAACAATATAAAAAATGCCTCAAAATATTTTTTACTTGCACCAATGACCTTAAAATATCTTGAGATTAAGAGAACAAAAATTTACTTCTTTTCGCTAATGCCCAAAATTAAATGTATAATACATAAATGCCCTATATCGGGAAAAAGATTCATAAACACATACTACAAAAAAACTCAAAGGATTTTTGGTTTACACCAATGACTTTAATATATCATGATGATTAAGAGAAAAAAACCTTACATCTTTTTGTAACTACCCAAAAATGATAGAATATGGAAATTTCCAAAATGGCTGAAAAACCAACAAATACATCTGAACAATACAAAAAATACCTCAATTTTTTTTTCAAGTTGCACCAATGACCTTAGAACATATTGACAAATAAGAGAAGAAAACATAAGTTAGTTCGTAACTTCCCAAAAATAACTTAATCTTTTTTAAATGCCCCATACTAAAGAAAAATCAAGAAACACACTTATTCAATATAAAAAATGCTTCACAAAATTTCAACTTGAATCAATGTCTTTTGAATATCATAACGTATAAAAGAACTTACTTTAGTTTATTTTTGTAACTATCCGTAAATGATAGAATATTATATAAACACCCCCAAAATAGCCGAAAATTGAAGAACACACATAAATAATAAAAAATGCCTCAAAAGGATTTTGACTTTCACCAATGAACTTAGAATATCGTCATGAATAATAGAACAATGCCTTACAAAAAATGCCTTACAAAAAATTCGACTTGAAGCAATGACCTTAGAATATCATGACGAATAAGATAAAAATACTTTACTTCAATTTTTATCTGTCCGAACATAGCCAAATATTAAATAAATGACCACAATAGCTGAAAAATAAATAAATACACAAAAACAAGACAAAAAAGTCCTCAATTTTTTTGACTTGCACTAATGAATTTTAGATATCGTGACGAATAAGAGAACAAAACTTTATTTTTTTCGTAACTACCCGAAAATGGCTGGATATTACAAATTTTTTTCAAAATGACCAAAAAAGCAAGAAACACACTTGAACAATACAAAAAATGCCTCGAATTCATTTCAACTGGTAACAATGAAGTTAAAATATCGTGAATAATAAGAGAATAAAACTTTAGTTCTTTTCATAATTGCTTGAAAATGTCCGAATATTACGTAAATACCCAAAATGAATGAAAAATCAAGAATAACACATAAAAAATACAAATAATGCCTCAAAGAAATTTCAACTTGCACCAATGACTTCAGATATCGTGATGAATATGAGAACAAAGTTTACTTCTTTTTACAATTGTTCGAATATGACCACATATTACGTAAATGCCTCAAAATGGTCAAAAAATCAAGAAACACGCATAAACAATAAAATAATCACCTAAAAATGTTTTACTTACACCAATGACCTTAGAAATAGAGTGACCAATAAGAGAATAAAACTTACTTCTTTTCGTAATTCTCCGTAAATAGCTAAATATTAGCTAAATGCCCCAAAATGACTGAAAAATAAATAAATACACATAAACCACGTCAATTTTTTTTAACATGCACCAATAACCTTAAAATATCGTGACGAATAAGTGAATAAAACTTTACTTCTTTTTGTAAATTCCCAAAAATAAAAGAGTATTACGTAAATGTCAAAATAGCCAAAAAGATCCATAAACAAACATAAAAAATAATATAAAAAACAACTCAATTTTATTTTTGCACCAATGACTTTGGAATATCGCGACGATTAAGAGAAAAAAACATAAAACTGTTTTTAACTATCTAAAAATGGAAGAATATTAGGTAAGTACTGCAAAATGAATAAAAAATGAAGAAACAAAGATAAACAATACCAAAAATGCCTCAATTTTTTTTAATTGCATCAATGATCTTAGAATATCATGACGAGTAAGAGAAAAAAAACATAACATATTTCATTACTTCCCGAAAAATAGTTGAATGTTTTGTAAATGCACCAAAAATGTCAAAAAAACAAGAAACACACACAAACAATAATAAAAATCCTTCCCATTTCAATTTGAACAACCAAACTTAGAATATCGTGACAAATCATAGAAGGAAACTTTATTTTTTTTTGTAACTGCCCCTAAATGGACGAGTATTACATAAATCCCAAAATGGACGAAAAATGAAGAAACCCACATAAATAATACAAAAACTACCTCAAAATAAATTTTGACTTACATCAATGACCTTATAATAACGTGATAAATAAGAGAACAGAACTTTACTTCTTTTCATAACTTTTCAAAAATGGCAGAATAATACGTTAATGTCCCCAAATGGCCCAAAAATCAAGAAATACACATAAATAATAAAAAAATTGCCTTAATTTTTTTTGACATGCATCAATGACCTTAGAATATCGTGATAAATAAATGAATAAAACTTTATTTCTTATCCTAACTTTCTGAAGATGGACGAATATTACATAAATGCCAAAAATTACCAAAAAATCTAGAAACACATTTTTTTTTACAAAAAATGCCTCAAAAAAATTTCGATATGCACCAATTGCCTTAAAATGTCGTCATGAATAAGAGAAATTTTTTTATTTCTTTTCGTAACTACTCAAAATGGACAATTATTATGTACAAAAAACATAAATAACGCCGAAAATATATTTTGACTTGCACCAATAACCTTAGAAAATCGTGACGAATAAGAGAACAAAACTTTACTCTTTTAGTTACGGCCCAAGAATTACCGAATATTGCCTAAATGCCCCAAAATGACCTGAAAAAAGAAGAAACACACATATAAAATATAAAAAATGCGTCAAATATTTTTTGACTTCCACTAATGAGATTAAAATATCGTAATGAATAAGAAAAAAAAATTCAATTCTTTTTGTAAATACCCCAAAATAGCAAAATATTTAGTAAATGTCCAAACATTAAACAATTCAGTTTGCACCAATTACATTAGAATATCGTGACCATTAAGAGAACAAAACCTTACTTCTTTTTGTAACTACTTGAAAATGACAGAATATTACCTAAATAACTAAAATGACTGAAAAATCAAGAAACACATATAACATTACAAAAAAGCCTCAAAAATTTTAAAGTTGCACCAATGACCTCAGAATATCGTGAAGAATAAGAGAACAAAACTTAACTTATTTCGTAACTGTTGAAAATGGCCAAATATTTCGTAAATGCACCAAAACAGCCAAATATTAAAACACTCATAATCAAAACAAAAAAAAACATCAACAAAAATTTCAACTTAAACCAATGACCTTAGAATATCGTAAGGAATGAGACACAAAACATTATCGCTTTTTTATCTGCCCGTAAATGATTGAATATTACGTAAATGCCTCAAAATGGCTGAAAAATCAAGAAACACACATAAATGATACAGAAAATTCCTATTTTTTTTAACTTGCTCCAATGACCTTACAAATATTGTGATGAATAAGAGAACAAAACATTACTTCTTTTCATAAATTTCCGAAAATGACAGAATATTACGTAAATGCCCCAAAATGGCTTAAAATTTTTTGAAACACACATAAACAATACAAAAATTACCTACTTGTTTTTTTTACCTACACCAATGAACATAGAATATCTTGATGAATAAGAGAACAAATTTTACTTCTTTCGTAAATGCCTGAAAATAGCCCAATATTAAGTAGGGAAACTTACATAAATATACTTTATAAAAAATTTTTTACATTTTATATCAATAATATTTTTTCACTTAATCACTTTTAATTCATTTATAATACAAGTTTAATGCATATTACAAAGAATGTTTTATTATTCACATATAATACAAGTTTTATTAATGGATAATACATTTATCACTCATTTTAGTACAATTTTAATACAATGTTAAATTTTCACCAAACAAACATAATATATTTTTAAAAATAATTATAATTCATATATGTTGCATACATAATTCACATTAATTCTTATTGAAGATTTAACATATTACTTATATAAATAGTAATAAATAAAAAGTATCTCTAAAACAGTAATTATTTATTAAAATGTACCAATTTATGCAATTTTTCCTATTAAGTATATGCCCTAAAATGACCCCAAAAAAATGAATACACATAAAAAATATAAAAAATGCCTCAAAAGTTTCTTGTATTGAACTAATGACCTTAAAATATCGAGACGACTAAGAGAATAAAACTTTATTTCTTCTTGTAACTACCCGAAAATAACTGAATATTACGTAACGCCCCAAAAGGCGAAAAAAATCCATAAATACACATAAAACAAATACAAAAAAACAACTCAAATTTTTTTCGATTTGCACCAATGACTTTAGAATATTGTGATGATTAAGAAAACAAAACCTTACATCTTTTCGTGACAACCAAAAAATGATAAAATATTACCTAAATAGCCCAAAATGGCTAAATTATAAAGAAACATAGATAAACAATATAAAAATGCATCAAATATTTTTAGTTTGCACCACTGACCTTAGAATATCGTGACGAATAAAAGAAGAAAACTTAACTTATCTCTTAGTTGGCCGAAATTGTCAAATGTTTCGTAAATTCTCAAAAATGGTTGAAAAATCAAGAAACACACAAAAACAATACAATAAACGCCTCACAAGAATTTAAATTTGAACCAATGATCTTAGAATATCTTGACAAATAAGAGAACTAAACTTTACTTTTTTTCGTAACTAAGTATTACGTAAATACCCTAAAATTACTTAAGATGAATAAAGACACATAAATAATAGAAAAAAGCCTCAATAGAATTTTGACATATACCAACGATTTTAAAATATCGTGATGAAGAAGACAACAAAACATAACATTTTTTTGTAACTGCCCATAAATGGCCGAATATAACGTTAATGCCCCAAAATGACCGAACAACCAAGAATCACACATAAATAATACAAAAAATGTCTCAAAAAATTTCAACTTGAACCAATGACCTTATAATATTGTGACAAGTAAGAGAACAAACGTTTACTTCTTTTGGTTACAGCCCGTAAATGGCCCAATACTACACAAATGCCCCAAAATGGCTAAAAGATCATTAGAAAGCACATAAACGATACAAAAAACACCTCAAATTTTCCTTTCCTTTTTACTACTTTTGAAAATATACCCATTTGATATTTGACATTTTGGTGTCACAAATTGAATTTATTTTGTTTTTCTTCGATAATTAGCTATCGCTATTTAGAACGTAATTCGAGTTAGCTACTATTTTCACTACCTCTCCCTTGAGACACGACCTCAACCCTCGGTGGGGTTACAATACTTGCTTCGATTCGTAGACACTCAGACTGCAGGCTAGTGCCGTTGATCACGATAGCAAGCATCAAAATGTTGCTTCAAAAAGCGACACCATTAGCCACATTGTCCGTCTCTTTTTCATTAGAATAATTTTTTAAATATTCTTTTTGAAAAAGCGGCGGACGACATCACTTATTTTCGTGGAATTACGCCAAATATATATATATATATATATATATATATATATATATATATATATATATATATATATATATATATATATATATATATATATATATATATATACACATAGACATATACATATACATATATATCAAGCATTTTAAACAAAAAGCGACTGACATAGAGACAATGTCTGTCGCTTTGTTTAAAATATCTGCTAGTGCAGATGGCTTTTTCTCTATGTCTCCATCTTTTGTCTTTCTGTCTTCGCTCCATATCTCTTCCTCTACTCTCATAATTGAGGTCGGCAAAGTGACTCCAACACCACTACCCTCACTGTCGGTCGCCCCTACCCACACCGCCGCTACCTACACCGCCGCCGCCCACTGCCACTTAGTGTCGCCACTACTACCCTTCACTTTTGATTAAATGTTAAGGTATATAGTTCCTACACTTATTTTACTCAATTTGAGTATTGAATTTGTAATTAGTTCATTGAATTAATTTTCTTATTGATTGTTAGTTTAATTCATTGTTTGTGAAGTAGTAAGTGGATGATTAGGGTTTTTGATTGTTTTGATTATCATTGAATTGATTATTAGTTAAATATTGTTATATGTTTTCTTCATTGTTAGTTTGAATTAGGGATTAAGTTATTGTTAGTTTTTGTTTGTTGATTGTGAATTTAAAAATTTGATGATAGGGTTAGTTTGAATTTCTTCAATGTTAGTCTGAATTAGTTTGAATTTCTTCATTTTTCGTTTGAATTTCTTCATTGTTAGTTTTAAGTTTGCTTCGTTGTAAGTTTGAATTAGGGTATCTTAGGATTTATATGAGTTTCGGTATTTCATGAGTTAATTGTTTGATTTTTGAATTATAAAATTAGTTTGAATTATTATTGAGATTTTAGGACTAATAGTTTAAATTTGGGATTAGGAATAGTTAGCTAGTTATAATTTAGGATTTTAGTACTAATTAGATTTTGAGATTGTAGGACTAGTTTGAATTTGAGATTTTAAGAGTATGTTTGAATTTTGAATTCAAGAATAGTTTGACTTATATTAAGATTTTCGGACCACTAATAGTTTAAATTGAGATTATAGCACTCAAACTTGAACTTAGAACTTAGAAACTAAACTTCAAAGTAGAACTTGAACTTAGAATTTTAACTAATTTAAGAACTTTTCATGCTAGGCAACCGAGGAAGCTCAATATTAAAAAAGTTGATACAAGACTATATTTCTTCTTTCATAAAATTATAAAATTAGGTTGGTTCTTCAAAATTTCTAAAGTTCAATTATTTTTGTTTTCAAAAATGTGTTTGTGTCCATCTAGTTTTTATACTTTGCTTCAATTTTGTGATAATACATTAATTTGTGTTGATCGAGTGTTTGTTTAGTATGAGTACCAACACTATTTGATACCATTGATGACAAAATTTATTTTTCTTGAAAGATCGATTTTTGTCCATCTAGTATTGATATTAAGCTTTAATTTGGAGATAATGTTTTTTTTTTAGCATAAGTACTAACACTATTTGATCCTGTTGATGATAAAATTGATTATCTTGCAAGATCAATTTGTGTAAATCTAGTGTTAATATAAACTTTTTTTTAGAAATAATGTGTTTGTTTATCATGAGTACCAACACTATTGATCCTATTGATCACAAAAATGATTTTCTTGCAAGATCGAGTTCTGTCGATCTAGTGTTGTTATTAAGCTTTAAACTTAAAAATAATATACTTATTAAGCATAAGTACAAACACTAGTTGATTCCATTTATGAAAAAATTGATTATCTTGCATGGTCTATTTGTATCCATCTAGTGTTGACACTTAGCTTTTAATTTATAAATAATATATTTGTTAAGTAGAAGTACCAACACTAGTTATTCCTTTCGATGGCAAAATTAATTTTTTTTTGCAAGATCGATTTATGTCCATCTAGTGTTGACACTTAGCTTTACAACTAATCTAATTAAAGTTAATTTTTTAATGTAGTTAAAATAAGTTAAATCCAATAATATGGTTTAGACGGTGGATTTAGTTGGTGTATTGTGTCAAAACTAAACTAGTTAAAATGCTTAAGTTGTTCAAATAAGTTAGAAAAATATAATGTGGTTTAGTTGGTAAATTTAGTTGTTGGAAAGAGTTGGGAATACTAAACTAGTTAAAGTTATAATTTTTTTTATGTTTTTTAAATAAGTTAGAAAAAATAATGTGATTTAGTTAGTAGATTTAGTTGGTGGATTTAGTTGTTGGAATTAAGTCAACAATACTAAACTAGTTAAAGTTAGAAAACTGATAAGTTGTTTAAATAAGTTAGAAAAAATAGTGTGCTTTAGTTAGTGAATTTAGTTGCTGGAATGGTTTGGGAGTACTAAACTATTTAAAGTCAAAAAATTGTTAAGTCGTTTAAATAAGTTAAAAAAAATAATATGGTTTATAAGTTGATTTAGTTGTTCTATTAAATAAAAAATAAACTTGTTAAATTTGTTAAGTTGTTAAAACAAGTCTAAACTAAATTAATATCTATATTTTTGTAGATGGATCATCGTTTGTGGATGTATAATATGCATTATGAAATTGCTGTTGGTTTGAAACTCGAATTTATTGACGGTGTTAGAAATTTTATTGAACATACAATGAAACTTTAAATTTTCAAGAATAATGGATTTATTAGGTGTCCTTGTAGTGCATGTAAGTGTTTAAAATATTTTGAACCAGATACGGTTATGGTTCATTTGTATTGTAATGGATTTGAGTCGAGAATTTTTTTACGGATTGATCATGGAGATATTGATGGATTGGATGGTATGTTTGATAATTCGATGCATGTGGATGTGTCTAATAGGATTGCACCATATGACAAATTAGGGTTGAATAGTTCAGGGTTGAATATGATAGGTTTCATGAAATGATCAATGATGCGTTGGGGTTCAAGGTGGGATGGAACATGAACAATATTTTGATTAAGCTCCTAATGAAGAAGCAAGGCGCTCCTATGATCAATTAGAATAGTCTAGTTGTACACTATGTGAAGGGAGTCCTCATTTTTCTTTGTCAGTTGCTCTAAGATTAATGACTATTAAATCATATTGGAATGTTCCTAATGTGTCTATGGACTAAATGGTTGATCTTTTGGGAGAACTAGTTACTCTAGAGTTTACCATACCAAAGAACTTCTATCATGCAAAGTTTTTGGTGTCCAACCTAGGATTGACGTATGATAAAAATTCATTGTTATGTTTAATGGTTGTATAATTTTTTTACAAGATTGATAGTAAATTAGAAAATATTAAGTTTTGTGGACAAGCTCGTTAGAAAAGGATTCCGTGAAAAGATGGTCTCAGTTGAGGCGATGCATTATCTACCTCTCATTCATAGGTTAAAAGTTTTATGCATCGATGAGGTATGCCCCACATATGAGATAATATGGTGAATATTGAAGATCTCCAGGTGTCTTATATCATTCATTTTGAGGGTGAAACATGAAATTTTTTGATAATGTATATCCTGATTTTTCTAGTGAAACAAGAAATGTTTGATTGGGGCTGTGTTCATATGTGTTTACACCATTCTCTAATTCAATTTCTCTTTATGTATATTGACTGCTATTTCTTACTCCGTATAATCTTCCTCTTGAAATGTGCATGACCAGTTCATACATCTTTCTAAGTTGTATTATTCGTAATCCTCATAATCCAAAAAGTATGATTGATGTGCATCATACACCATTGATAGATGAGATCAACCAATTGTGGTTTGAAGTCCTTTTGACAGATGATACATGAAGTAAGAAGACTTTTGTTATGCGTACTTCTTTAATGTGGACTATTAAGGATTTTCCTTCATACGAGATGTTGTATCGCTGGATGACAATTGGAAAGCTAGCATGTCTGCATGGAATGGAAGATGGTTAGGCATTTATTTTAAAGCATGGCTGGAAAAATACATGGTTTGATTGTCATCGCCACTGGACCATGAATTTTAGAAGGATGAAAATTTAATGCAATTATGAAAAATAAGATTGGCAGTGACCCCTCGCATCCATTACTCACAGGGCATCAAATTTGGGAGATAGTTTCTTAATTAACTAAAGTTACAAAAGCTTCACCTTCTAGACTTCCTTGATATGGTGTTGAACATAATTGGATAAAACAAAGTATATTTTGGGAGTTTCTGTATTGAAAGAAAAATCTACTACGACATAATCTTGATGTGATGCACATTGAAAAAAATATTTTGATAATTTATTTGATACAATTATGGATTTTAAGGGTAAAAAAAAAAAAACAATTGAAAAGCAAGAATGGAATTAAAAGAATTTTCTAGGAGAAAAGATTTATGGCTACATGAATACCTAATGGTAGAATAGTCAAGCCAAAAGCCATATTTTCATTCACATTGGATGAGAAATGTGAAATTTGTGAGTTGGTATTTTTAAATTTAGGAAAGCGGACAGATATGAATGAAGGAAAATTGATAGGAATAAAATGTCATGATTGTCATGTGTACATGAAAGTTTTCATTCCTATCGCTTTTAGTCATCTACAAAAAAGGATATGGAAATAACCCATAAAGGTAAGTATTTTTGTTAAATACTTGTGTTCTCGAAAGTTGTTGGAGAGTAGATTAGATCGGCTGGAAGAAAATATTATTGTTATTACTACTAAGTTTTAGAAGATATTTTCATGTGGTTTCTTATATGTGATAGATCACTTCCAATTCACCTTATACAAGAGGCCCGACTAGGAGGTCCGGTTCAAACAAGATGGATGTATCCATTTGAAATATTCACTATGTTATATATATTCACAAGTTCTTTTATTAACATATATATACAGATGTACATGCAGAAAAATTAGAAGATCCAAGCAAACAAATAAGCAAAGGGGAATGATGGTATGTTCCATTTTCAAGGTAATATTGGGAGAAAAACTAGTGATTTTTTATGATATGTCATGTACGATTAACAGGACCCATTTAAATGATATTTTTAATGAAAATGAATGAGGATCTAAAGAGTGTAGAAAGCAAGGCTTCACTAATATTGTAATGCAATCAATCATGACACATATTTGACTTAATTTTCTAGAGATTAAGCCATATCTAACGTAAATGTTAAAATTATTTTATCAAATAAAATAATAATAAGTGTTTATTAACTAACGAAATACTTGAATGTAATATGATCAGCACGTTCGTAAACACATGGGGTAATGAAACAATCTATATAGAATTTTTGAAATGTCTATACAACTGTGTAAGTGTGTAATCACTACGTATTTAATAATATAATCATGTTATACTAAATTATATTACTTGAAATAACAATCATGTAGGTTTACTATGAATCCTCAAGTGTCCAACACTTGCACTTAGTGAAAGAAGAAACACTTGGACTGGAATTTCAAGTAGTGACAATGAATAAGTATTGTGTCAATGAGTTTATGTTTCAAACTGAAGAAGTTTGTAGGTACAATAAATCAAATAATAGTGATGTGTACATGCAAGGTGATGTTGATGGTACTGGACAAACAATTGAATATTATGGTGTCATTCATGAGATTATTGAATTGAGTTATTCAGGTTGGCCAAAAAAGAAGATTGTATTAATTCTATGCGAGTGGTTTGACCCATAAAATAGAGGTACAAAGGAGGACCATCAGCATAATATAATATAAGTTAAGCACACCAGAAAATACAAAAGTTATGATACTTTATCACTGCACAAAATACCAAACAAGTGTATTACGCTTCATATCCATTGTGTAGAGACAGAGTTGATTGGTTGATCGTTATAAAAAGTAAGGATAAGGGAAGAATTGAAATTGACAATGTCTTAGATGTGTTGTATCAAAATGATGTTTCAATTATTCAACACGAATTTTATATTGAATAGGAAATTATAGTACAACATCCTAAACACATATTACAAGAACTATCTAATGATGACATACTCATTATTGAGGAAGAAATGTCTGAGAATGAAGTAAATGAATAATTTGATGAAGCATAATGGGACGATAATGTAAATGAAACAACTGATGAGGAAGAATGGGAGAATGATTGACTTGAAACAAGCAAGGAGGTATAGTGTAGAATAAAGCTAGCTAGTATATATATGTAAGTTACTGTATTTTGCTAATTTATCTGAATATATAATATATATATACTACATGTAAATTTGTTTACAGATGTCATCCGAAGGGGACACTGATAAACATCGAGAGCATCTTGGAGTTTGCCAGACTAAATAGGCTTAAAAGAACAAGTGCAAGAGAACCATAGATCCTGAGGATATTGAAGAATCTATTTCTTCTGCGCCAGAGTGCATTAGAAATGAGACACATATACTTGTTGTTCCGTTTGTTACGACGGATCCTCAAAAATATTTTCCTAATATCCGTCAACCATTCGAAACTTCCTCTACCTCATAGGCATTACCTTCAGTACTCTCCAAGGACCTACATTTATAGACTATTCGTCAACTACGACCCTTATCATCAGGTAATCCATCTCCAAGAGGTACTCCATCTTCCACTAGTACATCTCCTCAATTATATGCCGAGAGGATTAGATATTCTAGTAGCGAGTAGTCAGATGCTATGGACTGTACACCTTCATTAACTCATTGTTAGGAGCATATATCAGCCTCACTACTGCTACATCTACAACTAGTGCTACTAAAGATGATTAGCTGCCTCCTCTAGTTACTGGCCATAAGCACAGACTTGGTGGAGTCATAAATGAGCCGGATGGATCATCGTAAGTTTATTTTGTTATCTATTAATTAGTTAATATTGTTTGTTTCTTATATTTTAATATATTATTCATGAAAATATATATTTATTATCTATTTTGTAGGTGGCATCCATATAATAATGCTATTGGGGTTTTAAGAGAAAGAATTAAGAGACTTTATACACATGCTTGTGACTCTTGAGTTGAGATCCCAAACTGTATACGCCAAATGATATTTAATAACTCTATGGGATACATTTTATAGTTAGGTTAAGTATACTTTATTTTTTTACTATGTAATTGACGTTATTTAATTCTTTATAAATACTACGTGTACTCAGGAGCCGAGACACAATCAAGTCATTTCTACCATATTTGAGAAGAAGGCATCCATTAGACTGTCTGCTTGGCTAAATAAAGTTTGGGATAATGGTAAACGACCAGATTGGATGTTGCCTCATGATCATGATGAACAGGGTATGTATTGGAACACAAACAAGTTTAATGCAATATAAAAACAAGGCAAAAAGGATAGAGGTAGTCTTAAGGGTGGCTCATTGCACACAGGAGGTGCAAAGTACGTTGGAACAATTGCAGTACAGATGTTAAGTTCTAATTCAAAATTTTAAGTAAATAATATATGTATAGTTATAAATTCAATTTTTTTATAGGAAAAAGAATTGTGGCGCACTCCCATTGCAGGGGAAATTTTCAAGAAGACTCATGTCAGAAAGAATGAAATTAGTCGGATCAGGATGTATGGTTGGAGGAAAGAGCCAAACAAACTTTTGTAAGTTATTTATTATGAATAATTTATATAAATAGTGAATGAATTTATGATATGCATACACATTAATGTAAATTTTTATATTTAATATGTATAATATGTTTCAAGATTACCTCGCTGAGAATGTAGATAGTTTGGTCCAATTGACACCCTTATTTTCCACCCAAATTTAGACAGAAAATGTGGTAGGAGGGTCACCGAGGGTAGAGTCTATGGTAAAGGTTCTTGGAACGATGTAAGATGAGTCTATTCAGGCTTACAAGGAATTGAATGGTATAGTCAAGCGGAGGCACTCGACAGTATTCAGATTGATGCTATGTTGAATTAAATAGCTAAACTTACAGCAGCACTGGTAGAGCGAAGTAGAAGAGAATAGTTGAACAAGAAACCATGACTGCGACCATTCACAAAATCAAAGAATAAGTGATGAACCTCTCTCGTGGATTTACTACATCGGATCCTGAAGACACCTACAACAACAATTATGACGATGGCGATATTTGTGTAGTATCCACTCCCTAGCTAGTTTATATCTGTGGACCTTTATGAATGTCCTGTAAATTTGATCATATTTTGAACCAAATTTTTGAAGACTTTATAAGTCTTTAAATTTTGATGTAGATACTTTCAAATATTATTTTAAGTTTCTTATTTTTGTTGTGTAGATCGTTTATATGATTGAGTGTTTAATTAAGCTGAATAGATTAAATTGGATTCAATTGAATTTGCATGAGCAAAAAAAACAGGCGATGAATAAAGTGATTTGTCCATCGCTTCAGGGTTTTAAATTTTTTAAAACCCAGAAAATCGACGGGCCACGTGGTTTAGTCCTTTGATTTTGTTGATTTGCAGAAAATAAAATTTCTAGAAAAGCGACGGACAGAGTCCTTTTTTCCGTTGCTCTTTTAGGATTTTCAAAATACAAATTTGAGTAAAAGCGACGGATCGCGAAGCGTTATGGAAATTAAAAAAAAAGATGCATAGCGACGGAGTCCGTCACTTTTGTTTAAAAAAATAATAAAAATAATAATAAAATTGTGATGTAGTCCGTCACTTTTGGAATATCGTCGAGGTAAAAACCAACGGACGTAATTGCGTTGCATGTCCGTTGCTTACTCTTTTTGGAAGTTTTGAGTAGTGAATGACTGAAAAATTAAGAAATACACATAAACAATACAAAAAATGCCTCAAAACAATTTCAACTTGCACCAATGACCTTAAAATATCATGATGAATAAGATTATAATACGTTACTTCTTTTCGTAACTACGCAAAATAATGCTGAATATTACGTAAATGCCTCAAAATGGATAAAAAAATAAAGAAACCCACATAAAAAAGTAGAAAAACGCCTTTAAATTTTTTGGCTTTCACCAATTACATTGGAATATCAAGACGAATAACAATCAAAACTTCACTTCTTTTCGTAACTATCCAAAAATTGTTGAATATTACGTAAATGCCAAAAATTACAATAATATAAAAAAACATACATAAACAATATAAAAAAAGCTTAAAAAAATTTTCAACTGGCACCAATGACTTAAGAATATTGTGTTGATAAAGAAAACAAAACTTTATTCTTTTCCTAACTGCCTGAAAATAGCCAAATATTATGTGAATGCCCCAAAATGGCCGGAAAGTAAGAAATACACATAACCATATAAAAATGCTTCAAAGTTTTTTTAGATTTGTACCAATGACTTTAAAATATCGTGAAAAATAAGAGAACAAAACTTTATTTGTTTTTGTAACTATTAAAAATGTCCGAATATTATGTAAATGCCCCGTAATGGTTAAAAATTAATAAACACACATAAAAGATACAAAAAATCTCAAAAATATTTTGGTTTTAACCAATGACTTTAAAATATCACGGAGATAAAGAGATCAAAACCTTACATCTTTTTTAACTGTCTGAAAATGGCAGAATATTACGTAAATACCTTATAATAGGTAAAAAAATCAAGAAACGTAGATAAACAATACAAGAAATGCCTCAAAATTTTTATAACTTGCACCAATGACTTTGAGTATCGTGAAAAATAAGAGAAAAAAACTTAAATCATTTTTGTAACTGTCAAAAAATGGCCAAATATTGCATAAATGCCCCAAAATGGCCTAAAAATCAAGAAATACATATAATAAATACAAAAATACCTCAATTATTTTTTGACTTGAACAAATAACATTAGAATATCATGAAAAATATGAAAATAAAACTTTACTTCTTTTTTTAACTGCTTTGAAATATCCGAATATTACGTAAATGTCCAAAATGATCGAAATCAAGAAATACACATAAAATACAAAAAATGCCTCAAAAAAAGTTTTACTTGCACTAATGACTTTAGTATATCATAACATGGATAGATGGTTAAGTAGAGTGCTCTAATCAGATATAAAAAATAGAAAATTTAGTGTTTACATTAACTTCTTGTTCTTACAAAATTCACATATGAGATACATTATTAGATTCAAAAATAAAAGGATATACATATCATGCGAATAGATTTAACATTCAGCCAAGAGATTTTAAGCACTATATGATAGCCAAATACTCACTAACTCATATCAAATACAAGGTATACATGAATGTGGAACCAAGGGAAAATGTGGGCAGATTCACATTAAGGACGAATACATATTTAAAGTAAGTACATATAAAATGTAAAATATAGATAGTAGGGATCTTGTGAGGTAACTCTCACGATCCAAAACGAGCCGCGAGTGGCACCCACACTTATTCTCCTATTTAAGCGAACCAACAATTCTAAACTACAATGTTTACCAATATCTCAACCATAGCTAACAAAATATAATGCGGAAGACTTAAAACTCATTAATATAACCAATAAATAACTTCTAAAATTTAATACTTGTTATTCCCAAAATCAGGAAGTCATCACCACAAGAACATCTATCCTCAAATTTCTAAATCTAAGAGTATTTAAGAAGCGAAAAAAAGTAAACGGATGGTCCATGCCCGAACTTCAAGGACATCAAGACGTGAAGAAGAAGATCCAGTCCAAGCTAGGAATAATAGCTCACCCTGAAATCTGATGTGCTGGAGATTGGCTAGAGTTGCGGACGAGTCGAAGTCGGTGGCACGTTTGCTGCACTCCACAAATAACAAAGAAGAAAAATTACAAGTAGGGTCAGTACAAGGAACACGTACTGAGTAGGTATCATCGGCCAACTCAAAATAGAAAGCAATATATACTAAATAACAATATAAAACAACAACAATACTTATCAGGTGACAATCAACAAGTACAAGAACCATTGGCAACACCACCAAACACACCTATGAGAACTCAAGCGTCCATACCATGCTCATTTTGTAACTAGGTTCTTCAAATTTAGTATCTTAACATAATTCAAGATTATTCCTCTTTATTATAATCGTGTCGGAACGTGACACTCCGATCCCCTAATGCTACGTGTCAAAACGTGACACTCTGATCCACTAATACTATGTGTCGGAACGTGACACTGCGATCCACTAATCCTATGTGTCGAAACGTGACACTCCGATCTCCTAATACTATGTGTCGGAACGTGACACTCCGATCCCCTAATACTACGTGTCAGAACGTGACACTCCGATCCACTAATTACTATGGTCGGAACGTGACACTCCGATCCACTAATCTCATTATTTTAGTTCATCAAGCCTTCTTTGTGCCAAATCGTCATCTTAATAGAGAGATTTAAGATTAAAGATTCAACAGTCTCATCATTCTAACCATCACGATTATACGATCACAACATTCAAAACACACAATCAAGCATATGGAAGGTTTTACAGAATCACCCAATACATATAAATCTCTATTTAGAGTTTACTATAATATAGCATAAACCATAACCTACCTCCACCGAAGAATCATGATCAAGCAAGCTACTTCCCCAATGCCCTTGCTGTCTTTTCGTTCTTCTCTCTCTCGCTCGTTATCTCTTCTTTTCTTTTTAATTTTTTCTTCTCCAGATTCTCTTTGTTTTACCCTAATTATCACATAACCCATTATGATAAAAGTAACCCATTATTTATTTCCATATTATCTTCTTTAATCCCCAACTAAATAAATTATTAACATTAACCCACTATCTTTATAATTATAATCATGAATAGTCCAAAACACCCCTTTTAAAACTTTAGCAAAAATCCGACCCAGGTGGAACTACGCACCCTGTGACGGTCCGTCGTGACTATGACGGTCCGTTCTGCAGGTCCGTCACAAAGTTCAGAGAGTTAATTTCTGTAGAGGGGTTTGTGACGGTCCGTCGTGCCTATGACGGTCCGTCCTGCACTTCCGTCGTGGAGTTCAAAGAGTCGATCTCAGTACCCTGATTTTCAGAGTTGAAGTGTTTTGGACCGAGACCCTCGACGGTCCGTCGTGCCCATGACGGTCCGTCGCGGGATCTGTCGACCCAGCTAGTTATTATTAGAAATAAACTGTACTGTTCAAATCGACTAAATTGGTCGTTACAATAGATACCAATTTACCCATCGTTCGTTCTCGAACGATCACAGGAAGAAAAACAAGGGCGAGAAAGAGTACCTGAGTCTGTAAAGTGACGTGGATATTTTTCTTGCATATCAGCCTCATTCTCCCAAGTGGACTCTTCAACTGGCCGATTCTTCCACTTCACCTTGATAGATGCAATCTCCTTTGATCTCAACTTGCAGACTTCTCTATCTAAAATAGCAACAGGCTCCTCCTCATAAGACAAATTTTCATCAAGAAGAACTAAATCCCAACGAATAATGTAGTTTCCATCCCCATGGTATTTTTTCAGCATAGACACATGAAATACCGGGTGCACTCCTGACAACCCTGGAGGCAATGCCAATTTGTAAGACACCTCCCCCACGCATTTCAGAACTTCAAATGGACTAATATACCTCGGACTAAGCTTACCTCGCTTACCAAACCGCATCACCCCTTTCATGGGTGAAACCTTCAGCAAGACTTGTTCACCCTCCATAAAATCCAAGTCTCTAACCTTTCGATCTGCATATTCCTTCTGCTTACACTGAGCTGCTAAAAGCTTTTCTTGAATAAATTTCACTTTTTCCAATGAATCCCTCAAAAGGTCAGTACCCCAAGGTCTAACCTCAAATGCATCAAACCAACCAATGGGAGACCTACATCTCCTCCCATATAGTGCCTAAAATGGGGCCATATCAATCCTTGAGTGATAGCTATTATTGTATGAAAACTCTTCTAAGGGTAAGAAGTTATCCCAATGACCACCAAATTCTATCACACATGCACGAAGCATATCCTCCAACACTTAGATCGTTCGCTCAGACTGTCCATCTGTCTGAGGGTGAAATGCAGTACTAAGATCTTACATAGTACCTAATTCAGCATGCAATGTTCTCCAAAACTTAGAAGTAAATTGCGTACCTCTATCTCATATGATGGAAAATGGAACCCTATGCAATCGAACAATTTCTGAGATATAAAGTTTGGCTAACTTCTCTATATTGTAAGTCGTATTGATCGGAATGAAGTGAGCAGACTTAGTTAACCTGTCAACAATCACCCAAATAGAATCAAACGTACCCATTGTCTTTGGGAAGACCAACCACGAAATCCATTGCAATTCTTTCCCACTTCCATTACGGAATGGACATTCTCTGAAGTGTTCCTCCGGGCCTCTGGTGTTCATACTTTACCTGCTGAATGCCACGCTTCATTCTACTCCACCAAAAATGTTGCTTTAGGTCACAGTACATCTTGGTTGCACCAGGATGTATAGAATATCCTGAACGGTGAGCCTCTGCAAGAATAGTGTGAATCAAATCATCCACACGGGGCACACATACCCTTCCCTTAATTCTCAAAACACCTTCCTCATCAATTATTGCCTCTTTATCCTCTCCTCGCAATACCATATCTCGAATTCGGCTCAGCTTCTCGTCAGTAAACTGCTTTCCCTTAATCTTGTCAAGAAAAGAAGACCTTGCCTCTACACAGGCCAAAAATCCTCCTTTCTCTAGTACTTCCAGCCTCATAAAGTCATTAGCCAGCGCCTGAACCTCTCTAGCCAATGGGCATCTAGAAACCTGTAAGTGGGCCAAACTACCCATGCTCTCTGCTTTTCTACTTAGAGCATCTGTCACAACATTACCTTTTCCTAGGTGGTACAAAATAGTAATATCATAGTCCTTTAGTAGTTCCATCTACCTCCTCTGCCTCAAATTAAAATTTTTCTGAGTAAAGACATACTGTAAACTACGATGATCCGTATAGACTTCACACTTGACCCCATATAGATAATGTCTCCATTGCTTCAATGCAAATATGACCGCTGCCAACTCCAAATCATGAGTCGGATAGTTACGTTCACGCACCTTTAGTTGCCTCGAAGCATAAGCAATTACATTCCTCTCCTGCATTAGCACCGCACCCAACCCAGAATAAGATGCATCGCAATAAACAATGAAATTCTTACCTTCCACATGCAAGGTAAGAGTAGGTGCAGTAGTCAGCAAGGTCTTGAGTTTCTGAAAGCTTTCTTCGCATTCGTCCGACCATACAAATGGAACGTTCTGCTTAGTCAAATTTGTCATCGGGGAAGCAATAGAAGAAAATCCCTTGACAAATCGACGGTAGTAGCTAGCTAAACCAACAAAGCTCCTTACCTCTGAAACATTAGTAGGTCTTACCCAATTCCTCATTGTTTCAATCTTAGAAGGATCCACCATCACTCCATCCTTAGAAACCACGTGCCCCAAGAAGGACACTGAATCTAGCCAAAACTCACACTTGGAGAATTTGACATAAAGCCTTTTCTTTCTCAACAACTCCAATACAATTCTCAAATGCTCCTCATGTTCCTTCCTGCTCTTCGAGTATATTAGTATATCATCAATAAATACAATAACAAGAGGTCCAGATATGGCTTAAAAATCCCGTTCATCAGGCTCATGAAAGCAGCAGGGGCATTCGTAAGACCAAAAGACATAACTACGAATTCATAATGCCCATACCTGGTTCGAAAAGCAGTCTTTGGCACATCTGTTGCTCGTATTTTCAATTGATAATAACCGGATCTCAAGTTAATTTTAGAGAATACACAAGCACCTTGTAACTGATCGAACAAATCATCAATGCGAGGAATGAGATACTTGTTCTTAATAGTTACCTTATTCAACTGCCGGTAGTCTATGCACATCCGAAAACTTCCATCTTTCTTCTTCACAAATAACACAGGAGCACCCCAAGGGGATGCACTCGGTCTAATAAAACCTTTACGTAGCAATTCCTGCAGTTGGGCCTTCAACTCCCTTAACTCAGCTGGGGCCATTCTACAAGGGGGTATGGAAATGGGGCGAGTATCCGGCTCCAGATCAATACAAAAGTCAATATCCCTATCCGGTGGCATACCAGGGAGGTCTGCAGGAAACACATCCAGGAACCCCTGGACTATCGAGACAGAATCAATAGAAGGTACTTGGGAAGTATCATCCCTGATATGGGTCAAGAAAGCTAAACAACCCTTACTAACCATTCTCTTAGCACGAAGGAAGGAGATAATACGAACGGGGGTGGAAATGTAGTCACCCTCCCACACTAACGGATCTGTCCCAGGCTTGGCCAATGTCACAGTTTTAGCTTTACAATCTAAGATTGCAAAATTTGGAGAAAGCCAAGTCATACCCAGAATTACATCAAAATCAACCATTTCTAAAATAATCAAATCTACATGAGTATTGCTCCCCACAAAAGTCACAAGACAAGACCTATACACCTTTCCAACTATCACGGACTTACCCACAGGAGTACAGACACGAATAGGCATGTCAAGCAAATCACAATGTAAATCAAGGCCAGTAGCAAATGAGGAAGATACATATGAAAATGAGGATCCAGGATCAAATAATACAGAAGCCATGCAATCACAGACCAAAAGATTACCTGTGATAAAAGCATCAAATGTCCGTCTTGTGTAGCAGTTCATGATAATCAACCAGAAATCATAGGCATCATCAGATTCAGCACCCTTGAAGACCGGAGGTTTCAACTTCAAGAATTTAGTGAAGAGTTCATGCTGATCACCCGTCATTATAGGACCTATAATCAACCGAGGAAACGTGCCTACTTCCAATGAGGCATCCATGCGGGGAGCCACAGCGGCTGTATGTTGTACTCCCGGAACCTGAGGTGCTGGTGCAGAAAACACTGGAGGTGTCTGACCCTGATCAGATAACCCACTAAGATAAGCAAGAACCTTGTTAATCATCTCTGGGGTAGGTTGGGGTGGTAATTCCTCATCTTGCACCTTTTCATTTTCCCCTTCCTCACCCTCTCTTACTACCTCGTCAGTCGGTGGAGGAGTCACCACCCTATTACTAGCTGGACAAGGTGTTCGTCCTCTACCTCTAGAGGACGTCCTCGCGCGACCTCTACCACGGCCTCTAGCCACTGCTCCTCCTCGAGCTACAGCCCCAGTGGTTGGCTCAGACGCACCCTGTCTTGCCGGTGTTGGTGTTGGCACAGTTGTTGCTCTAGTTCTAACCATCTGCGAAATAGAGTGAGGATGTTAGATACCTATTTGTATCACCTAGATACCAATCGGATCTGAGTAATAGCACGAAAGAAGGAAAGAATTGAATTTTCCTAAAGTCCTATAGCCTCTCAAAGAAAAGTAAAGGCGTCCCCATACCGTTATTCAAGACTCTACTAGACCTGTTCTTGTGTGATGAGACCAACGAACCTAATGCTCTGATACCAAGTTTGTCACGACCCAAAACGAGCCGCGAGTGGCACCCACACTTATTCACCTATGTGAGCGAACCAACAATTCTAAACTACAATGTTTACCAATATCTCAACCATAGCTAACAAAATATAATGCGGAAGACTTAAAACTCATTAATATAACCAATAAATAACTTCTAAAATTTAATACTTGTTATTCCCAAAATCTAAAAGTCATCACCACAAGAACATCTATCCTCAAATTTCTAAATCTAAGAGTATTTAAGAAGCGAAAATAAGTAAACGGATTGTCCATGCCCGAACTTCAAGGACATCAAGACGTGAAGAAGAAGATCCAGTCCAAGCTAGGAATAATAGCTCACCCTGAAATTTGATGTGCTGGAGACTGGCTAGAGTTGCGGACGAGTCGAAGTCGATGGCACGTTTGCTGCACTCCACAAATAACAAAGAAGAAAAATTACAAGTAGGGGTCAGTACAAGGAACACGAACTGAGTAGGTATCATCGGCCAACTCAAAATAGAAAGTAATATATACTGAATAACAATATAAAACAACCACAATACTTAAAAGGTGATAATCAACAAGTACAAGAACCATTGGTAACACCACCAAACACACCTATGAGAAATCAAGCCTCCATACCATGCTCATTTTGGAACTAGGTTCTTCAAATTTAGTATCTTAACATAATTCAAGATTATTCCTCTTTATTATTATCGTGTCGGAACGTGACACTCCGATCCCCTAATGCTACGTGTCGGAACGTGACACTTCGATCCACTAATACTATGTGTCGGAACGTGATACTTCGATCCACTATCCTATGTGTCGGGACGTGACACTCCGATCCCCTAATACTAGGTGTCGGAATGTGACACTCCGATCCACTAATCTCTTTATTTTAGTTCATCAAGCCTTCTTTGTATCAAGTCGTCATCTTAATAGAGAGATTTAACATTCTCATCATTCTAACCATCACGATTATACGATCATAACATTCAAAACACACAATCAAGCATAAGGAAGGTTTTACAGAATCACCCAATACATATTAATCGCTATTTAGAGTTTACTATGATATATCATAAACCATAACCTACCTCCACCAAAGAATCATGATCAAGCAAGCTACTTCCCCAATGCCCTTGCTGTCTCTTCGTTCTTCTCTCTCTCGCTCGTTCTCTCTTCTTTTCTTTTAAATTTTCTCTTCTCCAGATTCTTTTTGTTTTACCCTAATTATCACATAACCCATTATGATAAAAGTAACTCATTATTTATTTCCATATTATCTTCTTTAATCCCCAACTAAATAAATTATTAATATTAACCCACTAACTTTATAATTATAATCATGAATAGTCCAAAATGCCCCTTTTAAAACTTTAGCAGAAATCCGACCCAGGTGGAATTACGCACCCTGTGACGGTCCGTCGTGACTATGACGGTCCAACCTGCAGGTCCGTCACAAAGTTCAGAGAGTTAATTTCTGTAGAGGGGTTTGTGACGGTCCGTCGTGCCTATGACGGTCCGTCCTGCACTTCCGTCGTGAAGTTCAAAGAGTCGATCTCAGTACCCAGATTTTAAGAGTTGAAGTGTTTTGGAACGAGACCCTCGATGGTCCGTCGTGCCCATGACGGTCCGTCGCGGGATCCGTCGACCCAGCTAGTTATTATCAGAAATAAAATCTACTGCTCGAATCGACTAAACAGGTCGTTACAGTAACATTATAGGCTTACACAATGGGAGTAATGACCAATCATGGGAACATACGAACATGTGTAAAGATGACATATATGATGTAATAAACAGTTGATGCAAGTTGGCAAGATATGGGATGATAGTATATCCAACATATAAGCATATGTACCATGTGTAATCTATGATCATTTTGATTTATATAAGGGGAATACATGACAAGGGGTACTATGATGATGAAAGAAGTGGAAACCTTGTATGTTAAAATTGGAAGAGTAAACAAATACATTTAGTAATAAACTCATAATTAGAGTACTCACTTTGATTCTCTAGGGAGTAGGAATTGCAACTTTTTGTGGATCAGTCACTACAAACAGAACTTGGAAAGCTTACATTGTAATACAAGTGTTGCATTCATTCCATAGAAATAGGATATCCAATAGACTTACTTACCTCAATTCCCAATTTATATAGCTTACGAAGTGCCAACCTTTCCTTTAACGCCTTACTCTTCATATACAACAAGAAATCTTTAAGAGTAATATCAGCAGGTCACCAACCAACTCAGGATATTTTGAATTCATCTAAACAGTAGCAAGGTAGCCATCCCGTAGTCCTTCTAATTGATTTTTTTTCTTTCATTAATTATGTCTGATATAAATATTTACAAATAACCTTCCCATGGAATATGCAGTGAGCTTACTAACACTTTAATTTAATGGTCCATCACCATAGATTATAAATCTTCCCCCTACAACTTTCCGTAATCATTCTCTAGGTACACACACGACCTCCCATAAAATAATTAATACAATTGTATTCCTCAATACTAAAAAATAATCAAAATACTTGAATTTATGGTTTCGATCTCCATCCCACGAGTTGCAATAAACAAGTATGTCTAGTATTCTCAAATAAGCTAATAAGTAGAGGTTGTGCCCCCTTACCTTGGATACACGAATAAGTTATTCTCCATCAATAATTGTTTTTGTAAGCTTCTTTTAATCTTTGGAAGAGTGTGTCAGAAGCTTGGCTGCAAACATATATCGCTATCTCTAGTTTACTCCCCTTGAAAAACTGTCTAATATACTTAAAACAATAGAGGAGAGAATGTGATCTTGTAGTTGCTTTGGAACAAACAAGATAAAAAATAGTTAGAACCCTACTGGAAAAATTGTGTGACAGTTTCATCTTAAGAGAGAGAAATATATTCACTTGAGAGTTTAAAATTTGGATAATAGGAAAAGAGATATTCATATAAGATTTTTGGCCTTAATAGATTCTCCTTTGCCACCGTTCTTGTACTTCATTTGCAGCTAACAAGTGTCCTTAATTTAGGCCACACATTAAAGTAGGTGATTTACCTACTCTTACATTCAAATTATTTCTTGTGGGCTTGGAAAGATTGGTTATTGTATGTCCATTTTCCCCTTAGTCTTCTATCCAACTTGGGCCAAATTAATGCAAGTAGGTGCAGTGTACTTGGGGCAATAACATGGTCAAAGGTGTCTTAGTAGATGATGCACCTACATGGTCCTTTGGGCTAGTCAATAAGTCAAAGTAGGTACATCATTAGGTAATGCACCTACTTGGTCCTTTGGCTGGTCAGTAACTCAAAGTAGGTGATGCACCTACTTGTCACTCAGTATCTTAGTTAGTTCTAGCAAGCAGTTTAGTATTTTATTCTATTTCTAGACATTAATACTTTTAACTTAACATAAAACTTACATACACTATGTAACTTAAGAATTTAGAGTAGGATATCACCTTCTGATCTCGAGTTCATATACTTCCATCGATGTCAACTTACGATGGTCACATCAAAATCCACAGACGTATAGGAACAAATTCCATACCTAGAGAATAAGGAAATTTTATAAGTATCATATAAATAGAACTAATACATGTGGTGTCGCATCTTGCACTGTTTATGTGTATTTTTTATTTTTCGGCAATTTTGGGATATTTACATATTATTCAGACATTTTTGGGAAATGAAGAAAAGAAGAAAAAAATTGTTCCCTTATTCCTCACGATATTCTATGGTCATTGGCGCAATCCAAAAAGATTTTGAGGCATTGTTTGTATTGTTTATGTTTGTTTCTTGATTTTTCACTCATTTTAGGGCATTTACATAATATTCGGTCATTTTTGAACAGTTTTCATCACGATAATCTAAGTTCATTGATGCAATCCAAAAATATTTTGAGGAATTTTTTGTACTGTTTGTATGTTTGTATTTTTTGGTCAAGTTGGGCATACGTAATATTCGGCTATTTTCGTACAATTACAAAAATAAAAAAAGTTTTGTTCTCTTATTCGTCACGATATTCTAAGGTCATTGGTGAAATTTTATTTTTTTGAGGCATTTCTTGTATGTTTGTGTGTGTTTCTTGCTCTTCTAGTCATTTTGGGGCATTTACGTAATATTCCACCATTTTTTGGGAAGTTACAGAATCAAGCAATTTTTTGTTCATCTACTCGTCACGATATTCTAAGGTTTTTGGTGTAAACCTAAATTGGTTTTAGGCTTTTTTAAAATTGTTTATGTGTGCTTCTTGATTTTTTTTGCCATATTGGGGCATTTACATAAATATTGGCCATTTTCGGATATATGCGAATAGAATTAAAGTTTTATTTTTTTCATCACGATATTCTAAGATTATTGATGCAATTCGAAAATCCTTTGAGGCATTTTTGTATTGTATTGTGTTTCAACATTTTTATGTCATTTTGGGGCATTAACGTAATATTCGGTAATTTTTAGGTAGTTGGAAAAATAAATATAGTTTTATTTTCTTATTTTTCACTATATTGTATGCTCATTGGTATAGGTAAAAATGTTTTTAAGGTGTTTTTTGTATAGTTTATATGTGGCTCTATATTGTTTTGTGCATTTTTGGGCATTTACATATTATTCGGCCATTTTTCCATAGCTACAAAAAGAAGTAAAGTTTTATCCTCTTATTCATCATGATATTCTAAGGTCATTGTTTTCTTTTATTCGACAAAATGTTCTAAGGTTAACGGTACAAGCCTAAAAAATTTTAAGTTGTTTTTGTATTATGATGTGTGTTTCATAATTGTATCAATTTTTGATTATTCACGTAATATTCAACCAATTTTTGGCAGTTATGAAATGAAGTAAAGTTTTGTTCTCTTATTAGTCACGATATTCTAAGGTCATTGGTACAAGTCAAAAAAATTTTGAAGCATTTTTTTTATGTCTGTTTCTTGAATTTTTGGTCATTTTAGCATTTATGTAATGCTCGGTCATTTTTGGACAGTTAAAAAAAGATGTCTAGTCTGCTCCAAGTCAAATTTTTTTGAGGAGTTTTCAGAATTCTTACTAAGTCATATAAGCTTCATTACATGTTCATGTCACATTTGCTTCGCATTTCATTGTTATTATCATGTCCATATTCATATGAATTCTACTAGTGGTCCATAGTTCCAAATCTCAACTATGATTATGACCAACAAAACAACAATCTGAAAATATTTATGATCGTCAAAAGAACAATCTCAAAAGAATTATTATCATTCAAAGAACAATATCAAAACAGTTATGAACATCAAAAAAAATATATCAAAGATTAATGAATCTAAGTGAAGAAATCTGTATAATTATGCGTTGCAACCTAATGTCAAATTTTTGAATGGGTCAATACAAATTGATATAGAAGGGTGGAAGCTTTGAGGCGAAAGACTAGCATGAGCCAATATAAATTGGTATAGAAAAGCGACAACTCAGGCACGAAAGCTTAGCACAGGCCAACGCCAATTTCTGTAATTTTGAGGACAACATCCCAGGGGTTAAAATGTCTATCATGGGTCATCCACTTCTACAAATCATCAAAAAGTTGTTTGTATCATATTTCTTATTACTATTATAATCCACAGAGAAGTAAAGAAAAGAATGTCCACAAGTATAAGTAGAGGTGGTCTCTAATCTTTATCTATTGGTATTTGGTTTCACTGGATCTCTCTTTTACATACGGTTGTATTATGCCTACATATTCATTACATTCTTCTGTATTGACGTCCCCAATTGGAAATCCTCCATTCATGCTGTTTGTATAAGTACTCAACTAGTAGATCTCCCGAATAGAAGCACATGATACTCATCAGTTGTTCGTGAGCTCCAGGTTTATTTTGGGATTTATTGAGTCTTTAATATGCTTATTATCATTGTTTTACAATCATGAATTCCAGCAGACGCTTTGTAGACATTGTATAGGTATCATATATATTCTTAATTTCACTTGTAACATATATAAGTAAGTTCAACTAGTCGACATGTGTTTTATAAGAAGTTTCTCAATAAATCTATAAATATAGTAGTTTACTTCTCATCATAGGTAACTTGTAAGTCATGTGTTCTTATGGTACTTGTCTGCCTCACGTAGTGTTGGGGTGTGATAAATGACTTGTCACTTTAACACCCCTTAAAATGAACTAGGTGAAAATAGAGCCTAACACATGTTTCATGATGTTCTAAAGTACAAAAATGGGTTATAATAATGTTCATATGCATTTTCGAATGTTTGGAGGTCAAACGTCCAAGAACATCTATGATGTTTGAAAGTTTCGCCTTGAAATGTGCTTGTGTGCATTTATGTGTTTTGACATGTTTTACGTGTCTGTTTTGAATGAAATTGATGTTAGAGGTCCTTAACTTTTGGATAAGTGTATTTGATGTGGAAACGTCAGGAAAAAATCCCAAAGGCCCAACCAAGGGATCCTTGAGGAGGACCCAATGTGTGAGCTAAGACTGTCCAAAACAGTCTAACTTACGGAGGGCAGTCGGTGCATCGTAGCCAAGGCGATGCCCCGTAGGTGAAGGAAAAGGTGGGAACTTAGGCTAGGGAGTTTAAGATACCATTTTCAAGGCTTTGTCCCGATTGACGTTTGCCAGCACGACTTATGGATAAGATGATGCCCCATTGACTTGTTTGTCGATTGGCACATGCAAAATTTCTGCAATTGTCTCGGCCAGCTCATGGGTATTTTGGGTTTTTTACCTAGCCGTCCATAAATTAGGTGGGAGGGTTATTAAGTAATTTTTAGGTACTTTAAGTTGTTTTATAAGTCTAGAACCCCTATTCAAGTCATTATTAAAAATAAAAACCTTAAACCCCAACTCTCTCGAGCAACATTGAAGCTAGAAGGGAAATTGGATCTTGGAGGTTAATTTATCCATCAAATCATCTCAATTTTCGTGTTTAAGCATCAATTAATATATGGTTTCATCCTTAATTCCCTTTTCCTCAAGAAGTTAATCTTCAAAGTTTTTTCCAAAGACTTTCTTAAATGATTAACTTCTAAAATATAATCTAGCCATGGTTTCTCGCATAAAATGTTTTGAATCAATGTAATATTATTTAATTGATGTTAAGTTGATTATTATAAGTTAAAAACTCCATGAGCCGATGGAAATCATTAACTCCTTATTTTGAGTATATTATGGGTGATTTAATCATGTCTCTATACTATTGAATTCTTGTGTAGTTTACTTTGGGCTATAAAATTATGAAAGAATCATGTTTTAATAATTTGTAGGTTGTTCAAAATTTATGAATTCATATTATATTATCTTGGATCATTGTATATTGTAATAATTCAACTGAATTAGTTACTATGGCTATTGGTAAGAGCCTTGGTGTATTGGATTGGTTTAATGGGATATGGATTGGAGTTTGTAAGATTAAATTGGTGGTATGTTGACCTAACCCTTACTATATTGTCTAGTATAGGTCATAGATTATCTGTTTGGTATGGTCCAAATATGGTGGGAGTGCTTATGTGTTATAATCGTGAAGAATGTGGCCTCATCAACATTACTTTATGAACTATGTTATTATCATGTACAACTTGGCTATGAGATCATTATGAAGGTATCAATGACTTATGTGTATATGTGAAGCCATATATGTATGTGTTATCCTAAGTGAATATAAGTGAGTGCATGGACTTGATGTTGAAGTTTTAATCTTCTTTGTTGACTATATGCACCTTATGATGAGTCATGTTAATGATTCTATAGAAATGTACATGATGACTTAAAAAGTATACTAAGTTGTCTTAGTGTGCTTCTTGAATAATATGTTATATCTAATGATGGAAAGTGTATGTGTGTTGTTTTGGTAGAGTTGTTTCACTTACTTGATACATGAAGAATTTTAATATGAATCCTATACTTAGTAGGCTAAAGTAACTTTGTCATGACTCTATATGTATGAATGGAATATGATCTTGAATATAATAAAGAAGGTAATTTATGTGGAACCTTTTAGAAATAAGGTTATTATATACCTTGAAGTTGAAATTCGTAATGGTATCATTCTCGTGTGAATGATGGACATAGGGTTGGTTGGCTTGAAGACATGAAATAATCCTTATGAAATCGTTGAGCTATCCTCTTTACCAATGTAAGGCAAACCCTAGGGGACCTCCTAGGTAAGGTGTATTATGATTTTGTTATGAACTAGATGTGAAACCTCCTCATGTTCTCCTTTATTGAAATACTCTATGAAAACAAAGGCTAGCACCGACTAAGTATGCTTGGGAAGCTGCCTAACTAAGATGACATTAGAGAACAAAGAAACCCTTGATATTATTTAACCATGTTTCTACATGGGTTGTGTCCTAGTTCTACCATTGGCAAGTAGAACACCATTATCAGAGAAGGTTATGACTCAATATTCCATGCATAGATAATATGGTCTATGTAGGTTTATTTACTATTGTCATCATGTGGGAATCATTCTAGTGTTGGATAAGTTCTATGAAGTTTAGGTAGTGGAATAAGACGCTATCTAGACATTGCCCAATTAGGCTTTGAAGATGTTAGTGTGTGAGTCCTTAGGTCTTTCCCAAGACCATTATGTGAATGTCCTTAATTATTGAATGTCTCCTAAATGACTTATTGAACATAAATGACTTAATAAAATGTATGTTCATGAAAAATGTATCTATCTAGGGTAGCTTTTACAATTGTCTAGGTAGGCTAGAGAGGGTGTATGGGAGTTCTCTTCTTCTTACTTAGGTTAGTTTTAGAGTAACTCTAGGTAGGAAATTTGATTAATTAAATGGGAGTAATTAAATCTTAAGTAGTCTAAAGGATCTCTTTGGTTTGTGTGAAGGGATTGTATGAGCGGTTGCTTCATAACTCATTCAAGTGAGCCTTAGAATCACCTTTGGTGGGAGGGTATCATTTTTATGTGTTTTGATGTTTTCTTGATGCTATCTTGTGATATGTGGCTTTTGTGTAAAGTAGGTGTTATATGTGGTTCCTCTATACTTTGGTATGAAGTTTTACTCAAAAAGAGCATGTTTTACTCAAATGTCCGTTTATGAATATTTTATTCATAATGCCATACTTAGTACATGTATTGTACTAATTGCATAAATTTTGTCTATATATAAAGTTCTAGGTGGAAGGTGAGAAGTATCTTGAAGCAAAGCTTGGAAAGTAGGACTCTTTCAAGCAAAGTTGGGGTATGTCCTCACTTGATTTAAGGAGATTACTATCTTTAGATTTCTTTCATTAAAAGTATTTTGATAGACCTTAGTTTTCTATATTCGTATTGTATGACCATATCCCAAGTATTCTTTAATATTAAAATGTCATATGTTGAGACTTAGTATTTTTTATAGTTTTATATGAAATGTGTTTTAAGATATTATTCGTGAGAAAAGTTTTAATTTTGCACTAGTTTTCATACATGTATGCAGTGAACAATGTCAAAAGGGATTGTACAAGAACTTTAAGAGTTCAAGTACGTCGTGTGACAAATCAAGAGTGCCATAACTTTTATGGGTACTTTTTGTCGTTACAAACTTGGTATCAAAGCATAGGTTATGAAGTAGTATTTAGGAATCGAAAAGTCTCAAAATGTCACGTCTAGTAGACTCTTGACTATTGGTATGAGTCACGACATATCCATGAGCAAGAGGCTATAGGACAATAGACTTTACCTTCTTTTATACTTTTGTGTCGTGCCTTAGCGTAAAAGGTTATGACTATCCTTCTTAATGTTTTTCTTTGTATTTATAGGAAGATGACTACAAGAAGGATGGCTCCAAGAAGGGTTACAGAAGAGAGGGTTAACGAGGAAATTCCTCCTCAAGTTGAGCAAGTTGAGCAAGTTCTTTAAGATTAACAAGTTCAACCTGATGCTCAAGTTTGTGAAGGTTCTCAAGTTTATATTGGGTGTCAAGGAGATGAGGTTCTGGTGGTTCCCCCGTACTTGAATAATGGAAATATTAGAGATGCTTTACTTGCCATAGATCGAGCCGTGACTACTCATGTGACTAGAGGCATTGGATCTAGGGTGAATGATTTGGAAAGTAGAATGACCTCTAGATTGAGGGACTTTGGGAGGATCGGTCCTCCTATTTTTCTAGGCTCTAAGGTTGGAGAGGATCCCCAAGAGTTTCTTTATTTTGTGTACAAGGTGTTGAGTGCCATGGGGGTGACTTCTAGGGAGAAGAGGGAGTTAGTTTCTTACGAATTGATGGATGTTTTTCAAGTGTGGTACACTCAATGGAAATATAATACGCCGGTTGAGTTGGGTTCCATAGAGTGGGAAGAGTTTAAGGAGGCTTTCTTAGAGAAGTACTTTCCCCGTGAGAGGAGGGAGGTTAGGGTTGAGGAGTTTATTACTCTCAATCAATGAAATATGAGTGTTGAAGAGTACTCTTAGAAGTTTACTATGTAGTCTAGGTATTCTCCATCCTTGGTGTCTAACCCAAGGAATGAGATGAGTAGGTTTGTGAACGATGTTGCTGACAGTATGAAAGAAGACTGTCGTACGACCATGATCAACAATGATATGAAATTGTCTAGACTTGTAACGACCCAAAACTAGCCCCTAGATGAAGGGAGAACCCTTAGGTTGGAATAATTACGTACTTGACTTTTCGGAGGTCTTTTAAAAGCCTTAGCCATCATTCATTACATAAGAAATTAAAGGTAGTGCGAATTAAAACTATTAAAGAAAAAAGAGAATGTTAACATCTTTCATAAAAGCTTAGGAGTTATATAGTCTTGACAAGGACACTTAACGACACGGTATAAATTTGGACACGGACGGTTACACTAGATGAAAATACATAGCATGTCTTAATGATAGAAACTATGAAATAGAACTATGCCCTCGGATATATGAGGACATACTTGGTCTTGAGATATTAGATTCACAAGAATTTACTTTTAGACTTCTTCTTTCCACAAAACTATACTAATAGAGTATAGAAAAATATGGGGTTAGTACAAAACAATGTACTAAGTATGACATATGCAAAAACATGCGAAAAGGGGAAGTTTAGGAAAATAAGCTTTCATGCCAAATAGGTAAAACCTTCATGATTATAGAGTTAAAATAGTAAAATAATCATCATTAATCATATAAAGTATAACTCTCATAATTTTAGAACCAAAAGATAACTTTACAGTAACTCAAGCCCATTTAAAGTGAAACATTACACTAAAAAAATTATATCAATCATAGTGAACTCATTCCTTTGAGGTTTCCCCAACAAAGTTATCCTGTTACTCACTAAGGTAACACATGAAGTAACATCCCATACACCTCTTAAGACTACCAACCATAGGGTTACCTGGCACAGGAAACAAGTTCACACAGTTGGCTAGACATTTGAAGGACATTCATACATTAAGGATATCATGTAAGTATCCTTTTGCAATGGGAGTTGTAATTGACACTAAGCGCAATGTGAGAGTATGTTCTCATACTACTAATACCTCTTAGTGCCCCTTGAGGATTCCCTTGGATTAAGCACACTACATTAGTCATTCATAACTTCATTACATAAAACATAACTTTAACTTTCTCCCTTAACATTCGACCTTAAGTGATCGAACTTCATTTAAAACACATGATAACTCATTCATACACTTCATATAAAACACACCAAGACTCCTCTTTCGAAAGGTCTACTTACTGCAATGGATAGATAGCGTCCCATACTACCACCTACACTAAGTAGTAAGTTCTTTTAGGAGACTTAGTTCATTCATTCTTTTATAGGGGATAGCTTAACCGACATAGACAATGAGAGCCAGACATGAAATCCCGATACTAGCCCTATCGGACGAGGGATTCCCACTTACCTGGGTAGGGTCATTCTCTTAGCTTTTACATGGCTTGTCAAATCGCTATACTTACGCGGGTGCATAATTAAGGGATAAGAAGATTGCTACTAAGCAAATCATTCTCTAGTAATGAGAAGTACTCATCTCAAGAGGTACATTCAAATACAACATCTCAATTGACAAATCGTAACCACCCCTTCTTCATTTCCTGTCGGTGCTAGGTATAACTCCCCACGAATTCTAAACATTTTATACTATAGGTTATGGATAACTAGTGGACACTACATCTCAACTCACGAAGGACATCCATCATTCTACCTATCTTAAAAATCTATTGGAAGGTATTCAGGTTTATACTAAACATTTTATGTCAAGTCACGAAGAGCGCTCACCCCAAAACTCCCCTTAATCAGAATTTCTAACTTCATTCATTCATTCAAGTGTGAGTGTGCGAGTGTACATGTGAGCACACCTTTCACCTAATCACTATTTTATATATATTGAATTCTAAACATTCTTAAACCTTCATTCATCATATTAAACACTTAAACATACTTCAAATAATCATATAGCTCCTTTATACATTATCTCTAGCATACTTCACATAACAATCTTCATAAAGCATATCAACAAGAATAACATAATTATCATCATACTTCACATAATATGCCTTCATGACCTTATTCACAATACACAATTATATTAACATTCATATATTCAAGTAAACACTGCCACCAAAGTTGGACCATAGCACTAAAGAGCATTTCATAAAAAGAGTTTAACAACAAGACTAACTTACCATTAATATAAGCTTTCAACAGCTATTCATTATTTACTAAAAAATTCATCATAAAATAGCTCTTAGGTAAGTAGCTAAACCACACTACCAACATGAAGAAACCAAAGCTCAAATACTATAGACCCATGTCTCAAGATAAAAATTTGAAAGATGCATAAGCATGGGTTAATTAGGGTTTTGAGGTAAGAATAACCAACTAACACTAATAAAAACACATTTGAATCATTAAAACATTTTTATATTAAGACCCATGCTTAGAGTCTAAGACAGAAGAAGATAGAGTTTGAAAGTCCTTTTTGAAATCTTTTAGAAATGACTCCTTGAATCGAAGAGGGTTCAAGGATGAATACATAACTAAAAGAGAATGAAACCCACTGATTTTTATGAATAAAACGTCCACCAACTGTCACGACCCAAATCGGGGACGCGACTGGCACCCACATTTACCCTCCTATGTGAGCGAACCAACCAATCTAACCCTTATCATTGCAAGATATATCAACAGAAAATAATGCGGAAGACTTAAACTCAGTAATAAAACAATTCAAACTATTATTATTATCCCCAAAATCTAGAAGTCATCATCACAAGAACATCTATCTCAAATTGCTAAACTAAAACTGTCTAAGAAACTAAAACAACTACTAGCTAGTCCATGCCGGAAGTTCAAGGCATCAAGACTTGACGAAGAAGACCCAGTCCAAGCTAGACGCATTAGCTCACCCTGAATTTCCGAAGGTAGTGAAGACTGGCTAGATCTACTGTTGAGTTGAAGTTGACGGAACGTTTGCTGCATTACACAATAACAAAGAAGAAAAACATAAAAGTAGGGGGTCAGTACAACCACAAGTACTGAGTAGATATCATCGGCCAACTCAAAATAGGGAACAATATATATCAATAACAATGTAAATCAACTACAATACTCAACATGTAGCAATAGCAATATTTAATTCATCAATGAATACAACCGAGTTCACACATGAGGACTCAAGCCTCAATACCACACTCATTTGGGGATTTAGTTCATTAGTTTGAGTATATTCATTATCTTTCAAGATTCATTATCTTTCTTCCTCTTGTGTCGGTACGTGACACTCCGCTCCTCTATTTCTATCCTGGTGCCGGAACGTGGCACTCCGATCCTCATATACTATCCTGGTACCGGAACGTGGCACCCGATCCATATACTATCCTGGTGTCGGAACGTGACACTCCGATCCTCATATTCTATCCTGGTGTCGGAACGTGACACTCCGATCCTCATATTCATTCTATCCTGGTACCGGAACGTGGCACCCAATCCCCTAATTCATCAAGCCTTCCTTTACACTAAGGCATCATCATTCTCATTATATAATATATCAAGCGAATTAGGGTTATCTCAAGATTTGGGATTCAATAGCCTCATCATGCTTTGTTAATTCATCACAATTTCATAATCATCATTCAAGCAAGCATACAATTTAAGCACATAGCAGGGTTTACAATACTATCAACACATAACATTCACTATTAAGAGTTCACTACGAATATCGTAACATAACCATAACCTACCTCCACCGAAGAATTGGAATCAACAAGCAATTTTCCCAAGCTTTGATATTCTCCTCAACCAATTCGATCGATCAATACTCTCTCTCTCTGTTCTTTCTCCTTGTTTTATTCAAACCCTCCTTCTCTTACCCTAATTAACATATAATTAGGTGTAAAAGAGGACAATAAAACCCCACTAAATAACCCAAAGTTACCTCTTTTATCCCTCAAGGATCTGAGTTATTAATATAAACCCTCAATCTTTATAATTCAGGAAAGAATAGTCCAAAACGACCCTTAAAACGTGTAGAGGAATCCTAATTTGCCTGGGATTGGCGCAACCTGTGACGGCCCGTCGTGCCTGCGACGGTCCGTCACACAGGTCGTCGCAGCCTCCCCAAATTCCAAGTGGGCTGTGACGGCCCGTCACACCTGTGACGGTCCGTCCTGCACCTCCGTCCTGACGGTCAGAAACTCGTTTTTCGGTACCCAATTTCAGAATTCCTAAGTATATTGAAACGGTGCCCCACGACGGTTCGTCGTAGATATGACGGCACGTCCTGCAGGTCCGTCACAGATTACAGAGAGTCGATTTTAATATCTAAATTGAAGAATTCTAAGTGTCATGGAACGGAACCTTCTCGACGGGCCGTCGTGACCACGACGGTCCGTCGTTACATCCGTCGTCCCAGCCAGTTTTTCCAGAAATAAAATCTGCTGCTCAAAACGACTAAACAGGTCATTACAATAGATACCAATTTACCCATCGTTCGTCCCCGAACAATCAAAAGAAGAAAAACAATGGCGAAAAGGAGTACCTGAATCTGTAAACAGATGTGGGTATTTTTCTTGCATATCTACCTCCTTCTCCCAAGTAGCCTCTTCAACCGGTCGATTCTTCCATTGAACTTTGATGGATGCAATCTCTCTCGACCTCAACTTGCGAACCTCTCTATCTAATATAGCAACCGGTTCCTCTTCATAAGTCAAGTTCTCATCCAACAAAACTGAATCCCAACGGATGATGTAGTCTCCATCTCCGTGGTATCTCTTCAACATGGACACATGAAACACCGGATGCACTCCGGACAGCCCTGGGGGCAAGGCTAATTCATAAGACACCTCCCCTATTCGCTTTAGTACCTCGAATGGTCCAATATACCTTGGACTTAACTTACCTCTTTTGCCAAACCGCATCACCCCTTTCATGGGTGAAACCTTCAACAAGACTTGTTCACCTTCCATGAACTCCAAGTCTCTAACCTTTCGGTCTGCATACTCCTTTTGTCTACTTTGCGCCGCTAGAAGCTTTTCTTGAATGTGCTTCACCTTATCTAACGAATCCCTCAAGAGGTCAGTACCCCAAGGTCTAACCTCAAATGCATCGAACCACCCAATGGGAGATCTACACCTCCTCCCATACAATGCTTCAAATGGAGCCATATCAATACTGGAGTGATAGCTATTATTGTATGAAAACTCTGCCAAAGGTAAGAAGCTATCCCAATGGCCACCAAATTCTATCACACAAGCACGAAGCATATCCTCTAACACTTGAATCGTTCGCTCAGACTGACCATCAGTCTGAGGGTGAAATGCAGTACTAAGGTCCAACCTAGTACCTAATTCAGCATGTAATGTCCTCCAAAACTTAGAAGTAAACTGCGTACCTCTATCTGATATGATGGAGAGTGGAACTCCATGCAACCGAACGATTTCTGAGATGTAGATTTTTGCTAACTTCTCTGCATTATAGGTCACCTTGACAGGAATGAAGTGAGCGGACTTAGTTAATCTATCAACAATCACCCAAATGGAGTCATACTTACCCATTGTCTTTGGAAGGCCAACCACAAAGTCCATTGCGATTCTCTCCCACTTCCATTCAGGAATGGGCATTCTCTGAAGCGTTCCTCCGGGCCTCTGGTGTTCATACTTTACTTGTTGGCAGTTTGGACATTTGGCAACAAACTCAACAATATCACGCTTCATTCTACTCCACCAGAAGTGTTGCTTTAGGTCGCGATACATCTTGGTTGCACCAGGATGTATAGAATATCCGGAACTATGAGCCTCTGTCAGAATAGTGGTGATCAAATCATCGATGCGGGGTACACATACCCTTCCCTTAATCCTCAAAACACCTTCCCCATCGATTATTGCTTCCCTAGCCTCTCCTTGCAACACTTTATCTCGAATTCGCCTTAGTTTCTCATCATCAAAGTGTTTTCCTTTGATCTGGTCAAGGAAAGAAGATCTTGCCTCTACACAAGCTAACAATCCTCCATTCTCATTTATTTCTAACCTCATAAGGTCATTAGCCAAAATCTGCACTTCTCTAGCCAATGGGCGTCTAGAAGCTTGCAAGTGAGCTAGACTTCCCATGCTTCCGGCCTTTCTACTCAAGGCATCTGCCACAACGTTCGCCTTCCCCGGATGATACATAATAGTGATGTCGTAGTCCTTCAGTAGTTCCATCCATCTCCTCTGTCTCAAATTCAAATCTTTCTAAGTAAAGACATACTGTAGGCTACGATGATCCGTGTAGACTTCACACTTAACCCCATATAAATAGTGCCTCCATTGCTTCAATGCAAATACTACCGCGGCCAATTCCAAGTCATGAGTTGGGTAGTTACGTTCATGCACTTTTAATTGTCTTGAAGCATAAGCAATCACGTTCTTCTCTTGCATTAGCACTGCACCCAAACCCGAATAGGATGCATCACAATAGACAATGAAATTCTTACCTTCCACTGGCAAGGTAAGGATAGGCGCGGTAGTCAACAAGGTCTTGAGTTTCTGAAAGCTTTCCTCACACTCATCCGACCATACAAATGGAACATTCTACTTAGTCAAGTTCGTCAATTGGGAAGCAATAGAAGAGAATCCCTTGACAAATCGGCGGTAGTAGCTAGCTAACCCAACAAAACTTCTTATTTCTGACACATTAGTGGGTCTTACCCAATTCTTCACTGTTTCAATGTTAGAAGGATCTACCATTACCCCTTCCTTAGAAACTACATGCCCCAAGAAGGACACGGCATCTAGCCAAAACTCACACTTAGAGAACTTGGCATAAAGCTTTTTCTCCCTCAACATTTCCAACACAATCCTCAAATGCTCCTCATGTTCCTCCCTACTTTTAGAATATACCAATATATCATCTATGAATACGATCACAAAGAGATCCAAATACGGCTTAAATATCCCATTCATCAAGCTCATGAAAGCAGCGGGGGCATTTGTAAGACCAAAGGACATCACTACAAATTCATAATGCCCGTACCTAGTCCGAAAAGCGGTCTTTGGCACATCCGTTGCCCGTATATTCAATTGATGATAACCGGATCTCAAGTCGATCTTCGAGAAGACACAAGCACCTTGTAGTTGATCGAATAAGTCGTCAATGCGAGGAAGAGGATATTTGTCCTTAATAGTTACCTTGTTCAACTGCCGGTAATCTATGCACATTCGAAAACTCCCATCCTTCTTCTTCACAAACAAAACTGGAGCACCCCAAGGAGATGCACTTGGTCTAATGAAGCCTTTGCTCAACAACTCTTGAAGTTGAGCCTTCAACTCTCTTAATTCGGCCGGAGCCATTCTATACGGGGGTATAGAAATGGGGCGAGTGCCCGGTTCAAGATCGATACAGAAGTCAATGTCCCTATCTGGTGGCATACCAGGAAGATCTGCAGGGAACACATCCAAAAACTCACGGACTACCGAAACCGACTCAATCGAAGGTACTTGGGTAGTGTCATCCTTGAGATGGGCCAAGAAAGCTAAATACCCTTTACTAATCATTTTCTTAGCACGAAGAAATGAGATGATACGCACCGGATTGGAAGTGTAGTCACCCTCCCACACTAACGGATCTGCCCCAGGCTTGGCTAACGTCACGGTTTTAGCGTTAGTATCCAAAATCGCAAAATTCGGAGAAAGCCAAGTCATACCCAGAATTACATCAAAGTCACCCATTTCTAAAATAACCAAGTCTACATAAGTGTTGCTCCCCACAAAATTCACCAAACAAGACCTATACACTTTTTCGACTATCAAAGACTCACCCACCGGAGTAGAAACGCGAATAGGCATGTCAAGTAATTCACAATGTAAATTTAGACCATTAGCAAATGAGGAAGATACATATGAAAACGTGGAGCCAGGGTCAAATAATACAGATGCCATGCAATCACAAACCAAAAGATTACCTGTGATAACAGCATCAGACGCCTCCGCTTCAGATCTCCCAGGGAAAGCGTAACAATGGGCCCCTTCGTTGTTTTGCCCGTTGCCCCTACCATGTTGTGATGTAGTGGCTCCAGTTTTCCCCTCACCTCTGCCGTTGTGGTGACCACCATTACCTCGACCACCACGTCCTCCAGAAAAACGGCCTCTACCATGACCACCTCTACCTCTAGCTAGTGGGGTTCTGTAACTCTGGTTTGGACAATACCTCTTAATGTGTCCAACCTCCCCACATCCATAACACTCTCGGGGTTCATGCATAGGTCTCTCGGAGTAGTGTTGACCGTTCTGAGGTGGACCCCCAACTACAGTCTGTAGTGAAGACTGAATTGGTCGACTTGAGTAACCTCCGGAGCTCTGTCCTCTAGAGTAAGAACCATTAAACTCACCTCCCCTTCGAAACCTTTTTGATGTCGATTTCGTGGTGAAGTCATCTGGTTTCACTCCTTCCACCTCTATCACAAAGTCTACCACCTCTTGGAAGGATGTTGCCGTTGCCGCTACCTGTAAGGCTTAAATCCGCAACTCTGACCTCAACCCCTTCACGAAACGGCGAATCCGTTCTTGTGGACTGAAACAAAGTTGGGTGGCATATCTGGATAGTGCACGAAATTTAGCCTCATATGCGTTAACTGTCATCCTTCCTTGCTCGAGACTCAAGAACTCATCCCTTTTTCTATCTCTCAAAGTCCTTGGGATATACTTCTCCATAAACAAGTTGGAGAATGATTCCCAAGTCATAGGTGGTGCCTCTGTTGGTTGACACTCAACATGTGACCGCCACCACATTTTGGCGTTCCCTTGAAACTGATAGCTCACAAACTCCACGCCAAACCGTTCTACTATACCCATCTTGTGTAGTAGCTCATGACAATCAACTAGAAAATCGTAGGCATCCTCTGATTCTGCACCCTTAAAGACTGGAGGTTTCAATTTCAAGAACTTACTGAAGAGTTCATGCTGATCGTTTGTCATAATAGGCCCAGTCGTCAGACGTGGAAATGTGCCTATCCCCAATGATGCATCCATGCGGGGAGCCATAGTAGCCGCATGTCGTATCTCTGAAACCGGAGGTGTTGGTGCAGAAACCACTGGAGGTGCCTGACCCTGATCGGATAACCCGCTAAGATAAGCAAGTACCTGGTTAATCATCTTTGGGGTAGGTTGGGGTGGCATTTCCTCATTCTGCCCTTGTTCAGTTTCCCCTTCCTCACCCTCTCTTATCACCTCCTCGGTCGGTGGAGGAGTCACTGCCCTAGTATCAGATGGGCTAGGGGCTTGTCCTCTTCCTCTAGAGGACGTCCTCCCACGACCTCTTCCACGGCCTCTTGCCAGTGCTCTTCCTCGAGCTACAGCCCCAGTGGCTGGCTCAGTCGTTTCTTGTCTTTCCGTTGTTTCTGCTGGTGCGGTCGTTGCTCTAGTTCTAACCATCTGCGAAATAGAATGAAGATGGTCAGATACCAATTTGTATCACCTAGATACCAATTGGACTCAAGTAGTAGCACGAAAGAAGAATGAAAGAATGGAATTTTCCTAAAGTCTTATAGCCTCTCGAAGAAAAGTAAAGGCGTCCCCCTACCGTTCCTTAAGATTCTACTAGACCTGTTTTCGTGTGATGAGACCAACGAACCTAAGGCTCTGATACCAAGTTTGTCACGACCCAAATCGGGGACGCGACTGGCACCCACATTTACCCTCCTATGTGAGCGAACCAACCAATCTAACCCTTATCATTGCAAGATATATCAACAGAAAATAATGTGGAAGACTTAAACTCAGTAATAAAACAATTCAAACTATTATTATAATCCCCAAATCTGGAAGTCATCATCACAAGATCATCTATCTAAAATTGCTAAACTAAAACTGTCTAAGAAACTAAAACAACTACTAGCTAGTCCATGCCGGAAGTTCAAGGCATCAAGACTTGACGAAGAAGACCCAGTCCAAGCTAGACGCATTAGCTCACCCTGAATTTCCGAAGGTAGTGAAGACTGGCTAGATCTACTGTTGAGTTGAAGTTGACGGAACGTTTGCTGCATTACACAATAACAAAGAAGAAAAACATAAACGTAGGGGGTCAGTACAACCACAAGTACTGAGTAGATATCATCGGCCAACTCAAAATAGGGAACAGTATATATCAATAACAATGTAAATCAACTACAATACTCAACATGTAGCAATAGCAATATTTAATTCATCAATGAATACAACCAAGTTCACACATGAGGACTCAAGCCTCAATACCATACTCATTTGGGGATTTAGTTCATTAGTTTGAGTATATTCATTATCTTTCAAGATTCATTATCTTTCTTCCTCTTGTGTCGGTACGTGACACTCCGCTCCTCTATTTCTATCCTGGTGCCGAAACGTGGCACTCCGATCCTCATATACTATCCTGGTACCGGAACGTGGCACCCGATCCATATACTATCCTGGTGTCGGAACGTGACACTCCGATCCTCATATTCTATCCTGGTGTCGGAACGTGACACTCCGATCCTCATATTCATTCTATCCTGGTACCGGAACGTGGCATCCGATCCCCTAATTCATCAAGCCTTCCTTTACACTAAGGCATCATCATTCTCATTATATAATATATCAAGCGAATTAGGGTTATTTCAAGATTTGGGATTCAATAGCCTCATCATGCTTTGTTAATTCATCACAATTTCATAATCATCATTCATGCAAGCATACAATTTAAGCACATAGCAGGGTTTACAATACTATCAACACATAACATTCACTATTAAGAGTTCATTACGAATATCGTAACATAACCATAACCTACCTCCACCGAAGAATTGGAATCAACAAGCAATTTTCCCAAGCTTTGATATTCTCCTCAACCAATTCGATCGATCAATACTCTCTCTCTCTGTTCTTTCTCCTTGTTTTATTCAAACCCTCCTTCTCTTACCCTAATTAACATATAATTAGGTGTAAAAGAGGACAATAAAACCCCACTAATTAACCCAAAGTTACCTCTTTTATCCCTCAAGGATCTGAGTTATTAATATAAACCCTCAATCTTTATAATTCAGGAAAGAATAGTCCAAAACGACCCTTAAAACGTGTAGAGGAATCCTAATTTGCCTGGGATTGGCGCAACCTGTGACGGCCCGTCGTGCCTGCGACGGTCCGTCACACAGGTCGTCGCAGCATCCCCAAATTCCAGGTGGGCTGTGACGGCCCGTCACACCTGTGACGGTCCGTCCTGCACCTCCGTCCTGACGGTCAGAAACTCGTTTTTCGGTACCCAATTTCAGAATTCCTAAGTATATTGAAACGGTGCCCCACGACGGTTCGTCGTAGATGTGACGGCACGTCCTGCAGGTCCGTCACAGATTACAGAGAGTCGATTTTAATATCTAAATTGAAGAATTCTAAGTGTCATGGAACGGAACCTTCTCGACGGGCCGTCGTGACCACGACGGTCCGTCGTTACATCCGTCGTCCCAGCCAGTTTTTCCAGAAATAAAATCTGCTGCTCAAAACGACTAAACAGGTCGTTACACCAACATCCCTCTAAGACCTTCCTTGAGTCCAAGCTTCTATGGGGTTTTGGGAGAATCTTTCTTTAGAGAGAGAGAGAGAGAGGTTGAATATTTCAAGTGAGGGTTATTGTCTAGGTATAGAAATTAAAACTAATTTAATATAGCTTAAAAACTATAAAAATATAATCCTAGGTTCATAAAATACTTTGGGTGAATTTTCAAATACTCCAAGCAAAGGCATAAACATCTAGCAAATTTTGCAGGACCATCATCGACGGACCAAAGCAACGGAGCATCGACTGGATAACGGACCGCGTTTATGGCATAGTTTGGGTTTGAAGATTTTAAAATGGATTTTTGTACTCCTAGAATGAGTACCAAACTAAAAACATGACGTCCGGAGACTAGTGAAATTGAGGCTAGTGTGTCTTGGCATGTTTCATAGGGTTTTAATAGTCGGAATTTAATGAAATTTGGTAAAAAGGTTTAAAATACATAGAATATTGTATTTAGGGTCTAAAAATACGGGTGATATTCCCCAAGTATCACCTTAAGGGTCCTTGGAGAGGATCTTCCATTTGGCCTCAAAACATTCAGGTTGATAGTGTGCAACCATGAGCCAAGCAAAAAACCATAAATTTATTGACGCTCCACTGATATCTTAATTTGTTTTTACTTGGAAAATAATACATAAAGGTTAAAATATGTCCTCTATTACCAAAACTATGGACAAGCAGGACAATCCGTAGATCGGGGTTTCGTAGATTGGAGGTCAAGTCGACTGCCATGTTTTTTTAGTTAGAGAAGTAATTTGTTAGTTATTAGATTATTAATTTATGGTTAAGGGGTGTTTAATAGAGTTATTTTAGGGACTATATAAGACTTAAACATCATTAAAATATCTTAACACCCCATATTCCCCAAACCAAATTCTCTCCAACTTCTCTCTACTTTCTCTCTCAATTCAAAGACTCCATTGAAAACCAAGCTTAAAGTTTCATTAGGGATTCAAGAATTCATATTTTCTCCTTAAAACTAAAAGGAATCATAAGGTATGTAAGACATTCACTCTTTTGAACCCTTTCCCCAAGAAGCTTTTCAAAGATTTGATTTATATGTTCTTCAAAAGATGGACTTTCATCCTATTTTGTAATTGATCTTTCAAATTGATGATGTTGTTTAAATTCTATTATTATTGATATATTATTATTTTATGTGTTAATTGTTTTAGTTCTTAGTCTTTGACCTATTTCTATGGAAGAAATCATAATTGACCCTTTTCCCCTAACACTATTTTATGAATTGAGGACAATTTGATTTGTGATGATACAATTGAATTAGTTCTTGTTTAGATTACTATTATATGATGTTATTAAGTTAATTGAATGATGAGTAGGGTTGGATTGATAGTAAGATCTTGAACGAGGCTTATAAAGGATATGTTGTAAGACTTTATGATCTTTAATCCTTTACTTCAATGATGAAGGCTTATACTTGATGATGTTCAATTAAAGTATAATATGTAATTAGATTAATATTATGATGATGTGATTAATATGTTGAAATGTGTTGACTATGTGAATTGTGAGATCATGTCGAGGGCATGATAATACAAGGTGGAATATTAATCACTTGTGTGCCTTACTATGATATGACTATGAAGTGTTGATCTAAAAAATGAAGGGTTGTTATGAGAGGAAATTCTCATGCAATACCTAAAGATTTAGTGACATGATGTACAAGGGGTTAGTCTCCTATGGCCTATACAAAGATATGATAATTAAGAAAGGCTTAAAGACATTTCAAAAAAGGACTTTAACTTAGCACTGAGTGAACTAGATGTGAGAGGTGTCCCATCCTAATGTGGGAAGGTAGGTTAACAATGTTTATCATGAGAGAGATATTACAATGCAATTGTGCATAAAGAGGTTCTCTAGTATATCTCCTAGTTCTTTAACTATGTCTCCCTCGTAGGAATACTAGCTAGTGGATCCGCCTAGAAAACATAAGTTCATGTTTTGATTTTACCTTTTCAATTCAAGCACCTTATTTCGTTGTAGAGTTTCATGACACCAGATTACATGTTTCTCTCACATGGTCTATTTTAGGTTAAGGAGATTGTTCTTGAATGTAAAATTAATGAATGAAGTAATAAAGTTGAACACTAACTAGGGTGACTTATGGTGTTCTACTTAGTGTAAGTAGGGGTACGGGAATCTATCTATACATTGCACAAGCTAACCATGAGGGGATCCTAGGAGGTTGTTGTTATGTCATTATCTACTTATGATATCATAATATGTACATATCTTGACTCTATAGGATGTTGCTATTATATGATTATGGTTACATTGATGAACATGATATTGGTCTAAGTTGCTATATACATGAAGATGGTTATGTTATATGAAGCAAGACATGATTTATGATTCCTATCCTTATTTACTTGATTGTGTGGGGTTATGGGGCTTCACATGAGCATTGCAATTGTAGGCTTGGTATGGGTTTGTTATTAAGGATCTTTGATGATGATGTTATGAACTCTTGTACATGAATTATGGTTATATTTTTATATTGAAGCTATACATGTTGAGATAACTTTATGATGATGCTATTCATGTTGATATGGCTTTGTGATGATGTTTGTCTTTGTTGGATATGAACTTGTCTTAAGTGATGTATTGCTTATTTAATTGTATATGGTCTTTTGTGTGCATAAAGGCTTTCCAAAATTACTTAGCATGTTTCTAAAGAAATTGTCTTTTTCATGCATGTCTTCAAATGATTTTATGTGCATGTGTTTCCATACGTAGTACAAGTGGTTGTACTAACCCATATTCTTTATATTTCTAATAATATGTAGGTTCCGGCCGTTGAAGTACTTTGTTGCTAATTGCAAGAAGACTTGAACATCTTACTCAAGTTATTGGTGAGTCCGTAATGTTCGAGGTTGGTGCTATCCATCTAGCCTAGTATGATTTGTTATGTGTAAAGACAATTGTTCCTTCCTTTATCATTTGAGACTATTGATGTAAGCCTATACTGACATATTGTATTTATAATGGATATGTACAATTTTGTATTCCTTTTATATGGTTTAATGTAAGAAAATGCTATTATAATATTTCTTACGTACTGGTTATGATTTCTTAATGAGAGGCTTATGTATGCTTCAATAAGCAAGAACTCTATGTAAACTTTCTATATGATATGTTAGAGGTCTATGTATACCTCACTATGCAAAAGTTTTAATTTTTGCGCATTTTTGACATATGATGTATTACGACGAATTCTAATTGGTTGTCCTTGTCCTCTCTAAAGACGAAGACGTCGATTACGTCTAGGGGATGCTCCATAGTCGTAACACCATATCTGACAGGTCTCCATTTATGTTTTCCTCTCTCACCTTAATATGCTCCTCCATGGTATCCACTTTTCCGACCTATCATCTAGTATATCATTCTTATCTACATCTATAGTGGTGGCCGAAGGAATCTTATAAGTCTCTGGGGCATCCACATCATCCACAACCTCTTATAGTGAAGTAAAGTTTGTAATAGACTTGACATAGTCTACATCATTCCTCAGATCCGAAACCACAACTTTCAAAGTTGTAAATTAAGAAGTCTTCCTCTCTTTTATATCACTAGCCTCAACTCTCACACTGAGAGTATTAATGGAATTCTTGAGCAGTCAATGCATAAATGATGGAATTCTAAATCATCCATGGGATAAATCTCTCTAACTGGGTCGCCCTCACATAAGTTGAATGGGCCAGGTACACCATCTTCAGGATCATAGACCGAGTGATCCTACACCTCCCCAAAGAGGCATCAATAATCGTTATCAAGTAAAGAACCCAAATTGTATGTTGGAGTCGATCCCACAAGGAATATCATTTAGACATAACTTTAACCCACGATTATACCCATTTATTCAAGGTATTTCTAAAACAAGTAAAGGGAGGGGGTTGTGAAACAAATTCCTATGATGATGATGTAAGTATCAAGTAAGCAAGAGTTAACTTCATTTTTTATAAACAAGAGAAAGTAACGATAGTATACATGTTCCCCAAAAGCTCATAACGTTATAATCCTAGTAATAGCTATCCCTTCTAGTGTATTACATGTAGAGTAATAAGTTATGTATCTCTAAATCCTTGGTTCGACATCTAGAGACTTTCACCCCTCACCTTGGTCCGGCTACATATGTATAATTTACTATCCCTCACCTTTTACTTCAATAGACATCACATCGATGTATGACTTAGTTTTCACCATCGCACCAATAGACACTAGACTATTAGATTTTACTACACTAAATCTATGTTGATAATTCTTTTCTTATTAACTACCTTCTTTGTCCAGCAAGTAGCAACAAACAATTTTTGACGTTTGCAACCGCTAAAAATACTTCTAAGTTAGAGAATTATCAATGAATGGAACAATTCTATTCAAGAATTGGTTAATTACTATTCATACTTTGTTAATCGCACATGGTACCCAGAACCCTAATTTTGGAGTTCAGTTACACATAATTAATAGAACAAAATTCATTATTTTATAATAAAGAATTATGAACTTACATAATGAAAATAATAAACCTAGAATTTCAACTTGAATATCAACACCGAAATCTTCAAAATCAACTTTGAAATCAATAGTTTCTATGTTACCCAATAAATTAATCTGCAAAGTCTTAAACTAGAAAAATAACAATGTAATAGTATCTAACCTCCAAAAAATTAGGTTAAATCCTCTATATATAGAAGAAAAATTCTAAATAAAAAAGGGAAACAAAATAAGCAAATAAACCATAGGACGCGTCTTCATTCGACGGGATTGACCTATGGTCCATAAGTCGAGTTAGTATCTGAAGGTCCCTCCGATGTCTCCATACTAGGCCAATTTTCCATCATAGAAAATCTCAATTTCTCAGTCAACTTCTACCTCCCAAAGTACGGTCCATCATTGAGACGACGACCCTGAAATGTCTCTATCACTCTATACTTAGTTTAGACATCATGTACGAGAATCACTTCTCAAAGCACTTCTACAAAGCCACAGTTTAGACGGTAAGCAATTTGACGTCTGTAAGTCATCCTTGTGATTTCAGACATAGTCATATTTCCATGAGCTTCTACATTGACTTTGCCTTGTCCTCCCATGATCCTCACCAATAGACCGTAACTCATTCCACAACCCGTTAGTGCCTCCGTAGATGACTCTTTTTTGCAATTTCATAAGCTATTTCTTCAAACCTCCGGCCTTAGTTTGTTTCCTAAAATTACAAAAAAACACATAAAATTAACACAAAATGACCCTCAGAGGCGTACAAATCATGAGTGAAAAGTATCAATAGTCTTTTAAACTCACAATACATCAACACCATCAACTTAAGATCATTGTTTGTCCTCGAGTAACCTAGTTTGACTCTAAACGAGAGTTGTATAGAAGCAATCAATTTAAACCAAAGAAATTACGTGTCCCTCCATCCTAACTTTTATTTTAAGTTCAACTTTGTTCTCATAGACTCAAAAAACCTAATTTTTGCGGATCCAAACCTACCAAATTAGACAAATCAACATAACACATACTATATTTTATTATCCCTAGAGTATCGACTTTCCGACAATGTCTATGTTGTCCTTACTTCAATAGAAATTCCCTTTTTTCACAATGTAAACGAAATTTTGAATATTGGTATGCATTCATAGCTAAAGCTAAAAAGTAATTATCACGTGCATCTAGTTCTTAATACTATAGGTTTGAACTTATCTTCACTGCTTAGACTCTCCACACTAGACTCTAGGATTACTATAGGACTTTCTTAGCTTGTAACGTAGGCTCAAGGTCAGGTGTGGTACAATTTCTTATATTTAGTAACTTTCTTCCCTCTTTGACATTATATTTAGACATTATACCTCTCAATGTTCTACTTTTTTTAATTCTACTGTTGCTTGATTCCTTTCAACCATAGATGTGACTTTCACTTCTGTATCTCTTTCATTTTTTTATTTTCACTTTCTTTATTTTTCATGCATTTTAGTCTTTTTACTTTCACAACTTCATATCCTATTTTTCATTTATTCTTTATTTTCTTTTCAACACCCAACTCTTTGCATACCCGTTTTCCTTAGATTTTCTCTTTCAAATCCACCCTCAACTTATGTCATTTCCGTGAGTTGAGTTGAATAATACCCAATGTCGGGTAAGATCCAATAAAGAGGTCCCTTTTGCATTTTCCACCCCCATCTTAGTATTTTGTCTTACGTAGAGGTGCACATGTCCAAAGTGGGACCAGTGCCAAGACATTTGATTCTGGAAATGTGAGTTAGGGAGTTAGAAGGAATTGGTCTTTTTTATGCACAAAGCCATTGAATAAAAGAGAATTTGCTTTTCATTTGGTCAGACTTTTTTTATGAAATTTTTGGAATATTCAGAACAAGGGCCAATGATCAATTCCTAGCCTCTAGAGTAGACTATCTTAGCAGGACTAACTGGGAAACTTCTAGATTTGGACAACACTGTTTTATTCATCTACAATTTTCACACATACTTGGAACCTAGTTTAATTGTTTGATCTTAAGATTACTCGGTAGAAGTTTTATCCTAAGTCATCTAATCAAATCAATCTTTTATGTCATACCAATATCCACCACAATCAGCTTTTTCTAATTCATACTTTAAGTACATATACAGAACTTTCGGATGGGTATCATTTTTGTTTTAACAGGTTCATGCCATCATGCTTTCTTCTTATTAATGCTTCTACACATACTAAACATTGTTGTTTTAATAGAAAATTAATAGTCTCTTGAGGAAAAAGAACACATCCAAGAAAACCCCAAGAGAGGATTGCGAGTTGGATTACATAGACTTCACCCTATCACATGCATTCCATTTACCCCACAGCTACCAAATAAGTGTCATTGCACCCAATGCACATAAAATGGGAAGTAGTTATGGATTTTGGTGAAGAAAACGTATGGCCCATCATGCCGAAGATTCTTCCACAAGTAGGTTGGTCCGGTTTCCCTAATCGTACTATAGTACTTAGGTCACTATAAGTAGTGCCCGCATGAGAAATCACTTTACCAGGAGCGGTGTTAACATCCTCTGCCTCAACCCTGGAACTTGATGCCCCTGTACCCATCTCACAAACCCTAAGCTACCTGATCTTCTCATCTATGATGGATTCCTCCCTCGATTGTTTCTCTAGGTTATGTTGCTTCTTCGGTGCTCTTTCCTCCTCTGTAAGCTTGAGTTTTTGGTTGGATTGGTGCTGCTTAAGTTTAGCCCATTTTTCCTCATGCCTCTCCCCCACATCGTCCTCAGTAAGTTGCCTAATAACATTATCATCAAGGAATGCTGAAGGTGCATCCTATGGTACGATAACAGGTGTGGACAGGATAACATCCACGTTGTCCCGAAGGTAAGCTAGCTCAAACTCAGGACTCAGGTCAGTGGTATGATCGATGTTCTTGATGAAGGAGTAGAGTGGATCTAGATGGAATCACAGCCTGACTACCAGCCTATAAGGAAATAGTTGGTGCCTCTGCTAATGGTCCAGTCCTATCTCTCTGCATTTTCTCTACCGTATCAATCACATCATTACATATCGGTACATCAACTTGGGTTCATCACAATTGTGCTGCCACATTCTCGTCATCCTGAATGAGTCCAATATCCAAGGTCCCTATAACATGGACCACCTTATCATAATGTCAAATCAACACTCCATCATACCTGCAAATCTAAAAAATTTTACACAGAAAAGGGTAAGTTGTGGTTGTTTTAAACGTCCACTCATGTATCTATGTTGGTATGAATTTGTTAATGTTTATTTTGATCCTTGCAATAAACACTGCCACCATCACTGCCCTATCCCATGTGAAGAGGTTATCATCTTGGGTCAGCGACAATCTGCTCAGACAAGCAGCCAGAAGAATTTGTCTACTAATTTGAGGGCAGCCTTTCCAATACCCAATTAGGGTGATGCAATCCACTCTCCCCTCTTACCGTTTAGGGCCTTGTTCCTGGTTGCCATTTTTCTGCAATCCTCGTGAAAGATCCAGATTGCACTATCTCTCAATGGTAATCAAAGTAAGCTATGTTGACGGCCCAATGTTTTTGGGGTGAGGGTTGTAAAGAAACCGAGTGAGAGTAGTGTAGGAGATGTTCACATGAAACCCTCAGACCATAGTCTAGCTTAGGTAATGCTGAGCTTTTGGGTTAGCCTTCTTGTGCATGGACCCCCGATGTAACAACCCACAATTACACCCTAGAAGTTAGATCCCTCTTGAGTTGCCACACAGTGTACTTGACCTTATAGAGGTTTTGCAAAAGCCTCTTAGCTACCATTTATTACATAAGTATGAAAAGTACTGCAGAATTAAAAATTTTCGCAACAATATAAATAAGAAATTCTTTTATAAAAGATTAAGGAACAAGTGTCATCCTCACAAGACAACTTAAAGACATATCTTAATTATATTAGGGACACAACTCTTTACATTGAAACAAAAACATAATAAGTCTTTACAAGTCCTAAAAGAAGAAACTAAAGAAACATAGACTATGTCCTCAAATATATGAGGATATACCAAATCTTGTGAGCGTCAATTTACAAAGCCTTGCCTCCTAAATTTCCACTTCCCTTCACTACCAAAAATTCGCCTTTTAGCCACGGTGGATTGCGTGCCAAACAGGGGCGTCACCATGAAATTTTCCATTGTTTTAGCCCTTGTGGTAACATTATTTTAACCACGATTTAAATTTGGGGTTTATCCACGGTCTACACATGGGTAAATTAACCTACAAAAAATCATGACTTACCCATATATTGACCGTGGCTAATTTAGGAATTGGTAATTTGCTCATAACATTCATACAAAATACGAACTAGCTATGATTCAACTCTGGCACAAGTGTTCTTTTTTAAAAATAATAATTTCCATGCTATATCACAAAATCAATACAGTAATTGATACACATTCAGAGTGATCACATAATTATCACTTGATAGAATAAAATGATTTCCAAATGATTCACTGATAAATTGAATATTATACATGAAATTCCAACATTGTTCTACATATAATCACAAAAGATAAGAACTTCAACTCTTGAATATTCATACAAAATATCACAAATACTAGAGTAATGGAAATACCAAAAGTTAAAAGAAGCACCATAACTATATAGTTTGTTCTAAAATATACTAAAAGGCTAAGAAGATTAGTTTAACTTAGGCAACTCACTACAAAACATAGATTTTTTTATAGAAACCTATGAACAGTTGCCAACTAATTCTCATTTTGCACTAGCCGATTCTTAGTTTCCTCGAGCATTTATTTGATCGCCTAAAGATGTTCTTTGGTCTCTTTATATCCCTTTTCTTTCAAGGTTTCTACATGTTTCTCTAGGTCTCCAACACATTGATGAAACATACTACTAGAGCTACCTTGACTCACATGACTAATGGAATACGAGACATTATAAAATCACTTGAAGGGTAAATATTACCACCTAAACTACGCAGACGATCAGAATGTTCAACTCCATATAGTTTTCCAACGCTATCATTAGGATGACCTTGTATCTTTATAGGAACGGCTGAAGTGGCAGCAAGTTCCTGATCTTTACGTAGAAGCTCCATATTCAAAATACTAGAATCAAATAGAACACATCTCAAAGTACTACTACTAACAGAATTTAACAGAATTTATTAAAAAAATATTAACAAAAGTATTTCTACAACACATCAACTATTTTGACAAAAACATAAATAAAATAAACTTTCTAATGTGTAATGAGACAACACAAAACTAACGATGACAATGTCAGAGTTATTTAACGAGGAAAGAGGAAGAGAATCATAGGCAGACATATTTGGAACTCAAAGGCAACTGCTATAAAAATAAGCTCAATTTTAACCTACAATATTTATTTTTGTTTTTATTCTTTAATAGCTAGTTGAGTCTTATACTAGGCTATGAACCAAAGAAAAAAGAAAGAATAAATCAACACCATAGTGAAATTTAAAAATAGACTGGTACATAAATATTATAGCTAAAATCATTCTTTCTTCATTCACATAATAACTATCCTTCTTCAGTAACGTTGACAAAATAACCTCACTCATGTCTTAAGGGTTAACTTTCAAACATCTTGGACGTTCTTGAACGTTTGACCTCCAAACTTCATAAAAATACATACACTATAACTTATTTTAAGACTTTATAAGATCATGACATACAATTACAAGCACGCATAGATACATGAGGCACATAGGCAAGTAATTGTTAAACGTCTTGGTCGTCCCGTGACGTTTGATTTCCAAATCACCTCAAATTTTACACACTACCTCTATACAGTATTATAATACATTTTAGGTCCTTAGAACCTTATGGAAAACATGTTAGGCTCTATACACCCTAACTCATTTTGGGGGTCTTACAATAAGTTAGCTATGAATGCATCAAACAATTCAAACCAGGATAACAGAGGTATCCAAACTAGTCTTCACACAATAAGAGTTCTCCACCACTATAAAACATGCATGTCAAGATGATAAGCAGTGAATTTTTCTCCTCCAAACTCCAACAAACCTACCATATAATGTATCTTAGTGAAGCTATTCAAGAATTCATGTACATCATATACAATATCCCTAAAAAACCATAGAGGAAATAGTAAAAAGAATTCTGTGACTGTCTTTTGCTCAACTAATGACATAGATCCTACAGAATACTTGGCTGGGTGGTAGCGAGGGATTGTGGCATCTTAACCTATTGAGACACATCTACTAGCTGAACCTGAAGTGCTGGCATAACTAGAGTCTAGGAATGTTGCATCCCCTACCCTAACTAGTAGTGAAGTGATAACCTCTTATAGATCTAGAGCCTTAGCTTATATAGGTGGTAGATGGTCTTATCACAACCCTATCATCCATAAGGAAATAAAGTTACCTCATTCTTCCCTTATGCTTTAGAGTCATTTCTTTCCCTCAATCTTAAGTTGGTTTATCAACTCTTACACAATGTCAGAGTAATCATATGCCCCTATTGCTGACTCTAACTGTAGGTTAAGGTGAATTGAGCCTTAGAATATGAACCACTTATGCAAGCCATCCTATGAAAGAGTGAAAGATATGAGATTCTCAAAACCAAATAAGGCAACAAACGTATGATAAGAAACTAAAAGAAAGAACCTTCCTAAAAGATATGATCTATCCTCTTTATGATAGGGTACAAGTATATCCATATATATATCAAGATTCTTCTAGAAATGAATTTCTAACCAAAGACACTAGTTAACCTAGGGCTCTTATAACATCTTTTTCCTGATTCAAAATATCATGTTAGGATGAAATCAGTTATAACCCGCGAGTAGGTATCTCAAAATGAATATTAATTGACATATTAGGAATAATCAATCATTAACTAGAAAGTTGAAGAACAATTTCAAGGAAGCACTATGGAGAAAAGAATAATATCATCATATATAATACAAAAATAGATCTAATCCCATGACTTGGTAAGCACTAGTAGAAAGCTACTTAAAGAGAGAACGAAGTCCGAAAGTGGACAAAAAATACACACTTGTCTCTTATAGTAAGTACTAGCCAAAAATATATAGATAAGGTGATAGACAGATCTAGGACGCCATTACATCACCCTCAACTCTTAACTACTCTAGACCAATCCCAAATCAATGGTTTTGGCTGAGTTTAGAATATTCCTCCAGAAAAGCAATGCATTGTGAATTCGCATTTTCCAACATGTACCTTGTAGGAATCACAACTAAGCTTATAAACTAAACACAATATCAAAAAGTGATAAAATAAAGCCAACTAGAGCTTTAACTAGTGAAACAATAATAAAAGACTTCCTACAAACCATAAGAGTACAAAATCAAACAAAAAAAATAGCGAAAGTAGTTTTAATTAATTTGAGCCTTAATCCTCAAAGGTATGCTCATACATAATTTGGCTTATAATCTCTACGGGCACGTAGAAGAGCTACATGAGTTTTTAAGGGTTTATGTACTATTTTAAGACCTAAAATATTTTAAGACCTACAATAAGGTATATGATTCCTCAAAAAAGTTTAAGAACCAAAACGATAAGAAACGTCCAAGGCGTCCGGAAGCTAGTCTAATTGAACTAGTGAAACGTCCTTATGTTTTGGAAAGGTTTAGGAGTTGTGTATGAGGTCTAAAACTTGTAAATTTACTTTAATAGATAAAACCATGTATATAGAGTAAAAACTTCCATGTACGACCCCCCTAGGGTTTCCTTACGGGTCCACAAGAGGACCCCAAACTTTGATCAGCAAGCTGCCATGGCAGCAGCCAATTTTACATGAATGAAACAAGTCCGCATCGCGGACTTGGATGGATTTCGTCAAATTTAAAGTTCACGTCTCGGTCAGGTCACTGACTCTAACGTCTCAAAAAATTAGTTTAGAAATTAATGCGGGAACAGCTCCGCGTCGCGGACTTGCTCCCCGACGAAAATATGAAATTTGGTTTTGAAGTTTGACTTAATTAAAGGCTCAACTATGTGAGGGGTCTTTTGGGTATTTCATGGTGGATCTATATATTGATTTTCAATCAGTTTCCCCTTATAATTACTCACTTAAATCAAATCCCCAAATCAAAACCTAAATGCTCTCACCTTTCTCTAGTTTCTCTCAGAATTCATCTTCCAAAGAACGTGGACTACTTGCCAAGGTAGTACAAAAATATGAACATAGCATTCTAGGTGGATGCACTAGATAGTATTCCTATGGGGGCAACATAGTTCAAGAACTAGGAGACATAATAGAGACCCTTTTATTTCATTTTACATTGTAATCTCTATCTCATGAGAATGTAGTGAACCTACCTTACCTACTTGGGACACTCCTCACTACTAGTTCACTCTGTGCGAAGCTAGGTGACTTTTTGAAATGTCTTTAAGCCACTATAACGTAGTATATGTCATAGGAGACTAACCCCCATGTATATTATAATAATTAGCTCATTAGGAATCTCACGAGAACTTCCTTCTAATAAAATCCTCAACTCACATTATCATCATTATATCATAGAAAGGCACATAAGTGATTCACAATCAACCTTATATCATCATACCTTAATCATCACATCACAATCCATATAATCAAGAAATTTCAATTACATTCATCATACTATCACCTATCTAATATAAAAACAAATAATACTTCAATTAAACATCATCATCAAGTATAAATCATCACAGTTGAAGTAACGATTCAAGAACATAGGTCTTACCAATTAAACTTCACTACACTTTTTCCATGGTATTACCATCAACCACCATATTCATCAATTAATATACTCAAAAACATCACGTTATATAAATTAACACAACAACAAAGTCAATTGTATCATCACTAACCAATTCAACGTCAATTTTTTGCCAAGGGTTAACAAAATTGGGTCAATTCATGATCTCTTCCCTCGAACTAGGTATAACTTAAAAAAAAACCTAATTAACCAATGATTCATAATATACAAACATAATGATAAAAAAATCAATAACAATAGAATTTGAAACATTAATTTTGGATTAAGAATGAATCCCATGTTCTCTCAACTTTTGGAAATCAAATTTGAAGAACCCTTTGGAGAAAGGAGTCTAAAAGTGAAGAGCTTACATACCATGTTAATCCTTTAAGATTAATGGACATAAATTGAAGTTATTGAAACACTAATTCCATTTGACCTTGATCTTCAATGATGTCTTTTTTTATGAGAGAGAAAGTCGAGGATTTGGTTTTCGGAATGGAAGTGAGTTAGGTTAAATTAATCAGGGTTTTATCTTTATATAGTACCTTAAGTAACTTAACTAACCATCCCTTAACCACTAAATAATATCCTACCTAATTAAATTGATTTCATTAAAAACTGGACAAAAAAACCGAACATCACTTACGAGACACCGACCTATGGTTTGGAGGTCAGTCAATACCATCCTATGCCGACCATACTAGACAACCTCCTTTGGCGTCAGAGATTTTATTTTTGGACATTTCCTGAAAATTTCTAAGGAGTCACCTACGAATCCATCAATTCCTCATCTACAAGACGACGGTCCGTCCTTTGTTCTCTTAGGTAGGCACTGTCATTTGACAACTTTTAACCATTTTGGAAGGGTCCTCTCCAAGGACCCTTAGGGTTGTCCTTGGTTAGTCGTACCAGGACATTTCATCTTTAAACACACTCTAATTGATGTTTAACACATTTCTACCCAAATTCTTTAATTTACAACTCTGAAAACCCCACTAAATGTGCAAAGTCACACTAATGCCTATTTCACTAATCTCTAGACGTCATGGATGTTTCTTGACGTTTTGACTCTAATACCTCCTAAATGGTTTATATACATTATTTTTGGCCTTACAACCATTTTGTTATCCTTAGAAAACCATGTGACGCTTAAGATTAGGTCACGAACATTTGGAATGTTACATTATCCCCCCTTTAGGAACATTCATCCACGATTGGTACTAAAATCTTTTTTTAGGGAAAGGATAGACTCAATATTAGTACCCCAAGCAAAAACATACAATATCATGATTAACAGTTCAAATAAACACATAAAAATGAACATTACACATAGCAACTCAAAACACCATTTACCACATATAAGAGCTCAATATTGCAACATGAGGAACTACCTTCTCAATCACTGCATGAGCTCAACACAACATCAATAGTCACTTATTCCAAAACATCTTTCAGAACACATTAACATGTTGAATACAATTTTATGAAGGCAATAATACATCAAATTAATAAGTGCAAATTCAAGCAAAAAGAGCATTTTCACATGAAAACTCATTTTAGCATGAACTTCTACCATAAATAAGCATATTTAGGAAAACATCCCAAATTCAAGTTTATTTATTATATTCATTATTCATAGGAATGACTTAGTTTTATTATTAAAAAGATAAGGATAACGGGACTTCATTTCGGCCTTATCCTCCCATATTGTTCCCTCTATAAGGTGGTTCCTCCATAGGATTTTTACGAAGGCCACCTCTTTATTCCTCAAATTTTTCATCTGATGATCAAGAATTTCCACTGGAACCTCTTCATATGAAAGGATCTCATTCACTCCTAACCCTTCAATAGGGAGAATAGACATGGGATCACAAATACACTTGTTTAACATGGATACATGAAAAACATGATGAACCGAATCTTGTTCACTAGGTCACCTCAACTCATCTACAACCTTTCCGACCATTGCAAAACCTCATAGGTACCCACATACCAGGGACTTAATTTCCCCTTTTTTCCTGATCTCATCACCCCTTTCATAGGTGAAATCTTCAAATACACCATATTACATACTTCAAATTCAAGATCTTTTCTTCTATAGTCGCCATAGGATTTTTGCCGACTATAGGTTGTTTTCAACCTATTCCTTATAAAAGGAACTTTCACCAAAGATTCATACACTATTGTGGGACCAACGAGTGATGACTAACAAACCTCACCACCCAAAACGAGATCTATATCTTCTACTATAGAGTGCTTTGAATGGAGTCATTGAATACTCGAATGACAACTATTGTTATAGGAGAACTCAATCAACTGCATGTGATCATCCCAATTCCATTTGAAGTCTATCACACAAGCTCTAAACATATTCTCAAGGGTTTTAATAGTACGGTGCACTTGAAAATCCTTGTGGGTATGAAAACGCGTGGTAATCTTTACTTGTGTACACAATCCTTTTTTTAAATACCTCCAAAAACAAAAAGTGAGTCTTGTGCCTTTATCCAGTTTGATGGTTAAAGGGTGACACACTCTGAATATTCCATGACCTATACTAGATCCTCATATGTTGTATAATGATGATCTTAGAACTAAAATAGTGTAAATATATTGTTTTATAAGAATTGTATTTATAGCATTCATCACTTTCATATTGTTAATTTTAGCGGAAAATTTAAATTTTGTTTATAAGTATGAAATTTACATAGACTTCATATAGTTAATTCATAACTAAGCTCAACGTAAATGAAACATCCATCTATCATAAGAATAAATTTGAAGTAGAATATGAATATATCATAAATATGTTTGCCAAAAACGACCTTATTACAAAAAGCTTCAAAATAAACTTTGAAGGGAACGTTAGGGACAATTTCCACTAGTTATGTCTATATCTAAAGCAAGACTAAGTTGTAGCATCCTCGAAATCAAGAGGACCTACCAAATAGTCTGGAGAAATGCTGAAGTCCAAACCGCTGCAAGTTTCGTCAATCTTTCCTCTGACCTGCACCTATAAAAATAGTAAATTGTATAGGGTTAGTATACCATTTTAATAAGTATGGGTGTATGCACACATACACATAAACCTATGCATGATCAATGAAAGCTCTTCCTAAGCAACATGCCATTTTTGGAAAGTCTAGTCATTAGACTTTCTTCATTCGTTTGTTGTGAATTGTGGTATTAAGATCATTTATTTTAATGCATTCAAAGCACAAAACTCTTTTTCTATATGATCACAAGACATTAGTATCATCAACATAATTTTAGAACCACTTGGGCAAGGATTTGAAAATTTTATTGCCCAAACCCGAGAGTTCCTCTTTGGGAACCTAGTTTATTTATTATTCTATTTATTCTTGTTGTTGTGTAGGTCAATAATTCCTTTGGTCCTATGTTTTACTTACAAATGCAATGATTCATTGTAGTACCATATCCACAATGAATCAATGTAAGTAATCCAAGGACTAAGGAATAATTTCCCTACATTATTGTGAGTCATTCTTTACACTATGTATTCATTAACATTTCATAAGCCATTCTCTATTGGATATGCCATCTACTTCATTACTTTCATCTTAGGGAAGTTATAAGTTATTTAGTTAACAAAAAGTTTCTACTTCCCTTTATTCGCATAATATAAGAAGTCATTATATGCCAATCTTAATTGTGGTTGCCCATTATTTGGTGAAACTTCACGAATGTGATATTGGCAATTGACATTAGTAAGCTCTTCTTCATTGATCACCTTGAAAATACGTTCCATCATCATTATTTATTCTCACATTCATAGTGACATCATTAGAAAAAAGATCATACGAGCTTAACATGAAAACCAGTTTCTTCCTTACACCGAAAAGAGATGATTCACAAGTTATGATGAATCTAGATCATGTAAGCTACTCATAAAATCTAGTGTCTGCCCTACACAAAAAAAGGATGATTCCCGGCTAAGGAGAATCAATCTCAAGTGTTCACTCCATAACAAAAGGAATGGCTCACGGCGATAGTGAACTAAGAACATGTTGTGATCATTAACAATCATATATGATGTGAGATAATATTAAATCCTCTTTATGTTAGCGCACGTGATCTATGTCAATTAAATGCTCAAGAAAGTATTCGATCAAACTTTAGCCGGTGAACCACCTCTTTTTGGTGTGGGGAAGACACTGGATTTCATATTATCTCAACTGATCTATGTAAGTTTATGCTAATGATTTCAATAAGAAAGTAAGAAAGGAAGAAAGAAAGAAGTAGGAAGATGAGGGGTGCTCGGATAGGATTACCAAATGATGAGGTTAGGCTAAGTAATGATGTAAGTCATTCTTAATCATTGCACACAAAGATCCGGATGTAAGTCTTAAAAGAATATCCTAAGTCAACCTAGCATGTCCAAAGTGAACGTGAGATCAAAGAAGAAGAAATGTAAGTTCAAAGTGAACTAAGTATGCAAAAGCATGAGAATATCAAATCATCAATGTTTGATAAGAATAACATTTTAACAATTATTGGTTTATGCCATTATTGGAGTATGAATATATGCCCCAATATATATATATATATATCATTCAAATATAAAAAAAAGGGCATAGCCAATAAAGGCTGGCTTATAAAGACTTCATGCCCAATTTAACAAGAATACACAAAATAACTTGTGAGTAGGTTAGCCAGATCATTTCCAAATTCCTTTGGATTACTTACTTGATTCATTGTAGGTATGAGACTAAAATGAATTATTGCACTCATAATTAAAACATAGTATCAAAGTAGATCATTGAACTATACAACAGAAAGAAGAAAAGACTAAAAAATAAACTAAGGCAGGGAGCTCTCGGCCTAAGGGGAGCAAAATTTTTAACTTTTGCTTGAATAATTCTAAAATAATGTTCATGAATCCAAGGTCTTATTATGTTCATATATAAAATAAGTTGTTAGAGTGAAATGCATGAAAATATGTCATATTCATAGCATGATTCATGAATAACGAATAAGAAAAGTGAAGTGAAGTACTTTCCGAAAATGGCATGTGCTATAGAAAGAGCTTTCCTTGATCATTCATAGTCCTTATGTGATTATGTGCATACACCCATACTTAGTACAAGTGTGTACTTACCCATATAAAATTACTATTTTTATAGGTTCAGGCCCTTGAGAAGATTGAAAATCGTTCAAAGATGTTTGGACTAGTACCTCGATACTTTTGTAGATTATCTTGAGTTCGAGGATGGCTATGCTTTACTTCTACCTTTAATACAATAGACATAGATAGGGGATGTTTTCCCTAAAGTTTCCTTTCAAAACATTTGTTCAAGATTTTGTATTAATGGCGGTTTGGCAACTATTACTATTATTATGAATTCTTAATTTCAATTGTTTAATCTATTGATAGATGGTTGTTTAGTTTGAGCCGTTAGTAGATCATCTTATGCAGTTATATGAACTCTATGTGCTAAAGTTTTAAACTTTTTGATAAATATGACTGTATGATTGTGATGAAAGCTAAGAAGAGGCTTGTTTGCGATCATAGAGAGGTTAACGTCGCCGGTCTCATCTGGGTTCTAGGATCTGGGTGTGAGTTTATTTCACTCTTGGGATCATTTTCCCCAAGATGTCCCTCCAATAGATGATTTCTAAATCCGTATAATCTAGGTTTTCTTCTATACATGGGTCTTCTTTGAAAATTGAAATTATGAATCAATTGTGGTTAATTATGATGTAATAATGTTTTAAGTATATATTGATGGTTAATTGATGATCTCCTTTGAGATTTCCCTATACCCATGTCCTTACCCCTATTTCAAGAAAAGCTTGGAATGATATGGTGAATTGTGAAGATATATGAATATGTAGATGGACTACATTGTTTTTAATTATGTAATTGCTTCTTGACTTTACCTTGTTTATATAATTGGTTATGTATTATTTGTAATGAAAGTATGAAGGTTCTTGGAAGGGCAATGAGGTATTATGATTACTTCTTCGAACATTCAATTATGAATTATGGATACTTAGATAGTAATGCTTCTAAGTCTAATGTGTGGTTGTGATGTTGATGCTGTGTATTCCTCATCCCTAACCCTAAAATATTAAATTATAAATGAGATATGTAAGTATGTCTTGATATTTTTATTGTATGATTAAAAGTATTTCTTATCATTACAACAAAGTGTTGAGTTAAAGGTTTACTCAGTTATAAAGTGGTGTCTAAATTGAAAAGATTGTTCTCACTTGTGATGACCTATTAGATATATATGCTAAGATGTTTACATATGAATCTAGAACAGACTAATGTTAATTTGTATTATTATATAATATTATTACTATACGGAATAATTATATAGAACCGAAATGGCATGTATATGAGATGGAGGTCTCACGTTAGTACGTCAAGCCTCCCGCATGGGTTCCTCACGTTAGAAAGTCCAGATTCCTGAATTATGTGTTGTGTCATGAGATTAAAACCTCCACATTAGTAAGTCAAGGTTTGTAGAAACAATTTCCTTGACCATTAACTATGCGACCACATAGGATTTTAGCTTAGTGGATTCACCTAGATAGCTACGTACAAATGGTTACACCTTTGGCAAGTGTTAACCCTCACTTTTTGGTGTGAGAGTAGAATACCAGATTCCATGTAGCTCACATGGTCTCATGTCAGTTATTTCAATTATTTCCCTTATATAAAAGTAAATGAACAAATTAAGTATGTGAACTCTTATTAGGGTTGTTTGTAATGTAACGGGAGCATCCCTTATAAGTAACATGGCGTACTTGACCTCTCAGAAGTCTTATAAAACTGCATAGTTATCATTCATTGCATTGACATAGTAAATTTAGCAGAAAATTTAAGACAATCTTAGCAAATCATATGTTACAACATTACGTTATATAGATAAAACAAAAGTCATAATACATATATAGACCTTAATTTTCTTTGTCATCTTAGAGGCAACACCATTACAGTACATTAGGGACACGACCCATAAGACAAATTACATAACTATACAATATTTAAAAACTTTAAACTAAAGACATTAGTAGGAGATCCTTTAACTTAACAATTCCTTTTATTGAGCATGGGAATCATCTGTCAAGCTCTTCACCATTCTAGACATCCTTTAAACATCCATAACCTACACTTTATGTAAAAAGTAGATAAGAATGGAGTCACTCTACACCCTTTTTAGTTTATGAGGTTATACACCCTGTGAGAACTGTAGTGAACCCTACTTCCCCTATTTGGTGAAGTGTCACTCCCTCACATGAGGACCGTAGTAAACCCTACCTTCCCTTTGTTGGAAAGTATAACCCCTTCATCTACAAGTTCACTCAGTGCTAAGCTAAGTTCCCTTTATTTAAAAAAAGCCTTTATCATCATTTATTGGTAAAACATTGGCATAGGATAGTTGTCTCTCATATGCTTAGCTCATAGGTCATAGATGAGACTTCACCAACCTATTTCATGTGAGGGATCCTTTCACATCAACATAACATATGTATTAGCACTATCCAGTTAAGGATACACTTGAGCACATCTTTCAAGGTTCCATTATTGACTGTATCATCATTCATGTGTGTATTTGTATACATATATGTGAGCAAACCTTTCACATAACACATTAAGACCACACATGACCATACATTTATATTCATGCACATAAAAACAAAACAAGAACTATCCTATCAAGGTACACATGTGCAACGCATTGGCAAAGTCCCATACCCTTTCCCATAATAGTACATTAATCAAGTCATCCCAGCTAACGAAATACATACTTTTGCCACGTCTAATGATATTTGGTTTGACGAATGTAATCCCAAGATCTTTCTGGATACTATCTCTGTATCCGTCCATTAGGTGGAGTTTTACTTTCATAAACATCATCTTAACATACATAGTAGTAGACACTAGTCAGTATGAAAACTACCTTTCATTTAGACACCATGACAATACTCTTTCAAGCATAGACCACAAAACACATAATATTATTGGAGACAAGTAAACTTCATATTTTACTTAAGACTCCTAGCATGTACTACTCATGTATTCACATAGGGGTACATAGGTATGGGATTATTAACCATTTATCTTATTAATGGCAACACCAATACTTTACTCTACCATGAATATACACATGCTTATATAATGGTAATACAACCTAGATCACAACTAGAATAGGAAAGTAGGCATGAACTTCTCATAGTATCACCATAACCATATGTTCATAAGTTCAACAATTTTCCTTCAAGGACATGGTCAACACATATATAATGACAAAAAACACTTCCACTATAAGTGGACCATACCACAAAATGCCATACAAGGCATCATCAACTACATTACTATAGAAAGGTAGAAGGATGAGCCATTCTCACCAATTTCTCACCCTTTGTTCATTTTTAAATTAATAAAACTTTTTTTTATCAACAATTCATATATAGGGTAGTAGATAAATGTATTTTAAACATAAAAAACCCACGTACAAGTCTCTACAAGATAATGATACAACTAGTGCAAAACATTACAATTGTCCTAGAGAATAGACAGGCATAGATCATCAATAAATTTACCTAATCTTTCTTATCAAACAAGATTCATCAATAATGTACATATAGAGCAGTATAAATAGGAATAATAGCTTAAATGATACACTACTACAATTGGCAATAAAATCGGATTCACTGTGAGTATGCTTTATACTAGGAATTTATGAAAGGTAAGTTTACATAGGTTAATCTTATTCAAACTATCATGCATTTATCCACATTAGATACATTACATATAATTCATACTAACATTAGCTTTGAGGTATTAGGTAAGGACAATTAACCATGATCAATTCCTATAACAACTAACCTAACATCAAGATTACAAGTTACTATTCCATAGACTAGAAGATTCTAGGTCAATTCAAATAAGCCATCTTTGCTTCAATCATACAAGATTAACATCCATAATTCAAACATGATATTAACCTATAACAGTAGATATAACCAAGTTAGCATGATCAAAATCCACTTTTATAAAATTAAGGACCCACATTACAATTATCGCATTGTTAACTAGTCTAGTCATATTCAAACCTTCATACATTGATCCACATGGTTTATTCATCATCAATTCAACATTAATTCACGTAAATAACAGTACATAAAACCAATTTAACATAATAGAATCATAATTCAATCGATAACAAGTCAAGATCACAAAGCCCATTGAAGGACTAAATCAATTTAGGAAGGGACATGGGTTCATAATGCAATTGAATTTGAATTCACATTTAAACCAATATACTTACTTAAATTAATCATGATTTAATTATAAAAAAACGTTTGATAAGAAATTCACGGATAGATTGAAGAAGAAGAACTTTGATCATATTTTTCTCTTTGAAATGATTGAGATTAACTCTCTAGATGGAAGGATAACTAGATATGAAGGATCACCATACCTTAATATAAATTAAGACCTCTAAAAACTTTTGAATAAATCATGATAATATAAGCTCCACGATTTTCTTCAGCTTGAACAAAAACGGAGGTTTCTTGGGAGATGATTTTTGGTAAGAAAGGTTCAATTTCGTGAAAGGGGATTTGGAATGGGTTATTCACGTGTTTGAGACCTTATATACACCCAAATATAGGTAAATAAATCGATTATAATCAGTTTAGGACGTGGGGTGAATTTCCCATTCACCTCATAAATTAAACAATTGCAATGCAGTAGCTACAGGCCACAATCGATGGAACTCATCGACGGCCATTAGTCATTCGACTGGCCGTCCTTTGGCTTCTGTAGATTTGTCCTTAGCCAATTTTTGGGTTGAGACCTGACCAAGATAAGTGTCCATCGACGATACCTCACAAACGGGCTGTTGGTTGACCAACTGGCCATAATTTGGTCCATCGATTGACAGTGCCATGGCGGTGTCTCGACCAACCTTGGGTCCTTCTTTTAGGGGATTTTTGCGGGGCCCTTTAGAAGTTGTACAATTTACCATGGTTTCACGGTACTTTCAATTCCCTTTCATTAAGTTTAGTGTGTGTCTAAAGCCTTTTTTGTATTGCTTTTTATGTAGGTTTCTCATTATTCACATGAAATTTGTCCAAAGGAGAATGCAGAGGATTAGAGAAGAAATTATAGAAGGGACCACCTAAGGAGCCCACGACGGTCCGTCGTGACTGTGATGGTTCGTAGGTGGCACCGTAGTGAGAAGAAAATGGATGCTGAAGAAAGTTGGGGAAGTCGACCAAGTGTGGAACTACAGAAGCTCATGACGGATCGTCATAACCATGACGGTTTGTCTTGCATATTCATCGTGGTTGTCAGAGAGTAGTTCAAGTACCCAATTTCAAGAAGTTTCTAACAGTTGTGGAATGGAACCCCACGACGGACAATCATTCTTGCAACGACGCGTCATATCTGTTCGTCGAGGGTAACAGAGAGTTGATGAAGAAATCAGCAAAAAATTATGCCAAGTATGAAACGATGGAGCCCACGACGGTCTATCGTGTCCATGACGGTCCATCACAAGGATCGTTTATTCAGACGCGTTTTGGATAGATTTGCCTCAAATATAGTCCTTCATTTTTAGGTTTTATTTTATTATAAATAGTTCAAAAAACCTCATTTTTGGGGTCAGACTTTTGGATTTTTTTTAGTTCTCTTGTTTTTGTATTGAACTTCTTATTTTTGTATTTTCATACTTTTCCGGAATAAGTTGTTCGTGTTTTTGTGACCATTCTGATGCCCCCTTTACACCTTAACAAGACAACCTTTAACTACTCTAGATAAGTACTTCATCATTTAACACGCTTCTTAACATAAATCATTACAATCATTATTTCATCTAAGAGACATTCATTACGTAAGGAAATTCAAGTAATGGTCTTGAAGAAGACCTAGGGACTCTAACTAACATCTTCAAAGCCTATTGTGCAATGTCTAGATAGCGTCCCATACTACATCCTAAACCTTATAGAACTTTTCTAATGCTAGTAGGTATCCCATATGATTAGAATAGGCAATAATTGACATAGACCATGGTAGCTAAATATGGAATTTGGAGTTTTAACCCACTTCGCTGAAGGGTGTTCTACTAGCTAATGGTAGAACTTGGATACATCCCATGTAGGCACATGGTTAACGAATATAAATGGCTTTCTCTGTACTCTAGTCTCATTCTTCACTTGAGCTACTTCCCAAATCATACTCACCCGGTGCTAGCCTTTGTTCTCATTGAGTAATGTACATTAAAGGTTCATAGAAAGGGGTTTCATATCATGTTGATAACCCAATCACAATCACCCTACCAAAGATGTCCCCTATGGCTGTCTTAAAATTATGACAAGATAGCTCTCATTAACATTCCTAAGGATGATATGATGTCATTCTAGACAACCAACCTTAAGTCCATTATTCATTACAAGAAGGATACCATTACGACTTTCTACTTCAGGTTCATAACCTTACCACTATGTTCAATGTTTCACATAAATGACCTTCTTAGAATCATTGAAGGTTTCATATTACTCATACATTCAAGAGTAAGAGGCTTTAGCATCCTAAGTCAAGAAATATCTTATTCATATTCATACATATATATTGTAAGGGACACAAGTCTACCAACACAATACAGAACATACTTCACTTTAAGTCATCCTATACACTTCTATAGCATCATCAATATAAACATCATAGACTCATATAGTCAAGTAGGAATAACCATGCATCAACTCAACTACACACTTAAGTACATAGTCATAGTTTAACATGATCACCTAACAATCATCAATAGAAAAACATATACTTTCACTTTAATTATATGTAGATAGATATGATCATACTTCACATAAATCACTGCACACATCATCACCATATATCAATTAATGCCGACAAAGCCATGATCATCAAAATACATAAAGTAACGCCGACAAGCCCACATATATTGCAAGTGAAGCACATATAATCGCCACTATAAGTGGAGCATACCCATCACAACATAACTCAAGAGTTACACTACTTAAGATAAAAAGAATTAGGGTAGCGTACCACCAATACATTCTCACCACACCAATCCTTAGTTAAATCATCCAATTCAATACCATAAGGCTCTTACTCATGTCTATAAACATCAATTAAATATACAAACCATAATACTAAATGAAACAAGGTCAATTAAATATGGATTTATCAATTTAAGAAATGCTATACATCAAATGCATACAATTCTTACAACATTCAATAGCCTGTAAAAAACTACACTAGAATTCATAAGCATTGATGCAATATCACTTAACCCATAAAGTAGAAAAAAACTAGGGTTCAACAATTACATGGGTTCATATTTCAATTTAGTGAAAATCATCTAATTACCATCAATATAATCAATATACAATGCTTAAAAACCATTAATGGAATAACCCATGGATAGATTTTAATTTAGAAACCTCATTATTTCTGAAGTCTTTTAAAATCAATTTAAAGATTGGCTCCTTGATGAATATACATTGAAGGATAAAAAAAACATACTGTAACGATGTTAATCCACGAAATTGATGAACAATCACCACTCAAATCTCCAATCCAAGATCTTCCTTGAGTTTTGACTTCAATGGTGTTCTAAAGAATTTCTAAGATATTTTGGGGTTTGATTTTTAATAATGAGTTCATCTAGGTATTTAGGACATATAAACCCACTTAAAATACCTAAAATACCCATAATGCGATTAGCCGCAAGTACACCCTAAAAGTTAGAGCAATCTTTTGTTGCCACACGACAAATGAGACTTCAAGAAGTCTCATCAAAGCCACTCGTATCATTCATTGCATAATAAACATTCAAAAATGAGTAAGATTTTAAAACTTTCTTCACACAAGAATAACTCTTTCCATAATAAATACATAAGAGGAAGACTTGTATTTAAATCATTAAACCTTTACAAGATCTCATTGAACCATCTAAACTTTGCAGTATACAACACTTGGGACTAAGCCCATACAAGACATAAAATAAAGACTAAGATATAAATGAACATTTGGATATTGTCCTCGGATCGATAAGGACACTAATACTTCATCTTCAACCCTTAGAAACCTATCATCCTCCATGGCATATCAAGACATCTGATTCCCTACACTTTAGTCAAAATGGGAAAAGAAGTGTTTAGCACATTAGATGCACTAAGTATGGAAGTCATGAAAAATTAAGAAAAAGGGACATTTATTAAATAACATGCTTTTCATAAAGTTTTTATTAAAATATCATACTATAAGCATAAGAAAAACATTAAACATCTTAGGAACATATTACAAATAATTTAAGCAATTATTCACATTTTTAGAACAACTTCACATTACTCAAGTTCAATGTTATAGTTAATCCTATCAACTTCACATAGAGAAATTTTAGCATGCAATCCTCTCATTAAAATCTATCCTAAAACTCACTTAAGTAAGACAAAGAGAGACCGCCCATATACCCTTTCTAGATACACATAAATGATCCTTAAGACCACCTATAATGACATACACACCAAGCACATAAACATGAGATCCTCCTACAAAAGGTGATTCTATGTCTCAATTGAGTGAGTTGTGAAGCGACTGCCCACACAATCCCTTATACACACAGTAAAGAGATCCTATAGAGTACCTAAGATAGAAACATTCTCACTCAATACAACAACATTTAGATTATATGACATTCTCCTTCCAAAGACTATAAAAAAACTTACTAAAGTAAATCAAGAAGATAAACTCCATGACTGACCTCTTCAATATTATCTAAAATATCTATAAGACTACCTAAGGCTTAGATCATGTCTACATAATCAACCATATGTAAGACCCCTAAAACGAGTTAGGGTTTATTGATTATAACATGTTTGGAATAAGTTTCTAAGGTCCTAAAATGACGTATAATGTGTTTTATAGGAAGTGTGTAAAGCTTGAGGTTATTTTTGAAGTCAAACATTAAGGGTTGATCAAGACGTTCGACGACTAGTCACCTATGTGCCTAATGTGTCTATACATTCTTATATTTGTATGTCATGATATTATGAAGTCATAAAATAAGTTATAATGATTTTAATAGTAATTATATGGATTTTCATGAATCTTGGAGGTTAAACGTCCAGAAACGTCTAACACGTTCGAAAGTTAGCTCTTGAGATGTTTAAGTATGTCTTTTTAGGGCCTAGCATGTTTGGAGGTGTTTTGTTTGTGCATTTTGGGTGAAACATTCATGTAATGTATTTGAATTTTAAATGTGCATATTTACGTTGGAAACGTCCAGGTACGACTTCTCAAGGGTCCCGCAAAGTGGCCCACAAGAAGGACCCAAGGGATGTCGAGCCACTGAACCATACGACTCCCCATTTGTTTACAAATGGCCCATCAATTGGGGTGTCGTCGATGAAAACTTAGCCTAAATTAGTCTCAGAAACATAACAGATCAAGGACCGAATTGATGAAACCACAGACAGTTCGTCGATGAATGTACTGGCCGTCGATTAGGGTCGTTGGTGCAGGCTATTCGAAGCTGCTTGCGCACTGTTTCATTAAAGGGTTTATGGGAAATTAACCACGAGTCCTAAACTGACCCTACATGATTTATTCCGTGATTTTTGGTTGTATTTAAGTTATCAAACACGTGAACAACCCATTCCCAATCCAATTCACACCAAATAAACTTTCCCTCCAAAACCGATTCTCCTTAGAAACCTTCATTGATGGTGAAACTCAAGAACAACTTGGATATTGGAGTTAAATGGTTTATTCATCACGGTTTAGAGGTTTTCAACTAGATAAAGGTATGGTGATCCTTCATCTCTAAGTAACCTTTCACTTGGAGAGTTCTTCTCAGTTTTTCAAAGATATTTCATGATCAAACTTCTTCTTCTTTAATCTAGCCATGGGTTTTTTTAAAAAAAAAATTAATGGATTAATAATAATAAATTGATTATAATGTGGTGGTTTTATGTGAAAAACTATCCAATTGAATTATGAACCCATGTCCCTTCAAAAAATCCATTTAGCCCTTGCATGGGCATTGTGATCATGGCTTGTTATCGATTGAATTGAGGCTCTATATTGTTTAATTGCCTATTTATACTGCTATTTACGTGGATTTATTATGAATTTATGATTAAGTATACATTTGGATCAACATATGAAGATTTGAGCATGCTTAACTTAGATTTCCATGATTCACTGTAACATTAATCCTATAATGTATAAAATTGGAACTCAATATGTTAAATTGATTGTTAACTACTGCCTATAATGTAAACTTATTAAGAATTACATGTAATGGATCCAATGTGGATCAAGTCTTAAGGATTAGGTAGTATTGATTCATGTTCTCCTATCTTTATAAAGTTCTAATGTAGTTATATGCATCTCGATTCCATGGTAATTGGTTAATAATTTTGTGTAGGGTTAATTGTAATTTAGTTACTGCCTATAACATGATATAAATGATGAATTATGTGTTGTTATACAATGTGGATGAGGTTGAAGACTTGATATGTATTTCCTCTCTATCGCATGTCTAGGATGCTCATTGTAATCTCGAAAGTTTGGGCAATTGTAGTAGGATCTCGCTTTAGTTATAGTATCATTAACTACTTCATTCTATGTGTATTTTTTTATTAATTGTGATCATGAATAATTGATGATCAAGTGAGTAAGAATTGGTATGAGATCAATTTCCCTTTATATTCTATAAAGTAATGATGTAGTGGATTTAATATGATCTCAATCTTGTTATGATTAATATATTATTTGTGATTCTGTTAGTATAACTTAAGCTACAGAATTATATGTGAATTAGTTATAAAATAATAAAATTGATCGATGATGAACAAAGGCTAAAGGATTGGTAGTAATTGCTATACACTTCCACTTCTCTACTTCTCTATAGTATTGTTGATGAAGACTTGTAGGGCATTGTGTGGTATCGTCCACTTATGGTGGAATTATTTACCTTATTTTAAATGTATATATGTGATGTGATAATTCCATTGAAGGGAACTATTCTATGAATATTAAATGTGATGATATCACCTTATGTGAAGCCTATGCCTAGTTTCCTCTTCTAATATAATTGAGGTTGTGTTTCTAGTGTCATGAGCATGTAAATGGATATGTTAAGGTTGTATGTACTTTATACCTATGTTGAGGTCCTACAATGTCATATGTGATGTAAAGTTAATATATGTGCATAAAGATTAAAGCATACTATAAGAATGTTGTAAGTCTTAAATAAATGAGTCTTATGCTACGCTAACAATTCTATGATATTGTATGATGTATCATTCACTAGGATGACTTGATAGGTGTAAGAGTATAGGAAAGGGTGTAGGACCTTATATATGCATTGCACATGTGTACCTTGATAGGATAATTCCTAGGTTGGTCTTCTACGGACATGCATAGGATGGTATGAACATGTTATGAATATGACTTATATGCTATTATGTTAACTATATTATATGATGATTTATGAATGTGAATAGTGACTTGGAGTGTTAATATTAGAGGCTTGCTCATAAAGGTACACCCATGTTATCTCATGAAAGGAGGCCCCAATTGCCAAATTTCATGTAGAGGGATCATGCCTATCTCTTACTTCCATAAACTATGCTTGCCACACAGGATCTACAAAAGTTAATTCACTTAGTATTCTAGGATGTTTGTTAAGTTTTAACATTGGCTAAGTGGAACACCTTCAATTGCTAAGGCTCTACAACACCAAATTCCATGTTTAGCACCCATGGTCTTAGTGTCTTTTAAGGCTATAGTTTCCGTAAATAAAAATGGACGATGGAAGTAAATGACTAGGACCCTAACTAGGATGACTTAAGGGAAGTTACTTAGGATATGTGGAAGTAATGAACCAATCTAGACATTGCACCAGTAGATTCTTTGGAAGTCCTAGGGAGGTGGCCTAATGTGTAAGATTATGCTTATGTCTTTATGCATGACATTGTAGTAATTTTCTACTTGTTATGAAGAGGTGCATGGTATCTAGATGATGTGAACTTGTCCCTATATGCATGATGTTGGTCTTAATGACTATATGATTACGGTCTTGCCTAGCACTGATTAAGTTGCCTTTAATTGTTATGATGATGTATGAAGTGTTAAGGCATATGGTTTCATGATAGGTTTACTAAGTATGTGTGAAGTTATCGGGTTTCACATGTACATTTCACTAGTACACTAAGATTGATGTCATGAGTAATATCTTAAAATGATTTATGTGAAGTGAACTGAATATATGTGGAAATGGATCTAACTTACTGTGAAGCCAATTAAGTCTTGACTTAAATGTCAATATGATTTATTATGCTTATATGATGATAAGTGTTGGCTTATTTAGGTTGTATGTGTGTTTTCATTGTGAACTTAAGGTTATGAATTGCACCAAGTATCACTAGAGGGTTACTTGGGAGGTTGATGAGGGGAAAAAAAGACAACTCACTGTAGTGTAGAAAGACCTCACTGTAAAGTGATCTCAAATGTGCCTTAAATTCTATATGTGATGTTATATGATATTTGGCCTTTGAATATGTCTATGTGAAGTATGTAAATTATATAAATGCTATTGTATAAAGATTTTATAAAGATTTACTAAAGAAGGCATGAAGTATGTTTTTAAGAAAATGTCCCTTTTCAATGCATGTTTTTGCATTTTGTCATACTTAGTGCATTCTTGTACAAATCCCATTATTATATACTTTTACACAAAGTGTAGGTTATGGATGCAGAAGGATGTATATATGGTTAGGATCTTGATAGATGATTCCAAAGCTCAAGGAATAGAATCCTTAAGTTCAAGAATCTACTACTTATGTTTAGTATAAAGTTTTATAATTCGTATCTTATGATTATGTAGTAAGGGTTGTGTCCCTAATGTACACTAATGTTGTTGAGTCTAACATGCAAAGACACTTAGAGTCTAAGTATGTAGTATGATATTTCGAGTATATATGATGTGAAATTTCTAGCATATGATGTGGTATGAAAAGTTTTTAATTTTCCACTAATTTACAATGACAATGCGATGAATGATAACTGTGGGCTTGTATAAGACCACCGAGAGGTCATGTACTCCATGTTACTTCTAGAGGGTGCTCCCTGGATGTGAAACCATCTTCCCTAAATAGAATAATTCTTAAGACTTATCTAGGTAAGATATCAAGTGACCATTCCTATGCCCCCTTCACACCTTAACTAGACAACCCTTAACTACTCTAGATAAAAAATTATCCAAACATGCTTTCTTAACTTATGTCTAAGTCATTACATTCCTTAGTTCATTTAAGACTCATTCATCACATAAGAACATTCAAGTAATAGTCTTAGAGAAGACCTAGGGACTCAAACGAACACCTTCAAAGCCTATTGTGCAATGTGTAGATAGTGTCTCATAACACAACCTAAACTTCATAGAAGTTCTCTAATGCTCGTAGGTATCCCATATGATGAAAATAGGAAATAAATGACATAGACCATGATAGTTAGACGTACAATCCAGAGTTCTCACCTACTCCGATAAGGGTGTTCTACTTGACAAGGGTACAACTAGGACACATTCCATGTAGGCACATGGTTAAGGAATATCAAGGGCTTTTATGCACTCTAGTCTCATTCTCAAGTAGAGCTACAATGTACTCCAGTCTCCTTATGAAATTGAGCTACTTCACATAACACACTCACTCGGTGCTAGTCTTTGTTTTCATAGAGTTCCATATCTAGTTCATAACCAATGCACATTAACCCTACCAAAGAGGTCCACTAGGGCTACCTTTAAATGTCCAGTAAGATATCTCATCACGACTTTCCTAAGGATGATATGATGTCGTTATAGACAATCAACCCTAAGGCCATCATCCTTTACATGAAAGATACCATTACGACTCTCGACTTCAAAGTTAATAACATAGACTTACCAGTAAGTTTAAGGTTCCACGTACATGACCTTTTTAACATCATTTAAGGTATCACATATCATTTATTCATACATGATAAGGGTGCACTAAGCCTACTAGTCAATACATCTCATATTCATATATCGTTTGTACATGTATCAAATAACGGACACAAGTCTCTAAAAATAAGAAACAACGTTCTTTACTTTATTACATATAACATATCATTCTTTGAAACACTTATGAATGACCCTTATCATCTTTATGTCATCCTATACATTACCATAACATAATCAATATAATCATCGTAGACTCTTATAGTCATGTAGGAACAATCATGCATCAACTCTAAGGCAACACACATGATCAAATAGTCATAGTCTAACAAGATCTCCTAATATATATAGAACAAACAGATACTTTCACATTACTTCATATGAAGATATATATGCTCATACTTAACATAAATCAACTACACAAATCATCATAATACTTCAAGTAGTGGTAACAAGGCCATGATCAACATATTACATAAAGTAACATTGACAAGGCTACATCATTCACATAGCACCACCACCTTAAGTGTACCATACCAATCGTCATTGTAATACAAAAGATATACATAATATTAAGTGAATTAGGGAAGCATACCACCCATTCAATCTCACCTCCTCTATCCAAAGCTATATCATCAAGTTCAATACCATAAGACTCTTTCCCATGGACATGAACATTAATTCAATACATAAACTACAATATCAATTAATCTAGGTCAATTCAATATAGATTTATCAATCTAAGACCAATTATACATCAATTGAATAAAATTTTGCATCATTTGATAGCCCATAGAAATCTACACTAGAATTTAGAAGAAGTAAGTCAATATCAATTCAATAAGCTTAATATTCAATGGATATAAGAATATATAATACTCAATTGATAAAATTGAAACAGCCTATAAACTATAAAATCATAAACCTTACATAAATCAAGAGCCCATAACAATCTACGCATGAGTTCATTGATATCAAAGCATGATCACATACCCGATATTTTAGTCAAATTAAGAGAATTGAGAAGGTGAAGGGTTCATGGAGAATTTCATTGGAAAAAATCAATTATACATCAATAATATCATATCTTAAGGTGTGACCACGTTTCATACAAGAACCCAAGACTTAGAGTAGAAATTGGACTTTTTCATCTTTGAAGATAATCTTTGGAATTGAATATACGGTGATGCAAAGCCTTATAATAATATATCACATACCTTATTAGAAGAATAGAATTACAATTGAAGAAGAAACTCCATTGAATATCCATCTTCAAGCTCAAGCTTCAGCTTGAGCTCTTATGGAGGTTTTTGGAGAAACATTGGGAGGAAATGTGTTTTGATTAAGGTGATAGGGTCTAAATGAGAGTTTTATGACTTATATACTCTTAAAATACCCATAAAAACCCATAATAACCGTCCTCCTATTTTATAAGATTTGGGGTGAATTTCCCAAAACCCCCCTAGTCTTAACAGAAAAGCTGGAAGATTGCAGCACCATCGACGCCCTAGCATCGACGGTCCGTTGGTGACAACACGACCCATCGATGGGGTTTGTTTGTTACTTATGTAGATCCTACACCTGATGTCTACATGGATCCATCGATGACCCCCATCGACGGACCATCGTTTGGGGCAGTCGATTGCAAATGCCTGGGAGTGATGATCTCCATGATGGTCCTCCTTCTAGGGCCCCATGTGGTTTCTAAGTGGGGTCGTACCTGGACGTTAAATATCTAAACACGCACGTATAGGTATTAGGAACATCTCCAAAAAATTTCAACATCAAACAAGACACAAAAGATGCTAAAACACATCCAAACTCACAAGAAAGTCTAAAGGCTATCTTTCCAATATCACTAGATGTTCTTGGCGTTTGACTTCCAAAACGTACCAAACACAACATGCAGACTCTAAATACTATTATAAATAATATAAAGACCTCATCAACTTATTACACACCCATAAGCACATGAAAACACATAAGGCACATAGTTGACTAGTCGTTGAACATCTTGGTCGTCCCTTGACGTTTGACTTCAAACTTCACAAAAATCTTGAAACACTACCTCAAACGCCATTTTAAACCATATTAGGACTTAAAGACTTAATATCTTAGGGGGAATTTACAACTTCACGCCTAGTATTACAATAAATTTGTGTAGAAGATAGTCCACCAATGACTTGTCCATCGACGAACTGGTGGTCCACAAACGGACCATCCTCGCATCTTGTTGTTTGGTTTATAGTCTTGACTTTTGGAGCCTAAGATCCCTAGGATAAATATTAACCAACGACACCCATCGAGGGGCGTCAATTGCCCCATGACCTGTCATTTTCCTCAGTCGATTGGGGTCTGGTCTCTGCAACATTGGCTCAAGGAAAGGGTCCTTCCTCAAGGACCCTTCGATAGTCCTTGGGGACTTTTCCGCAGATGTTTTTAACCCAAATATGTTCATATACGAGTTTAATACCTCCTATATAAACTTAAACCAAAACAAACATGTAAATCTCGACAAATCAAGTTGAGACACACAAGGTCATTTCAATGTAAACGTTTCGAACGTCATGGACGTTCTTGAACGTTTGACCTCCAAACTTCATGAAAATTGACACACTGCCTATAAATACTATAATAACCATTCTAAGGATCTCATTAACTCATTACATACGCATATAGGAACATAACAACACATGAGGGACATAGGTTACTTAGTCGTCGAACCTCTTAGTTATCCCTTAACGTTTGACATCCAATGCACCTAATTCTTTAGAAACTACCTCAATTCCACATTATAGACCAACTAAGGACCTGATACCTTCATTACAAACATGTTACGCTCTATTTCATCTAAGTCATTTTTAAGGTATTACAATCTTCCTAACTTGGCCAACATTCATCCTTTAATGACACTTGCCCCTCTCCGAACAATTCCAAGAATAGATATTAAATTAGCAACTCATAACCATACCATATAACACTTTATACAATATAAACATCTAGGAAAATATCAATTTCACATAACCAAGAGATCTGCAACACAACAAGAAACTAGAATAAATTGTACAACTCATCATGCCATAAAACTCACATCCTTAATTCGAAATAGCAAAAAATTATTTTATATTCAATATCATGCTCATATACATCAGTTCCAACAACTTTACAAAATATTGCAAGCAAAAAATTAATTAATGAATTCTTGCAAAATCTCACAGTTAATTGCCACAACTACATTGAATTATTCAAATTTTTCAAAAATATGACATTCAGGTAATTCATGATGGAAACATGCTAATATGAAAGATGAAATCATATAAACTGTCACACCCCAATCCTAAGGATGGAGGACAAGTGAAATTACAAGTACAAATAATAGGCCTACGAGTACCATATGAACACATAATTTACAAATAATCTATGATGAGAAAGTAAACAACGATGCTGATAGATTTACTGATGAGAAACTTCTTATACAACAGATGTTGACTAGCTTAACCAATACATGTGACAAGTGAAAATATGAATACAAATGATTGATTTACAATGTCTACAAAGCCTCTACAGGAATTCGTGATGGTACCACTATGAAAATACGCATAGTAAAGACTTGGCAAAGCACAGAATCAACCTGGAGCTCACCAACATCTGCTTAGTATAATGTGCTTCTATAAAAAAGATCGACTAGTTGACTACTTGTACCTGCAGTGTGAAATGCAACGTCCCCAATAAGGGACATCAGTCTGAAAGAAGGTACTGAATATGTATGACATAATACAACCATATGTAACGTAATAGCTCAAGTGAAACCAAATACCAATAGATAAGGATTAGAGACCACCTTTTCTTTGTACTTGTGGATTCATGTATGCTACATTCTTTTCTTTATTTTTCTGTACATTATAATCTTTATACAACATATGACACAAAATGACCAGATGATCAGCATTAGCAGAGGATGACCCATTCTAGGCATTTTAACCCCTGTAATGTTGTCTTCATAACATCGTAAATTGGGATCGGCCCATGGTAGGATTTTTCCTTGAATTGGGATCGGCCCATGGTAGGATTTTTCCTTTGAGCTGACACCCTTCCATACCATTTGGGATAGGTCCATACTAGGCTTTCGCCCCTGAGCGGCCACCCTCTTTTACCAATCGGGATAGTCCCATGCTAGGTTTTTGCCCAAAAGGTGCTACCCTTATATACCAATTGGGATGGAGCCATGCTAGTCTTTTCCCCTGGGCTTCGACCCATAAGTATGCAAACTTCTTCGCTTAGATTTGTTTTTAAGCTTTGAGATTGTTTCATTGATGTTCATAACTCTTTTGAGACTGTGTACTTTGGATAATTATAACACTTTTGAGATTGTTCTTTTGTTGATAATAACTCATTAAGGATTAATGTTTTGGTGGCCATAATCATTGTAGAGATATGAAAATATGAACCAGTAGAAGAAGACATATGAATATGAACTAATGATAATGACTATGACGTGGGAAGAATATGTTACACCAACATAATACTTCTTCTATGACTTAGTATGCATTTTGGACATCTCAAATTGAAGCACATATAAAGTGAATACATATAACTTTCCGACAAGAGTTTGCACTCTATATGATATCCAAATACTCACAACCTAATATCAAAGTCAAAGTATACATGAATGTGGAAGGAAGAATGTGGATAAATTCTACGTAAGGAGGGATACATATTCAAAGTAAGTACATACATTAAAATGTACAATAGAGCAGGTAGACATCTTGTGAGGCAACATAATAGTCTAACACAATGGGAGTAATACCAATAAAGGGAACACATAAACATGTGAAAAGATGACATATATGATGGAATATACTATCGAAGCAAGTTTGCAAGATATGAGTAGATCGTGTGTCCATCTTATAATCATATGTACCATGTGTATTCTAGGATCACTTTGACTTATTTAAGGGAAATACGTGCTAGGGGTACTTTGACAATGAAACAAACTTAAACTTTGCATGCTAACTTTTCGTAGAGAAAAAACGCACATTTAGTAATAAAATCATAGTAGAGTGTCACTTAAATTCTCTAGGGAGTACGAAATGAATTTATGGATCAGTCAATACCAAGAGCACGTAGAAAGCTTAGAAATGTGGGATTCATGCCAAGGAAATAGGAAATAGAATATCCTTATGTACCTTTCTATACAATTCAAAACGTATGACTTAAGCTCTTTTTCTTAAGATCACTAATCTTGCTTGACATAACTACCACTTGCTAAGACTTTGCTTTTTCAAAGTAAAGGTTGTCCTCCTTAACTCGACCTATGTTATACCTTCCAATAGCTTGAATTACCTATTATTCAAAAAAACTAATGGTATCTAATGGCTGTTGTATCAATCTAAGAGAGAAAAGAGAGAAAGCTCTAGAAATCATATTTTTTGTCAAAATAAATATGGTCAGAAAATGTTGATATCAATCTTTTTAAAGGGACCTACTTTGGCCGACATTCTCACTCATTTTGGGACATAATTTGTCAAGTATGTGACACACCTACTTTTAATTTCCATTTGGACATAAGAACATTGGCCCTTATTACACCTTTCTTGTACTTAATTTGCAGCCAACATGTGTCTTTAATTTGGGCCACACATTTAAGTAGGTGATGCACCTAGTTTTCCATTAAAATTATTTCTTGTGGTCTTGGGAAGATTGGGCCTTGTTGTTTATTTTTCCCTTATTATTCTATTCAACTTGGGCAAAATTAATGCAAATAGGTGTAGTGTACTGGGCACAATAACATGGTCAAAAGAGTTTTAGCATGTGATGCACCTATTTTGTCCTTTGGGCTGGTTAATAAGTCAAAGAAGTTGATGCACCTACTTGTCAGCTACTAGCTTAGTGAAGTCAAGCAAGCACCTCATAACTTAATTCGGTCGCATCAAAATCTATGGAATGTTTACCTTAAACCTATTATATTGCCACTAGTCGCATAGGAAAGCGGCTGCATAACTATACCACAACGCAATTTATAAGAGTTATGTAAATAGAATTAGTACACGTAGAATATGGGGTGTTACATAAACATATTTTACAACATGATCATAACTTTATAAAATACAGAATGCAAGAAATCAAGGAAATTCATTTTGAACAAGACTTATAAACATCATGCACAAGCAACATACTTCTGTGACTTTCTAGCCCATCTACTAACCATACTACCCCACTAAGAAGGAACTCATATCACTAAAGAAATACTAGAACTTACCATCATCCCTTATCATCATACGACTTTGATTCTCTTGCCCGGAGTGCATAGAAACGAGCCTTCACCTTTGGAGCATCATCCTTTGAAACATTGGGAGCAACTTGTTTACCATCTCTAGAAGCACAATCCCTAACATAATGTCCATCTTTAACACATCCAAAACAACTATAGGTACCCCGTAGACAGTCCCCATAATGATTTTTTTCTACAAGAAGCACAAGAATACTTACCATTTTGAGAAACACCTCCTTTCTCAAATTTCACTTTAGCAACCCTAGGTTCTTCTTGAGATTGAGTCCTCCTCTTCTTGGATCTAGGTTGAATTTGATCACTTGAAGCACTACTGTTCAAGTTTCTATAAATCCTACCAAGTTTAGCCTCCTCAATTGATTGAGCATAATCATATCATAATGTAGAATGACCATATGTCATTGTTCTTTCACTATGTCGGCAACACCCGTCACAAACCTACTAATTTCATCCCTAGGGTTAGACACAACGGATGGAGAAAATCTAGACAACTTAGAGAAATTCAAAGACTACTCCTCAACACTCATATTGTCTTTCTTGAGATTGATACACTACTCTAACTTCACCTTCCTCCTCTCATGGGGAACATACTTTCCTAGAAAAAATTCTTTAAACTATTCCCACGAAATATTACCCAACTCAAGCGACCCATTATGTTTCCATTGAGTTTACCACACTTGAGAAACCTCCCGCAATTATTATGAATCCAACTCTGCCTTGTCCCTTGAAGTCACCCCCATGGCACTCAAAACCTTATGCACACCATCTAGGAATTCTTGGGGATCCTCTCTCACTTTATAGCCATGAAAGATAGGAGGATTCATTCTCAAAAAATATATCAATCTAAATGTCATAGTTCTTTCCACAACATTCACTCTAGGTGTAAGCCCATATTCACATGGGTAGTCAAAGTTCGAGCTAAAGTAAGTAAAACCTCTATAATCTCCCTATTAGTCATTTCCGGGGGAAGCACCGGAACCTTATTACCTTGACCTCATATAGAGACTTGATAACCTATAGCACCTTGAGAAACTTGTTAAACACGATCAACTTGAGGAGGAATCTCCTCATTCACATCATTTTCCTCAACTCTCCTAGCCAGTGTCCTTATCGTATTCATCTCTAATAACACAAGGAAAACCATAAGAAAAGAGTACTCATAACTTTTACACTAAAGAAGGACATGGGATTAGAAAAGAAACAGATGTTTCGCGACTCACACCGATGGTCGAGACTCTACTAGAGATGACTTGATGAGAATTTTTATTCCTAAGAATACTTTCATAACCTATACTCAGATACCAAACTTGTCATGACTCGAGACCACACCCTAGAAGATAGTTCCAATCTAGAATCTGGACCGGCGTACTTGACCTCTTGGAGGTCTTGTACAAGCCCTTCCGTATCGTTCTCGCATATATACGTATGAAAAATAGTGCAGAATTAAAAATTTTCACACGAATAAATTAAAATATCTTTCATATAAAATCCATAGGAAATATTAAGTCTCATTTCATCAAATCGTAGATACAAGAATACTTGGAACACAGCCCATACAATATGAATATTGAAATACATAGTCTATTACAATACTTCAATAAGAGAAATAAAACACATATATTCCCTCGAGTCAAATGAAGACATGCTTCAAATTGCTTGAACTATCTTAAAATCAAAGGTTAGCTCCCAAAAACACCTTTACCTATGAATCACTTTAGAGATAGATAAAAACATGGAATTAGTACAAACACGGGTACTAAGTATTGCATAATACATAAAAATCATGAAAATGGACATTTATTAGAATTATTCATCTTTTGATTTTAATATCATAATATAAGCATAAGTATAACATTTAACACCTTAGAAACACACAAGACAATACTTAATCATTTATTCACATTTTTAGGGAAAACCTTACAGTGAACTAATTCACTCTTACACTGAAGCCTATAAACTTCACATAGAGCACCTTGTAGCATGTAATTCACTCAGTAAAACCTATCATAAGACTCACTTAAGTAAGATAAAGAGATACCGCCCATACACCCTCTGCAGGTACACCTAAATGATACTTAATACCACCTATAATGAGATATACACACTCACAATACACCGAACATGTAAACATGATATCCTCTTACCAAAGGTGATCCTAAGGTTCACTTGAGTTAGTTGTGAAGCGACCGCCCATGCAATCCCTTTCACACACACTTAAGATATCCTATTATTACCTAGGACAAAATCCTTCTCACTTAATACACCAACAAAAATATAACATTACATACTCCCCTCCAAAGGTTACCAAAAGACTTACTGGAGTAAATAAAGAAGAGAATGCCCATGTTGGCCTCTTCAAGATTACCTAAGTGATCCTTAATACTACCTAAGTTTTTATCATTCCTACTTAATGAACTAACTTCCCTATCTAGAGTCATTTTTATGACTTATACGAAGTGACCATTCCTGTGATATCTTCACACCTTATCAAAGCAACCCTTAACTACTCTAGATAAGTACTTATTCATTTAACACTCTTTCTTAACTTAAGTTATTACATTCATTACTTCGTTTAAGTGACATTCATTACATAACGAAATTCAAGTAATTGGCTTGAAGAAGATCCAAGGAATCTCACAAACATCTTCAAAGCCTATTGTGCAATTTCTAGAAAACGTCGCATACCACCACCTAAACATCATAGAACTTCTATAATGCTAGTAGGTATCCCATATGATAAAAATAGGAAATAACCGACATATACCATGGTATCTAAACATGGAATCCGGAGTTTTAACCTACTATGATTGAGGGGGTTCTACTGGCCAATGGTAGAACTTGGGCACATCCCATGTAGGTACATGAATAAGGAATATGAATGGCTTATTTTGTAATATTTTCTTGTTTTTTAATAGAGCTACTCTCCAAACCATACTCACTAGGTTTTATCCTTTGTTATCATAGAGTAATTTACATTAAAGCTTCATACAAAGGGGTTTCATATAAATTTAATAACCCAATCACATTCACCCTACCAAATAAGTCCCATAGGGCGGCCTTACAATGGTAACAAGATAGATCTTAATGACTTCCCAAAGGATGATATGATGTCGTCCCATCCATCAAACGATATGTCCATCATTCATTACAAGAAGGATACTATTACGGCTTACAACTTCAAGGTTAATAACTATACCACTAGGTTCAAGGTTTCACATAAATAAACTTCTTAGAATCATTCAAGGTCTCATATTATTCATACATTCAAGACTAAGAGGCTTTAGCATCCTAAGTCAAGAGATCCCTTATTCACATTCATACATGTATTAAGTAAGGGACACAGGTCTAACAACATAAGACACAACATACTTCTCTCTATCACATATAGCATATCATTCTAGAATCACATCGGAATAACCATTATCATATTTATGTCATTTTTATACAGTACTATAACGTCATGAATAGAAACATCATAGACTCATATAGTCATGTAGGAAAAACCATGCATCAACTCTAAGACTACACACATAAGGACCTAATCATAGTCTAACATGATAACTTAACAATCATCAATAGAAGAACACATACATTCACATTAATCACATGTATATAGATATGATCATACTTCACATAAATCATTACAAACATTATCACCATATATCAAGTAATGCCGACAAGTCCATGATAATCATAATACATAAAGTAACGCCGACAAGGCCACACAAATTGCAAGTAAAGCACATAACACCGCCACCATAAGTGTACCATACCAATCAGAACATACTTCAAGAGTCTTATTACTTAAAATAAAGAGAGTTCGGGCGGGATACCACCAATCCATTCTCACCACTCCAATCAATAGCTAAATAATCCAATTCAATACCATAAGACCCTTACCCATAGCCATGGACATAAATTCAATACAAAAATTATAATACTCAATGAAATTAGGTAAATCCAATATATATTTGTAAAGCTAATACATCATTTACATCAATGACATACAATTCTTACATCACTCAATAGCCCATACAAAACTACACTAGCCTTTATAAGCATTAATATAATATCACTTAACTGTAAAGTAGTCAAAAACTAGTGTTCATAGGTCAATTTAGTTAAAATAATCGAATAAACATCAATATACAATTCATAAAAAATTTAATGCAAGAACCCATGGATTGATTTAAATTTAGAAAACTAATCTTTTGTGAAGTCTTTGAAAATAACTTCGAAGATTGTCTCCTTGATGAAAGGAGTTTCAAGGAAAAAGAACCATACCTCAATGATGTTAATCCAATAAATTGATGAAATTAACACCACTCAACTATCTAATCCAAGGTCTTTCTTGAGTTTTGGTTTCAATGGAGTTTTATAGAGTTTCTTTGATATTTTGGGTTTTGATTTTGAAGAATTAGTTCATCTAGGTTTTTAGGACTTATAACTCACTAAAAATACCGTAAATACCCCTAAGTAACCTTCACTTTCTCTTATTTAAACGTGGTGTGAATTTACCACTTCACCCCTAGAATAACAATAAACCTGCACAGAATATAGTCCACCAATGACTTGAGAATCGATGGACCATTTTTCTACCAACGGACCGTCCTTGCATCTCGTCGTTTGGTTCAGAGACTTGAATTTGAGATCTTAAGATCCCTAGTCTAATTATTGACCCACGAAACCCATCGACGGTGCGGTGACTGGTCCACGTGTTGTCGTTTACCTCAGTCGATTGGGGCTTGGTCTAGGCAACCTTGGCTCAAGGAAGGGTCCTTCCTCAAGGACCCTTAGATAGTACTTGGGGACATTTTCCTGGATGTTTCCAAACCAAATATGCCTGGATGCAAGTGTAGGACCTCCCACATAAATTTCATCCAAATCGAACACGTGTTACTAGATGAAACATGCCAAGACACACAAGGTCGTTTCAAGGCAAACCTTTCGAATGTCATGGACGTTCATGGACGTTTGACCTCCAAACTTCATGAAACTTGACACAATGACTATAAACAATATAATAACCTTAATAAGGAACTCATTAACTCATGAAACACATATATAGGAACATAACAACTCATAAGGCACATAGGTGACTTAGTCGTCGAACGTCTTTGTTGTACCTTAACGTTTGACTTCCAATGCACCTAAATATTTAAACACTGACTCAATACTGTATTATAGAACAATTTAGGACCTTATACCCTCATGAGGATTTTATGAGAATGAACCCCCCTGCTTTTGATGGCACTAAGGTTTATGAAGACCCACAAAGATTCATAGATGAAATAATATTCAAGGTAGTGCATGTTATGGGTATGACCCGTAGGGAGATGTAACATTCCAGAAAATTTACTTGTATAGTGAAAAGTCTATTAGGTTTTAAAAATATGTATTAAGGTACATAGGCATCCCAATGCCCAATATTGAGTAATATTGGCCATGTTGGAAAATATTGGCTTAAGGGTGTTAGCCAATTTTTATGTAGAAAGATATACTTTGATGATCAAATGCTCCAATCCAAGGTTGTTTAGGAATTGTACCTGCAATGAAGACACTAAGCTAAATTTTTTGATTTCATAGCTTACACACATTAGGTACAAGGCATCCATGTGTTAATCCTCGGTAGCATGAAACATGATCATTTAAAATGATCATGTAGATTAAGTAGTTCCCAAGACATAGTGAGGGTCCTTCGAAAAGAAATGTGCAGCAACACATGTGCAAGCATATGTGGAACACATGTGCAAGCATATGTGCTAATTGACCAAGAAACAAGCAACCAAGCCCAAAAGAATTCGGTTAGGCGGTAAGAGGGAAGGCGCGCGAACGACTTACGCCATGTGGGGTGTACCTTCCTAACAAACTCTAGACTCTAAATCACTTACCTACCTAGATAAATACCTAGGACACACTAAAATAAACTAAATAGTGTTCCCGAAATCCTAAGACCTAACCGGGTGACACTAACCTAGTAACTAACTCAAGAAACATCCTATTACCTAACCTAGGATGGTCCAAAGGGGTTGGTTATGGTCCTAGTCACTTAGGGGTACTATAGGAATTACCCTAGGTCACTTAATCAATTATTTAGCAACTTATTTAATTAATTTAAATTCTTCAGCAAAGTCCAACCCTTAGTCATATTTTCAGATTCGACGAAGTCGCATATTCTCCTATTTTTAGTCAATTTAAGAGGGGCATTTTTGTAATTAGCTAATTGATTTATTTGATTAAGTTAATTAGCATACGTTCAATTTTTCAATATTACTAAGACTAAGACCCACAAAAACTTAGTATAAACCTTACGACTCAAAAATAGGAACAAACGTAAGAAAAATAGAAAGGTTCCCCTTAGGCGATTCCAAGGCAGATTCTTCAAGATTTTTGTGCAATGTACGGGGTGATCTTCGTAGATTCAATTCTAAAGTAAGGTATGGGTTTTATATATTGGATTCTTTTCCTCAAGAGGCTTTTCAAATGTTTTTGAATTCAAGAAAATTGAAACTTGGATCGTTCCCATGAATTGAAGGTTCATATCCCTATTTCTCCCTATTTCCGATTCTAGTAGTATGTTTAATGCAAATCTCGAGAATGTTGTTTGTATGTGGTGCTAACTTATCATTGTATTCAAGTTTATATGATTTAATAATGGCGAATGAGACCTATAAGTTAGATCCGTATGATTAGAGTATTATTTAGATGAAATAAGAAATGTTTAATGCCTATTGTGTTTTAGAAGATGAAATTGTTAAAAGTTGGCTTGCTTAAAATAATGAGATTACTATAATATATACATGAAATTAATTGACTTGGAAAATGATATTCTCATGAGCAGTGTTTAGTGAAAGTTTGATTTATGCGAATAAATTGGATAGTAATATTATTTCAAAAAATAATATAAAGTTGGCCACTAACTATGTCATACTAATTTTATATGGACAATGTAAATAATAATGTTCTTGTAAGGCCAAATACATGTCAAAGAATGACTTGAAAAGTTGTAACTCAATGAACTCGTAACCCAAGGTATGCCAATAATTGGGACAAGTCCCAACATACCCTATAAATGAACTTGTGAACATAGTAGCACATTGAATACGTTCTTACAACATTCATAAAGAATGGTACAAGACTATCAAATAATGTTGAACAAGATAAGATTAGTAATGTAATAACATAAAAGCTTATGAGTCATGAAATCGACCTAGAATTGGGTGATAAAGGAAGTGAGACAAGTCTTACTTGCACCTAAACAATTATGTTAAAGGTACTCGCATAAGAGGGTGTTAGAAATCGTGAGAGAATTCTCATTCACACAATTATGATAATATAAGATTCAAGTTCACATTCATCAATTATAGAAAGGGATGACAAGTCATCCATTGAGCTAAGGATACCTCATACTAGAACCAAGCTTCCATAATGCATTAGTCAATCCTAAAAGATGTAAAGTATAAGAAATTGAGCAACGCGCCGCTAGACTAAAAATGAGCTTGTGCAAGCACATGTAAGCCTCATGAGATGAGACTACCACCATGGTAGATAGGAGTCTCAAAGTTCTCCAAGTATTTGAACTATGTTTCCAAAATAGGTACTCGCTAGTGAATTCCACCAAAGAGTGCTTGGTAGTATTCAATTTTTCTTTGGGAGGTGAACCACCTCTTTTCAGTGTGGGGAAGACACTATATTTCATGTTTAGATCATATGATCTATGTCAGTTAAATGCTCCAGATTCGGTTTCACTTTAGTGGGTGAACCACCTCTTTTTCAGTGTGGGGTAGACACTAGATTTCATGTTAAATCACATAATCAAGGTTCCCTTTAACCGGTGAACCACCTCTTTTCGGTGTGGGAAGACACTGGATTTCATGTTAGCTCACATGATCTAAGTCAGTTAAACACAATAGATTTTTTTAAGAAAGTAATAATGAAAGAAAGAAAATTATGTTCGAAGTGAACATGAGATCAAACAAGAAGAAAAGTCACTTGACAAGTGAACTAAGTAAGCATAGTGATCAAATAATGGGCATATCCAAATATGTGAATATATGCCCCAACATCTTCATATTATGCAAATGATCAAATAATGGACATAGCCAATAATATGAATATATGTGCCCCAATAACTTTATATTATCCAAAATGATCAAACAATGGACATAGCCAAAAAATAAATATATGCCCCAACATCTTTATATTGTGCAAACGATCAAATAATGGGTAAATCCAATAAAGATCGACTTATAAAGACTTCATGCCCAATTTAACAAGAAGGGAAGAAATAACTTTTGAGTAGGGTGGACAAATCATTTCCTTAGTCTTTTGGATTAGTTACTCGATTAATTGTTGGAATCTGACTACAATGAATCATTGCACTCATATTTAAAACATAGAATAAAAGGATATCATTGAACTGCGCAAAAAATAAGAAAAAAATTGAAAAATAAACAAGTGTGGGAATGGAGCTCTTGGCCTAAGGGAGCAAAACTATTAACTTTTGCTGTTCTAAAATTATGTTCATGATTAGAAGGTCTTATCCTCATATAGAAAATGAGTTATGTGCTTTAAATGCTTGAAAATATGTCATATTCATAGAATGATTAATTAATAACAAATTAGGAAAGTAAAGTGACTTCGCTTTCCGAAAATGGCATGTTGCTATATGAAGAGATTTACTTGATCATGCATAGTACTTATGTGTTTATGTGCATGCACCCTTGTTTAGTACAAGTTTGTACTAACCCATATACAATAACGATTCTTATAGGTATAGGTCTTTGAGGAAGATTGAAGATCCGTTTGAAGGTGTTTTGACTAGCACCTCACGACTTTGGTAGGTCCTCTAAAGTTCGAGCATGCGTACGCTTTACATTCTAGCTTTAGTATATTAGACATAGCTAGTGGATGTTTTCCCTAGTGTTTCCTTTGAAACACTTGTTCAAGCTTTCGTATTAAGGCCGGTTTGAAAACCGTTATTAATATTATCATTTCTTCATTTTAGTTGTTTAATCTATTAATAGATGGTTGTTTACTTTGATATATTAGTATATCACTCTTATGCAAAAATTATATGAAGTATAAGTACACTTCATTAAGTGTAAAAGTTCTAAATTTTCCACAAATTAAACTGTGTGATTTTGATGAAAGCTAAGAAGAGGCTTGTCTGCGATCCCTTAGAGTTTAGGACCCTAGTGTGACAAAATTCGTGTCAGAGCATGATGTTAAATTACCTAGGAACTAAGGCTCAAGACAACCAAGTTGCGATGTTTCTAGCTTATGGTTGTGAAGAGCACCATAACCATTACATAGAGACTTAGTGATGTTAAGAATATTCCCTTCTTCTACTCTTTATCATGATGTGCAGAGCTTTGACATTTTGTGTAATTCTAGAATCTAACTTCCTTCTTGTGTGTGCGTGTACAAAAATGAACATAAGAATAAACGTATGCAAGAGAGTTGGGAAAGCAGCTGCTGGGGGAAACCAAGCTCCTCCTCAAGACCCGGCTACTAGAGTGCAAGTTACTTTCAACCCAGGTTCGTTGACGGATGGAGAAGTGAGCATCACTAGTTCAGATGGCCCAAGACATCACTACTCAGGCATATGTTATCACAAGCCAGGCTACTAGAAAGGGTAATCCCAGGAAGAACCGACATGCTAGCACCATGGCTAGTAGACTGAAAGATTTCACCAGAATGAATTCTCCAGTCTACGTAGGGTCAAAAACCAATGAGGATCCCCAAGAGTTTGTGAATGAGGTCCACAAGATTCTCCATGCTATGGGTATTAATAAAGCGGAGAAGGTAGAGTTGGTTGTATACCAACTCAAGGATGTGGATCAGGTATGTACAAGATGTGGGAAGATGGCCGAGCACCAGGAGAAGTCCTTTTCACTTGGGACATTCTCAAGACTTCATTCCTGGAGAGGTTCTTTCTCACATAGCATAGAGAGGATAAGGTTGAGGAGTTCATCAACCTACGTCAGGGAGTTATGTTAGTCAAAGAATACACCTTGAAGTTTGTTAAACATTCAAATTATGCTTCTTTCCTGGTGCCAATAGAAGGGATGAGATGAGCAGGCCTGTGACTTGTGTATCAAATGATCTGGAGGAGGAATGTTGGGTAGCCATGATGCAGGATGACATTGACCTTGCTAGGTTGATGGTACATGCACAAAAGGTGGAGGAGAGTACCACTCCACTACCTACACGTTGTATAACTTCTCCAATACTAGCATGTATCCCACATAATGAGAATCAGCATTAACCGACATAGACAATACTAGCTAGGCATGGAATCCAGAGTCTACCTTACTCCGATGGAGGGTGTTCTACTTGCCAAGGGTAGAACTAGGACTAATCTTAGGTAGTAACATGGTTAAGGAATATCAATAATTTCTTTGTACTCTAGTATCCACATCAGTAGAGTCACTACCACAAGCATATTCACTCGGTGCTATCCATGTTCACATTGAGTTAGTTCAATTACAACGTCACATGAGAAGGTACTATATTTTAGTCACTCAAATCATAAGACACCTTACCGAAGATGGGTCCACTAGGGATTCATCTCAATGATCAATAAGGATAACTCAATGACTCTCTTATAGATGGTTTCATGCCATTCCAGCCAATATATCCCTATGTCCATCATTCACACAAGAAGGATACCATTATGACTTTCAACTTCAAGGATATCATAACCTTCTTTATATATTTAAGGTTCCAAGTTATAAACCTTGTTTACACGTTCAAGGTAATATTCTAATCATACTTAGAAGGGTACCATCTTAGATATACCAATCCTAGACATTCATTCAACATTCAGTCATACACATATAAGACAAAGGTGCCAAAGCCTACTAAGTCAAGATCTTCATTTTACATACTTAGCATGTATCAAGTAGAGGTACATTGTCTACCAATAAAGACACACACATGTTTATGTTATCTACTATTCAACAACATTCAAGTATCAAGTATGAACAACCAACGCAACCTAGCAATAAACACTAGCAACAAATAGAGACATTACCCTAGACTATCATGATCACAAATAACCAATTAGAAGAACTCATTCTTTCACTTAACACATATACATGTACATAATCATACTTCATGTTGATCAACTATATAAGATATAACATGATAACGTCACAATTCATATAATAATAACAATAATACCGACAAGGCCATGTTCATCACAATTATAATACATAAGCACCCCCACCATAAGAGGACCATGCCAATCAATACAATTAAATACTTATACTAATAATATAAGGATATTAGGTCATCTTACCACCATTCCATCATCAACACCTCCAATCCTTTACCATAACATTGAATTCAATTCACAAAGGTCTTACTAATATCCATATACACTATTCCAATCCAATAACCAAACCATACAATAATTCAACAATGCACAATATGAAAATCATCAAATTAAGACATAATTTATACAATTCTAACATTATATATACATCATTCAAGAGCAAAATTTAATCTTCACAAGAATCCAATAAAATTAATCCATAATCAAATCACCCACATTAGAGCCAAAATTAAGAGTTCATATGTTGCATGGGTTCATAGGACTTTTGATTTAAAATCATATAATTAACATCAATTATATAATTAATCATTGATTCAACTAATTTTATGGAGTAACCCATTGTTAGGATTCAAAATAGAAGTTCATGCTTTGAGAAAGTCTTTTAAAAAGCCTTTGAAGTTTGGCTCCTTGAAGAAAGAACATTCAAGGATGAATTTCCATACCTTGATTGAATAAAAGCCATGAAATAATGAATATCCAATGGAGAAATCAAGATCGTAGCTTCAACCTTGCTCCTATCTTCAGTATAGTTCTACATAATATTATTTGTGGTTTGGGCTTTGATTTAGAAATAATGAATTCAACTATAGGTTCTAGACTTATAAAAGTGACATAAAATACCCAAAAACACTTTAAGTAACCACCCAATCTATTATTTTAATGCTATATGAATTCTCCATTAAGCCCTTCATTTGGTTGAGTCACCTACAGAAAATTGCATGTTTCAATCGACGGAAGTCACCCACGCTCCATCATCTAGACGACGAGCCGTACTGGTGTGGAGTAATTTTTGTCTGAGACAAATTCATGGGGGCTTAAGATCCCAAAATTGATTGTGGATCAATGGTCCACTTTGACGCGGCGTAGTCAGGACTACGGTCCGTCGATTAGGATACGTGGTTTGATACTATTTTTGGCTATTTCAAGCCAAGGGTTGGGTCCTGCTCAAGGACCCTTAAAATAGTCCCTGGGAAATCGTTACCAAAAATTTCAACCCCAAAAAATCTCCTTTATATGTTAGGAATGTTACCCATCAAATTGAATTTAAATCAATACGTAAAACATGAAACGACACACTTCAACACACAAGCACGTCCCTAGGTTAACTTTCGAATTTCGTGGACATTCTAAGACGTTTATTATCTAAATTCTTCCAAACTCAACACACTATCTTCTAACACTATAATTCATCATTTTAAGACCTTAGAAACTTATCACAGATGTTACTATAGCTTTACCTAGTTCGGTTAAGGGGTGGTACACGAGCTCAGGCCGGCACTCTTCTTCTCCTCCCTTTCTTTTGAAAAGGAATAAGGTCATCACCATCAACGAGCAATCTGAGGCCCCTAGAAAATATTCCACTTCATGTTTTACTACAAGTATGGTAAGAGACAAATGAAACATATATCCACAAAAAGGATGGATATTTTATCAAAAATAGTATCAGCTCTACCGGATCAAACCCCTACTTCTTGTTTTCTCCCTAATATCCTTATATTCAAAGATTTATCTACTCTACACTCTATCCGTGTTCAGAATTTTAATATTTTCTAGCTTGGAGGTTAGTAATTATTGGTTCTTATTCTCTTTGTTATTATTCTCTGGCAATTGTATCTTTTAATATGCATGAATATCCCTATTTCTTATTAACTCAGTTTAATCTAAATATCTTGTTAAACCTATTGTGATTGTCAATATTGCGAGCATGCTATGTTTATTAAAATAAGTGCTTACATAATTTGATATTGAAGTTGATATTATATATGATGCTTTGATATTTGAAGTTGAATTTATTTATGATGCTTTGATAGAATCACTTTGATTTGTTTCGAACTTGTTTAGCTTTTGTAATGGTCAGCTTAACATAATCACATCGGAAAAAAATCATTTGCATGATAAAATATGGTAAATTTGATTATTAGGATTTTCAATTTCACAACAGCATACGTGCCTACATGTGGAAACTGGAGATTCTTTTTGTGTGATTGATATTGCTTATGCAAATTATGGTATTTTCATATTTTCTTATTTTTCACCTTACTAAGGCGATAAATATATGGTTGATATTTTAGAAAAAAGTTTGGTTACTGCTTACTTGATTAGAGGAAAGGATTATGAAAAATTTATTATATGTTGATATTACCCCTTTTTAGCTCCATCAATATGTCGTTGGTACAGAATAATATTTTCTTTCCTTATCTTTATGATTAGCTCTCTTTACTATATAATATGAGCTTCATCTCATTATTTTCTCATGCTTCTGATCATTACAAAACATCTCACGATCTCTGTTCTTCTATAAAAATAATTGATCACTATGTACAAAACTTGGAACTCCCTTCCCTTTTCAATCGATCAAGGATCACAGGAAAAAAATTCCCCTCGAGCTCTCTTCCTCTCTAAAGGGATTGGTATGTCTCTTAAGCTATAATCTGTTCTATATATTCATTGATAATGGTGAAATTCAAGAGGGGGGGGTGAATATTAAAATTTCCTTCAATCAACTTCTTATGTTGGTCAGTCAACTCACATGCATGTCACTAGATTAGATAAACAATAATGAATATTGCAGTAAGTAAATATAAATAATTTTTGTATTGGATTGGAACAGGGATGTGTTTTCTAGTCTAGTCCCCTTGGGTTTCAATGGTTTCCGTTACAGCTTTAAGAGAACTTTGGGAATACAGGCTTCCTATGATTTGATCCTTTTTTATATATAAATTAGATGTTCTACCTTGAAACTTCCTCTACTTGTAATCTACACTCAGAATAATTCTTTCTTATTTAAGTTATTTTTACTCATGTGATTACAAAACTTGATGAAAGATAAAAGAATATTGTACTATAAGCTCAAGTAAAGTTGTGTACTTTACAACCAAGACTAAGAGAGTTTTATATATATGTGGAGGGTTTCTTCTCTATTTCGGAAACCCAGGGAAAATCTATATCATGGATCCTCACGATGATTTCTTGATTTATTTTTATTAATTTTCTTAATCATGTCCATATCAGATATGTTCATGATTAAATCAATTCCTTCCTTTCATAAATGATCTCCTCTATTCTTGATTGATATTTAATCTTGAATCTTTTTTTAATCTTCAATCCCTTCCACGAATCTTGGTTGATCTTGAATCCCTTTCATGAATCTATGATGACATGAAATTTCCTTTCATGAATCTTAGCTTATTGATTTACAGAATATCCTCTTTTCTATTTCATTTCTTAAATCTTGGCCAACTTAATCACAGAATATCCTCTTTCCTTCTTCAACTGTTTGTACTGCTTCACTTGAGATCTCTTGCCTTCTATGCGCTGCTTCATGAATCCTGAGTAGTTCTAGTTCTCTTGAGATTCTTCTTTATGTTATTTGGCATAGTGTCATCATGATTTCTAGAGTGCTCAATTTCTTCATTGTTGATTCGTGCAAGTTATCATTATTTAAAATATAACAAGTTAACTATCTCCCTCTTTTTGATAATAACTATAACCAATGTCACCTAATTTGACTTCCTAGTAAAATGTATCTTGGACTAATGATACTTGTATGCTCCCCCTTTCTATATGGTTTGTTTAGATTTTCTCTCCCTTTAACATATTCAAAAACGAAAACAAAACAACAACCAGGATAGGCAAAAAGAACTATACTTCCTTAACGATCATAAAGAAAATACTTAAGAATGGTGAGCATATTCCTCAAGACGAAGCTTTCCAACATCAGTGCTAGAGTCCTTGTTCATCTGTATCACCCTTCAAAGGGTATTCTATAAAACTAATGAAAAGTCATAATAATACCAAGACATTCTCGTAAGAAACAAAATATTTCTTCAAGCGAAGGTTTTGCAAGATTATTAGCAAACTGGGTTTTAGAATTAACAAATTCAAGCACAAAATCACCATTTTAAACATGATCATGAATAAATTGATTCTTGATGTCTATATTCTTAGCCCATGATATGTACATTATATTTAGATAGACTAACAACACAAGTATTATCATAGAAAATAGGAGCTCCATCGAATTCCCTTGAAAAATAGACCATAGTCTAAAATTTGATTCATTATCCAAAGTAGTTGAGTTCCATAACTTCTGACTGCCAGATATCCAGAATTAGTGGGTGAGTGCAACGGAGGTCTGCTTTTTACGCCATGAGATTAGGAATTTTCACAAAAAATTGCATGCTCAACTAGTGACATTTCAGTCATTTTTATCACCTGCAAAGTCAGCATCTGAATATCCAATTAAATAAAAATTTTGATAAAAGGGATACCATAACCCCATGTCTAAGGTTCCAATGAGATAATGAATAATTCATTTCAAATCGGTGAGATACGATTCCTTTGGAGCAGATTGAAATCGTGCACATTTGCAAATGTTGAACTTCATGTTTGATCAACTAATAGTAAGATATAGTACAAAATCAAGCATTCCTCGATAAATTTTTTGTTAACTACTTTGCCTATTGTATCAAATTCAAGACAAGTGGAGGGAATCATGGGAGATCCAAAGTCTTTGCCTTTTTCCATTCTATATTTTTGTATCATCTTTTTCGCATATTTGCCTTGATTTTATAAAAAAAAAAATCCTTTATCTCACTACTTATTTGAAGACCGAGAAAAAATCATAGATCGTCCAAGAGACTTATTTCAAATTCTCCTTTCATGAGGTTAGCAAAATTATCATAGGGAGAAAGATTAGAGATTTCAAATAATATCATCAACATAAATTTGAACAATAAGAATGCATGAATTAGTTTTATGTAAACAGGGTAGTATCAATTTTCCCTCTTTGAAAATCATTTTTAATAAGAAAGGTGCTCTATCTTTCATACCAAGCTTATGTAGCTTGTTTTAGATCATATAGAGCTTTCTATAGTTTAAAAACATTATCCGAGCAACAAGAATTTTCAAAACTGGAAGATTGTTTAACAAAGACTTCTTCTTTAATAAATCCTTTTAAAATTTGCTTTTAACATCCATTTGAAAAAGTTTAAAATGATTGAAAGAGGAAAATGCTAGAAGATTCAAATAGATTCTAACCTTTCTACCTGAGCAAAAGTATTTTATAGTCAACTCCTAACCTTGAGCTACTAACCTGGCTTTATTTCGGACAACCCTTCCGTCTTCTTCCAATTTTTTCCAAAATACCCACTTTGTCTCGATCACTAAACAATTCTTCGGTCTTTCAATATGAGTCCACACTTGATTATTTTTGAATTGATAAGGTTATTCTTTCATTGTGTGTATACATAACTCATCTTCCATTGACTGATTAATTGTTTTGAGTTCCATTTGATCTATAAGACCCAAAGTCTCTTGTTTTTAGTGAAGATCTTGTCTGAATTTTGTCATCTAGTTTTCTCAGAATGAACCAACTTGTATTGTGTCTCCATTCCCTAGGAATGTTATCTTTTATCAGGTGTAGAAGTCAAATCTATTTCTGCAATAGCTGACTCTTCAGTAACAGTTTTAATGGAGTCTTACGAAACATCTTCTGGTAATTTGACTTAAGAAAGCTTGTCTTCACCAGCTTCACCTTCCTATAGTTTTGGATTAGTATCGCCAAATACCACACAAACAGATTCTTCTAAACATAAAGTTTTTTATTGAATACACGAAATTCCCTGTTGATAGGTGCATCACTGTCATGACCTGCAACTACACCCTAGAAGTTAGGGCTTCCTTGTGCCGTCATACAGATAATGAGACTTCAAGAAGTCTCATCTAACCCTCTCGTATAATTCATTGAATAATAAACATTCTAAAATGAGTAAAAATTTAAAAACTTCTTTACACACAAAGAAATCTTTCATAAATAATATCCAAGCGGAAGACATTCATTTAAAACATTAAACCTTTACAACAATCTGAATGAACCATCTAAACTTTGGAGTTTACAAAATTTGGGACTAATCCCATACAAGAAATAAAATAAATACTTAAGACACAAGGAACTTGTGGATATTGTCTTCGAATCGATGAGGACTCACCAATACATCATCTTCAATGCCATAGAAACCTCTCCATCCTTCATGGCATATCATGATTCCATATCCCCACACTTTAGTCAAAAAGTAAAAGTTTGGGTTAGCACATTAGATGTACTAAGTATGGAAGCCATGCAAAAACCATGAAAAAGGGATATTTAGTATATAATATGCTTTTTATAAATTTCGATTAAAACATCATACCATAAGCATAAGAACAACTTTAAAACTTAGAAACGCATAAGAAATCATTTAGGCAAAAACTCACATTTTTAGAAATCTTACAGTGAATTCACTTCACTGTACAGTGAAGTCAATTCATTGTTACAGTGAAGTTCCTTCACTTCACTTTAAACACCCTTTAGCATGTAATCTTCTCACTCGAAGCTATCCAAAGATTCACTTAAGTCATACAAAGATAGATCACCCATACACCCTCTCTAGATGTTCCTAAAAAACCCTCAAGATTACTTGTAATGAGTCACATACACACTTAAGAGATATTAACATAAAAACATGAGATTCTCCTACTCTAAGGTTCACTTGAGTGAGTTGTGAACCAACCGCCCATACAAGCCCTTACACACACTTTAGAGATTTTATAGACTCCCTAAGATAGAATCATTCTCATTTAACACATTAGCATATAGGTGATATGACATTCTCCTTCCAAAGGCTATCAAAAGACTTACTTAAGTAAATCAAGAAAATAACGTTCACAGTGACCTCTTCAAGATTACCTAAATAATCCTTAAGATTACCTAAGGCTTTAATCATGTCCACATAATCAACCAACTCCCCTAACTAGAGTCATTCTTAAGACTTATCTAGGTAAGATAAGAAGTGACCATTCGTATGCCCCCTTCACACCTTAATTAGACAACCCTTAATTACTCTAGATAAGTACTACTTCATTTTAACATACTTTCTTAACTTAAGTCATTACATTCACTAGTTTATTAAGATACATTCAACACATACAGGACATTTAAGTAATGGTCTTGAAGAAGACCTAGGCACTCTCACTAACACCTTCAAAGCCTATTGTGTAATGTCTAGATAGTGTCCCATACCACCACCTAAACTTCATAGAACTTCTCCAGTGCTAGTAAGTATCCCATATGATGAGAATAGGCATTACTGACATAGAACATGTTAGCAACTCATGGAATCCGGAGTTCTAATGTACTCCGATTAGGGTTTTCTACTTGCAAAGGGTAGTACTAGGACACATCCCATGTAAGCACATGGTTAATGAATATGAAGGGCGTGCTTTTTATTCTAGTCTCAAACTTAAATAGAAATACTCTCCTTACCATACTCACTCACTGCTAGACATCGTTCTCATAGAGTAATTCACATTAAAGGTTCACATAAGAGGGTTCCATAACAAGTTTATAACCCAAACACATTTACCCTACCAAAGAGGTCCTCTTAGAGATACCTTCCAATAGCGACAAGAAGCTCATTACGACTTTCCTAAGGTTTGATATGATGTCTTTCTATCCAATCAACCTTATGTCCATCATCATTTACTTTAATGGATACCATTACGGCTTTCTACTTCAATATACATAACCTTATCACTAGGTTCATAGTTTCACATAAAAGACCCTCTAAACATCATTCAAGGTCAAATATCTTTCATACATTCAATACTAAGAGACTTAAGCATCCTAAGTCAAGACATCACATATTCATATAAATACAAGTATCAAGTAAGGCACACAAGTCCATCAAGATAAGACACCACTTACTTCACATTAACATATATTACTAGTCCTTCTATAAGCGCATAGGAACAACCATTATCATCTTTAATTCGACCTACACACTACGATATCATCATCGGTATAACTATTATAGACTTGTATAGTCAAGTAAGAACAACCATGCAACAACCGTAACACTACATATACACATAGTCATGGTTTACATGATTTCCTAACTTACATAACAAGAATACATACTTTCATATTCCTTCACATATAGATAGATATAATCATATTTCACATAAAAAAACTATAACAAACATCATAGTACTTCAAGTAGTGCCAACAAGTCCATGATCATCATATTGCATAAAGTAATGCCGACAAGGCCACGTCAATTGCAAGTAAAGCACATATCACTGTCACCATAAGTGAACCATACCAATCACACCATAATTTAAGACTAATTAACATCAAAATAAAGGAATTAGGGTAGCATACCCCACTCTATCTTACCACTTTGATTTCAAAGCTAAATCATCCAATTCGATATTTTAAGGCCCTTACCCAAGTCCATAACCAACAACTGAATACAATTATATCGATAATCAATGAAACTAGGTCAATTTATTACATACTTATAAATATAATACAACCTATATATCAATTGATATAATTATTGCATCATAAGAAAGCCCATAGAAAATTACATTAGAAATCATAAATCTTATATCAATTCAATAAGCTTAGCATGCAATATATATAAGAGTATCCATAACTCAATTAATAAAATTGAAACAGCCTATACACCATACATACATAATATATACATGAATCAAAACCACATAACAATCTACAAATTAATTCATGAATCTGAAGCATAATCAATTCACCCATATTTTAGTGTTTAGAGATTTGAGAAGATCAAGGTTTAATAGAGAATTTCATTTTAAAACATAAATTATATATCAATTTCATCATATATAAATGTTTTGGAACCATTTATGCAAGAACCCAAAACATAGAGTAGAAATTGGACTTTTTCTTGTTTTTGAAATCTATGAAAATCATCTTTGAAATTGTCTGTAAGGTGATAGCAAGCCTTAGATGAAGAACTCTCATAAATTATTTGAATAATCCAAAGCTAATTGAAAAATAAACTCCATTGGAGAATCATCTTCAAGCTCCATCTTCATCTTGAACTCACATGGAAGGTTTTGGAGAAACATTAGGAGGGAAAGTGTTTTGCGTTAGGTGTTAGTGTTATAATGAGAGTTTAATGACTTATATACTCTTAAAATACCCATAAACACCTAAAATAATAGTCCTCCTATTTTTAAAATACTTGGGGTGAAATCCCTAACATAACAAATATTGGCAGAAAACAGGCACCCATCGACGTGACCATCAACGGACCGTTGGTCAGGCCACGTCCCATCAATGGGGATTTAGTTGTTTGATTCAAAGAGTCCTCAACCTGTAGGAAAGTTTTATCCATTGATGAGACCCATCGACAGACCGTTGCCTGGTCAAATGGACGTCGATTGGGCCGTCATTTGGCCACTGCCTTGCAGTGTTGAGCTCAAATGTTGGGGTCCTTATTTAGTGCCCCTTATGGGTCCTACATGGAGTCGTACCCGGAAATTTCCATCCCATGTATGTTCATATACGAGTTTAGGACCTACCACATGAGTTTCATCAAAAACTAATACATAAAAATCGACGAAAAATACATAGACACACATGGTCGTTTAAAGGCAAGCCTTTTGAACGTCATGGACGTGCTTGGACGTTTGACCTCCAAACTTCACGAAATATGACACACTTCCAATAAACACCACGTAAAGAAATTTAATAACAGTTTGGTCGTCCATTGACGTTTGACTTCCAATGCACCTTAACTCATAGATAATGCATCTATATCACATTATAGACCAAATTAGGACCTTATATAAACATTACAACCACATTATGCTCTAGATTTACCTAAATCATTTTCAGTGTCTTACAATAAGATAGAAAAAAGACCTTTGTCCCTTCTTGGATCGAATTTACCAAGATTGTTCTTACCATTATTGTAGATGAAGAATTTGCATCCAAAGGAATGAAAGTAAATGATGTTTGGTTTATTTACTCTCTAGATTTTATTGGGAGTCATCTTTAGTATAGGTTTGATGACACACCTATTAAGAACATGACGAGCACTAATTACAGCTTCTGCCAAAAAATGGCCAAGAAGACTTAGATCAAGGAACATTGTTCTTGCTGTATCTTGTAATGAAATATTTTTTGTTTAGGCTACTCTATTTTACTGAGGTGATCTGGGTGAGGAGATATTTTGAGTTAAGCCATTTTGAGCGCAGAATTCTTCAAAAGCTTTATTCTCAAATTCACCAACATGATCACTATGAATAATTATAATGAAGTAACCGGGTTCTCTTTGAAATTTTCTACAAAATACTTCAAATTTAGCAAAAGATTCGTCTTTATTAGTGAGAAATATTACCCATGTAAACCTTGACAAGATATCAACAATTACGAATGCATATCGTTTACCTCCAATGCAGGCAGTTTGAATAGGACCAAACAAATCCATGTGAATGAGCTGAAGGGGTTTAGAAGTACTTACAAATCTTTTCCTTTAATGGATGAACGAATATGTTACTCAATTAAAATGCATCACATATATCATTTTTCTCAAACTTTAGATTTGGCAGACCAATGAAGTTCAAGTCTAGAACGTTTTTTGAGGGCATGCATGCTTGCGTGTCCAAGCTTTCTATTTCATAGCCAAGGATCACTTAAGACTGCAATAAGACAAGTAAGAGATGGAAAATCATCATTTTTAGGACATATATTATTAACATGATATCCTATGAGAGTCAACTTTTTCTCAGGATGTTTGATGATGCAGCTAGCTATATTAAAAGTAACTTGAAATCCAACATTGCATAGTAGACTAATGCTGAGGAGGTCATGATTAAGTCCCTAAATTAGATACACTTCTACTAGATCACATTATGAACAGAGAGTAATATTCCACACTCTGGTGACGTTCCCTATAGCATCGTCTACAAATCTAACACATCCTCCATCGATTCTTTTTATAGTTTTGAAGTTTTCTTTGTTTTAGAATCTTTGATGATTAGTAACTTTCGATTGCTAGATCCACATTCCAGAAGAACATTTTCTACAGTTAAAAGATTTGTGATCAAGATCACCGCAAGTGTAGCAAATAATTTTAATAGGATTTTCAGGAGAATAAGAGTTAGAAATAGATTTATTTGATCTATTGGAACTCTAATTAGGAGAGTTTATCCTATTAATGCAGTTGTGTTAGATCGAATAGAAATATGACTTGGAGATTTTTTAATGTTGTTCAGCTGCATTTTTACTTCTTATAGTTCCTCAATTGGTAAGTCAACTTCAATGTCACATTCTTCAAGAAGAATCTGCCAATCTTTCTTTTCTTGTACAATTATATTATACTCTTCAATAACATTGTGTAATTCATCAACAACCATGCCCACAAAATTTAGCAAGTCGTCAAATTAGGACAGTTGAAAGATCTTACCACACTTGCTTCACATAATTCCATGAAAATAGATTGGTAAAAGATCTTACCTCACTTGTTTCACCTAATTCCATGAAAAATAGATTGGTCATTTCATCATGATCATCATCGATTCTTTCCCCTTGTTCCCATGATCCAAAACTTTTTGAGTCTTGATTTTTTTGATTGTTTCTTCTTCTACGTTCTGGGTAGTTTTGTTTAATGCGTCCTGGCTTTCTACAATAATAATTTTGATCAACATTATTTTGGAATTCATTATTGTTAGAGCCATGTTGAGGTCTCTGATCATCATTTTTTTTGAATTCATTGTTATTAGAGTCATGTTGAGGTGTCTGACTTCTTTCCATAGCATTTTTCTAACTTCTCGACTTATAAGAGTCATTCATTTGTCTTATTTTCATCGACTTCTTCTCCAATTTTTGATGTCACAACTGTGAATGCCACCATTTTCTTTTTATCTTCTTTGTTGTACCTGTTGATATTATTTTGTTCATAGGCTATAAATTTTCCTATAACTTCATCATACATCATTTTTTGCAGATCTTCATCTTCAAGAATGGCAGCTTTAGTTTCCCAAGCTTTAGAAAGACTTATAGCAAGTTTTCTAACTTGTAATCAATTTGAATATACTATTCCAAGTTATTTGAGTTCTTAAACAATTTAATTGAATCTTAAGAACATGGATTGCACATTTTCATCTTCATCCATTTTGAACAATTCATATTCATTTACCGATGAACAAATCCGAGCTTCCATTACCTTGGTGGTAACTTCATAAATCACTTATAATTTATCCTACATTTCTTTCTTAGTTTCACATGTTGATATTTTATCATACTCAACTCCACTCACTGCATAATGTAGCCAACTTATAACTCTAGCATTAGTTTGAATTATCTCTTGTTATACTTGTGTGATATCAAATTATTCAGGATCACATGGATTTTTCAGTGCCATCTTTATCGATTAGTTTAGGAATAGGCTTTGGGCCCGTTTTATTACTATCCATGCTTGATGATCAATTGAAGAGACAAAGATTCTGAATATGTCTTTCTAATGAGAGTAATGTAGTACATTGAAGTAAAGTGTTTTATGTGAAGAATGTCCATCTCGAATTAAAGCACTAGGAATCGGATAGTATTCCATTTTATATTTGCTCACGTGTGATTAAACACTTAAATGGTTAGACTTTCTCTAATACCAATTGAAAGTCAAGAGGGGGTCAATTAAAATTTCCTTAAGTCGACTTCTTTGTTGGTCAATTGAATCATATGCACGTCAATACAACAGTTAAATAATAATAAATAATGTAGTAAGTAAACACAAATTTTTTTTTATTCGTTCGGAACACTAATGTGGTGCCTTGTCTAATCCCCTTGGATTTCAAGGGTTTCCTTTAGATCTTTGAGATGAACTTTGGATATACAGGTTTCCTGTGATTTGATCTTGTCTGATATGCAAATAAGATGTTCTACCTTTACACTTCTTCTACTTTAAGTCCACACTCAGGATCTTTATTTTTCTTTCCTTTCAATTGTTTTAACTCATGTGATTACAAGGATTTATGAAAGATAAAAGAAGATTGTATTATAATCTCAAATTTAGTTGCGGACTTCACAACTAAGACTAAGAAAGGTTTATATATATGTCGATGGTTGTTGCTCTATTGATTCTCGGAGTCATGTCTTTATCAGATATGTGCATGATTAAATCAATTCCTTCTTTTGTTCAATAATGTACTTAAATATTTAGTGATCTTTAATCATGGATAATCTTCAATCCCTTCCATGAGTCTTGGCTAAATTATTTACCACTATCTTGTTTCCTTCTTCAACTATTTGTATTGCTTGACTTCATATTTCCTTTCATAAATCTTGGCTAACTGATTTACCGAATATCCTCTTTCTCATTTCCTTCCATGAATATTGACTGACTTATTTACAGAATATCCTTTTTCCTTCTTCAACATTTTGTACTACTTGACTTAAGATATCTTGTGTTCCATGGGCTGCTTCATGAAATCTCACTAGGATTGTAGTTGTCTTGAACTTCTTCCTTGTGTTGTTCTCCATAGTGTCTTCATGAACAAGTTCTGGGAATTAAAGCAAAAGGGAAGCACTCGGGCGTATGTGAAGTAGTTCACAACTCTAACACTTCAAATTCCCAACTGCACGGATGAAGACATGTTGTTCCACTTCATGGAAGGACTGTAGAATTGGGCCAAAATGGAGTTGGAGCGGCATCAGGTCAAGACCGTAGACGAAGCCATCATACAAGTCTAGTCCTTGACGAACTTCAAGCATGAACGACATTACAAGGGGAATGACAAGGATACAACAATTAGTAATGCCAAAGGTGGTGGAGACCGTGGCAGAGGCAAGGAGCTGCAGGCACACCCCAAGTAGCACGACCCCCACAAGCCGGACGGCATGAGGTTTGGGTGCCAAAACTACATAAAGAAGCGTGCACATGCCAACAAAGGATATGGATGCTACATATGCGGAGGTAATTTACGAATTCTCTAGGTCATTTAGGATGATGGAGAAAATATGATTTTCTTTAATTACATTTTGTCTAGCATATCTCACTATAGTGGAAACTTACCCTAGTGCAACGCTGCTGCGGAGCGGCATCCCGCCAACTATAGTGGGACAATTTCAAGATTATACTTGTATTTTTATCTTTCTAAATAATGACGATTCAGGTGTTTACAGTGTTTGCGCGCATGTGTTTTCATTTTGGTTGAATACTTGTATGCGTAGATGATAAAGCTTATCACTGTAGTTTGATTCATCCAAAAAATTTCTTTGACTCTGCTTGGTAATTATAAGGTTCAGCCCTAGTTATGCAAACATTTTAAGTTAATCTTCTTTAACATGCTTTGTCTTTATGGAAATTAATTTATATAGCAATTAATTTTATGAAAAAGTAATATCTTCTTAGGATTTGTTGCCAAAGTTTTGTAAATCTTCCTTTTCGTTGATCTGCTATCACATGCTTATACATAAGCAGAGGCTCTATAAAAAATATTTATAAATATTTCACTAGTTCTATAAAGGGCAAAAGTACAATCTCTATGGCTTCCGTTTTATGGTTTGTTATCTTGGTTATCTATATCTTCCCTTTTTGGATCTTCTTTTGATACGGATTTCATTGAGAAGAGGGTCTATTGTAAATAATCTCTCCTTCCCAAGGTTAGGGCGAGGTCTACGTACAATCTATCCTCTTAAGATCCTACTTATGGGTTACACTCGGTATGTTCTATGTTTTTTTTTGTTATGTAAATCTTATGTAAGACTCCAAAATGAGATATGATTATGGAGACAAAAAATGTTTTTATTATGGTTTCTAAGGTCCTAAAATGAATTTTAATATGGTTTAGAGGGAGTGTGTAAAGTTTGAGGTGATTTGGAAGTTGAACGTCAAGGGACGACCAAAATGTTCGACGACTAGTCGCCTATGTGTCTCATGTGTCCATGCGTGTTTATAAATGATATGTCATGATCTTATTACGTATTTAAATGATTTATAATGATTTTTAACTATAGTATATGGATTTTTGAGATGTTTGGAGGTTTAACGACCAAGAACGTCGAAGGCGTTCAAAAGATAACCCTTAAGACGCTCAACGTGTTTATTGATGAGGCCTAGCCTGTTTGGACGATTTCAAGGTATTTGATTTGGGTTAAAATTATGTGAAAGGTATACAACTTGTTATGGGTTGTATTTACGTTTGAAACATCTGGGTATGACTCATAAAGGGCCCTGCAAAGGGCCCCACAAGAAGAACCAAAAGTTGGTTGAGACACTGCCATAGCAGTGTTAATCAATTCACCAAATGACGACCTATTGGTCAATTAACGGCCCGTTGGTGATGTCTCATCGGTTGGTACTTAGCTTGGTCAGGTATAAACCCAAAATTTTGATAAGGACCAGTCTAAGGAAACCAAACGACGGCTCGTAGACTGACCTACGACCAGTCGATTGCTCCGTCGATGGTGGCCTGTAAACAGGTGCCTGCGTCAGTTTCAATTAAGGGGTGAATGGAAAATTCACCCCTCTTCCTAAACTGATTATAATAGGTTTATTTAGCTACTTTTTGGTGTGTATATGTCATCTAACACGTGAAGAACCCATTCCAAATCCTCTCCCAAGAATTGAACATTTTCCCTCAAAAATATTCTCCCTAGAAACCACCGTTGATGGTGAAGCTCCTGAACAGCTTGGATCTTCATTTTCATGGATTAATAACAATGTTATATAGGTTTTAAATTAGACAAATTTATGATGAACCTTCATCTGTATTTATCCTTCCATCTAGAGATTTAATCTCAATGATTTTAAAAGAGTTTGCATGATCAAAGTTCTTCATCTTCATTCTAGGCATGGTTTATTTCTTAAATTGATTTCAAAAGCATAATATGAATGTATTGATGATTATCTACTGCTTTTGATGTGATTTTCAAATCCTATTGCATGATGAACCATGATCTTTCACAAACTCGATTTTAGCCTATATGTGGCTTATAAACATGTCGAATTGTGATTCAATTATGTTAATATGCTTATGTATACTGTCTAGTATGTATATTTATGGTTAATTATTAATTAATTCTCAATGTGAATCCATGTATGAATATTTGAACAAAACTATCCTATGTTATATGAGTTCAAAGTACGTTCGGATTCATGGTGTTTGTTATCAGATTTTGATTGGGTAAAGATCATTGTATCTACTATTTTAAGTGGATATTATGGATGAATTGTAAATAATTAATTTCATGTTGATCAATGTTTGTTAGCCTAAGATTCTTCTACTTTTTATAGTCGTCTTAAATAACATGTTCACTATAATCTATAGGTTATAGCAATGGTAATAGGATTTTCTGTAGATTATATTTTCCTTATCTACGTCCTTATAATGATGATATGAATGGATTGTGGGTTATGAATTATTGATGATCAAAAAAAGGAATCTTGGCATGAATTGATCTAGGTTCTTCTAGCCTACAATTTGAAGGTTGTAAAGAACATTGTGTGATCAAAATTCTAGGGTAAATGAAGCATAATTTAGACTTGATTTATATCTATTTTACTACTTCCCTAAATATATATTATTGGTACATGATTATTGATGAACTAATCTAGGGAGGTTAGTTGATGACCTAGGACTCTCTACTTCCTAGTACATGTGAGATGCCTTGTATTATGTTATAGTGTGATCTTATAGCGACTTGTACATTGTTCATTTTATGATTACGTTACATTTATCTACTTCCCTATATATGATTAGTTGATGAACAAGATATATTAATTATTGATGATCAAACGGTGAGAAATTGGTAAGAATGCTTATCTGTTCTACTTCCCTTAGTGTATTGTAGTTGATAAAGCCTTGTATGGCATTGTTGTGGTATGGTCCACTTATGGTGGCGGTATTTACTTTATTTTCATTATTTATGTGTTGACCATGGTCTTGAAGACAAATGGATGAATATATGAACATGTGCTTATGATGATACTATGAGATGATTATGGCTACTTTCCTATTCTAGTTGTGATCTAGGGTGTATGACTATTGTATGAGCATGTGTATATCCATGTTAGGGTAAACCATAGGTCCTTCCATTGATGAGTAAAATTGTTAATAATCCTTTACCTATGTGGCCCTATGTGAATTCATGAATAACAAAAGTTAGGAGTCTTATGTGTAATATGAAGTTTACTTGTCTCCTATAATATTGTGTGTTGTGTGGTTTATGCTTGATAGAATATTATGGTCTAAGAAGGTGGATGCCTCAATGTGTGTTGATAGCCATTATGTTATCAAGTTGATGAATGTACACACACACTCACTTTACATGTATGTTACCAATAGTATAGGTCATGGTGTCTAAATAAAAAGCTAATTCTCATATTCACTAGTGTCTACTATTATGCATGTTAAAATGATTTTTATGAAAGCATGATATGTGTTTATTTAGATAGGATGACTTGATGGTTGTACTAGTATGGGCAAGGGTATGGGACTTTGCCTATGCATTGAACATGTGTACGTTGATAATATAGTTCTAGTTTTGGTTTCTACATGTATGAATATGTATGTATGAACATGTTTGTCTTATTGTGTTATGAAAGGTTTTCTCACATATATGTATATGCACACATGTATGAAGACCTAGTCAAGAGAGGGGCCATGAATGGGGTGTCCATGTGTACCCTAAATTAGAAGATGATTTCCATATGCTATGTTCGTGTAAAGGGATTCTTTACTTGATTTAGGTTAATGAACTTTCATCTATGACCTATGATTTAAGCATATAAGGGGATGACTCTCGTAAACTTATGTTTTATAAAATTAAAAATATAATCGAGGTTTTCAATAAAGGGGACTTAGCTTAGCACCGAGTGAACTTTAATATGAGTTGTGTCCCTTCATATGGTAGGAATGTAGGTCACCATAAATCTCATGAGATTGATAACCACAATTCCTCATTAGGCATAAATAGGGTTTCCCTATGTGAATAACTACAATACCTAATCTTTGCATAAATTGGGTTTTTACATGTTCCATAAGTATGTTGCCACCATAGGATACTAGCTAGTGGATCCACCTAGATAGCTATGTCACATTTGGTTCTACCTTAGCCGGTAGACCACCTTCTTTTGATGTGGGATTTTATTACACTAGATTCAATGTTTAGCTTCATATGGTCTATGTCGGTTAAGGCTATAGTTTCCCTAAAGTAAAATGGACAAAGGAAGTAAATAACTAGGACCCTAACTTGAATGACTTATAGGAGGTTACTTAGGATAGGTGGAAGTAATGAACCAATCTAGACATTGCACATGTATCTCCTTATGAAGTTCTAGGAAGGTATTCTAATGCATGTCACTATGTATGTGGTGCTTATGCATGAAATTGTAGTATTTGTCTGTTTTTTATGAGATGTGCATGATATAAGTCTTTATGCATGATGTTGATCTTGTTAACTATATGATGAAGGTCTTGACCTAACTATGTTTATGTTGTACTATACTTCTATGATGATATGTGTTGGCTTGTATAAGTAGTATGTATGGTTTTACTTGTGGTGCTAAGTTGATGCATTGCAACAAGTATCACTTAAAGATTTCTTGGGAGGCTAATGAAATAAAATAAGGAGTTCATTGCTAAGAAGAACGAGCTCACTCTAAAGTGACCTCAAATGGGACTTAAATTCTATATGTGATTTTATTGATTATGTTTTGCCTTTGATTGTGTTTATATTAGGTATATGAATGATATAAATTCTATTATTTAAAGTTTTTATAATAATTTGCTCAAAGAGGCATGAAGTATGATTTCAAGAAAATGTCCCTTTTATATGCATGTTTTTGCATGAAAGCCATACTTCGTGCATTCTTGTACTAATCGAATTCTACTCTACTTTTTTCAGAAATTGTAGGTTATGGATGCTTGAAGGATGTCTATAGTTGAGGATCTTGAAATGTATTTCGAAAGCTCAAGGAAAGGGTTCCTTAAGTCCCAAGGATTCCCTACATGTCTTAATGTAAAAAGGTTTAAAGATGTATTATAATGTTGTTGAGTCTAAGATTGCAAAGAGACTTAGGTTATAAATATATATTACAATTTATGTTTTTATGTATATAAGAAGTAATTTTTTTAGTACTTGATTTTCTATGAACATTTTTAGATTTTCTGTTTAATTTACTATATCGATGCGATGAATGATTAGTATGGGCTTGTATAAGGCATCTGAGAGGTCAAGTACACCATGTTACTTCTAGGGGGTGCTCCCCGGATGTGACAAACGTGGTATCAGAGCACGTTTTTATAAAGTGGTTTAGGGTCCAAGAAGTCTCATATTTGCCATGTCTAGTAGAGTCTTGTATCATCGGTTGTGAGTCGCGACATATCAAAGGGTATGAGAGGATATAAGACGATAGAGTTTACCTTCTTCATCATTCTTATATCGTACCATAGAACTTAACTCTATAAGATCTCTCCTTTTTATTTCCTTGTCCGGTGGTCTTTTAGGTGTGATTGCTTGGATGAGATTATTCTCTATGCTTGAGGGAGAAAAGGTGTGTTTAAATTCTTATATCGGTTTTATGGTTTGAATGAGTATGTGTGAAGGTGACTATTCCCATATATTATGATGTGATGCCAATTAAGGGTATATATGAAGTATATGTAAAATAACATGTTATATTGAAGAATGTGTGTCATTATATGGTGAAAGCGTGCTAGATATTATTTTTTTTGGTTTACATGAGTTCTTTTGGAATGATGTGTTCCTATATGATTTTAAATGATGATAGCCTAATACTAGGATTTGAAATTTAAATGCTTAGTGAATACCTATGGAAGCATGCTACACTAAGATTATGTACTTAAAGGTTTTCAATGTTTCCTTTTTTATGCATGTGGTCCTTGATAAGTTTAATAGTATGGATTGGAGTCCTTTGCATAGACTTTATCCTTGGTGTCATGATAGTATGCTTGTCATGGTAAAGTTTTCTTGGACCAAACTGAGGCTTGTTGGTCAACCAACGTCCCGTTTGTGAGGTATCGTCGATTGATACTTAGTTTAGGCAGATCTCAACCCAAAATTTGGCTATGGAACAGGTGACGGAAGCCAAACGACGGCCCGTAGACTGACCTATGTCCAATCAATTGCACCGCTGATGTTGGCCTGAAAACTGGTGCCTGCGTCTATTTCATTTAAGGGGTGAATGGAAAATTCACCCCACCTCATAAATTCAATCTAATAGGTTTTTTATCTACTTTTGGGTGTATTTAAGTTATTCAACACGTAGAGAACCCATACCAAATCCTCTCCCACTAATTAAATATTTTCCCTCCAAAATATTATCCCTAGAAACCACCATCGATGGTGAAGCTCAAGAACAGCTTGGATCTTGGATTTTAATGGATGAATCACAAAGTTTTAGAGGTTTTAAATTAGACAAAGGTATGGTTATCCTTCCTGTCTAGTTATCCTTCCATCTAGAGAGTTAATCTCAATGTTTTCAAAATAGTTTGCATGATCAAAGTTCTTCTTCTTCATTCTAGCCATGTGTTCTTTCTTAAATTCATTTCAAAAGCATAATATGAGTGTATTGATGATTATCTACTGATTTGGACGTGATTTTCAATCCTATTGCATGATGAACCCATGCTCTTTCACAAACTCGATTTTAGCGTATGTGTGGCTTAATGATCTTCATCATATACATATCGAAGTGTGATTCAATTATTTAATATTCTTATGTCTACTATCTATTAAGTATATTGATGGTGAATCGTTGATGAATTATCAAGCTCAAAGAAAGGAGTCGTTAAGTTCCAAGGATTCCCTACTCATGTCCTAATGTAAAAGGTTTAAATATTGTATAGTTATGTCTTATGTTTTAAGGGTCGTATCCCTAAGTGTTCTAATATTGTTTAGTCTAAGATGGGAGAGATACTTAGGGTGTAAATATATATTTCGACTTACTCTTTTATATATATAGGAAGTAAAGTTTCTAGCATGTGATGTGCTATGAAAAGTTTTAAATTTTCTGCTATATTTACAATGTCGATGCGATGAATGATAAGTATGGAATTGTATATGACATACAAGAGGTCAAGTATGTCGCGACTTGAATCTAGACCCAAGACAAGACCAGCATCGTTGACCTCTCAGAGGTCGTAAACAAGCCAACACACGTCATTCCTACATCATCTAGGTTAATTTTCGTTGAAAGTTTGAAACTTTTTGTTTCTTAACATGCTTACTAAATATTATAAAACATAAATAATTTTTCACCATCAACTATATAACATTAAGATCATCAAATGAAAGAAACAGTTTATTATGACGATAAAGATGTACTTGCCAAAATGGCACCAATAAAATGTTTAAGCAAAAATGGGAAAGAAACGCTAGTGGAACATACTCCACTACCTCATTCCTACAACTAATATAGACTGTAAATGTTCAATAATCCTCAAAATAATGAGGGCCTACCAAGTCCGGATGAATGCTCGACATCCCGATAACTGCAGTGTTGATCCTGTAGCTCTAACATCCACCTGTGCCTGCACCTAAAGTTTAGAGTTTTATAGGGTTAGTACAAACTTGTACTAATTATGGGTATATGAAAGCATACACCAAATTTGGATAAGGAAAGTTATGTCGTGATAGTAACATGCATCAACATACTTAACATTTTGCAGACAACACACAATAGCATACACATAACACATATCATAATTTTCATAACACATAACGTTGTTCATATCATTCATTTGTATGCCATAAGACCTTGGAATCATGGAATTGACATTAATACTTCCCAAAAATGAGGTCTAAACATATTGGACCTCAACTAGGGAGTCTACTATAGAAAACACATAGTCTGTTTCTTTAATTCCTACGTACTTCATTCCATTTCATTCATGGGTCAATGTAAACACCAACTATACCTAGGATGTAGTTTAAGACATTCATCGGGTTTGTTGTGAAATGACCAAGAATAACCTAATGTCATTACTTGAGTCTAACTCACCTGTTGATTATCTTATGCTAACACCTTAATATCGTTCGTTTCATTATCTCCATCATTTGAGGTTGGCCTCATTCATTTATTGGGAAATTTAACTTTAACCAACATAGATCATGTGAGCATCATGAAATCCTGTTTCATTAAACCCCACACCGAAAAAAGGTGGAATTACCGGCCAAAGTGACCGAAAACATGCTAGCGTACCCGGGAATTGAAACCTTCCAAATCCCTATATTGGCAGTATAGGTTGAAAGACTAGGATAAGAGGACACATACCCGGCATGCCGGATAGTCTAATATCATGAGATTTACGTGAACCTCCACCCTTCCTGAAAGAATGCATCACCGTTCATAGCTAGTCTATCGATGCCAATATAAAGTTCCATTACATTCAACTCAAACGTCATGAAAACCGAAATTCAAGTATGAGGACATCATATATCAATATATGATTTCTCATCTCATTATTAGTATTAAGTGTATTAATCTCAATACTTTTATTAGAGTGTTCATAGAGACTGGTCTCTTAAAAAAATTTACACTCTCATAGGTGAGTATGTTTTGGTAACATTTACTTAGGCTCATTTTTAGATTGCTCTCATCTTTTACCTTAGCCTCATACCATGTTGTCACCACATTCATCAACATTATGACTTTTACTCTTCATAATTACTAACCCCTTTTTACGTGAATGTTCATTTCATCATATGCCAATGCGCTTGGCCATTTGTGTATTTCACACTCTTACTTAACCCTTCTAGGGTTTCATCATTTCATCCTATGCCAATGCACTTGGCCATTTATTGTGTTTTACAGTCATACTAACCCTTCAAGGGTTACATCATTCCATTACAAATATATTACGTTCACTTATTTTTAAATGTATGTTAGTAGCTAGCAAAGAAGTTATCCCCTATCAACGTATATAGTTGAGGGAAAACTGAGGGTTTACCCGCAGCTTCTGTCCATGAATCCTCTTTTGCTTGGTTACGGTCTAGAGTGAATCGTATCTTGAGCTAGGGTCTAATATATTTTTGAAGTGGATACGCGGCATGCCCTTGAGTCTATTTATTCTATTGCTAGTAAGTCCTGACTCTCTCCTTCACTTAAAACACAACATATGATGATTCTCAATTTCTTTTTTTTTTAAACTTCAATGGGTCTATACATACAAGCCATAAGCCTTCATTCATAGTTCCTTTAAGTGATTCATATCTTCCTAAGATTATGTAGTACAAGACTTATGCATCTTTTATGTATGCAAAGATTTGAATTTCGATCTAAGTGGGCAACATTATTCTTGAAGATTTAAGTAACGTATGATTAATGCATCTATATGGAATTTTTTAAAGGAAACCCGGTTTTCAAATCTCTTGAACAACACTTAAATTTATTTTATTCATTTTGGTTTGATTTATACGGCTTAGGGACCAAAGTTCGAGCCCCAATTCCTTTATTTTATTTTCCCCTTATTTTCTCTCTTCATTTTTTGCTTAATGGAACTAAGAGGATGTGGGATTGAACACCCACAACCTCATTTACTTTTTGTTTTCATTGCCTCTAAATTTCTCTCCTTTGGCCGAGGGGTTGTGGGTTTGAACCCCCACAGCCCCTCTTTAATTTCTTTTAATATTTCTACCTAAATCTTCCTACGAGGTCGTGGGTTCAATTCCCACGCCTCATATTTTTTTTTACTCTTCCTTAAATCTTATTGAGAGGTGGTGGGTTCGAATCCCACTCCTATCATTTCTTATTTTGTTCTTTTAAGTTACACTTTCCAGCCAATACCATAGTTCGAATCCCCTTCACCACATGTCTTTATACTTCTTTATTTTTAAGGTATTTAACATGGTGAGGTCACGGGTTCAATCCTCCATGACCTCACTTCTTTTAATTCTCCTTCTTTTACAAATTTTGAACCCTCTTTGATGACCTAAATTCATCACTAGAAGCTTGAAATTTTGTTTTAATTTTTCAGCATCCTTTCATCAAGTTACACCTTAGGTCTTAGGGGAATTTCGTAGTGAATTTAGAACGTTTTAGGTGCATTTTCATGGATTCGTTTATACAAGAGCTTATCCATCAAATGAGACACATTTCAACTCATATGAACATCATATTTACATCAACATGTGTACATGAAATACAAAGAACTATCATGTCATTTCAAGTGCTAAACCATGAACAATAGACACAATAACACACACATACACACGTAGTTACATTTTTGGAAGCATACACATAAGTAACATAATTCCGAACATACATATAAACACATAATCATCATGAAAGAACGTTCCATCCCTAGTTTTCTACCAGCAAACATAACCAACCTTTGATTCAATGGGAGCTAGTAATCGGGACATGCAACCGGGGAACAATCCTAGTTTTCAGAATGAATATTCTGCACCTTAAAGGGTATCTTGGTAAAAGGACCAAGAGACAAGAGAACCCATACCTTTTTAATGTACAAAACATGACTTGCTACAAAGAACTCCTCCAAACATACATTCAACACCAAACATGACGGAAAACATTCTCTTTGCATACGTGATTCATTAACAGTTGTTTTTCTTATACTCTCGTATGATTTCTTCAAGTGTGAAGAACTTTGGTTTACCTAATGTTTTTGGATTTATTTTGGCAGAATAAATGTGAATCATAGTGATAGAGACGTGAGAGAGAGATGAGCGTGGGAGAGAAGAGTTTTGTTAGGCTTAGGTGTCTAGTTTAGGACTTATTTAAATAAGTTTTCATTTAATTATTAAAATTTTGATTTTATTTTATTTTAAATAAGATAATAACTAATAAATATAAATTAATTATGTTAATTTATTGACTTAAATTAAAAACAATTTAATTCAGTGCTTTAACCTAGGTTCGAACCCGGTGGAGCAAGACTTGAGTTCAAGAGACCAATTTCGGCCCTCTCTCCCCAAAATTCCCATCCACCTTATTAATCAAATAATTAATTAGATATTTAGGATATTATGATTCTACCTTAGCCTGGAAAAAGGACATTTTACCCCTAGACCCTCCAAACCTGAGAATTCCTCTTTTTAAGTCCGCTAAAGACTCCTTCGAGTAAATCTTCGTATTTGAGAGTCCTACAAGGTTAGACCCAACCTTTTCTACCTCAGATAACTCCCCAAGTTAGTTGTCTTGGATGTATCAAGGGTTCCGAGGTCTGGTTCTACGCATATCAATCCGTGTGAACCCGGTCTAATCGTTAGCATTCTATACACATTAAGCATTACTTAGCATATCTCTTTTTAGGGTTGTTTCATTATCCCCCCCCCCCTTAGAAACATTCTTCCCCGAATCATACTACTAATACTAACAATACTCCCCATTTGTGAATATCTGATTCACATATAAACATGATGGTGCACATCCTTGAAACCTACTAGTAGATTTACATTAATAGACTAAGAAACTCTTTCTTAAACTAGTCTTAATGAAGCATACAACATAAGTAGACATGTAATTTGTACAAATCAGCAACCAATATGATGACTCAAACATATTAACTTCATACTAGTGCATAAACACCATACACAGTTAAATACATGAAAGAATAATTAAGGCTACGCATCCGAGACTTCACCAGAGGTGCCTTCCCCTACACCCCTAGACTTGGGTGCGAAGAATCGTTGCCTCCTTGGAGCCTCTACACTTGGACCATTAGGTTGAACTCTCTCCTTCACTTGTTCTTGACTTCTCCTATTCGGACAATTCTTCACCATGTGACCCGGTTTTCTACAAATCTAACAAGCATTTAAGCCCATCATACACTCTCCTCCATGAAGTTTGACACACTTCCTACTCTTAACTCTAGGCTTGAAAAGGGATCCTTTGACGAACTTGACTCCCCTTGGTAGGAGAGTCCCTTTTTAAACTTGGGCTTATCCATGATTTCAGTACTACTCTTCCTTGAAAAATTCTTCTCAACTTGTCTTGACTTGTTCCCTGCGCTAGTATGCTTCATATTCCTATTTTCCTCCACTTTTTTTACATGTACCATAAGGCCGGAAAGGCCCATGCTGGCATCCAACATAGTTGCCCTAAATATTCCTCGAGATTTTCAGTAATCTTTGATCCAATGTAAATGGGACGATTAATGTCGTGAAGTCCCTTAACCTGCCAGCCATGGCACTTGCAGGTGGGTTCTCCCTGGGAATACCTTGTTGCTCTGCCTTCATTTCTCCTTCTATTCATCTTTCTGAATCTCAAGAGTTGATGTTAGATACACTCTTTATACAAAGAAATAGACATTAGAAAAGGCTCGATAAGATCAAAAGAAGGGAGATTTTCCTACGCATCATGTAGTCTATAATTCAGGGTAGTGGTTCACTTAACTACCAAGACTTAGAAACTACGCAATCTGGTTGATGTGAACGTATTATCCTAGGAATATTACCTACTTCTCTGATACCAACTTTTTCACGAACGAAATCTAGACCCCTGACGACACTGGCATTGTTGACCTCTCAAAGATCGCAGACAAGCGTAAATATGTCATTGTTACTTCATCTAGGTTAATTTTAGCGGAAATTTGAAATTTTTTGTTTATTAACATGCTTACTAATGATAATACTGCACACGTAATTGTTCATCATCAACCATCTATCATTAAGATCATCAAATGAAAGAAACATTTTATTATAACGATAAAGATGTACTTGCAAAAAATGGCACCAATACAATGTCTGAATAAAAATGGGAACGAAACGCTAGTGGAACATACTCCACTAGCTCAATCCTACAACTAAGCTAGAATGTAAATAGGCAAGTATCCTTGAAAACATGAGGACCTACCATGTCCGGTGGAATGCTCGACGTACGAATAATGGCAACGTGATCGTGTAGCTCTAGCGTCCACGTGTGCCTGCACCTAAAAGTTTAGAGTTGTGTAGGCTTAGTACACACTTGTACTAAGTATGGGTATACGCAATAACACACCAAGGACATGCATGAGTAAGATTAACTCTTTCCTAACGACATTATTATAGCAAGTCAAGTTAGTGGACTTACCAAATTGAGATTAGGAAAGTGAGTGAGCTTTCCAAATTTGAAATACGAAAGGTATGAGATTCCCAAATTTTGATTAGGAAATTTATGCCATGAGAGTAACATGCATCATCATACTTAACATTATGCACACAGCATACAACAACATACACAACATTTTTGTTATCATTCATTCGTATGCCATGAGACATTATAATCATGGACGTGACATTAACACTTCGCAAAAATGAGGGCTCAACATATGGGACCTCAACTACGGAGTCTACTTTAGAAAACACAGTGTCTCCTTCTTTCATTCATACGTACTTTATTTCATTTCATTTATGGGCCATTATAAACATAAGCTTTACCTAGGATGTAGTTTAAGACTTTCATCGGGTTCGTTGTGAAATTACCAAGAATGACGTAATATCATCACTTCAGTCTAACTATAACGACATGTTTAGTCGTTTTGAGCAGTAGAGTTTATTTGTGGTAATAACTGTCTGGGTCGACGGATCCCACGATGGACCGTCACGGGCACGACGGTCCGTCGAGGGGATCTCGTTCCAAAACACTTGGATTCTGAAATTTGGGTAGTGAGATCGACTCTCTGAACTTCGCGCCGGAACTGTAGGACGGACCGTCGTAGGCACGACGGATCGTCACAAATCTTTCCAAAGAATTAACTCTCAGAACTTTGTGACGGACCTGCAGGACGGATCGTCACAGTCATGACGGACCGTCACAGGCTCCGTAAGTCCACTCGGGTTGGATTTCTGTTAAAAGTTTTTAAGGGGCGTTTTGGACTCTTCATGCATATAATTAGGAAGTTAGTGGGTTAATGTCAATAATTTAATTACTTGGGGGTTAAAGGAGATAACCTTGGAATAAATAGTGGGTTACTTCTATTATCTTTTATACTTAATTATATGATAATTAGGGTAAAAGAAAAAGAGTTTGAATAAGGAAAAATAGAAAGAACAGAGAGAAGAGGGAAGAACGAACGAGAGAGGGAGAAGTGAAGAGGAAAGCAAGGGCATTGAGAAGTGGATTGCTTGATCACGATTCTTCGGTGGAGGTAGGTTATGGTTTATGATATCTCATAGTAAACTCTAAATAGCGATTGATATGTATTGGGTAGTATTGTAAAGTCTTCTATATGCTTAATTGTGTGGTTGCATGATGTGATTATATAATTGTGATGAATTAGCATGATGAGGCTGTTGAATCTTAAACCTTAAAACCTCTCTATTAATGATGATGACTTGACATATGGGAAGGTTGATGAACTGGAAAATAATGAGATTAGGGGATCGGGTGTCACGAACCGACACGTAGTATTAAGGGATCAGAGTGTCACGTACCGACACCATGAATTAGGGGATCGGGTGTCACAAACCGACACGTAGTAGTAGGGGATCGGAGTGTCACGTACCGACACCAGGAGAATAAAGAGAATGAATCTTGAATTATGTTAATATACTCAATTTAAAGAAACCTATTTCCCAAATGAGTATGGTGTGGAGGTTTGACTCCTCATAGATGTGCTGGGTGTTGTGGCCAATGGTTATGGTACTTGTAGTTGTCATATGTTGAGTATGTAGTGAATTTATATTATTATTTGATATATATTGCTTTCTATTTTGAGTTAGCCGATGATACATGCTCAGTACTTGTGCCTTGTAATGACCCTACTTGTATTGTTTTTCTTTGTTATTGGTGGAATGCAGCAAACGTGTAATCGACTTCAACTCGTCCTCAACTCTAGCGAGTCTTCATCACGTCAGATTTCAGGGTGAGCTATTGTTCCTAGCTCGGACTGGATTCTCTCTCATTCATGTCTTGATGTCCTTGAAGTTGGACATGGACCATCTGTTTACTTATTTTAGCTTCCTAGATACTCTTAGATTTAGTAATTTTAGGATAGATGTTCTTGTGGTGATGACTTCCAGATTTTGGGAATAATAAGTATAAAATTTTAGAAGTTATTTATTGGTTATATTAATGAGTTTTAAGTCTTCCGCATTGTATTTTTGTTCATTATGGTTCAATTATTGGTAAATGATTTGGGGTTTAGATTTGTTGGTTCGCTCACATAGGAGGATAAATATGGGTGCCACTCGCGACTCGTTTTCGGTCGTGACAAACTTGGTATCAGAGCATTAGGTTCGTTGGTCTCATCACACAAGAACGATTCTAGTAGAGTATTAAGGAAAGGAAGGGGGACGCCTTTACTTTTCTTTGAGAGGCTATAGGACTTTAGGAAAATTCCATTCTTTCTTTCTTTCGTGCTATTACTTGGATCCAATTGGTATCTAGGTGATACAAATTGGTATCTGACCATCTTCACTCTATTTCGCAGATAGTTAGAACTAGAGCAAAAACTATGCCAACACCAACACCAGCATGACATGATGCGTCTGAGCCAGCCACTGAGGCTGTAGCTAGAAGAGGAGTAGTGGCAAGAGGCCGTGGTAGAGGTTGCGGGAGGACATTCTCTAGAGGTAGAGGACAAACACCTGGTCCAACTATTACTAGGGTGGTGACTCCTCCACCGACTGATGAGGTAGTAAGAGAGGGTGAGCAAGGGGAAAATGAGCAAGTGCAGAATGAGGAATTACCACCCCAACCTACCCCAGAGATGATTAACCAGGTTCTTGCTTATCTTAGCGGGTTATCGGATCAAGGCCAGACACCTCCAGTGTTTTCTGCACCAGCACCTCAGGTTCCGGGAGTACAACATGCAGCTGTTGTGGTTCCCCGCATGGATGCCTCATTGGAAATAGGCACGTTTCCTCGATTGACTACAAGACCTATAATGACGAGTGATCAACATGAGTTTTTCACAAAATTTCTGAAGTTGAAACCTCCAGTCTTCAAGGGTGCTGAATCTGAGGATGCATATGATTTTCTGGTTGATTGTCATGAGTTGCTACATAAGATGGGCATAGTAGAACGATTTGGTGTTGAGTTTATGACCTATCAGTTTCAAGGGAACGCCAAATTGTGGTGGCAGTCATATGTTTAGTTTCAACCAGCACAGGCACCACCTATGACTTGGGCGTCATTCTCTAGCTTATTTATGGAGAAGTATATACCCCGGACATTGAGGGATAGTAGGAGAGATGAGTTCCTGAGCCTAGAGCAAGGCACGATGTCAGTTACTACTTATGAGGCTAAGTTTCGTGCGCTATCAAGGTATGCCACCTTGCTTTGCTTTAGTCCACAAGAGTGGATTCGCCATTTCATTAAAGGGTTGAGGTCAGATTTTCAAATTTCAGCCTTACAGGTAGCTGCTGCAGCAAAATCCTTTTTGGAGGTGGTAGATTTTGTGATAGAAGTGGAGGGGGTGAAGCCAGACGACTTCACCATGGAATCGACATCTAAGAAGTTTCGTAAGGGAGGTGATTTTAATGGTTCTTACTCCAGAGGGCAGGGTTCAAGAGGTTACCCAGCCCGACCTATTCAGTCTTCACTGCAGGTTGTAGCTTGGGGTCCATCACAGACCAGCCAACATTCCTCTGGGTTTGGAGGCTACCCCCAGACATTGTCATTCTCACAGAGACCTATGCTTGAATCCAAAGAGTGTTATGGATGTGGGGAGACTGGACATATTAGGAGATATTGTCCAAAACAGAGTTACAGACCCCCAATAGTTAGAGGTAGAGTGGTCATGGAAGAGGTCGTCATTCTGGAGGACGTGGTGGACGAGGTAATGGTGGTCACCAAAACGGCCGGGGTGACGGGCCAACTGGAGCTACTACAGCACAACATGGTAGGGGCAACGGGCAGACAGGTGATAGGGCCCATTGTTACGCTTTCCCTGGGAGGTCTGAAGCGGAGACATTTGATGTTGTTATCACAGGTAATCTTTTTGTTTGTGATTGCATGGCTTCTGTATTATTTGATCCTGGCTCCACATTATCATATGTTTCTTCCTCATTTGCTACTGGTCTTAATTTACATTGTGAATTGCTTAACATTCCTATTCGTGTTTCTACTCCGGTGGGTGAGTCTCTGATAGTTGAAAAAGTGTTTAGGTCTTGTCTTGTGACTTTTGTGGGGAGAAATACTCACGTAGACTTGGTTATCTTAGAAATGGTTGATTTCGATGTAATTCTGGGTATGACTTGGCTTTCTCCAAATTTTGCAATCTTAGATTGTAATGCTAAAACTGTAACGTTGGCCAAGCCTGGGACAGATCTGTTAGTGTGGGAGGGTGACTACACTTCCAACCCAGTTCGTATCATCTCCTTTCTTCGTGCTAAGACAATTGTTAGTAAAGGTTGTTTTGCTTTCTTGGCACACCTCATGGATGATACTACCCAAGTTGAGTCGGTTTCGATAGTCCGTGAGTTTCTGGATGTGTTTCCTGCAGACCTTCCTTGTATGCCACCGGATAGAGATATTGACTTTTGCATTGATCTGGAGCCGGGTACTCGCCCCATTTCCATACCCCCTTATAGAATGGCTCCCGCTGAGTTAAGGGAGTTAAAGGCCCAACTTTAGGAGTTGTTGGGGAAAGGCTTTATTAGACTAAGTGCATCCCCTTGAGGTGCTCCTGTTTTATTTGTGAAGAAGAAGGATGGAAGTTTTAGGATGTGCATAGACTACAGGCAACTAAATAAGGTAACTGTTAAGAACAAGTATCCTCTTCCTCGCATTGATGATTTTTTCGATCAGTTACAAGGTGCTTGTACCTTCTCAAAAATCGATTTGAGGTCTGGTCATCATCAATTGAAAATACTGGCAGCAGATGTGCCAAAGACTGCTTTTCGAACCAGGTATGGGCAGTATGAATTCTTAGTATAGTCTTTTGGACTAACGAATGCCCCTGTTGCGTTCATGAGCCTGATGAACGAGATTTTTTAGCCATATCAGGATCTCTTTGTCATTGTGTTTATTGATGATATATTGGTATACTCAAAGAGCAGGAAAGAACATGAGGAGCATTTGAGGATTGTGTTGGAAATGTTGAGGGAGAAAAGGCTTTATGCCAAATTTTCCAAGTATGAGTTTTGGATAGATTCAGTTTCCTTCTTGGGTCACGTGGTTTCTAAGGATGGAGTGATGGTGGATCCTTCTAAGATCGAAGCAGTAAAGAGTTGGGTAAGACCTACCAATGTTACAGAGGTAAAGAGCTTTGTTGGTTTACCTAGCTACTACCGTCGATTTGTCAAGGGATTTTCTTCTGTTGCCTCCCAACTGACAAATTTGACTAAGCATAATGTTCCATTTGTATGGTCGGATCAATGTGAAGAAAGCTTCTAGAATCTCAAGACCTTGTTGACTACTGCACCAATTCTTACCTTGCTAGTGGAAGGCAAGAATTTCATTGTTTATTGTGATGCATCTTATTCTGGGTTGGGTGCAGTGCTAATGCAAGAGAGAAATGTGATTGCTTATGCTTTTAGGCAATTAAAAGTGCATAAACGTAACTATCCGACCCATTATTTGGAGTTGGCCGCAGTCGTGTTTGCATTAAAGCAATGGAGACATTATCTATATGGGGTTAAGTGTGAAGTCTATACAGATCATCGTAGTTTACAATATGTTTTTACTCAGAAGGATTTGAATTTGAGGTAGAGGAGATGGATGGAACTACTAAAGGACTATGATGTTTCTATATTGTATCACCCAGGAAAAGCTAATGTGGTGGCAGATGCTTTAAGTAGAAAAACAGGGAGCATGGGAAGTCTAGCCCACTTAGAAGTTTCTAGACGCCCATTGGCTAGAGAGGTTCAGACTCTGGCTAATGACTTTATGAGGTTGGAAGTACTAGAGACAGGAGGATTTTTGGCCTGTGCGGAGGAAAGATCTTCTTTTCTTGACAAGATTAAGGGAAAGCAGTTTGATGATGAGAAACTGAGCCGAATTCGGGATATGGTGTTGCGAGGAGAGGATAAAAAGGCAATAATTGATGAGGAAGGCGTTTTGAGAATTAATGGAAGGGTATGTGTGCCCCGTGTCGATGATTTGATCAACACTATTCTTACAGAGCCTCATAGTTCAGGATATTCTATACATCCTGGTGCAACCAAGATGTATCGTGACCTAAGGCAACATTTCTGGTGGAGTAGGATGAAGCGTGACATTGTTGATTTTGTTGCCAAATGTCCAAATTGTCAGCAAGTAAAGTATGAACACCAGAGGCCCGGAGGAACACTTCAGAGAATGCCCATTCCAGAATGGAAGTGGGAAAGAATTGCAATGGATTTCGTGGTTGGTCTTCCAAAGACATTGGGTAAGTTAGACTCTATTTGGGTAATTGTTGACAGGTTAACTAAGTCTGCTCACTTCATTCCGGTCAAGGTGACTTACAATGCAGAGAAGTTAGCCAAACTCTATATCTCAAAAATCGTTCGATTGCATGGAGTTCCACTTTCTATCATATCAGATAGAGGTACGCAGTTTACTTCTAAGTTTTGGCAGACATTGCATGCTGAATTTGGTACTAGGTTGGACCTTAGTACTGCATTTCACCCTCAGACCGATGGTCAGTCTGAGCGAAAGATTCAGGTTTTGGAGGATATGCTTCGTGCATGTGTGATAGAACTTGGTGGTCATTGGGATAACTTCTTACCCTTAGCAGAGTTTTCATATAATAATAGCTATCACTCAAGTATTGATATGGCCCCATTCGAGGCATTGTATGGGAGGAGATGTAGGTCTCCCATTGGTTGGTTTGATGCATTTGAGGTGAGACCATGGGGTACTGATCTCCTGAGGGAATCACTAGAGAAAGTGAAATTCATTCAAGAAAATCTTTTAGCGGCACAAAGTAGGCAGAAAGAATATGAAGATCAAAAGGTTAGAGACTTGGAGTTCATGGAGGGTGAACAAGTCTTGCTGAAGGTTTCACCCATGAAAGGGGTGATGCGGTTTGGTAAACGAGGAAATCTTAGTCCGAGGTATATTGGACCATTTGAAGTGCTAAAGCGCGTGGGGGTGGTGGCTTATGAATTGGCATTACCTCCAGGACTCTCAGGAGTGCACCCGGTATTTCATGTGTCTATGCTGAAAAGATATCATGCAGACGGAAACTACATTATTAGTTGGGATTCGGTTCTTCTTGATGAGAATTTGTCTTATGAGGAGGAGCCTGTTGCTATTCTAGATAGAGAAATCCGCAAATTTAGATCAAGGGAGATTGCATCCATCAAAGTTCAATGGAAGAATCGACCAGTTGAAGAGTCCACTTGGGAGAAGGAGGCTGATATGCAAGAAAGATACCCACACCTGTTTGCAGATTTAGGTACTCCTTTTCGCCCTTGTCTTTCTTCCTTGATCGTTCGAGGACGAATGATGGGTAATTTTGTATCTATTGTAACGACCTGTTTAGTCGTTTTGAGCAGTAGAGTTTATTTCTGGTAATAACTGTCTGGGTCGACGGATCCCACGACGGACCGTCATGGGCACGACGGACCATCGAGGGTGTCTCGTTCCAAAACTCTTGGATTCTGAAATTTGGGTACTGAGATCGACTCTCTAAACTTCGTGACTGAACTGCAGAATGGACCGTCGTAGGCACGACGGACCGTCACAAATCTTTCCACAGAATTAACTCTCTGAACTTTATGACGGACCTGCAGGACGGACTGTCACAGTCATGACGGATCGTCACAGGCTCCGCAAGTCCACTCGGGTCGGATTTTTGTTAAAAGTTTTGAAGGGGCGTTTTGGACTATTAATGCATATAATTAGGAAGTTAGTGGGTTAATGTCAATAATTTAATTACTTGGGGGTTAAAGGAGATAACCTTTGAATAAATAGTGGGTTACTTCTATCATCTATTATACTTAAATACATGATAATTAGGGTAAAAGAAAAAGAGTTTGAATAAGGAAAAATAGAAAGAACAGAGAGAAGAGGGAAGAACGAACGAGAGAGGCAGAAGTGAAGAGGAAAGCAAGGTCATTGAGAAGTAGATTGCTTGATCACGATTCTTCGGTGGAGGTAGGTTATGGTTTATGTTATCGCATAGTAAACTCTAAATAGCGATTGATATGTATTGGGTAGTATCGTAAATTTTTCTATATGCTTAATTGTGTGGTTGCATGATGTGATTATATAATTGTGATGAATTAGCATGATGAGGCTGTTGAATCTTAAACCTTAAAACCTCTCTATTAATGATGATGACTTGACATAAGGGAAGGTTGATGAACTGGAAAATAATGAGATTAGGGGATTGGGTATCACGAACCGACACGTAGTATTAGGGGATCGGAGTGTCACGTACTGACACCAGGAATTAGGGGATCGGGTTTCACGAATCGACACGTAGAATTAGGGGATCGGAGTGTCACGTACTGACACCAGGAATTAGGGGATCGGGTGACACGAACCGACACGTAGTAGTAGGGGATCAGAGTGTCACGTACCGACACCAGGAGAATAAAGAGAATGAATCTTGAATTATGTTAATATACTCAATTTAAGGAAACCTATTTCCCAAATGAGTATGGTGTGGAGGTTTGAGTCCTCAAAGATGTGCTGGGTGTTGTGGCCAATGGTTATGGTACTTGTTGTTGTCATTTGTTGAGTATGTAGTGATTTTATATTATTATTTGATATATATTGCTTTCTATTTTGAGTTGGCCGATGATACCTACTCAGTACTTGTGCCTTGTACTGACCCCTACTTGTATTGTTTTTCTTTGTTATTGGTGGAGTGCAGAAAACGTGCCATCGACTTCAACTCGTCCTCAACTCTAGCCAGTCTTCATCACGTCAGATTTCAGGGTGAGCTATTGTTCCTAGCTCGGACTGGATTCTCTCTCATTCATGTCTTGATGTCCTTGAAGTTCGGACATGGACCATCTGTTTACTTATTTTAGCTTCCTAGATACTCTTAGATTTAGTAATTTGAGGATAGATGTTCTTGTGGTAATGACTTCCAGATTTTGGGAATAATAAGTATTAAATTTTAGAAGTTTTTTGTTTGTTATATTAATGAGTTTTAAGTCTTCCGCATTGTATTTTTGTTCATTATGGTTCAATTATTCGTAAATGATTTGGGCTTTAGATTCGTTAGTTCGCTCACATAGGAGGATAAATGTGGGTGCCACTCGCGGCTCGTTTTGGGTCGTGACACTAACTCACCTCTTGATTATCCTATCCTAACACCTATGGTATCGTTCGTTTCATTATGTGCATCATTTCGTCTAGCCTCATTCATTCATTGGGAACTTTAACTTTAATCGACATAGATCATGTGAGCATAATGAAATCCACTTTCATGAAACCACAGACAAAAAAAAGGTGGAATTACCGGCCAAAGTGACCCAAAACATGCTAGGTACATGGGAATTGAACCCCTCCAGATCCCTATATTGGTAGTATAAGTTTGAAGACTAGGAAATATAAGAAGACACATACCAGGCATGCCGAATAGTCTCATCTCATTAGAGTTACGTGAACTTTCACCATTCCCGAAAGAATGCATTACCGCTCATAGCTAGTCTATCGATGTCAGTATAAAGTTCCATTACATTCAACTCATACGTCATGGAAACTGAACTTCTAGTATGAGGACATCATAGCTCAATAGATGATTTCTCATCTCATCCTTACTATGAAGTGTGTTAATCTCAATACTTTCATTAGAGTGTTCATAGAGACTGGTTTCTTCATTAACTTTACACTCTCATAGGTTAGTATGTTTTGGTAACATCTACTTAGCTTCATTTGAGATTGCTCTCATCTTTTACATTAGCCTCATATCATGTTGTCACCACATTCATCAACATTAACACATTTATTCATCATAATTACTCACCCCTTTTTACGTGAATGTTCATTTAATCATATGCCAATGTGCTTGTCCATTTGTGTGTTTCACACTCTTCCTTAAACCTTCTAGGGTTTTATCATTTAATTACTTAATAATAATTTCATTGTATGCCAATGAACTTGGCCATTTAGTGTGTTTTAAACTCATACTTAACCCTTAATGGGTTACATCATTCCATTACATACATCTTTGATTCACTTATTTTTAAAACGTATGCTAGACTTATGGGTCTATAAATATAAGCCATGAGTCTTCGTTCGTAGTTCGTTTAAGTGATTTATTTCTTCCTAAGATTATGTAGTACAAGAATTATGCATCTTTTATGTATACCAAGATGTCGATTTCGATCTAACTGGGCAGCATTATTCTTGAAGATTTAACTCATGTATGACTTATTCATAATTCATATATAAAGAATTGGGGAAAGGGAACCTGATTTTCAAATATCTTGAGCAACACTTACATTTTTTTATTCATTTTTGTTTGATCCAAACGGCTTGGGGACCCAAGTTCGAGCCCCAATGCCTTCACTTTATTTTTCCTTTTATTTCTCTCTTCATTTTTCGCTTAATGGAACTAAGAGGATATGGGTTCGATACTCCACCACCTCATTTACTTTTTATTTTCAGTGCCTTTAAATTTATCTCCTTTGGCGTATGGGGTTGTGGGTTCGAACCCCTACAACCCCTCTTTAATTTCTTTTAATCGTTCTCCTTAAATCTGTCTAGGAGGTCATGGGTTCGATTCCCACGCCTCACAATTTTTTATTTTACTTTCCCTTAAATGTGATCTAGAGGTGGTGGGTTCAAATCCCATTCCTCTCATTTCTTATTTTTTTTCTTTTAAGTTATATTTTCCAGCCAATAGCATGGTTCGAATCCCCTTCACCACATTTCTTTTTACTTCTTTATTTTCATGGTTTTTAACATGGTGAGGTCACGTGTTCAATCATCCATGACCTCACTTGTTTTAAATATTTTTTTCAACATTTTGAACCCTCTTAGCATACCAAAATTCATCACTAGAAGCGGGAAATTTTCTTTTAAATTTTCAGCTTCATTTCATCAAGTTAAACGTTAGTTCTTAGGGGAATTTCGTAGAGCATTTAGAACGTTTTAGGTGCGTTTACATTGATTCGTTTAGACAAGAGATTATCCCTCAAATCAGCAACATTTCAACTGATATGAACATCACATTTAAATCAACATGTGAACATGCAATATAAAGAACTATCATGCCATTTCAAGTGCTAAACCATGAACAATAGCAACAGTAACACATACGTACACACGTAGCTACATTTTTGGAAGCATCAACATAATTCAAAACATACGTATAAACATATAATGACATAATTCAAAACATCACATAATTCAAAACATACGTATAAACATATAATCACCACGAAAACACGTTTCATCCCTAGTTTTCTACCAGCAAACATAACCAACCTATGATTTAATGGGAGCTAGTGATAGGGACATGCAACGGGGAACAATCCTAGTTTTTGTAATGGATATTCTGAACCTTAAGGGGTCACATCGGAAAGAGACCAAGAGAGAATAGAACCCATACATTTTTTATGTCGACTTGCTTCCCAAAGAACTCCTCCAAACACACATTCAACACTAAAAATTCAAAAGCAAACTCGACGGAAAACATTCTCTTTGCCTACGTGATTGATAAAGGTGTGTTTTTATTATATTTTCGTGTGAGTTCTTCAAATATGAAGAAATTTGGTTTACCTACTGTTTTTAGAGTTATTTTGGCAGAGGAAATATTAATGAGAGTTATAGAGACGTGAGAGAAAAGAGTTTTCTTAGGCTTAGGAGTCTACTTTAGGACTTAGTCAAATAAGGTTTTTTTAATTTAATTATTAAAAATCTGATTTACTTTTATTTTAAATAAGATAATAAGTAATAAGTATGAATAATTTACATTAATTTTAAAAGATAAATTAAAAATAATTTAATTCATTGCTTCCGCCTAGGTTCGAACCCGCGTGGAGCAAATCTTCACTTTAAGAGCCAAATTTTGGCCCTCACTCCCCAAAATTCCCCTCCCCTTATTAACTAAATTATTAATTATATATTTACAATAATTATGATACTAAGCTTAGCCTAGAAAAATACCATTTTACCCCTAGACCCTCCAAACCTATGATTTTCTAAATTTAAGTACGGTAAAAAGTCCTTCGAGTAAATCTTCGTATTCGGGAGTCCTACATGGTTGGACCCAACCTTTCCTACATAAAATAACTCCCTAAGTTAGTTTTCTTTAATGTGTCAAGGGTTCTTAGGTTCTTTTCTTCGCGTATCAATCCGTTTGAACCCGGTCTAATCGTTGGCATTCTAGACACATTAAGCATTAGGTAGCATATCCATTTTTAAGGTTGTTACAAAGTACGCCATGTTACTTCTAGGGGGTGATCCCAGGATGTGACATCTTACCTCTTTTGATGTGATCTTATATGTTCATCCTTCTGCTGAGGGTCTATTGGAAATAGTTATAGGTAGAGGTGAGGTCTATGTTGATTCTATCCTCCCCAAACCTCAGTTTTGGGATTACACATATCTTCTCTCTTTGACAGGCTTTTGCTAGAGACGAGGGCTATTAAAAAACTTCTCTATCTCCCAAGGAAGGGGTAAGGCATACATATATTATACCATCCCCAAACCACTAGTGGATTACACAAGGCATGTTGTTTTTGTTGGTTCTATAAATCATCCAATAATTTGGAGACAATAAGAAAATGATTGATGTACATAATTTTTTTGAGGTAGATTCCAAAGATAAGCGAAGTGATACATACCTACTATTAATATAAATTGTAAAATAATGGTAATATAATAATAATAGTAATAATTATAATGAAAGAAAGAACTGTAAGCACTATAAATGAAAAAATCGGTGCACTAAGGCTCTCGTTCCGTGTAGGATCCAAGAAAACAAGTCGAGTTATTAATACTTGTAATGTCGTATTAAAACTGTGGATATGTGTAAAATTTTGAACAGAGCTAGAAACCATGAGGATCTTACTTTTCTCTCGTAGATAGAATAAATAAGAAATTTAAAAATATATACAATATGTTATGTTTGTTCAATATGCCCATAGAGTATATAGAACACATAAAACCTATGATATTGTATGACCAATTTTTTAGTTTCTAATTTTATTTGATCTACGAGATTAAAGTAAGATCCTTGTAATATCAGACTGTCTTCCGAATTTAACACATATCGGGAGATTTAACATGTTTTCACACATACTGGATCCTACACATAACGAAAGTCTTAGTGCATTGGTCTGGTCATTTATAGTTATTGTTGTTGTTGTTATTGGTGTTGTTGTTGTTGTTGTTGTTGTTACTGTTGCTGCTGTAGGTGTTGTTGTTGTTATTATTGTTGTTGTTGTCAATATTACTATTATTTTATAATTATTTTTGCACAGCTCCAGAAAATTGAGCGGAATTTGAAAATTAGGGACCATTCTAAGTTTGAGAAAAATATTGGTCTGTTAGTTTTTCAGGTTAATAATTTAATATTTCTGTTATAGCAGCCACTTCATTTAGTTCTTGACATAATTACTTATCTATATTTTCTTGTTTTCTAGGCTATGTGCGCTGAATTATTTGCCTATCTTTTTAAATATTTATAGGAATTATTGTGTATGTATTGACAACATATACATAAAAGCAAAATTTTCCGCAGCTTTTGGATAACTTTTATTTGTTGCTTTTTCATTTGGAATGTAATATAATTGATGAATTTACTATCTTAATTTCTAGAATTAAGGGCTTACATGTGTATACACATAAATTCCTATGATTGTAACTACATAACTATTGGTAGGCACATGCATGTGAATTGTTACAAGAGTGTAGCATTTAGTAGCGATATAATGTCTATTGAGATGAAATTCAGCAAAAAATAAACATTGCTACACGAGATCAATTAAATAAAAAAATCTAATGATATGATCAATAAATCATTATACATAGTGGTCTTGTTGGAACCTGGTTGCCTGATTATGAAGTTCTTATGCGTCTATTTGTGTCAAGGGTCCTGGATATTTAATTACTCAAGATACCAAGAAACTTTTACTTGTGCTGCAGGAAATAACTTTTTTGAAATTGGGAATAATTAGATCTACAAGGTTGCTTTAAAATCCCAAGACCTAGTCCAGTGAACTCTAGTTGCGCAGATCTATTTGAAGTTTGCTAGCTCTAGACCCAAAGAGATATTTAGTTAAAATAGATTTCCCTTTTACAAAACATATATATACACTACTAGCTATAAATACGCGTATTTACTATTGCCGCTAAATATAATTTAGGGGCAGTTATTTCATTGGCGCAAAATAATCATCGTAAAATCATTTATTTGTTATAGTGTAGTAGTTGATAATCTCACCAAAAGAATTAAGTAGCATCATATTTTTAAGCTACTAAGAGTGAGTGGGTGGTGTAAAGTTTGTTTCTCGGGAGGTTTTCTATTCTAAAAAATTGAAACATCTTATTAAAATGAATGAATTTCAATCAAGTTTATTATATATGTAACAAAACATATATTCTTCAATATCACTTAAAAAGGTCTTATATTAATAAAGTTTTATAATTTGTGTTAGTGGAAATGTCCCTCACATTGATTTGGATAATTCCCCACCTCCATGTGAACAAAGGAAATGAATGAACGCAACATTATTAAAATATCACTAAGCATATTCTCATAAATTGCATTGCATAGAAGACTGTTGACATTATAGAATTTAGTAAGATTGACGAGTATATGTGTCCTCATACAATCGTGCTTTTTATGTGGTGGTCATTCTGATAATACTGAATGTAGAAGTTTATTTTTTGACAAAACAGTGGTCTTTTAGTTTTCCTACTTTGGTAAACATGATGTGAATCTTGTAAGTGGTTGATCTAAATTTCAAGTAAAATTCTCCAATAGGGGTTTTTATTAAAGTGCACATTTGTTTTCATTCAACTTTTGATAGATCTTTTTCACACAAATTTCAATAATGGGTAAAATAGATGTATAATCACTCAAATTGACACTTGATGTGCAAATGACCATGGCTTTATTACAGGATACCATACCCCTGAAAATCTGAGCTAGCACGAAGAAGTTTAAGGAAAAGACAGGTATGTTATATGACAAAAATAAAGTTGATTTTTGGAATATTAAATATTATATAGTATAATTTCTATTATTGTCTACTGTAGTATCTGGAATAATTATTTTAAAGATATATCTAGATATTCTAGAGAAATTACCTTGAAGAAATATCAAGACATTGTAAAGAGTTAGATGCTTGTAGTAAATTATAGAATAGTCTAGATGTTGTAATATCTAGAACCAATCCACACAAATATAAATAGGGTTATCTTAGTCATTTTTATACAACCTAAGAAAAAAGCCAATTTTTATAGTCCTCTTCTATAACAAAGTTCTTTTTATCCAATATATTCTTTCTCCTATGGCTTCTTCTTCTTTATTTGAATATTTCTAACATAATTTTATGGTCTTGGGCTAGTAGAAGAGTGCTCTGATTATACTTTTCTTCAACACTATTCTCTTCATGTTAGGCTAAAGACACAAGTTTCAACGTACTTTAAGTATCTTAATTTTTTTTCTCTGTTATGATTTTTTTGTTATTGTATCTTGTTTTGAGGTTGTTCTTATACTGAATTTTTTAAGCTTAAATATTGTAATCTCAATATTTTATCAGCTAGTCCATACCCTCTCTTTTTTCCTCTTCCATTTACTTTCATTATACTCAAAGAATTTAATTTACTTGATTTACTCCAAGGTTAGTGTAGACCGATCTCTACTTCTATAGGAACTTTTAGGAAAGGAAAACCTTTCATGGTGTGAACCTCACTACGTTGTTTCTTCCATATGTTGTTTTTTCGTCTTTAGATTTTAATTTTAGTGAGATATAACCACAACTTATTGAATATTATGTCTTTATATTAATATGTAAATAGATCTTTAGTTTTGACTATATAAGATAGAGATGTTTAGATGATGTGAATTAGGTTTACTATGTGGTTGAACTATATGTTTTTTGTTTTATCGGCGATTGAAGATTTTTAAGATCGTGTCTGTTTAAGAAAACATTTGCAACACTTTAGGTGAATAAACAAGTATAATAATAAGCTTTAGAATTGATGTAAAATTACAAGTATGAAATTAATTTCTTTGCCAAAATTCTCTAGTTTACTCTTCTTGATAGTGTGTGCGTAGGGGGAGGGGGGGGGGGGGGCGCGTGTGAGTTTTCCTCTTCATTTAATACTTTTATATATAGATGATAAAGCTTATCACTACAGTTTGATTCATCCTAAAGCTTTTTTTGATTCTGTTGTTCTTTTTTCATCAGGTTCTGCTAGAGTTGTTCTTATATTTTGCGTTTATCTTCTTTAACATGATTTGTGTTTATCATAAGTGTATATAGATATGCTTTTTATGAATGAAAAATAATTTGCAAAAAATTATAAAATGATTGATTTAGATATTGATTTTGAGGTAGATTCTAAACAGATGCAAAGTGATACTCAGCTACTTTTAATATCGATTATGAAATAATAATAATAATAATAACAATAATAATAATAATAATAATAATAATAATAATAATAATAAATGAAAGAAAGAACCCTAAGCACTATAGATGAACAAACTGGTGCACTAAAGCTCTCGTTATGTGTAGGATCCATGAAACGAAGTCAAGTTATATAGACTAGTAATGACGCGTTTAGACAATCGATATGCGTAAAAAATTGATGAGAGTCAGACACAACGACGATCGTACTTTAATCTCGTAGATAGAATGAAATAGGAAATTTTGAAAAAATTGTTATACAATATGTAAGGTTTGTTAAATATTCCTATATATTATATAGAACATATAAAACCTAACATATTATTTAACAATATATTTTTAAGTTTCTAAGTTTATTCTATCTATCAGATCAAAGTAAGATCCTTGATGAATCTGACTCTGTTCCAAATTTAACACATACGGAGAGTTTTGATGCGCTGTAACAAGTCCTTATAAGTCAACTTTTTTTTAATCCTACACATAACGAGGGTCTTCGTGTAACAATATATTCATTTATAGTTCATAGGGATCTTTCATTCATTATTATTTTAAATATTTTCATTATGCCACAATTGTTTTTGGAAAGCTCATGAAAATTGAGCGAAACATGAAAATTAGGATCCATTGTACGTTTGAGAAAAGCAATGATCTTTTCGTTCTTCTGGTGAATGATATAATTCCTTTTTCTTGTGTTTTGCAATCGAAGCAAAATTGAATACTGATGTTTCATGTTTTGAATGACTGATATTTGATAAATTTGATTTTTATTGATACTAGGGAAATTACACATGATTCAAACGCGATTGAATATTTATATTAATCTTATATAGGATCATTCAGTTACTTCAGTATTTTTGATACATACACTACTGTCAAGAATATTTCATCTTAATGCAAAGTGTTCCTTTGAGGTCATAAAGTGCTATTCATTTATTTTTGTTTTTGCTGCACAAAAATATTAGTCATAGAGAGATTTTAAATATAAAAAAGAAATCCAAGAAAATATTCATGGAAATAGTTGATGATAAGTGATTCTTAAAATCTGACAACTAGCTCTTACTACACATTGAAAGATAGTTCTTGCAGGTTGAGTTGGGGTCATGTGCCATATCTTTCAATTGTATCATAGCCAGATTTATTCTCGTTTGGGCTTCCAGTTTACACGCAAGGTTGGTATGGGCATGAATGGGGGTGTTAAAGTGGATGAAAGTATCTGATACCCTGTAAAAATATGACACACGAGCCTAACTCAACCTGAAAAAACTAGCTCATTAGAGGAGGTTTGCCCAAGTCTGTATGAAGAGACCACCACTCCATTCCTTAAAAAATGTAAGACCTTTTACCCACTTAAAAAATGTTGGACTTTATACCCATTCTAACACCCCTCCCCCCTCTTTTAAACTTTTTTTTGTATTATACTAACTTATAAAAAGTTATAGATTACAATAATCTCGACATTTTTATGTCCTTAAATATTGATTAAATGCCCTAAAATATTTTTTTAAGTAACAAGTACAATGAGCTTTAGAATTTCTGTAGGGACACATAGCAGTTTGAAAAAAATCTCTTTGGAATATTTTATCTAGTTCTTTTTTCTTGAATATATATGTATATGTGTGTGTTTGAATACTTATATACTTAACATGTAGGTTGATTCATCCAAAAGCTTTCTTTTATTGTGCTTTGATTTTTGACCATCAGGTTCTGCCCCTGTTGTGCAGACATTTTACGGTGATCTTCTTTAATATGCTTTTTGTTTATCAAAATTTATTTATTAAGATATGAATTTTATGAAATAAGAAGAATCTCTTTTTGGATGCATTTTTTTATTTGTTTCAAATTTCTATAAATCTTCTCTTCACTTTGACATGCTTATCTTAAAGGCGAGGGTCTATCAAAAATGTTTTTGTAAAAAGTAATAACTTTTATGGCTTTCCCTTTTTGGTTATTAGTTTTTTTCTTTTTCGATCTTCTTCAATATGATTTTCTCTGAGCTAAGTGTCTATCGTGAATACCTATCCTCCCCACATCACACTTTTTGGATTACACTCAGTGTATGCTTTGTTTTTTTTTTTGTGTAAGTATTTTCTTTTTCGATCTAATTTGATATGTTTACCATTGAATTGAGGGTCTATCAGTAATATCCCCTCGACCTCCATAAGTAGGGGTGACGTCTATGTAGACACTACCCTCCCCAAACCTTAATTTTACATGATTACACAAATATTTTTTTTTATCTTCTTTGATAGGCTTTTATTTGAGTAGAGGTTCTATTGAAAAAATAACCTCTCTATATCCTGTAGGCTTTTATGTTTAGAGAATATTTTTTCTGTCGCGTTTATGAAAAGTTGTGACTTTTATGAAGAATTACAACTTTTATGGAAGGTTGTTCCCTTTTTGATAGGGCACAATAAACATTTATTCACACTACCTTTTGTTGTCTATAATAGAAAAATTTCCTATCATTGTTAAACAACTAAAATTCTGAACAACTATTTCTTCTTCTTTTTTGCACAAAGACATATATGACTACTCAATATATTAATTGCTCATATTCAAAATAATGTCTAGACAAATATTCATGTTTACTGCAAGTTGTAAATACTTTTGTTGAAGTGATAAATGTGTTTCTAGACATAACAATTACAATACAAGTTTGGTTTCTAACTTAACTCTTTCACTCTACTAAATAGATTTTTTAAAAGATAATTATATATATACATATATATATATATATATATATATATATATATATATAGTGTGTGTGTGAATAAATTCTCTCCATTGAAACTCTTCAAATTTCTAGCCTTCCAAATTCGCCACATTATAGAAAATTTAATTTTATAAGCTTACTAGAATAAAAGTAGTGTTTAGCATTGGTAAAAAGATCATTCTACTATCCAGCAAAATCCACAGTATTAGCACTGTAAAATGATCATTCTACTGTACTTGTTTTTAATGATCTTAGAACAATAATGTTTCTTAATTCTTTTGAGGAAGTCTGATTACTAGATTGGGTGCTGTCATTAGTCAATTGTCAAATTTAATCATTACCTAGTTAAGTGGTATTCTAATTTACCCTCGTATTTCTCGGATATGGTAGATGCCGTATAATCTTATCTAATGAGCTTGTGGTTGAAGTTGGTATAAAGACTATTTTCTGGAAGTCAATTGGGAAAAAAAGTTTTTAATATCATCCATTTCCATTTATGGTAACTTTCCTTTATATGATCATTCACTCTCAACTCGAAATCTATTTCACCATGCATCAGATTAGGTTTGAATCCATAGATATGTCCATATTTCAATACTTTCTCCAGAGACTACCCTAATTCTATGCCCTTTTGTAAAAGATCTCTACACCAAATATTTCTTTTCCATATCAAAGAACTAGTTGACGAACACGAGGATATTGTTGAAAACTTTGAGTTGGTTAAGGACTGTAGCCTTTGATCTAATCAAGGACTGTTGCATGAATTCCTATTTTTAGGATTGTTAGATGTCTCTGATTTTATCTTTATATGAACTACTTAACATTATTATTGGCCTAGTAGTTCTCTGTTTTGTTAAGTAAACGACTATATTAAGCCAAGAGAAACCTCAATAAAACCATCAATGCAAATCCTTATTATTGTGTGACTCTTTTGGCTGGTGGAGGACTTTACAATTTGTATTACAGACCTAACTAGGATTATACAACGGGAACAAAGTTGCAATCTTTTAGTGATCAAACATTGTGAGAATGAGTTAGTACAAGACTCTGAATAAAATTTCTCACTTTGATGGTCTCTATGACCCATAGAGTGAACTAATGGAGATTTTTATTTAGAGCAAAACGTTAATGGATTTTGGCGGGAATTGGATTTCAAGATCCAAGAGAAGGGATTACCAACTCAAACATTATATATTTCAGGAAATTGATCAAACTATTTTTAAAAACATTCTTGGAACGCCGCACATCCAAGATTGTTTGGGACTCGATGAAGTGGATATTTGGAGGAAATTCTAAGTTGAAAAAATCTCTTCTAAATTCACTAAGAAAAGAGTTTGAGGTTGTAGCAATGAAGAGGGATTATACCATCACTGAATACTTTGCAAGAGTGATAATGTTCTCAAATAAGATGAGAAACAATGGAGAAGATATGCCGGAGAAAAACATTATTGAAAAAATTCTGCGAACTCTAACTGACAAGTTCACATATGTTCTAGTCTCAATAGAAGAATCAAAAGATATGGACACCATGTCAATTCTATGAATTACCAATTTCATTAGTGGTACATGAACACAAGTTCCACGAACCAAGCAATGAGGATGAGGAGAAAGCTGTGAAAGTAGAAGGTCATTAGGAACAAGTAACCAAGGGAGAGCACCCTACAATGGAAGGGGAAGAGGAGTAGGAAGAACAACTTTCAACAAAAAAAATGTCGAATATTATAAATGCCATAAGTTAGGAAATATTCAATGTAAATGTCCAATGTAGAATAAGGAAGCAAATTACGTTGAATTGGAAGGAAAGATGAGTTTTAATGGCATATCTTGAACTACATGAAGCAAAGATGAGTGATGCATGGTTCTTGGATTCTGGATGCTCAAATCACATGTGTTGAAATCAATATTTGTTTTCAAGCCTGGACACAAGTTTCTCTCACACTGTCCTGCTTGGAAATAATAAAAGAATAAGGGTCTCTGGAAAGGTGAATTACAAATTATTATTGCAGGGATTTTGTTACTCCATCGCTAATGTGTATTGGTTTCGTAAGCTTACAAATAATATTTTGAGAATCGAGCATCTTTAAGAAAAGGATTAGTTGTGTTATTTTAAGATGGTTCCTACAGTGTTTAGCATCCTTATAAAGGAAAGATGTAAGAATCCATTATGAGTGCAAATTGGATGTTTATTTTGCTCGTTGACCCTCCACCACAAATATTGAGGTAAGATGTCTCCAAATGAACAATACAAATCAATAAACTCTCTGGCACTATTGTTATGGCTTTCATAGTTACAAAGGTCTACGCAATTTGAAATACATAAAAATGATGAAGGGTTTGCCACATATTGTAGCACCAAGTTCCACTTGCGGGGCATGCATGAAAACCAAGAAACATCGGACTCTAGTTTGTAAAAGGAGTCAGTGTAGAGCAATTGGAAGATGGGGTATAGTCCATGTGGATATTTTTGGTCCTATTACACCAGCATCAAGCAGCAAGAAGAGGTAGTTATTGTGTTTCATAGATAATTTTTCAAAGAATGCATGGACTTTTTTTCTTTTGGGAAAATCAAAAACATTTTATCACTTTAAATGTTTTTGATAACTTTTTTAAAATATAATTGGGATGACAATTAAATTGTTAAGAACATATAGAGGATGGGACTTCAATACTGAAGAATTCAATGATGATTGCACACAACAAGGATTGAAGAGAAAAATAACAGTAATGAACATAATAAGAGCTATGCTGACAGAAAGTGCCTAGGATTTATTTACTATTGCATTTAGACAGACGATTCCTTTCTTGAATTGATGATCTATTCTAGCTGTAAATGATATTACCCTAGGAAAGGCATGGACTGGAGAGAAGAAATCGGTTGATTATTTTTGAGGGTTTCGGTGTGTGGGTCATGTTCACATTCCATATGATAGGAGAACAAAAGTTGAAAAACAAAGAAGTGAGTAGTATTTTGTTTGGATTTAATTGTGAATCTGAAGGGTATGGAGTGTTTGATCCTGTTTCAAAAAGAAACATAGTTAGTTGTGATGTTATTTTTAAAGAAGATTTATGTGGAACTAGAATGCAATGTCTGAAGAAGAAAAATTAACTTAATTAGATTGGGGGAACAACATTGAAGAAGCGAAATAACTCAAGAAGGTGAAGTCATAGAAGTCGATATAATTCACCAATTGGATATAATTCGTCAGCTATTGCACCAAACGTGTTAATGGTAAGGGAAAGCGGATATCGACGTCCACCTGTGTAGTAGACATATTATACTTCAAATGAAGCTTTTTCTGAAGAAGATGAAGCAAAGATGGCTCTTTTGATGATATTAGATCCTACAACCTTTAGGAAGTTTTCAAAAGTCAACAATGAAAACTTGCCATGGATGAAGAAATCACATCTGGAGCTTGATTTAATTGTTACCATTTTGTGTTTGAATAACATGATTAATGATTCCAACTGAACCTTATAGAAACATGAATTTACCCATAGTTTAAGGAATCAGTAAGAAAGATGAACAAAAAATAATTCACAAAAAACTAAAATCTATAAACGTACAAGAATCTACAAAATTAGAACACGAAAAGATCCTCTTAAGGAAATTATTACCCTTTATAATCTGAGGTTTAATTTGAAATATGAACTTCCAATATAGAATGATCTCAAACACCAAGGTATTGATACCCAGAACTCTGTTGTCAGGGAACCACTTAACAACAGTAAACTACACGAAGAAACATTTGTGCAAAAGAAGAAAAAGAAATTAAAATATTCATAATGAAAAAAATTGAAGAGTAAATAGTATTTATAGGAAAGAGGAAAAGGTTTAGAAAGGTTTCAACCCTTTCAGAATCCACACGACCATTAATAAAAGTTTACAACCTTTCAAACAGTCACAATCGTTCCTGAAAGTCACAACGATTCATAACACTTATTTCCAAACGGTACGAAATTTAAATAAAAAAGAGGAAATATTTTAAATAAAATGGGTTGCGCAGATCTGAGTCGGGTTAGGTTAATCAACTAAAAAGTTGAAACATTTCGGTCAATCTCAACTAAATAGTTATAATATTTTTGTTATCAACTATCTTGTTGGAAACTTAATAGAAATTTAGATTAATTTAATTGATTAATTAAATATTTAAAACAAACTTTTTGTTAAAACTAATTTCTCGATCGTTCATTTATCGAAGCTAAAGTCGAAGCCCTAGTCGTAGCCATAGCCAAATCAAACCTGAGAAACAACGACGACGATGACGAAGCGGTGGGTCCCTCTTTCAAACCTTTTTAACAATTAATATGAGATTTTCGATATTTAAAATCTCCTATTTTTGATTCCACAAACGATGAGGGACAAATGCCTTTACATTACAGCAGAAGAGGACTTTTGAAGTTCTCCACTATTAATGTCCCAACTTTACAAGATCCTCTCTTTTCATGTTCCCTCTATTTCACATTAATTCTTGCTACATAGAAAATAATCCCCCACATTAATGGGGAATGGTTATAAACTAGGAAAGGCCAGAATAATTTGTACTTTATACTGAAGGATTAATTGCATTTTGATAAGTAGATTTCCCTTAGACTTTCCATAGTGAACATATGTCGAATATACTCGGTTAATTGGTAGATGTAATATCTTTGATCCGTCGAGCTTTGATGTATACCTATAAAACCATGTCTTACAGAATTAACCCTTTATTTTTTATGGGTCTTACAACTGTGTTCGTTTCATCCATGAACACCTCCTGGTTTTGATAAGTGTATAGTGAATAGACTTTTGACATAGCATTCTCTTTAAAGAGGCCTACACTTCACACTCACATAGGTGATTAATAACATTGTCATCTAGTAGATAAACTATTAGGTCAAATCTACAAAACATAGCAAATCATTACAAACCTTAAGCTTTATTAACTCATTAACACGCCTTAAAGTCTTAACCTTGTTCCCGAACATTGTTTTCTTCATCATGATAATGAATTGATTTTAATGACAATATTGAACCGTCAGTCCCAACCTTTTTTTTTTCCTTTACTCTAGAATTTTTGATCTCCCGTCCTCTAGATAGAGTTACCACCATACTGACTTGTCCTAAGTCATAAACCCATTCCCTTGGATAATCTTTTAACTACTTCGCCCACTAGGCCTTTCAGTAGTGGATTTGACAAATTATCACATGAATTCACATAGTCAATTGTCATAATTTAACTAGAGGGAAGTTGTCTTACTATGTTGTGTCTCCGTTATATATGAAGAGACTTACCGTTGTACATGAGGCTCCCTCCCTTATGTTTTGCTTCTTGACAATTGCAATATATGCAAATATGTCCCACATGTTTTGAAAAAAATGGAATATCCTCTAGGAAATTTTGGAGCCATTCAACTTCTTCACCAGACTTATCCAAAACAATAAATTCAGATTCCATTGGGAGCGAGAGATACATGTCTGTTTGGACAATTTCCACGGAACTACTCCTCTATCAACTGTAAGAACATAAACACTTATAAATTTAATTTGATTCCGTAATCAAATTTGCATCACTATATTCTTTGGTCACAGTAGGATATTTATTATAATTCAAATCATATTGTTTTGTATGTTTTAGATACCCCTACACACGTTTCATTGCCATCCAGTGCGTTTGATTTGGTTTATAAGTGAACCGACTAAGTTTGCCAACAACACATGTTATATCGGATCGCGTACAATTTATAATATACATCATAGTTCCCAACACTCTGCAGATTCTAATTGAGAGTCACTTTCAATTTCATTTTTTTAAATGTAAAGCTTAAATCAATCGGAGTTTTGACAAGATTGATATTCAAGTACTTCAACTTATCCAGTACTCTTTCAATAATATTAGATTAAAATAATGTTCTTCCTTGAGGAGTTTTAAGAACTCTGACCCCTAAGTTCAAACCAGCAACTCGTGGTTCCTTAATATCGAACTTGTTGGATAGCATGCACTTAGTAGCATTGATATCGTCAATATCTTTACTCATTATTATCACGTCATCAACATATAAACAAACAATGACTTCATGATTCAAAATGTTTTTAATGTAAACACACTTATCAAATTCATAAAATCTTGAATTCATTTGCCCACAATGTTTGGTCAATTTAAGCATGATATTATTTAGGTGGTTATTTGAGCCCAAAAAGTGACTTCACAAGTATGCACACTTCCTTTTCTTTACTAGGAACTACAAACCATTCATGTTGATTCATGTAAATTTATTCCTCCAACTCGCCATTTTAGAAAGATTTCTTTGCATTCATTAGGTGAATTTAAGATCATACACTGCCATTAGTGGTATTAACCTCCTAGTTGATGTTATCCTTGTTACTAGAGAATATGTGTCAAAGTAGTCCATACTTATTTTGTCTATGTCCTTTGACTACAATTCTAGCATTATATTTGTTAATTATTCCATAAGCTTTGATTTTCTTTTAAAAGATCCACTTTGACTCTAAAAGTTTATTTCCTTGAAAAAGATCAGACAATTTTCAAGTATGAATACTCAAAATTGATTAGATCTCACTATTTTCAACTTCTTTCCAATAAGTTGATTCAGACGAAGACGTAGCTACTTTGAATGTTTGAGGCTCATTTTCAAGCAACAACGCCACAAAATTTGGTTTGAAAGAATTGAATTTCTGTTAGCGAGTGCTATGCCTAGGATCCTCACTAGGTAGGGTATTTTCGTCGGTTATTTCTGTGGTCATTTAGGTCATTCACTTGTCGACTCACATTCAGTTTTGTATAGATGAATGTGTTCAAAGAACTCTACATTATCTGTCTCAATTATCATATTAACATGAATCTCTGTATTATCATATTTGTTAAAGGAAAATCGACAAGCCTTACAGTTTACACCATATCCAATAAATACACAGTCCACCTTTTTTGTTCAATTTTTCACCCTTTTGGGTAAAGGAACCTCTAGCTTAGCAAGATACCCCTACACTTTGTAATATCTTAAATTTGGTTTCCTTCCTTTCCTTCACTCATATGGAATTGATTGTGTTTTTCTACGGAGTACCCTATTGGGTATCTTATTAGCCGTAAAAATAGCTTCCCCCTAAAGGATTTGCGGTTAACAAAAATTAATCACTAAGGAATGCACCATTTCCTTTAATGTTCTGTTATTCTAATCCGCCAAACCATTTGGATGTGTTATATATGGCGCAATAGTTTGATGCATATTACCATATTTCAAACATATCTCTACAAAGAAGATTCTTGTTCTCAACCCTTATAACTTCGAATCATTTAAATCTTTAGATTTAATTGGTTCTAAACTTCATTTTTGTATTGTTTAGATGCATAAGTTGTTTCATCCTTACTATTAAGCAAATATACATAACAAAATCGAGTGTTGTCGCCAATAAAAGATTTATAACACCTTTTCCCACCACGAGATGATGTCCACTTTATATGTGATATAATTGTGTGAATTAAGTCTTAAGATTTTGAATTTCTTTCAACAGACTTGTAAGGATGTTTAACAAACTTACTCTCTATTGAAATTTCACATTTCGATTTATTGCATTTACAATCAGGTAATGCTTCTACAGTGAATAATTTCTACAAGGCTTTGTATTTTACATGTCCCAAACCGACATGCCATAAATCATTGGACTCCAATAAGTAAACAGAAGAAGAATTCTTATTAATATTTTCAACAACCATTATATTCAAATTGAAATGCCCTCATTGAGGTAGCCCTTTCATATGAACATCTCATTCTTACTAATTAAAGCTTTATCACTAACTAAGACACACTTAAACCCGTTGTAAATGAGTAGTGCAACAGAAACTACATTTTTCCTAATAGTACATGCAAAGGAATTTTCAAACTTAACACCTTGCCGGATGTCATTTTCAACATTACTTTCTCAGTTCCTGCATTTTTTGCTTTTGTCGTGTTTCCGATGAACAAATCTTCATCGTACTTAATCGTAGTGTACGTTGCAAAGGCTTATTTTGCAAATAAAATATTTCAAGTGGCACCTAGGTTATGAAAGAATTACAAGAAATTTCCAACTAAGTTACACTCCGATATTATTGCACACAAGCCATGTGCATCTTCCATCTCTTTCACGTGGTTTGCTTGACTTTTTCCTTTGCATTTGACTTTTTCCCTTCTTGGAGACAGTCAAAAGACCTATCAACAGCCTAAACACAATTGTAACAGTTGTCTCTGAATTTCTTCTTGGCCTATTTTGACTTCTTTCCGTTGGACATCTTCGTCTTTTTGTCTTTGGTAGGAGCTTCTTCAACAATATTAACTCCTCTGATTGTCGAACTCTTACTAGACTTTTTCTGTGGTTTTGTTATCTTCATAATTCTTGAGCTGAATCATAAGAACTTCAAGCTTTTTTTTCTTACACTTGTGCTTTATATAATTCTTGAAGTCGTTAGGTAAAAGGAAACTTCTCGATCATTGAAGCCAGTAGAAAAGCTTCATTCACTACCATATCTTCATTAATCAGATCATGGAGAATAAGTTGAAATTCTTGCACTTATGATCCAACAGTTTTATTGTATGCCATTTTATAGTCTAATAACTTTGCAACCACAAATTTTTTAAGCATGCATAATTTGTCTAATATTTCTTCTCAAGTGTATCACATAACTCATTCAAAGTTGTCATTGTACTATAGGCTTTTATATAAGTCATCCTCAAAGCACTCAAAATGTAGCCCTTAAATTGAAAGTCTATAGTTTTCTATGCTACAATAATAATGAAAAATACACGTTGCCATCCTTTGAAATTGACACTAGTGAATTTACCCGGTTTGTCTTCTTGTAGTACAACAGTTTGGGTTGGTGCAGCAACAATCACTGTAACATTGTTGTTTTCTATATTTGATAAACAAAATTATATACAAACATAGTAAGCAATAACTTAAACTTATCGACTTAATAGAGTATAAAACAAAAACAATTTTGTCTCAACTACAAACACAAATTCAAAAAATCTATAGTAATTTCCTTCAGATTGCTTAAGTATGTGTTTGAAGAACATAATTACTGATTCCAAAAAAAACATTGCAGATACACGAAGTTACCAATTTTTAAGAAATTAGTAAGAAAGACAAACAAAAATTAATGCACTAAAAACTAAAATATATTACTGTATTAGAATCTAGAAAATTAGAATAGGAAAATATCTAACTCACTAAATGCACAGTATCCCATTAAGTAAAATATTCCATTGTAGTATTCGATGTTTGATTTTGAATATTTCCTCGCAGGATAGAATGGTATCATTCACCTGCGTATTGATACCCAAAACTCTAGTTTCAGCAAACCACTCATCTACAGTAAAGTACACGAAGAAACATTTATTTAGAAGAAGAAAAAAAATTAGAAAAATTAATAATGAAAAATTCTAAAGAATGAATGGTATTTACATGCAAAGGGAATACATTCATTTAATTATTGCTACATACCAAACAGGAACTACCTGCTGATGCAAAGAAAATAGGCGTATAATGGGTATATAGAATCAAACTCAACGATCTTGGTGAAATTAAAAAATACGAAGAAAGATTTGTGGTTAAAGGCTATGCTGAGGAACATGTGATTGATTATAATAAACTTTTGGCACATGTGGAAAGAATGTATACACTAAGATTGATCATAGCTTTTGCGGGTCAAAGGGGATTGAAGTTGTATAAACTAGATGTCAAATCAACTTTTCTATATGGAGAGTTGAAGGAAAATGCTTTCCATAGAACAATCAAAAGGTTATGAGGAAAAGGGAAGTGGTAAGCTTTTATAAGCTACAAAAAGAACTCTATGGACTAAAACAGGCACCTAGGGCTTGATTTAGTGAATAGAGTCCTATTTGATCAAGGAATGTTTTGAAAGCAGTTTCGTGGAGCAATTACACTTTGTTAAAAGAAAGGGAAGTTAAATTCTCATTGTGAGTTTTTATCGTGATGTCTTTGTTTAATAGTGATGATGAATAGTTGTGTAAATTTAATATTCCATGAAAATGGTGTTTGATATTACAAACTTAGGTCAAATGAGATTCTTTCTTGAAATTAAGGTGATGCAAATATCTGAAGTTGTTTTATATTCCAAAGGAAGTATGCAGCGGATGTTTTGAACTGATTTGAAATAGAAAATTACATCCCATTTTGTAATCCTTTTGTTCAAGGACAATATAATCGAAGAGATGAAGATGGCATAATAGTAGATGCAACTCAATTCAAGAAGATAGTGCGAATTCTTATGTATCTAACAGCCACTCATCTTGATTTCATGTTTGTTGTAAGTCTTATTAGTCGCTTCATGACCTGCACAACACAACTCAGGTACTTCAAAGGTACGGTGAACTATGTTGTGTTTTATAAAAAGGGAGATTCTAGTGAGCTGGTTGTACTCATTGATAGTGACTATGTTGGTGATATGGAAGTTAGCAGGAGTACTTCAGGCTATGTGTTTATGATGAGTGGAGGAGCAGTATCTTGGTCATCTCGAAAGCAACCTATCTTCACCTTGTGAACTAAAGAGGCTAAGATTGTTGCAGCCGGTGCATATTCTTGTCAAGATATTTGGATGAGAAGGATTCTAAATGAAATTGGTCATGTGAAGGGAGCAGGGACAAAGCTAATGTGTGATAATGCCTCAACTATTAAGTTGTCCAAAAATCCCGTCTTACATGGTTGTTGTAATCACATAAGAATAATATTTAATTTCCTAAGGGATCTTGCTAGAGAAGTAGTTGGTAATTTTAATTTTTGCGGCACTCATGATCCATTTGAAGACCTGCTGAAAAAATATATCAAAGTGAAAGCGTTTACAAAACTTTGTGAAGAGTTTTACATGTAAATTGATTCTAATTTTAATTGATTCTTTAAAAGTGGAATAAGTTCAAAAGGAGGGAATGTTGAAAACTTTGAGTTGGTTAAGGACTTTTGCCTTTGATTTAGTAAAGGACAGTTGCATGAAGATCTATTTTTGTAACACCCCATAATTTCCATGACCTATACTAGAGATCATATGTTGTATAATGATGATTTTAGACCTAAAGTAGTGTAAATAACATAGTTCAGAAGTATTGCAGCCATAACATAAAAGAAAAGCCATGACGTCTGAAAAACAAGCTAAATTAAACTAGTAGACGTCCCTATGTTTGGTTAAGGTTTGGGAGGGTTATATCGAGTCTTAAACTTTAAAAAGACTTTAAATGGGTAAAATGTGACATAGAGGGTAAAAACGTATAGTCCTAACACCCAAGGACCACCGAAAGGGCCTTGGTTGATGCTACGCAATTCGTAGCCATCACGCAGGGATTCAAAATTTTCCTCTCGGTGCCGGGACTACATGAGGTCCACTACCTCAACTTGGATTTTAAAAATAAATCATGAAATTAACCCCGCGATGAGCAACCACTTCCCATATTCGTAAAACTCATATTTTTAAGATTTTTACTTCACAAAATTAAGAGAGGTGTCTTTCGGGTAATTTAATGGGTAACTATACAAGGTCTTAGGGTAAGTTTTACGTCAATTTTACACTCAAATCAAGTCTCAAAAGTTGAAATAAAAAGTCACTCTCATCTATCCTAGATTCTCTCTTCCTCCAAACCTCCATTGAAGACCAATAGAGCTCCAAGATTAAGATGAAGCCTACAAGTTCCCTACCCCGTCACGACCGAAATCTAGACACTAGAGGAGACCAGCGTCGTTGAGCTCTCAGAGGCCGCAGAGAAGCCTACATACGTCATTCTAACTTCATCTAGGTTAATTTTAACGGAAAATTTTGCGCTTTTTTTTCTTATTTCATGCTAAACATTTTAAACTTAACCTCATAGGCGTTCACATATCAACCATCTAATATAGAGATAATCAAATGAATGAAATAGTTCATAATTGCATTAGATGTATTCTTGCCAAAATGACACCAATACAAAGTCTGAAATGAAACTGTAAAGAAACTCTAGTGGAACATACTCCACTAGCCAAAGCCTACATCAAAGCTAAATAAATACGGTAGACATCCTTGAACGCGTGATTTCCTACCAAGTCTGGATGAAGCTCCACGTCTGGATAGCTGTAACGTTAAACTGTAATCTCTTGTGTCTACCTGTGCCTACACCTAAAAATATTGAGTTGTATGGGATTAGTACACGCTTGTACTAAGTATGATTATATGAAAGCATGCACGAAGAACATGCATGAGTAAGAATAGCTCTTTCCTAACAACATGATTTATGGTAGGTTAAGTCAGTAGACTTGACAAATATGGATTAAGAAAGTTAGTGGACTTGCAATATTTGGATTAGGAAAGTCATATCATGAGAGTAACATGCATCTTCATATGTATCATATTGCACACAACGTGTAACGTCTTATACATAACACATAACCTATGTCATATAGCACAGAACATATGCAAGTACAAAATTACATCTTTCATATCACTCATTCATATGCCATGAGACTTTGGGATCATGGACTTGACATCAAGACTTCCCAAAAATGAGGGCTCAACATATGGGACCTTAACTAGGGAGCCTTCCATATCAAAATAGAGTTTGCTTTATTCATTCATACGTACTTCACGTCATACATTCATAAGATAGTGTAGACACCAGCTTTACCTAAGATGTACTTTAAAACATCCATCGGGTTCACTGTGCAATGATCAACAATGACCTAGTTTCATTACTTAAGTGTAGGTCACCTTTTGATTATCCTATCCTAACACCTTTGGTCTCATTAATTTCATTATGTGTATTATTTGAGGTTGGCCTCATTCATTCTTTTTGAACTTTAACTTTAACCAACAGTTCATGTGAGCATCATGAAATCTAGCGTCTCCCCCACACTGAAAAGAGGTAGAATCACCGTCAAATTGACCCAAAATATTCTAGCGTACATGGGAGTTGAACCCCACAAGATCCCTATATTAGCAGTATAGGTTCGAAGACAAGGAGATATAAGAAGACCCATACCCGGCAAGCCGGACAGTCTCATCTCATGAGAGTAACGTGAACCTCCGCCCTTCCTGAAAGAAGGAATCACCACTCATAGCTAGTCTATCGATGCTCAGTATAAAGTTCAATTACATTCAACGCATACATCATGGAAGCTGACTTCTAGTATGAGGACATCATAGCTACATAGATGATTTCTCATCTCATCATTAGTATAAAGTGTGTTAATCTCAATACTTTCATTAGAGTGTTCATAGAGACTTGTTTGTTCATTAACTTTACACTCTCAGAGGTGAGTACGTTTTGGTAACACATACATAGGCTCATTTGTCTCATCTTTTACATTAGCCTCATATCATGTTGTCACCACAATAATTAGTATTAGCACTTTTTCTCTTCATAATTACTCGCCCTTTTTTTACGTGAATGTTCATTTCATCATATGCCAATACACTTGGCCATTTAGTGTTTTTCACACTCTTAGGTTAACTTACTTTCTGCTAGATTTATGGGTCTATGCATACAAGTCATGAGGCTTCAATCATATTTCGTCTAAGTGATTCATACCTTCCTAAGATTATGTGATACAAGACGTATACATCTTTTATGTATGCCAAGATCTCGATTTCGACCTATGTAGGCAGCATTATTATAAAATATTAAATTCACCTATGACTTGTTTATCAATACAGAATTTGGGCAAGGGAACCCAATGTCGATTCCCTTGGACAACACTTAAATTTTTCATTTATTTTATTTTGGTCCACACGTCTTGGGGACCCAAAATGAAGCCCCAACGCCTTCATTTTCTTTTATTTTCTTTACTTTATATTTTCTCTTTCTTGGCCGAAGGGTTATAGGATCGAACCCCCAAAACCCCTTTTATTTTAATTTATTTTTCCTTGACTTTTTTGAGTTGACAATGAGGGTGTGGGTTCGAATCCCCAAAGTCTAATTTTATTTATCTCTTTAATACATAAATTAACCTAGAGGTTGTGGGTTCGATTCCTAGAGTCCTCAACATTTATTTTCTTTTAATTTCCTTAAGTTTGTATGAGAGGTTGTGGGTTCGAATATGACTCCTCTCATTTCTTATTTTCATAATTTCATTTTCCAGCAAAGACCACGGTTCCAATCGCCCTCACCACAATACTTTTAAGTTACTCATTTTCATCGGTTTTATCATGGTGAGGTCACGGGTTCGACCCTCAGTGACCTCACTTTTTTTCCCTTCATTTTTCACAAATTTTTAAAACATTTTAACTTGACCGAAAATCATCAACTTATTGCTGGAAATTTTGCAATTCTTCAATATCTTTTTCTTCAAGTTACACGGTAGTTCTTAGGGAAATTTTGTGGTTGATTTATAACCTTTTAGGTGCATTTTCATGGATTCGTTTAGCCAAGAGTTTCTCACTCAATTCAGCCACATTACACTTCATATGAACATCAGAATTTACATAAACATTTGTACATAAGATACAAAGAACTAACATGAAATTTCAAGTCCTAATCCGTGAACAATAGTCACGACAATACACCCAAACGCACGTAAGTGATATATTCAAAAAAACATAGATTGTAATACACACGACTCCAAACAACATTCATGAACATATTCATCACGAAAATACATTACATGCCTAATATCTACCAGCAAACATACCCAACCTACGAATCAATGTGAGCTTGTGACAGGGACATGCAACGGGGAACAATCATAGTTTTCGAATAGAATATACTGAACCTTAAGGGGTCTCTTGGGAAAGGGACTAAGAGAGAAGATAAACCATACCTTTTATGACGTTCAAACCTTGATGTTACTGCACAAACCTTTCCAACACTCATGTCCAAAACAAAGTCTCAACACCATAATTTCGACGGAATTCCCTCTCCTTGCCTAACGTATTTTTCTAAGCATTTGATTTTGTTTTTCGTTGTGAGTTCTTCAAGTGTGAGGAACTTTTGTAAATTTTCTGTTCTTGAATGATATTGTGTCAGAGAGAACGTAGAAGATAATTATAGAGACGTTAGAGAGAGATGAGAGTTTGCTTAGGCTTAGGAGTCTAGTTTAGCACTTTGTCAAATAAGGTTTTATTAAATGGTAAAAATCTGATTTTCCTTTTATTTTAAATCATCCAATAAATATTAAGTATTAATTAATTACATTACTTTTTCAACTTAAATAAAAAACAATTTAAATCATCGTTTCCACCTAGGTTCGAAACCGGGTTGAGCAAAACTTCACTCTAAGAGTCAATTTTCGACCCTCTCACTCAAAAATTCCCCTCAACCTTATTAGTTAAATAATTAATTAAATATTTAGGGTAATTATGATACTACCCTTAGCCTGTCATTGTTACTCAACCTCTCTACCTGTCTTTCTAAAATCACAATAGCTACCTCTTCAGAGGATAAATTTTCATCAACCACCAAACCTTTAACAGGTAGTTTGATGTCGGATCACCTAGACACTTCTTTAACATATATACATGAAAGAATGGATGAACAGAAGCTAGTTCTGTAGGCAATACAAACTCATAGGCCACCTCTCCCATATGTTGTACGATCTCGTATGGACCAACATACCTCGGATTCAACTTCCCCTTCCTGCCAAACCTCAGCCCCCCCTTTATAGGTGATATCTTCAAATAGACCACGTCACCAAAATCAAAGTATGAGGGCCATTTTTTGTTGTCTGCATAACACTTCTCCCAACTGTAAGCAGTAGCTAACCAATCCCTAATCACTGTAACCTTCTATAAGGCCGCATGAATGATCTCAGGACCCAAAATCGATGACTCTCTAACCTCGAACCACCCAACTAGAGACCTACACTTCCTACCATACAGTGCCTCAAAAGGTGCCATCCCAATGCTGGAGTGATAACAATTAAAATACGAGAACTCTATCAAAGGCATATGGTTGTCCCAACTACCCTTGAAGTAAATCACAAATGCCCTTCGCATGTCCTCCAATGTCTGAATGGTACGCTATTCCTGCCCATTAGTCTAAGCATGAAATGCAGTACTTAGATTCACCTGCGTACCTAAGCTCTTCTGGAAGGATCTCCAATAATGTGAACAAAGCTCCTCTATCTGAAATGATAGTCAAAGGCTTCCCATACCATCTCACAATGTCATCAACGTAGAGTTCTACATAATCCTCGGCTCAGTAAGTAGACATCACACGGAAAAAGTGGGTAGACTTAGTCATCCTGTCCACAATAACCCATATGGAGTAATGTTGTCTCCTAGTATTTAGAAGACAAACCACGAAGTCCATATTAATGGCCTCCCATTTAAAAGTCAAAACCTCAATAATCTGAGTAAGAACGCAAGACTTAAGATGTTTTTTCTTTAACCAATTGACAATGAGGACACTTGGCCACATAATCTGCAATGTCCTTCTTCATGCCATCCCATCAATAGATCTGTTTAAGATCATGATACATCTTGGTGGAACCAAGATGTATGGCGTATTTGGAACCATAGGTCTCTGCAATGATCTTAATCTTCAAATAATTCACATCTTGTACACACAGTTTGTACTTGTACCTAAGTATGTTATCATCTCCCAAAGCAAAAGACTCATTCATTTTAACCAACATTGAGTCCTTCAGCTCTATCAACACAGGATCAAGATACTGACCCTCCTTGACTTCAATTACTAAGGATGATTCAGAATTAGGATGAACTAAAACACCCCAACTAATAGAGTAAACTAACCGCACACCCAGTCTGGGCAGTCTATGTATATCGTTCACAAACTCCTTCTACCCATCCTTAACGTGAGTTGTACATCCCATACTCATCCTACTCAAAGCATTATCTACAATATTTGCTTTACTTGGATGGTTGTGAACGTTCATGACATAGTCCTTCAACAACTCCAACCATCTCCGCTGACATAAATTGAACTCTGTTTGTGTGAACACGTATTAGAGACTCTTGTGGTCTGTAAACACATCCACATGCACTCTATAAAATTAGTTCCTCCACAGTTTCAATCCAAACACCACAGCTGCCAACTCTAGGTCATGAGTGGGATAATTATTTTCATGAACCTTTAGTTGTCTGGATGCATCAAATATCATCTTACAACCCTGGATAAGAAGACAACCCAGACAAACCCTAGATGCTTCACAATACACTGTGTAGCTCTCACTACACTTGGGAAAAGTAACCACCGGGGCTGAAGTGAGTCTATCTTGGAGATCCTTGAAACTCTTCTCACAAGCCTCCATCCATTCAAACTTTGCCTTCTTCATAGTCAAAACTGTCAGTGAGGCAGCAATGGAAGAAAAACCATCCACGAACCTGCGATAATAACCAACCAATTCCAAAAAGCTATGAATATCTATGAGAGTAAGAGGTTTTGGACAATTCTTAACAGCTTTAGTCTTCCAGGGATTTACCTCCACACCGTTGTTAGATGGAACATGACCCAGAAAGGTCACTAATCTAAGCCTGAATTTGGCGTACAACTGATGTTGTCTATGTACCTGCATGGTTAGTCTCAAATGATGTTCATGCTCTTCCTTGGTCTTAGAGTAGATGAGAATGTCATCAATGAATAGTATGACGAAAGAGTCAAGGTATTCACGGAAGACCCTGTTCATGAGATACATAATACGGTAGGTGCATTGGTATGACCAAATGACATAACTAGGAACTCATAGTGACCATAACGGGTACGAAAGGCTGTCTTTGGGATATGTCCATCGCTAGCCGTGAGCTTATGGTACCCTAAATGAAGCTGAATTTTTTAGAAGAAACTAGACCCTTGGAGTTGGTCGAACAACTTATCTATTATGTTAAGTGGATACTTATTCTTTATATCTACATTATTGAGATGCCTATAATCGATACACATTCTAAGGTTTCCATTTTTCATTTTCACAAACAATATTATATCTCTTAACTTTGGGCTCTGAATCCCAATCATAGTGACCCTTTATTGAACATGACTCCCCTTTGTGGAATAGTCCCTTTATAAACCTGGTCTTATCTATAATTTCAGTTCTACTCTTCCTTGAAAAATTCTCCTCAACTTTCCTTGACCTATTCACTGCCGTAGTGTGCTTCCTCTTCCTGCTTCTTTTTTTTCCACTTGATGGACATGTACCATAAGCCTGAAAAGGTCGATGCTATCATGAAGCATAACTTCCCTAAACTCCTCCTCAAGATCCTAAGAAATCTTAGATTCAGTGTAAATGGGAGGATTCATCATTGTGAAGTCCATTGACCTACTAGCCATTGTACTGTGAAGAGGGTCCTTCCTAGCAAAACCTTGTTGCTCCGCCTGGGCTGTCATAGCCTGAGCTTGTAAAGTGATGGCTTGGGCAATCTCTACCAAGGGTGTGCTCACTGCTCCATCTGTCAAGCTAGTTGGGTTAACTGGCATCTCCATTTCTACAGTTGAAGTCTGGGGAGGAACTTGATTTACCCAACCAACTCCTCCTCCAATCTCTCCGCCTGCGTTTCTACTCATATTCATATTTATGAATCTCAAGAGTAGATATGCTTTTAACTCAAAGAAATTAGACATTAGAGAAGGCACGATAAGATCATAAGAATGGAATTTTTCTACGCATCATGTAGTCTCTAATCCCGGATAGTGGTGCACTTCAGTATCATGACTTTCAAATTACTTGATGTGATTGATGTGAACTTATTATGTTAGGGATTAAACCTAGGGCTGTGATACCAACTTTGTCACGACCAAAATATAGACCCCAGACGAGACCAGCGTTGTTGATCTCTCTGAGGTTGTAGACAAACCTACATACATCTTCTTACTTCATTTAGGTTAATTTTTGTAGAAAATTTGAGTTTTTTGCTTTTTTATTTCATGCTAAAGGGTTTAAACTTAACATCATAGGCGTTCAAAAATCAACCATCTAATATAGAGATAATCAAATGAAAGAAATAATTCATCATTGTATTAAACATATTCTTTCAAAAATGACACCAGTACAAAGTATGAAATGAAAGTGGAAAGAAACACTAGTGGAACATGCTCCACTAGATAAAGCCTATATCTAAGATAGATAATAACGGTAGACATCCTCGAACGCATGAGGGCCTACCAGGTCTGGATAAAAGCTCCACGTCTAGATAGATGTAACGTTAACCTGTAAGCTCTAGCGTCCTCCTATGCCTGCACCTAAAATTATAGAGTTGTATCGGATTAGTACACACTGTTACTAAGTATGGGTATATGCAAGCACACACCAAGTAAATGCATGAGTAAGAATAGCTCCTTCTTAACAACATGATTCACAGAAAGTCATGTAAATAGACTTGACAAATTTTGATTAGGAAAGTTAGTGGACTTGCAAAATTCAGATTAGGAATGTCATGCCATGAGAGTAACATGAATCATCATACGTATCATACTGTACACAACACATAACGTCTTACACATAACACATAACATATTGCATGTAGCATATAACATATTGTGTATAGCACATACATCTTTCATATCATAAATTCATACGTCGGGAGACTTTGGGATCATGCACTTGAAATCAAGACTTCCCAAAAATGAGGGCTCAACATATGAGGATATCATAGCTCAATAGATGATTTCTCATCTCATCATTGGTATTTTGTGTGTTAATCTTAAAACTTTCATTAGAGTTTTCATACAGACTGGTCTCTTCAATAACTTTACACTCTCATAGGTGAGTACATTTTGGTAACACTTCCTTAGGCTAATTTGAAATTGCTCTCATATTTTACATTAGCCTCATATCATGGTGTCACCACAATCATTAGTATTAACAGAATTGATCTTCATAATTACTCACCCCTTTTTACGTAAATGTTCATTTAATCATGTGCCAATGCACTTGGCCATTTTGGTGAGTTTGACACTGTTACTTAACCCTTCTGGGGTTTTATCATTTCATTGTTCATAACATCATTTCATTACATACATCTTAGGTTCACTTACTTCTAGCGTATGCTAGAATTATGGGTCTACACATACAAGGAATGAAGCTTCAATCATAATTCGTTTAAGTGATTCATATCTTCCTTAGATTATGTGGTACAAGACTTATTTATCTGGTATGTATGCCACGATCTCGATTCCGATCTATGTACGCAGCATTGTTCTTTAATATTTAATTCATGTATGACTTATGTATCAATACAGAATTTGGGCAATGGAACCCGGTTCGGAATCCCTTGGACAACACTAACATTTTTCATTTATTTTATTTTGGTCCACACCACTTGGGGACCCAACATCAAGCCCCAACGCCTTTATTTTATTTTAATTTTTTTCTTTGAATTTTCTCTTTCTTGGCCGAGGGGTTGTGGGATTGAACCCCTACAACCCATTTTATTTTAATTTCTTTTTCCTTGAATTTTTCTAGTTGACCATGAGGGTGTGGGTTTGAATCCCCACAGCTTCACTTTATTTTTCTCTATAATCCATAAATCAGCCTAGAGGTCGTGGGTTCAATTCCGACACGCCTCAACATTTATTTTCTTTTTATTTCCTTATGTCTGTCTAAGAGGTTGTGGGTTTGAATCTCACTCCTCTCATTTCTTATTTTCATGATTTCATTTTCTAGCCAAGACCACGGTTCTCATCTCCCTCACCACAATACTTTTAACTCACTTATTTTTATGTTTTTTAACATCGTGAGGTCATCGACCCTCAGTGACCTCAATTATTTTTCTTCATTTTTCATAACATTTTAACTTGACCGAAATTCATCAACTTATGGCTTGAAATTTGGTAATTTCTCAGCATCTTTTTCATCAAGTTACACATTAGTTCTTAGGGAAATTTCATGGTTCATTTATAACGTTTTAGGTGCATTTTCATGGATTAGTTTAGCCAAGAGTTTATCACTCAATTCAGCTACATTACACTTCATATGAGCATCACGATTTACATAAACATTTGTACATAAAGTACAAAGAACTAACATTCCATTTCAAGTCCTAATCTGTGACTAATTGTCACGGCAATAAACCCAAAGGCGCATGAGTCATTTATTTGGAAAAATATAGATTGTCATTCATACAATTCCAAACACACATTCATGAACATATTCATCACGAAAATACATTACATGCCTAATATCAACCATAGATACACAACCTACGAATAAACGGGAGCTAGTGACATAAGCATGCAATGGGGAACAATCCTATTTTTCGAATTATAATATATTGAACCTTAAGGGGTCTCTTGGGAAAGGTTTCAAGATTATAGAGAACCCATACCTTTTATGACGTTCAAAGCTTGAAGTTTCTATGCAAACCTTCTTCGACACTCACTTCCAAAACCTATTTTCAACACCAAACTTTCGATGGGAAACCCTCCCTTTTCTTAACGTACTTTTCTTAGCATTTGATTTTATTATTCATTGTAAGTAGTTCAAGTGTGAAGAACATTGGTAAATTTTCTGTTCTTGTACATTATTTTGGCAGAGAGAATGATAGAGACGTGAGAGAGATGAGCGTGAGAGATGAGAGATTTCTTAGGCCTAGGAGTCTAGGTTAGGACTTAGTCAAATAAGGTTTTATTTAATGGTAAAATATTATTTAAATTTTATTTTAAATCAGCCAATAAACAATATATATTAATTGATTACATTAATTTTTAAACATAAATGTAAAAACAATTTAAATTATCGCCTACACCTCGATTCGAACACGGGTGGAGCAATACTTCACTCTAAGAGTCAATTTTAGGCCCTCTCTCCCCAAAATTTCCATCCACCTTATTAATTAAATAATTAATTATATATTTATGGTAATTACGATACTACACTTAGCCTGGAAAAAGACCAGTTTATCCCTAGACCCTCCAAACTCAAGATTTCTCCTTTTTAAGTCTGGTAAAGACTCATCCGAGTAAAACATCATATTCGGGAACTCTACATTGATGGATACAACCTTTACTAGCTCAAATAACTCCCCAAGTTAGTTGTCTTAGCTTTCGTAAGGGTTCAGAGGTCTGGTTCTACGCGCATCAATCTGTGTGAACGCGGTCTAACAAATTGAGGAGAAAAATCTTAAGCAAGTTGGTAGGGAGTTGAAGAAGGTGAGAACCAAAAATGGGAATTCTTCCAAGACTAAATTTGAGGTGCAAGACAAACCAAGTTTCAGAAGGAGATTTTCCAACAAAGAACTTTTAGATGCTCCAATGGTCAACAAGAGTAAGGTGTCTACTCTTAACTCTCAAGAGGGGAATGATGATATATCTTATTTTAAGAAGCATATTTGTCCAAAATATTATAAGAGACATCATAGTAAGTTCCTAGTTGGCACGGTTATTTCTATGGTGGTGGCAAGATTGATTACATGAAGAGATATTGCCTTATGATGAAATCTCAAGGAATGTAAAATGCTCAAGCTTAAACAAGTGACCCAAATTGAGATTCTCCTAAGATGAATTACTTTTATGCTCTCCAATCCCGAAGTGATCAACATAGCTCACCGGACGTGGTTACCGGTACGTGAAAAATTATTTTATTTTTATGTATATGCTTTTTTTATCTAGGAGCTACATTATCTTTTGTGACCTCTCTTGTAGCCACGAAGATTGATATACTACCTGACATATTACAAACCTTTTTCGGTTTCTACCCCGGTAGGATTCTGTGGTGGTTAATATAGTCGATAAAGGTTGTGTAATTTCCTTGCATAATAGAGATACATTACTTGACTTGATATAACTTGATATGCTAGATTTTTATATCATATTGGAGATGAATTGGTTGCATGTTTTCTTTGCCTCTATTTATTGTAGGACAAGGATAGTCAAATTTCAATTTCCAACTAAACCCATTTTTGAGTGGAAGGGAGGAAACTCAAATCCTCGAGGTAAGATAATTTCATATCTAAAAGATTGTCAAATTGATTGCAAAAGGTTGTCTTTACCACATAGTAAGTGTTAGGGATCTTCAATCCGATGTACCTCCTATAGAGTCGTACCTGTAGTGAGGGAGTTCCCGGAGGTCCTTCCCGATGACCTTTCAAGAATTCCTTCCGAATGGGAGATTGACTTTGACATAGATTTATTGCCGGATACACAACCTACTTCAATTCCTCCTTATCACATGGCCCCCACCGAGCTGAAACAACTAAAGTCTCAACTCACGGATTTCCTTGATAAGGGTTTAATTTAACCAAGCATAAGTTCCATGGGTGCCCGATATTGTTTGTGAAGAAAAAGGATAGGTCTTTGAGAATGTGTATAGATTATTGACAATCAAATAAAGTAACCATAAAGAATAAATACCCTCTCCCTAGAATTGATCACTTTCTTGATCAACTCTAAAGAGAGATATACTTTTCAAAGATTTACAGGAGGTTTGGTGATCACTAACATAGAGTAAGGGAAGTTGATATTCTGAAAACGGCATTTCGAACAAGACATCGTCACTTAGAATTCCAAATGATGTCATTTGGTCTAACTAATGCAACGAAGGCTTTCATTGACCTTACGAATCGAGATTGTAAAAAGTATCTTGCTTTGTTTTTATTATGATATACTCTAGGAGTGAGGATAATCATATGAGTCATCTGAGGATAGTTCTGTAAATTCTCAATGATAACCAACTCTTCGCTAAATTTGGTTAGTGTTAATTTTGGTTGAGGTAGATTGCATTTCTCATCCACATTGTCTCTAGTAAAGGGGTAAAATTTGATCCGAGGAAAACGGAAGTGGTCAAGAATTGGCCAAGACCTTTGAATCCTACAGACATTTGAAGTTTTCTAGGGTTGGACGGCTACTATAAGAGTTTATTTAAGGTATTTTAAACCATCTTATCTCCATTAATGGATTTTACCCATAAGAAATCCAAGTTCAAATGTTCGGAACCATGTGAAGAAAGCTTCCAATTATTGGAAGATAGACTCACCTCCTCTCCAGTATGGACTTTACCGGAGGGTACCAATGGATTTGTGTTTTATTGTGATGCTTCCAAGTGTGTCTAGAGTGTGTCCTTATGAAACATGAAAAAGTAATAGTGTATGCCTCTCGGCAAGTCAAGACTCATGAGAAGAATTATCCAACTCATGACCTAGAGCTTGCAGCCGTGGTGTTTCCCTTGAATATTTGGAGGCATTATCTCTATGGGGTACATTTTGATGTATTCACCGATCACAAGATTCTGCAATATGTATTCACTAAAAATTACTTGAATCTATGATAAAGAAGATTGTTAGAACTTTTAAAGTATTATGACATGAGTGTCCTTTACCATCCTAGGAAAGTTAATGTGGTTGCAGATGCGCTAAGCTAAGTGTCCATTGGTAGTGTGAGTCATGTGGTTTGGGTGTTCGACTTGAAGAATCTTCAAAGGGTGGTTTCATGGTCCATTATAACTCCGAGTCATCACTAGTGGTTGATGTGAAGTCGAAACAACATCTTGACCCTCTATTGTTGGAGTTGAAAGAATTGGTCCTTAAGAAGAATAATGAATATTTCTCCAAAGGGTAGGGTGGGGTACTTAAGTACCAAGAAAGATTATGTGTGACAAATGTGGATGGTTTAAGGGAGAAAATCATGGAAGAATCGCATGGTTCCCGGTATTCTATCAATTCGGGGGCCACCAAGATGTATCGTGACTTACCCGATATTTATTGGTGGAATGGAATAAAAAGGGATGTAGATAAGCTTATGTCAAGGTGCCCAAATTGCAAAATGGACCTTTATTGGTGGGAAGATGTCAACAATATATTGATATCCCCACATGGCAGTGGGAAGATGTCAACATGGACTTCCTGGTAGGTTTTCCTCGAACGTGTCCACGACATGAATCCATTTGGGTAATAGTGGATCAATCGACTAAGTCAACCCACTTCCTTCCCGTAAAAATTTCTTACTAGACGAAGGAGTACTCTAAATTGTACGTTAAGGAGATTGTGAAGTTACATGGGGTCCCCTTGTTGATCATTTCGGATAGAGGAGCCCAATTAACTTCTCTTTTTTAGATATCTTTCAACAGTGGGCTTTGTACTCAAGTTAAGCTAAGCACTGCTTCGACCCTCAAAAGGATGGATAAGTGGAGCGCAATATCAAAACTCTTGAACACATGTTGAGGGCTTGTGTGATTGGTTTCAAAGGGAATTGGGGTGATCACCTTCCTTTTGATAAAATTATACTAGAACAATAGCTATCATGCGAATATTAGTATGGAACCTTTTAATGCACTTCATGGTGGAAAGTGTCGGTCTCCAATTTGATGGTTTGAAGTTGGTGAGTTTGCTCTTCTTGGCTCCGAAATAGTGTATGATTCCACAGAAAAGTTTCAAGTAATAAGAAAGAGGTTGAAGACGACCTGTAGTCGGCAAAAATCCTATTCCAACAATAGAAAGAGGGACCTTGAATTCAAAGTAGGAGATTGGGTGTATTTGAAAATTTTACCAATGAAAGAGGTGATGAGGTTTCGAAAAAAAGGAAAGGTTAGTCCCCATTATGCGGGGCCTTATATAATTTCTAAAGGGGTAGGGAGAGTGGCATATGAGTTAGAGTTACCAATCGAATTGACCTCGGTTCATCTAGTGGTTCCATGTTTCTATGCAAAAGAAGTGTATAGGTGATCTATTGTCAATGCTCCCCTTAGAAGGTTTAGGGGTATAATAGATCTTTTCTTATGAAGAGGTACCGGTTGAAATTTTGGATGGCCAACTTAAGAGAATGAGAAATAAGGAGGTTTCCACAGTGTAAGTTCTATCGAGGAACAACCTTGTTGAGGGTGCAACATGCGAGGCCGAGGGCAACATGAAGACCCACTACCCTCATCTCTTTCACCCTACTCCTATACAAAGTTATGGTTAGTAGCTTTCTCTTAAATGAGTCCTATGAATAATGCGTAACCTATCATGTTTATCTAGTATGTGCATATGCTTGTAGAAATTCATGCCTAAATTGAGTTTTGTGAAATATGACTCTCGTGATTAACTTGCACTTAAATACGTTGTGTTTTCTATTGCTTTGATGAGAATTATTTTGGGTATGTTTTGGTGTTGCATTTTAATCAATAAGAATGTCAATTCTTTGGAATTGTTCATGTTGAGCTCATATTAAAATGGAAAAGGTAGTTCCTCCTTGTGTGATGTAAATGATAAAGATCATATGTGTCATGAGTTGTGGATTAAGTTCCTATGTGTTAATGATATGTTTATATGTTTAAAGGAGTTGAAATTCCTCCGATGATTTGTAATTCATTATGATAATGCTTATTGGTTGGCTGCTAGTATTGAGTCTATTCCTTTTTCCCAATAGAAGGTGTAAGGTGTCATTCAAGGACAAATGTTCCTAAGGGGGCATATTGTAACACTCCGTAATTTCCATGACCCATAATAGAGTCTCATATTTTGTACAATGATGATATTAGACCTAAAATAGTGTAAATAACTTATTTTAGAAGTATTGAAACCACAACATAAAAGAAAGGCCTTGATGTCCGAAAAACTAGCTAAATTGAACTAGTAGACGTCCCTATGTTTGGTGAAGGTTTCGGAGGGTCATATAGAGTCTAACACTTGTAAAAATACTTTCAAAAGGTAAAGTGTAGTATATAGGGTTACAACATACAGTCACAACACCTCAGGGACCACAGGAAGCGTCCTCGGGCGAGCAAGCTGCCAGAGCAGCCTGTTTGCAGCCACGATTTTAGTGGCTGATGCGCGACGTGCAGCCATCATGCAACAATCCCAAATCGTCCTAGCAATGCAGGGCCTACACGAGGTCCACTGCCTCAACCCGGATTTCAAAAATATATCGTGAAATAAACCCTGCGACACGCAGCCACCACCCAAATTTGTAAAAGTTGTATTTTAAACATTTTAACTTCACAAAAATATTAATTTAAGTTAGGGGTCCTTTGGGAAATTTAATAGGTGATTATATAAGGTCTTACACTCAGTTTTATGTCAATTTTATCACCCAAATAAAGTCTCAAAAGTTTAAATCAAAAATCACTCTCATCTCTCCCAAATTCTTTCTTCCTCCAAATCTCCATTGAAGACCAATAGAAATCCTAGAAGAAGACAAGCCTTCAAGTTTACAACCCAATTTTGTGGATTTATTATCTCAAAGGAATGGTTTGTTTCACTCTTGGGTAGGGGTTTCAGGGGGACAGAGCTATCCTGCCCCTGCACGCGTCCTGCCCGGACCCGCGTCTCGCCCGGCCCATTCCCTTATATTTAGGGGGTTTAAGGGGTAGGGGATGAGGGGACCGGTCAGGGGCCGATTTAACCCTGACTGCGTCCCGTCGACCCAGCCCGGTCCCGTCCCGGTTGAACCGTCCGGTTAGCGGGATCCGCTATTATTTATTTTCTTAAAATAAAATTCAAAGATTTACCATTTTAATCCGTTGGGGAAACCGTAGGTGCCCCCCCCCCCAAACGGATTTTTGCCACTTTTTGTGTTTCCAAACACCCACTACCACCCCCCTACTTGTAAATCTTTTTTTAAAATCCTAAAGTTATAATAATTACACTTTAACCCATTATTAATATTATAAATACACCTATCCCCTACTATTTGTATCAAAATCATCTATTCTCATTTCTCTCATCTATTTTTCTATATCCTCTCAAATCTCAAATCTCTTAATTTCTATTCCATTTTAATTCTCATATTATTATAATCCATATATTTCAATTTTCAATTAAAAAAATTTCATATTATATCAAAATATATTATTGTATTATGTCATATTTGTTATCAAGTATTGGTTGGAGTTTCAAATTACAAGTTACAACAAACCACAAGCTTCAACAATTGTGTTCTCATCTGCTATTAACGTAGAAGTTCGGTACATTCGTTTCATAATATTTAAATTTAATTTTTTGTCATTATTTTTGTATTATTATTATTTTTATATTACACTTTATATATAATTAAGTATGAGTTCTAGCAAAAAAAACGGTTAAGGAAAAGAGAAAGCACAAGATAATAAAGAAAGTAAACTTTTTAAATTTTTTTATTTTTGTAAAAAAAATAGTAAAGAATAAAGAGTAGTAAAAGTGGTGGTACCTCATATAAATCAACGAGTAGAGTTAGATTTAACATAAATGATTCTACTGATGTTGATGATACTCCTTATGATATTAATTTAAATGTTCAACTCGATCATGAAAGTTTAGAACGACGTTATGGTAATATTAATCCTTATGTTGATAAAAATTCAGGTTAAAAAGCAGAAGCTGATTTGGGAGAAGAGGAGTTAGAAGAAACACCTGCTAGTCCGGTGACAGAAGTTCCAAATGAGACTATCAATTTACCAGAGCAAAAATTTGGACATCCACCCCTTATACCTCCCACAAGAGAGAAGGTGAAGTATCAATGCCCTAAATCTTCTATGGTGTGGCAATTAATGACTTTCTATAAATAAAATAATGTTGCTATTTGTAATAAATGTAAGCAACCTTTTTAACATAAACAAGGTGGGGGTCAAGGTGGAACGGTGGCATTAAATATACATTTGTTATCTTCTGTGTTTATTCAATATAAAGAAGCTAAATCATTAGCCAATAAAAAAAAGGAGTTTCAATTAATGTATTTGATATTACCGGTAATGCATCGATAGGGGCATCTAACATGGTTCAAGGAACATTAGATCCTTTAAACCCCGCTGGTCCAATAACACAACGTAAATATAATAAGGAATTTGATCGGTAAAATTTAGCTAAAATGGTTTTTGTTTGTGGTTTGGCTTATAGTTTTCCTTCAAAACCCAGTTTTATTGAATATATACAACAAACTTATAATTCAGATTATAGAGGCTTTTCAAAAATATTGTTAAATGTGATTTTTTTGAATTTCAAGGTAATCATTGTCTATTTCTTCATTTTATATTTAGCATATTAGATAGTAGAGTGCCTATAACTTTTGACATGGGTCGTAGTGTTAATTGAAATGGATATTTAACTATTACTGCACATTGGATTGATCATAATTGGAATTTGCAAAAAAGAATTATAAGTTATAAACTATGTATAGAGAAAAAAAATTGGTGCATATTTAGATTTAAATATTTTAAATGTTTTTGATTATTACATGATCATAGATAAAATAATGTCTGTCGCATTAGATAATGCATCTAATAATACAAACACTGTTAACATGTTAAAAGCTAGATTATGTCCAGTTGACAATAATGCTTTTTCGGTTAAATGTGTTGCACATATAATAAATTTAGTTGTAAAAGATAATATTTCATTATTTGATTGTGGTAGCGTAAAAAAAGCATATGCCATTACCTGAATTTTTCATACAAACAATGCTGCTAGAATTAGGGAATTGAATGAGCGTTGTTTACTATGTGAATTGTCACCTAGAAAATTTCCAAAACCTATTAAAACAAGGTGGAATTTTCTTTACGAAATGCTTTCGGTTGCTTACAAATATAGAAGACCCATACAAATGGTTTTTAATGCTCATAATGCTGACCCATTAGATAGAATTTGTGATGAAGATTTGGAAGAAACTAAAGAACTATTACAATTTTTAAGTCTTTTTTATGATGCTAGTACCATATTTTCTGGAATTTATTATCCTACTATTTAATCCGTACGAATAAATATTTGTGCTCTTACAATTCAATTTCGTAAATATAAAAAATTATGTAAATTTAGAGTTAAAATTGAAGGTATGACTGAAAAAATTTAAAAATATTTTTTTCCTATTCCTCAAATTTTTTTAATTGCTACTTTACTTCATCCTGCTTATAAAATTACAAGGTGTGCAAGACCTTTTTGACACTTTTTATGAAACTTTAGAAATTTTATCGGAAAAAATGCAAAATTGTCAAACGTGTAAGTCTAGCATAAAAGTAGAAGCAAAACTGTTGTATGAAAAATATAGAATTACGGAAATTTTTCAAGGAGAAGTTGGTAAAACTTCTAATGTTGAGATTAATTTGTCACTTCGAATTTCAACTTATATGTAAGGTATTGTTGATCTTAATTCTATTAACCATGATAATTATGAAAAATATCTTAATCAATATTTAGAAATATTGGAAGTCAAAGATGGCAATAAAGATTTATTAGGATGGTGGAGTAGGTGAGGCGATGCATTACCAACGTTGAGTAAAATGGTTCGTGATGTTCTAGCTATTCAAGCTTCATCAGTTGCATCGGAGGCTGCGTTCAGTGCGGAAAGATGTCAAATTTGTGATCATAGAAATTCATTAGCGGAAACACTTTGGAAACAACACTTTTATTTAGAGACTAGTCCAATGCCAGAAGGAGGAATAACAATTTTCCAAATTTAAGTAAAAAAAAAACAAGTTGGATCAAAACACAAATTGAATGCAGTGATGATGAAATAGAGGAACAAGAATTTCTAGAAAGTTTGCCAACACCGGATGATATCACTATTATTATTATGCGACAATTAGAATGAAATTTTAAAGGAGAAAACATATATTTATAGATTACATTTGAGAACTAATTGAAACAGAACCCTTCCTAGAAGGTGGATGCATAAAATTAGTTACTCATGTAATATCTGTAACAAATATTAGTTTTACATACGAGAACTTATTGAAATAGAACCCTTCCTAGAAGGTGGCTGTGTAGATTAGTTACGCCACTAATATTTGTTAATTATAACTTCTAAGTTCTATTGAATAAATTTAAAGGTTTTAAGTTTTGTTCAAGTTTTTTTATACAATTATTTTTTTGCATTTTAATTTTAATATATACAATAAAATATATACTAAAGTACTAAACTAACTTTAAAATACTTAATTTAAAGTTGAAAATTTACATTACTTTAAAACATTTGAGTTACAAATTTAAACTTCTCAAATTTGAAATTTAAAACTTTAAAGTTGAAACTTGAAACATGAATCGTGAAATTTGAAAATTGAAACTTTAAATTTTAAAATTTATTTTGGTATTCTAAAATCAAAAATTAAATTTTAAATTTATCAACTAAAGACGTATAATTTCAATACAAATATATAAGTATTTAAAAGCAAAAAAAATCCCTCGTCCCGTCACTTCTCGTCCCCCCAAATCCCATCCCATCCAGTGTATATAGTGGGACAAGATGGGACCTATTTTTGTTCCCCCAATCCCGGTCCCGGTCCAAACCCCCTCTCCTCGTACCCCATCCCGTCCCGTCCCCCTTTGTACCGGCCCCTTGCCAGCCTTGCCCTACTCTTGGGATTCCTTTCCCCAAGAGGTCCCTTCAAAAGATGATTTCTAAATCCCTCAAATCTAGGTTTTACTTCTACACATGGGTCTTCTTTTGAAAAATGAAATTATGAATAAAGAGTGATGAATTAATATTGTTTATGTATATATTGATGGTTAATTGATTATTTCCTCTAATATTTCATTACATACATGTCTTTATCCCATTTTCAAAAAAAGCCTTGAATTGAGATGGTGAATAATGAAGATTATAAATACGTAGATTCACTACATTGCTGTTAATTATATAATTGCTTCTTGAATATACCTTGTTCATATAATTGGTTTTGTATTCTTGGTATTGGAAGTATGACGGTTCTTGGAAGGGAAATTAGGTATGTTTATTGGTTCTTCTTGAATTCAATTGCGAAATGTGGGTTACTTAGATAGTAATTCCTTTAGGTCTAATGTGTGGTTGTGATGTTGATGCTATGTATTCCTTCGTTAACCATATACTATTGAATTCGTTTTGAATTATTGAAGTACATTATGGTTTAATTATTTTATTATTGAAAGTAGTTTCTCATGATTATCATAAAGTTTAAAGTGAATGGTTTTACTCACTTATGAGGTGGTGTCTAAAAGGATTATTCTCACTTGTGATGACTTATGAGATAGATGTGATAAGTTGTTTAAATAGGGGTCTAGAAGAGACTAATGTGAACTTATATGATGAGATCATTTGATTACTAAAGGAAATAAGTTCTAAGCACAGAAAAAGCATGTAAATGAGATTAAGGTCTCACATTGGTAAGTCCAGCCTCCCACATGGGTTTCTTCATGTTAGTAAGTCCTGAATTACCACGTTATGTGTTGTCTCCTGATATAGAAACCTCCACATTAGTAAGTCAAGGTTTCTTGCAACAATCTTCTTGACCATGTAACTGTGTGCCGACATAGGACTCTACCATAGTTGATCCACCTAGATAGTTATGTATGAATGATGAAACCTTAGGCAAGTATTAACCTTATAATTTCGGTGCGGGAGTAGAACACTGAATTTAATGTAGATCACATGGTCTCATGTCGGTTATTGCACTTATTTCACTAATGTAAAAGTAAATGAACAAATTAAGTATGTTAACTATCATTAGGGTTGTCTTGGAGTCTACTACAATGGGTGAGGGAGGGTATGGGACTTCTCTTAGTCATTCCACATATGGGATCTGAAGATGGTTCTACTAATGTTCTTTTATGATTATGGCTATGATTATTATTACGTTGATAAGTTATGAGTAGTATTCATGTATTAATTATGTTATGATGATTTTAAGATAATATGTTGCAAGTATGAAGGGGGTTGCTTAATGTGATACTCAGTCTTAGATAAGATTATGGGTTCCATCTTTGGCATTGCACAAGTATTGCTTGGGTCATCTACACGTTGGGTTGCTATTATGTTGAGTGACTTATTATGCCTCTTATATAGGCATGTTGAGTTAAAATGATAAAAATCATGATTTTGACTAAATTGTCCTTTTCTCATGCATTAATGGTTTTTTATGCAGAGCGACCATACTTAGTACATGTGTTTTGTACTAACCCATATTTCTTCTCTTTATCCTAAACATTGTAGGATTGGTCCAATGAGATATATTTAGGGTAAAGCAAGAAGGCTAGGAATAGACTCTCCATGTTTTGGTAGGTCCTCTAGATTGAAGATGCTACTACATACTCTACCTTAGTCGTACTTTTATTGTCTAAATACATTCTTTTCTCTTGTTTTGAAGATATTTATTTAAGCCATATGTGGAAACTATGAATTTATATAAGGGTTATGCCCAGATGTTTTACTTTACATAGATTGTTTAATATGAGACAAAGATTTATACTAAATTCTTATGTATTATTATGATGCCTAAGCGAGAAGCCTCCGTAAGCTTCCTACGTGAAAGATCTATGTAAACCTCACTAAGTATATACATATATAAGAGTTTTAAATTTTTCCAAATGTTTGACCTATGATGTGCTATTTCGTACGCTAAGGGCTTGTCTTAGTCCTCTTAGAAGAGGAAGACACCGGTAATGACTAGGGTGTACTTTGGATCATTACAATTTTTTTGGATTGTTAGATGTTTCAAATTTTATCTTTATCTTAACAACATAACATTATTGTTGGCCCTGAGGTTTTGAAAACACATCACGGAGATGTCCATGAAGAGTGAGGTAGTATCATCCCAAGCCTATCTCTTAAATACTCCTCGCCAAAGTCAGTACCACAGGGACCTTCACGGTATGTGGTCCTCACAATCGGCCATGGGAGAATCCAAGAAAGCTTAACAAGTTGCCACCACTCGCCAGTCCTTTATATCCTAATGCCCAAGTGAAGACTATGAAAACGTTCAGGTCGGTGGGCCATCACACGGGCCGTGGAAGGGTCCGTTAAGTTAGACCCTTATGCCTTCAATCCAATTGAAGACCACGACCCACTTCCTGGTCTATTGTCCCTTTCACGATCCATGATTATCTTCGTGGTCATCCTGTCAACATTTTGAGTCAAGGTTTTTTCTATCTTTTCCCCTATTTTTTGGACACCAAAACTACGTTATTATAACCATAAACTATGTCAGATTTATTTGTTTTAGCCTAGAAACATATCTACAACTTAGACAAGTCAAATCATTAATAAAAACATACAAAAGTATAAAAGAAGTACCAGAAAGAGGCAAGAAACCCCAATTCAATAATGCGGCAAGATTACATTAGTTCTAGCTCTAAAATACAAAGATTTCTCTATAGAATTCGTCACCGTGTATGTGGGATTTCACTAGTGGCTTCCTTTCGTCTATATGTTCCCTAGTTTAAGTCAAATTCTTGATTCCCTTATTATAACAAGACATACAGTTTATATAACTTCAACACATTATCATCAATTAGTTATTTACATGTTCCAAATAAGATTATCATGTTTTTACTTCATTTCTTGCATGAATGTCTTTACACTAGTTATGTAGTAAATTAGTTCTTGAATTACATAGGTTACGCCATACATTTAAGTTATTTTAGATATATATGCCTCATTTTTGAAAATGTCATTATTAATATAATATTGCGCATTATCAATTTGCATCTTTTAATACAAAATTTTGGTCATAATGTGTTTATCACTTAATGAGTCGGAGTAATATAATAACTAGTTAGTCTAGGATTCAACGTACCGAAATATTCCATGAACTACTAGCCACATCGGTTGCAAGTCCCCTCTATGGGCATCATTTTATTTATCATGGCAGGATACATTTGTACCTCTGGGAGGGTATATTAGGTCCCTCAATGGGGTGTATACATTGACTACACATTTAGCTCATGTTGTTTCATTATTAGTTATAAATAGCTCCCATAGTTCATTCAGCCTCCATGCATTGACCACATTTTAGTATAATCAGTATTCAGTTTCACCAAGTTATGAATTGGTAATTGCATTCAGTTCTCTCTATATCAAGTATCTATAATATGTACATGTTATATTTTTTTGTTTTTGGTCTCTTATATGTTATTTCAGGTTTACTCTATCCTTCATGCTTAGTACCTTTCATGTACTAACGCAAAATCTGCGCTACATCTTCTCATGATGTAGGTTCAGGTCTCCTGATGTCACGTCATACATAGATTGGTTTCTGATCTCCTATTTAGCAGCATTAGTGGTGTGTCGTCATTCTTCAAGGACAATGGTCATGTTATTATTTCAGTCTTCTAGTTTCATTTTTTCTAGATCTATTCGGGGGCATGAACCAAAATTTCTAGTTGTTTTAGAGGCTTATTTTCATACATAGTTAGATTAACTTAGAATTTGAGTTTGATATTTCTCTTGTCTTAAACTCTTAATCCTATATTGGGTTTAGTATATGTGGTTCCCCATTATTTAAGACTTCACATTTATTTATTTTCCACACAATCTTATTAATTAGTTTATCTCTGGTATCCTTATAAATATGACATCAGGGTTATCTGGAATGCCATTCAGATATTGGATTAGAGTGTTCCCAATAGGACAAAACAATGGGTTCTAGTTCACGCAATTGTTAATGTTGGGTCAGCTGCAGCTGTAGTGACAGATTTTTATGATGTATCTTCTAGAATCGTACATTGATGATGATCCCCGAAACATCATTTTATGATATCAAGAAGATTTTTCAAGTGATAAAGGTAAGTTTGAATGATTGGGTACAGTTAGAGCATCGTAACAACTGAAGGATGTATATTATATCTAGTATACTGAGTAGAAGGAAAACATAGATACATATGCAACTTCTATTACTTGGGATTGCTTTAGTGAGACCTTTCTGGACTATGTTTCCCCAAGAGAGCTAAGAGAGGCAAAATCCATAAAAATTTAAGAACTTCAGGCAAGGTAACATCATAGTCCAATAGAATAGGCTCAAGTTTACCCAAATCTCTAGGTAGACTCCTCACATGGGCGCTGATTCTAGAGATCAGATGAATAAATTTCTTTATGGAGTGCTAGACTTAGTGAATATAGAGTGCAAGATGCAATGTTGCTGCGAGATATGATCATTTCTAGGATTATGAATCATGCTGAACAGGTTGACGGTGCTTAGCTTAGGGAACAAGCTAAGGAGAGTAAAAAAGGAAGAACATGCAATTATAACTATTTTCAACAGAAATCAGGTGGTGGAAATTGAAAGTACCTTTTATCATCTATTTACCTTCTTTTAAGTTCTATAATGATCATAAAGGAAGTTAATTAGGTTGTAAGACTCAAGGTAGTTTTTAAGCACTAGTTACTACCAAAATTGCCTGAAATGTAGAAAGAACAATCCAGGCGTATATTTTACAGGAAAGGAAGGATTCTTTGGGTGTGATCTGACACGCCTCGAGCTACCCCCGAGATGCAGACATGGAACCTAGGACCACAAGTGATCCCAAGCTAGATCTGCTGGAATGATCATGAGCATACTAAAGATAATAAACTGTTGTGGAAGCTAAATCATACATAAAATTAAAAGATGGGGAATACCCATATTATATAACTAAGATATTTTAAAAGAATGAGTTCAATACAAAAGAAATATTAACTCAATACTAAGCAAAATCTAACTATGTTAGAAAATTGCCTCTAAACTAGACTAGAAATATAGGGACAAGCCCAAGCTAAATCTATCAAAAACTTAAACTAAATGACTAAAGACTGAAATGAAAGTTATGACTGTTGTCCTCGGAGAATGAGGACTCACCACTGAATCTACTCAAGTGGAGATCGAGAAATCGACTATGGATGATCTGGATGCTGAGAACCTGAATCAATATCACGAGAAGATGTAGTGCACGTATGCATCAGTACTAGAAAGGTACTGAGCATGTAGAATAGAGAAAAGCTGAAATAAATCATAAATGAACAAGCACAAAAACAAGTATAATAATTTGAACGTGATGTGCTGATTTCTGAGCTACTTGGATGCAATGACCAATTTATAACATGCTTAAACTGAATAATGAATATACTGATAAATGCTTAATGCAGAGAGTTTGACTAAATTGTGGAACCTACTAATTACCGATAATAAAACCACATGAGCTAAATATGGAGTCTGATGTATACTTCCCATAAAGAGGACTTAATATACCCTGCCAAAGGTATAAAGGCATGTTGGTGTGATCAGTAAACTGATTGCCCACAAAGGGGACTTACAACCTACCTGGCTAGTGGTTCTGCGACTATTGGGTACGCTTAACCTTAGTCCTACTCGGTAATTATGCTACTCCCAATGAATTCTATAATAAAATGATTATATCTGAATTTCTGTAAATACTGGATTGCTCAAAACTGAAAATTCAATAATTAATCTGGTAATTATGCATTTATAACTTAGGCATGTATATCTGAAGTGTCTAAAATATATGACCTAGCATGTGTAATTCAAGAACTAAAGAAATACAAATCTAGGGTTCTCAAAATCATGCGATATTAACATGATAATCTGATTTGGAACATATATTTAATAAATTCATGAAGTTATATCAAATTTCTAGAAACGCTAGGTTTAATAATAATAAGATAATGAAGAACTCACTAAAACTAAGGACCAATGAGTGAAAGTAACCCAATAGTGAAATCCCCCATACCTGGTGATGAAATCCACGGAAAACCACTTAACTTACGAGGATGGAACTGCTAAAGCTTGTGGCGTTCTTGAACTAGGGTTTTTGAGCTTTTTTCTCCTCTCTTCTAATTTTCAAAGTTTTGATTTAATGAATTGACTTGTATATGTTTTAATTATGTTTCGAGGCTTAAACTGACAAAATCTGATGATTTAGGGTAAAAACGACGTAACTGTGGGTTTAAATGGAGTGTGAAAGGTCAAAAAGATTTTAGCAATGGGTTTACTTTTTACTTGCAGGTATGATTTTAGTAAGGTCGGTGGATATGTAAAGACAATTCAATTATCGATCTTTGGGTAGGTCATGGGATACCTAATTCATTTTGTTCTAGGAGTTATGATCATTTTTATTTGACCCAACTGCATTTCCCCTTACCTTGTTGCATATTTCCACCTACGGTCATACCTACAGACCATAGGTCAACCTACGCACCATGCTGGTCATCCATTGCTCTTGTCAGAGAATGGTTGAAGGAAGTCTTGATCGAGAGTCACGGACTACAAACCGTCAATTTAACTATGGACCGTAAGTCTGTCCGTCGTCTAAGACATAACCAATCATTCTAGGCTGAAATTTTTGGGAGTTTCCGATCCCATTGACGGTTGTGCAGGACGGACTACGGTCCGTCGATTCCACCGTTTCTAGCACCAGCAGATTATTCTAAAAAACTAATTTTTGGTCTGTTTTGGCTACGGGGTGTTACATTATCTCCCCCTTCAGAACATTCATCCTCGAATGAAGCCTAAACTAGCTGAAATAGAGGGAGAGACATGCAAACCCCATGACTAAACACTTAGAACTTAATTCTGAGGACATGCAATTACGCTAAAAATGAAAGTAAAAACTGAGGAACATGAATCAAAAATTGAATTTACGCATGAATGACTATAAAACTGCACGAGAACTATTACCTCAAGCAGGAGTGAATCCGAAGGAAAAAGGTAAGGATACTTGACTTTCATGGCTGCTTCTGCTTCCCACGTAGCTCTCTCTACGGACTGACTCCTCCACAAAACCTTGACTGAAGCGACTTATTTGTTTCTCAACCTTCTAACCTGATGATCAAGAATCTCAACTGGTACAGCCTCATAATAAAGACTATCTTTCAACGCCACACTCTCTAATGGCACTATAGAGGCTGGGTCACCCATGCACTTCTTCAAGAGTGAGATGTGGAAGACCGGATGCACTGCTGCTAATTTTGCTGGATACTCTAACTCATATGCCACCTTGCAAAACCTTTTCAAGATCATCTAAGGGCCTACATATCTACGACTTAGCTTCCTTTATTTCCAAATCTCATCACCCCTGTCATAGGTGAGACTTTAAGAAAAACCCAATCATCAACTTGGAACTGTAGTTCCCTTCTTCTTACATATGCATAAGATATCTGACGACTTTGGGATGTCTTAAGTCTATCTCTAATGGGTTGCACTTTCTCCATCGCATAAAGGACTGAATCTAACCCTATCAAAGTTGTTTCACATACTTAAAACCAACCAAACAAGAGATCAATATCTACGCCCATATAAAGCCTCATAAGGATCCATCTGAATGCGGGAATGGTAGCTATTATTGTAGGCAAACTCAATAAGAGGAAGGTGATCATCCCAACTACCATTGAAATCGATCATACAGGCTCTCAACATATCCTCCAAGTTCTTAATGGTATGCTCTGCCTGCCCATACATCTATGGATGAAATGTTGTACTAAGGATAACTTCAGTACCAAGACCTTTTTGAAATGACTTCCACAAATGAGAGGTAAACTGAGGACCTCTATCTGAGATGATAGACAAAGGAACCCCATGCAACCTCACAATTTCAGTAAGGTAAAGCTTGGCGTAATCCTCTGCCAAATATGAAGTCTTGACCACCAAAAAGCGAGAAGACTTAGTCATCCTATCAACTATCACCCAAATTGAGTCATGCTGTCTGCGAGTACGAGGTAACCCTGTGATAAAATACATATTGATCACATCCTACTTCAAAATAGGAATATCGATCTCTTGAGTCATACCTTCGGGTTTCTGATGTTGTACCTTGACTTGGTGGCAATTGGGGCACTTACTTAAAAAGTCTGCTATATCCCTCTTCATGCCATTCCACCAATAGACTTCCCGCAAATCGCGGTACATCTTAGCGGCACCTGGATAAATAGAATACCTAGAGTTATGAGCTTCTGCAAGAATATGGTGCCTCAACTCTATACACACTAGGAACACACAATCTACCTTGGTAGAGAAGTTCACCATCTCCCCCTTGGGACGAAGCCTCCACTCTCTTATTGTTAATTGCACCCCTTAGTTCAAGCAACATCGGATCACTCTCTTGTTTTTCCTTAACCTCCACTACCAAAGAGGATTCTGCCCCATTTTGAAAAGCTACACCGTTGTCTGATATGTTCATAAGCAAAAGTCCCAAGCGAGAAAGCCTGTGAACATCCTTCATTGGATCCTTTATTTTTTCCTCAACATGGGCAACACTACCCATAGATAATCTACTAAGAGCATCGGCCACAACATTTGCCTTTCAAGGATGATAATTCACACTCATATCATAATCCTTAAGGAACACAAGCCATCTCCTCTAGCGAAGATTCAATTAATTCTGGGTGAATACTTTGTAACGACCTGTTTAGTCGTTTTGAGCAGCAGAACAAATTCTGGAAAAACTGGCTGAAACCACGGACCCAACGACGGACCGTCACAGGCTCGACGGACCGTCGTGGGTGTTCCGTTCCATGACACTTAGAGTTTGAAAATCGGGTACTGAAAATCGACTCTCTGTAAATTGTGACGGACCTGCAGGACGTGCCGTCACATCCACGACGAACCGTCGTGAGTCCCGTTGCAAAACACTTCAACTTTTGAGAAATTGGTGCAAGAAAACGAGTTTCTGACCGTCATGACGGAGGGCCAGGACGGACCGTCACAGGGGTGACGGGCCGTCGCAGCCATCTGGAGTCTGGGGAACACGACGACGGCCTGTGCGACGACCGTCGCAACCCACGACGGCCCGTCACAGGTTGCGCAGTCCCAGGCAAAATAGGATTCTCCACACGTTTTAAGGGTCGTTTTTGATTATTCTTTCCTTAATTATAAGGATTGAGGGGTAACATTACAAATCTAATTTCTTAGGGGTTAAAAGGGGTAACCTTAAGTAAATTAGTGGGGTTTTATTGTCCTTTTTCACACTTAATTACATGATTAATTAGGGTAAAGGAAGAGGGTTTGAATAAAACAAAAGAGAAAGAAACAGAAGGGAGAGAGAGCAGATCGATCGAGAGAGAGGAGAATAGCAAGCTTGGGAAATTTCTTGTTGATTCCAATTCTTCGGTGGAGGTAGGTTATGGTTTTGTATTACGATATTCGTAGTGAACTCTTGATAGTGAATAATATGTGTTGATGATATTGTAACCTGTCTATATGCTTATTGTATGTTTGTATGAATATGATTATGTGATTTGATAATACAAGCATGATGAAAACCATTGAATCCCAAATCTTGAAAGAAACTTTAATCTATGATATTATGATAATGCCTTGGTATAAAGGAAGGCTTGATGAATTAAAGTGATTGGGATTGATGATGCCTTGGTTAGAGAAGGCTTGATGAACGGATATAATGAGATTAGTGGATCGGAGTGTCACGTTCCGACACATAGAATTAGTGGATCGGATCGGAGTGTCACGTTTCCGACACATAGAATTAGTGGATCGGAGTGTCACGTTCCGACACATAGTATTAGTGGGACGGGTGTCACGAACCGACACGTAGATATAGGGGATCGGAGTGTCACGTACCGACACATGTAGGGGATCGAAGTGTCACGTACCGACACATGTAGGGGATCGGAGTGTCACGTTCCGACACATATAGGGGATCGGAGTGTCACGTTCCGACCATATAGGGGATCGGAGTGTCACGTTCCGACACATAGTGGTAGGGGATCGGAGTGTCACGTACCGACACAAGAGGAAGAAAGATATGAATCTCTCGAAAGATAATATATTCAACATAATGAACTTAATTCCCAAATGAGTATGGTAATGAGGCTTGAGCCCTCCTGAATGAACTTGATGGTGTTTATTGATGATTTTGATACTTGTTGTTGCTACATGTTGAGTTTATAGTTGATTTATAATATTATTTGATATATATTGTTCCCTATTTTGAGTTAACCGATGATATCTACTCAGTACGTGTGGTTGTACTGACCCCCCTACTTTTATGTTTTTCTTTGTTATTTGTGTTATGCAGCAAACGTTCCGTCAACTTCGACTCAACAGTAGATCAAGCCATCTTCACTCCATCGGAAATTCAGGTGAGCTAATGCGTCTAGCTTGGACTGGGTCTCCTTCTTCAAGTCTTGATGCCTTGAACTTCCGGCATGGACTAGTTTTAATTGTTTTTAGCTTTTTAGACATCTTAGATTAGTAGTTTGAGATAGATGTTTGTGATGATGACTTCCAGATTTTGGGAATATTAATAATAGTTTTGAGTTGTTTTTATTAATGAGTTTAAGTCTTCCGCATTATTTTCTGTTGAAATATCTTGAAATGTTAAGGTTTAGATGGGTTGGTTCGCTCACATCGGAGGGTAAATGTGGGTGCCAGTCGCGTCCCGATTTTGGGTCGTGACAGACTTGGTATCAAGCATTAGGTTCATTGGTCTCATCACACAAGAACAGGTCTAGTAGAGTCTTAAGGAACGGTAGGGGGACGCCTTTACTTTTCCTTGAGAGGCTATAAGACTTTAGGAAAATTCCATTCTTTCATTCTTTCTTTCGTGCTACTACTTGAGTCCAATTGGTATCTAGGTGATACAAATTGGTATCTGACCATCTTCATTCTATTTCGCAGATGGTTAGAACTAGAGCAACGACCGCACCAGCAGCGACAACGGAAAGACAGGAAACTACTGAGCCAGCCACTGGGGCTGTGGCTCGAGGAAGAACAACGGCAAGAGGCCGTGGGAGAGGTCGTGGGAGGACGTCCTCTAGAGGGAGAGGACGAGCCCCTAGCCCATCTGATGCTAGGGCGTGACTCCTCCACCGACTGAGGAGGTAGTTAGAGAGGGTGAGGAAGGGGAAACTGAACAAGGGCAGAATGAGGAAATGCCACCCCAACCTACCCCAGAGATATCAACCAAGTACTTGCTTATCTTAGCGGGTTTTCTGATCAGGGTCAAGCACCTCCAGTGGTTTCTGCACCAACACCCGGTTTCAGAGATACGACATGCGGCTACTATGGCTCCCCGCATGGATGCAACATTGGGAATAGGCACATTTCCACGTCTGACTACTGGGCCTATTATGACAAACGATCAACACGAACTTTTCAGTAAGTTCTTGAAATTGAAACCCCCAGTCTTCAAGGGTGCAGAATCTGAGGATGCTTATGATTTTCTGGTTGATTGCCATGAGCTACTACACAAGATGGGGATAGTAGAGAGGTTTGGTGTCGAGTTCGTGAGCTATCAGTTCCAGGGAACGCCAAAATGTGGTGGCGTTCACATGTTGAGTGTCAACCAACAGAGGCACCACCATGACTTGGGAATCATTCTCTACCCTTTTTATGGAAAAGTATAAATCCCCCCACTTTGAGAGATAGGAAGAGGGATGAGTTCTTGAGTCTTGAACAGGGAAGGATGACAGTAAACGCGTATGAGGCTAAATTTCGCGCACTATCCAGATATGCCACCCAACTTTGTTTTAGTCCACAAGAACGGATCCGCCGTTTTGTGAAGGGGTTGAGGTCAGAATTGCGGATTTCAGCCTTACAGATAGCGGCAACGGCAACATCCTTCCAAGAGGTGGTAGACTTTGTGATTGAGGTGGAAGGAGTGAAACCAGATGACTTCACCACGACATCGACATCAAAGAGGTTTCGTAGGGGAGGTGAGTATAATGGTTCTTATTCTAGAGGACAGAACTCCGGAGGTCACTCAAATCGACCAATACAGTCTTCACTACAGACTGTAGTTGGGGGTCCACCTCAGAACAGTCAACACTACTCCGAGAGACCCATGCCTGACTCAGAGAGTGCTATGGATGTGGGGAGATTGGACATATTAGGAGGAATTGTCCAAAACAGAGTTCAGAGCCCAATGGCTAGAGGAAGAGGTGGAAATGGTAGAGGTCGTTATTCTGGAGGGCGTGGTGGCCGAGGTAATGGTGGTCACCAAAACGGCAAGAGGAGAGGGTCAAAATGGAGCCACTACTACACAACATGGTAGGGGCAACGGACAAACAAATATGGGGGCTCATTGCTACGCTTTCCCCCTGGGAGATCTGAAGCGGAGGCGTCTGATGCTGTTATCACAGGTAATCTTTTGGTTTGTGATTGCATGGCATCTGTGTTATTTGACCCTGGCTCCCACGTTTTCTTATGTAACTTCATCATTTGCTAACGGTCTAAATTTACATTGTGAATTACTTGACATGCCTATTCGTGTTTCTACTCCGGTGGGTGAGTCTGTGATAGTCGAAAAAGTGTATAGGTCTTGTTTGGTGAATTTTGTGGGGAGCAACACTTATGTAGACTTGGTTATTTTAGAAATGGGTGACTTTGATATAATTCTGGGTATGACTTGGCTTTCTCCAAACTTTGCGATTTTGGATTGTAATGCTAAAACGGTAACGTTAGCCAAGCCTGGGGCAGATCTGTTAGTGTGGGAGGGTGACTACACTCCCAATCCGGTGCGTATCATCTCCTTTATTCGTGCTCAGAAGATGGTTAGTAAGGGTTGTCTAGCTTTCTTGGCACATCTTAAGGATGACACTACTCAAGTACCATCGATTGAGTCAGTTTCGGTAGTCTGTGAGTTTTTGGATGTGTTCCCTGCAGATCTTCCCGGTATGCCACCAGATAGGGATATAGACTTCTGCATTGATTTGGAACCCGGTACTCGCCCCATTTCTATACCCCTTATAGAATGGCTCCCGCAGAGTTAAGAGAGTTAAAGGCACAACTTCAAGAGTTGTTGAGCAAGGGCTTCATTAGACCAAGTGCATCTCCTTGGGGTGCTCCGGTGCTATTTGTGAAGAAGAAGGATGGGAGTTTCCGAATGTGCATAGATTACCGACAGTTGAACAGGTAACTATTAAGAACAAATACCCCATTCCTCGCATTGATGACTTGTTCGATCAGTTACAAGGTGCTTGTGTCTTCTCAAAATTGACTTGAGATCCGGTTATCACCAATTGAAAATACGAGCAACGGATGTTCCAAAGACTGCTTTTCGAACTAGGTATGGGCATTATGAGTTTGTGGTAATGTCGTTTGGTCTTACTAATGCCCCTGCTGCCTTCATGAGCTTGATGAACGGGATTTTCAAGCCATATTTGGATCTCTTTGTGATCGTGTTTATTGATGATATACTGATATACTCCAAAGTAAGAAAGAACATGAGGAGCATTTGAAAATGGTGTTAGAGTTGTTGAGAAAGAAAAGCTTTACGCGAAATTCTCCAAGTGTGAGTTTTGGCTAGATTCAGTGTCCTTCTTGGGGCACGTGGTTTCTAAGGATGGAGTGATGGTAGATCCATCTAAGATTGAGACGGTAAAGAATTGGTAAGACCTACTACAAACGTGTCAGAAATAAGGAGTTTTTGTGGGTTAGCTAGCTATTACCGCCGATTCGTCAAGGGATTCTCTTCCATTGCTTCCCAATTGACGAACTTGACTAAGCAAAATGTTCCATTTGTATGGTCAGATGAATGTGAGGAAAGCTTTCAGAAGCTTAAGACTTTGTTGACTACCGCACCTATCCTTACCTTGCCAGTAGAGGGCAAAAACTTCATTGTTTATTGTGATGCATCCTATTCTGGTTTGGGTGCAGTGCTAATGCAAGAGAAAAATGTGATTGCTTATGCTTCAAGACAATTAAAGTGCATGAACGCAACTATCCGACCCATGACTTGGAGTTGGCCGCGGTAGTATTTGCACTAAAGCAATGGAGACACTATTTGTATGGGGTTAAGTGTGAAGTCTATACGGACCATCGTAGCCTACAGTATGTCTTCACTCAGAAGACTTGAACTTGAGACAGAGGAGATGGATGGAACTACTAAGGACTACGACATCACTATTTTGTATCATCCGGGGAAGGCTAAGTTGTGGCAGATGCCTTGAGTAGAAAGGCCGGAAGCATGGGAAGTCTAGCTCATTTGCAAGCTTCTAGACGCCCATTGGCTAGAGAAGTGCAGATTTTGGCTAATGACCTTATGAGGTTAGAAAAAATGAGAAGGGAGGATTGTTAGCTTGTGTAGAGGCAAAATCCTCTTTCCTTGATCAGATTAAGGGGAGACAGTTTGACGATGAGAAACTAAGGCGAATTCGAGATAAAGTGTTGCAAGGAGAGGCTAAGGAGCGATAATCGATGGGGAAGGTGTTTTGAGGATCAAGGGAAAGTATGTGTGTACCCCGCATCGATGATTTGATCACCACTATTCTACAGAAGCTCATAGTTCCGGATATTCTATACATCCTGGTGCAACCAAGATGTATCGCGACCTAAAGCAACACTTCTGGTGGAGTAGAATGAAGCGAGATATTGTTGAGTTTGTTGCCAAGTGTCCAAATTGTCAACAAGTAAAGTATGAACACCAAAGGCCCGGAGGAACACTTCAGAGAATGCCCATTCCTGAATGGAAGTGGGAGAGAATCGCATGGACTTTGTGGTTGGTCTTTCCAAGACATTGGGTAAGTATGACTCTATTTGGGTGATTGTTGATAGGTTAACTAAGTCTGCTCACTTCATTCCTGTCAAGGTGACCTACAATGCAGAGAAGTTAGCCAAATCTACATCTCAGAATCGTTCGGGTTGCATGGAGTTCCACTCTCAATCATATCAGATAGAGGTACGCAGTTTACTTCTAAGTTTTGAGACACTACATGCTGATTAGGTACTAGGTTGGACCTTAGTACTGCATTTCATCCTCAGACCGATGGTCAGTCTGAGCGAACGATTCAAGTTTTGGAGGATATGCTTCGCGCATGTGTGATAGAGTTTGGTGGCCATTGGGATAGTTTCTTACCTTTGGCAGAGTTTCATACAATAAAGTTATCACTCTAGTATCGACATGGCCCCATTTGAAGCATTATATGGGAGGAGGTGTAGATCTCCCATTGGTTGGTTTGATGCCTTCGAGTTAGACCTTGGGGAACTGATCTGTTGAGAGATTCTATGGAGAAGGTGAAAGCTATTCAAGAAAGCTTTTGCGGCTCAAAGTAGACAAAAGGAGTATGCAGACCGAAAGGTTAGAGACTTGGAGTTCATGGAAGGTGAACAAGTCTTGTTGAAGGTTTCACCCATGAAGGGGTGATGCGGTTTGGCAAAAGAGGTAAGTTAAGTCCAAGGTACATTGGACCATTTGAAGTGCTTAAAAGAATAGGGGAGGTGGCTTATGAATTAGCATTGCCCCCAGGGCTGTCCGGAGTGCATCCGGTGTTTCATGTATCCATGTTGAAGAGATACCACGGAGATGGAAACTACATCATCCGTTGGGATTCAGTTTTGTTGGATGAGAACTTGACTTATGAAGAGGAACCGGTTGCTATATTAGATAGAGAAGTTTGGCAAGTTGAGGTCGAGAGAGATTGCATCCATCAAGTTCAATGGAAGAATCGACCGGTTGAAGAAGCTACTTGGGAGAATAGGCAGATATGCAAGAAAAATACCCCCATCTGTTCACCGATTCAGGTACTCCTTTTCGCCATGGTCTTTATCTATTGTAACGACCTGTTAGTCGTTTTGAGCAGCAGAACAAATTCTGGAAAAACTGGCTGAAACCACGGACCCAACGACGGACCGTCACAGGCTCGACGGACCGTCGTGGGTGTGTCCGTTCCATGACACTTAGAGTTTGAAAATCGGGTACTGAAAACGACTCTCTGTAAATTGTGACGGACCTGCAGGACGTGCCGTCACATCCACGACGAACCGTCGTGAGTCCCGTTGCAAAAACACTTCAACTTTTGAGAAATTGGTGCAAGAAAACGAGTTTTCTGACCGTCATGACGGAGGGGCCAGGACGGACCGTCACAGGGGTGACGGGCCGTCGCAGCCATCTGGAGTCTGGGGAGGACACGACGGCCTGTGCGACGGACCGTCGCACCCAGACGGCCCGTCACAGGTTGCGCAATTCCCAGGCAAATTAGGATTTCTCCACACGTTTTAAGGGTCCGTTTTTGATTATTCTTTCCTTAATTATAAGGATTGAGGGGTAACATTAACAAATCTAATTTCTTAGGGTTTAAAGGGGTAACCTTAAGTAAATTAGTGGGGTTTTATTGTCCTTTTTCACACTTAATTACATGATTAATTAGGGTAAAGGAAAGAGGGTTTGAATAAAACAAAGAAAAGAACAGAAAGGGAGAGAGAGCAGATCGATCGAGAGAGAGGAGAATAGCAAGCTTGGGAAATTTCTTGTTGATTCCAATTCTTCGGTGGAGGTAGGTTATGGTTTTGTATTACGATATTCGTAGTGAACTCTTGATAGTGAATAATATGTTTATGATATTGTAAACCTGTCTATATGCTTATTGTATGTTTGTATGAATATGATTATGTGATGTTGATAATACAAGCATGATGAAAACCATTGAATCCCAAATCTTGAAAGAAACTTTAATCTATGATATTAATGATAATGCCTTGGTATAAAGGAAGGCTTGATGAATTAAAGTGATTGGGATTGATGATGCCTTGGTTAGAGAAGGCTTGATGAACGGATATAATGAGATTAGTGGATCGGAGTGTCACGTTCCGACACATAGAATTAGTGGATCGGAGTGTCACGTTCCGACACATAGAATTAGTGGATCGGAGTGTCACGTTCCGACACATAGTATTAGTGGGACGGGTGTCACGAACCGACACGTAGATATAGGGGATCGGAGTGTCACGTACCGACACATGTAGGGGATCGGAGTGTCACGTACCGACACATGTAGGGGATCAGAGTGTCACGTTCCGACACATATAGGGGATCGGAGTGTCACGTTCCGACACATATAGGGGATCGGAGTGTCACGTTCCGACACATAGTGGTAGGGGATCGGAGTGTCACGTACCGACACAAGAGGAAGAAAGATAATGAATCTCGAAAGATGATAATATATTCAACATAATGAACTTAATTCCCAAATGAGTATGGTAATGAGGCTTGAGCCCTCCTGAATGAACTTGATGGTGTTATTGATGATTTTGATACTTGTTGTTGCTACATGTTGAGTTTATAGTTGATTTATAATATTATTTGATATATATTGTTCCCTATTTTGAGTTAACCGATGATATCTACTCAGTACGTGTGGTTGTACTGACCCCCCTACTTTTATGTTTTTCTTTTGTTATTTGTGTTATGCAGCAAACGTTCCGTCAACTTCGACTCAGCAGTAGATCAAGCCATCTTCACTCCATCGGAAATTCAGGGTGAGCTAATGCGTCTAGCTTGGACTGGGTCTCCTTCTTCAAGTCTTGATGCCTTGAACTTCCGGCATGGACTAGTTTTTAATTGTTTTTAGCTTTTTAGACATTCTTAGATTAGTAGTTTGAGATAGATGTTCTTGTGATGATGACTTCCAGATTTTGGGAATATTAATTAGTTTTGAGTTGTTTTTATTAATGAGTTTAAGTCTTCCGCATTATTTTCTGTTGAAATATCTTGAAATGTTAAGGTTTAGATGGGTTGGTTCGCTCACATCGGAGGGTAAATGTGGGTGCCAGTCGCGTCCCCGATTTGGGTCGTGACAGACTGGCATGGACTAGTTTTTAATTGTTTTTAGCTTTTTAGACATTCTTAGATTAGTAGTTTGAGATAGATGTTCTTGTTTATGACTTCCAGATTTTGGGAATATTATAATAGTTTTGAGTTGTTTTATTAATGAGTTTAAGTCTTCCGCATTATTTTCAGTTGAAATATCTTGAAATGTTAAGGTTTAGATGGGTTGGTTCGCTCACATCGGAGGGTAAATGTGGGTGCCAGTCGCGTCCCCGATTTGGGTCGTGACATACTTACTGAAGGCTCTTATGATCGGTGAACACATCTAAATGAACACTATACAAGTAGTGTCTCCATATCTTGAGTCCAAACACAATTGCTGCAAGCTCGAGGTCATGAGTTGGATAGATCTTCTCATGCACCTTAAGCTTTCTAGAGTCATTAGATATAACCTTATCTCTTTGAATCAACACACAACTAAGGCCAACTCGGGATGCATCGCAATAGATCACATAACCATCTGAACCATCTGGTAGAGTCAAGACAGGAGTTATAGTCAATCTACTTTTCAATTTTGCGAAGCATTTCTCACAATAATCTGATCATTGTAACTTGACCATCTTCTGAGTCAACCTAGTCAATGGTGAGGCTATGGATGAAAATCCTTCCACGAACCTTCTATAATAACCTTCTCAACCTAAGAAACTTCTAATATATGTAGCAGAGGTAGGTCTGGACCATTGTTTCACTGCTTATATCTATTGTGAATCATGCGGATCCCTTCGCTAGGTACAATGTGACCATGGAAAGCAACGGATTACAACCAAAACCCACATTTACTAAACTTAGCAAATTATTGGCGATCATTGAGAGTCTAGAGAACAACTCTCAAATGTCTATCATGTTCTTCCTCACACCTAGAGTAAATGAGGATATCATTAATGAAGACGATAACGAACAAGTCTAAGTAATAATTGAACACTTTGTTCATCAAATCCATGAAAGCTGCAGGAGCATTGGTTTGTCCAAATGACATAACAACAAATTCATAATGACCATACTAAATTCTGAAGGCTGTTTTTGAAATTTCACTATCTCTGACTCTGAGCTGTTGATAACTCAATCTAAGGTCTATCTTAGAGAAATGAATAGAACCTTGAAGTTGGTCAAGCAAGTCATCAATCCTGCGGATGGGATACTTATTATTGATTGTGACCTTGTTCAACTGTCTATAGTCCATGCACATTCTTAGAGAACCATCTTTCTTCTTTACGAATAATATTGGTGCACCCCATGGTGAAATACTAGGTCTAATGAAACCCTTTTCTAGAAGGTCTTTCAACAACTCTTTGAATTCCTTAAGCTCTGTTGGAGCCATTATGTAAGGAGGAATAAAAATAGGTTGGCTATCTTGAAGGAAATCAATTCCAAAGTCAATTTCCCTTTCAAGAGGAACCCGGGAAGATGTTTTGGAAATACTTCTAGAAATTAAAAGACTACTGTAACAGACTCAAGAGATGGGGTTTCAAGGCTAGAATCCTTAAACCTAACTAGATGATAGAGATAATACTTAAATATCATCTCTCTGGCTTTAAGGTAAGAATAAATCGACCCATAGGCGTTAGGCTACTACCCTTCCATTCTAAGATTGGTTCGTCTAGAAACTGAAAACAAACAATCCTAGTTCTACAATTGACTGAGGAATAACATGAGTTTAACCAAAAAAAGCCTGGAATAACATCGAAGTCTACAATTTCTAACTCAACTAGATATGCTGAGGTTACTTTATGATAGACTATGATAGGGAAATTTTTGTATACCCATCTAGCTATAATAGGGTCACCGACTGGAGTAGATAGTGAGAAGGGTTCTAAGAGAGATTCTAGACTGACACTAAATTGGACTTCTATATAAGGAGTTACAAAAGAAAGAGTAGCCCCTGGATCTAACAATGCATACACATCAAGGTCAATGACTCGTAACGTACCTGTGACTACATCTGGAGAACCATCCTGATCCTGGCGAGCTTGAAGAGCATAAAGTCTGTTCTGGCGCTAACCGACACCTGTACCAGATGAGTTACCCTGAAAAATTGGGAGACTTGCTAATGCTGTTGAATTTGTAGACTGAGCTCTACCATTACCACCTCCTTGACCCTATCTAGAAAGATAGTCTCTCAACCTATGAGCAGACTAACAACATTTAAAGCATCCTTCTTTTCCTACAAGACACACGTGATACGCTCAAACTTACTTCTAAAATAAGAAGTAAAGCGGTCGTGTCAAGTAAATAAACCAACTAGTGAGGTTGGGATCGTTCCCACGAGAAAAATAGTCTAGACTTAACTTCAACCTGTTATTACTATTGTTTGGTCAATGACTTCCTTGGAAAGTAAAAACAATGAAAGGGGGGTTCCTATTTCTAAATGAGTGTAAATAACTAACGAAATTGAAATAGACACTTAACAGCTTTGAATGTTGTAGTTTAATCAATTAACCAAAGTAACTAAGGCTTAGGTGTTCCCCACAGGTTCATAACTTGATAATTCTAACTATAAATTCTTTCCTAGTATCTTGCATGCAAGTGATAAGTTATGTATTTCTAAATCCTTGGTCCGGCATCTAGAAAATATCACTCCGCACCTTGGTCCGGCAACGTGTGTTGCTATCCTAACCCTTATCATTACCTAATATTAAGCATCATATTCGATATTTGACTAAGTTATTACTTCGTACCAATCAATAATAGCCTATTAGATAGTATACACTAAATCAATGTTGATAATTCTTTTCCTATTATCTACCTCCTTTGTCCAGCAAGTAGCATTAAGGCGAGTTCTAATGTTGGCCATCCGTTACAAAGACTTCTAAGCGAAAGAATTATTAATACATGCAAGACAATATTCTAGAATTGTTATTTTAGTTAGGTTTTATCTCATTATTTGCCTATGGTTCCCACAACCCTAGTTATGGAGTTTAGTTACTCATAGCATAATCAAAATATTCAAATATATTAAATAAGAATTCATATACTTACTTCAATGAGAAAGAGTAAAGTCCGAAAGTTTGCTTGATTAATCACCAAAAATCACTTACAAGAATCTCACAGTAATCAATAATCTCACAAAAAGGCTAATGACAAAAAAGAATCTAACAATACAGTATCTACTAATATGATGTCTAACAATACTGAGTCCAACCTCAAAAACAAGTTTTTTTGTACTATTTATAAAAAATAAAAACCTAATTAAACAAGGACTCTATTTGCTGGAAATCTGCCAAAATGCGGCTGGGTCGACGTAACTCGTGACGGATCGTCTTCGTCACGACGGACCATCATAGACTCCTTCATCCCATACTTATGCAATTTCTTCTACTGCTCTCTTCATTACCCTCGACGACAAGTATGACGGACCGTCATAGGCACAACGGTCAGTCGAGGGTCTTCGTTCCAAAACACTTCAACTCTTGGAATATGGGTACTGGGATTACTTCTCTAAACTTCAAGACGAACCTGTAGGACGGATTGTCATAGACACGACATACCGTCACAAGCTTCGTAACCCCACACTTGGTCAGACTTCCCCATCTTCCTTCAGAAGCTGCACTACGCTGCCACCTACGGACCGTCACAAGCACGACGGACCATCATAAGCTCCGTAGGTGGTCTCTTCTGCATTTCTTCGCTCCAAATCTCCATATTCATCTTTGGACAGATTTCCTGCAAAATAAAAAGAAACTTATATAAAAATTAGCACAAAAAGGCTTTTGTACACACTAAACTTAAGTAAAAAATATTAATAATAACGTGAAACCACGGTATATCAACACCCTCAACTAAAATTCGTTGATTGTCTTTAAGCGACGCACTATGACTCAATACAAAATCTTTGTACAATTGTATCCATGTTTCATCCTTTACAATCATTTGGCTATCAATCCCGATTAATGTCATCAAATCTATGCATGCTATCACTATTAGGCTTGAATTATGTGGGATCAGAACATGACACAGACTCACCATGCACTAACACCTATCCTCTTCAATTTCTCACCGAGGTGCTAACAATTCCAGTATTGCAACCAGTGTCCTAACTTTGAAACAAAATAATCCTCATTTTTCACACAATGATTTCAGTTTGAGTATAAGGATTACTTTTCAACACTCGCCCTCAGAACAAAGTCACACTCATTCATACCTTTTGCCATAAGCTTGCCTTTATTTTCACTGCCTTAAGTTCACTATACAACCCTTAGCATCACGATAGAACTTTCTTAGCTAGTAACATAGGCTCAGGGTCAGGTAGGGTATATTTATGTATACTTTAATGACTTTTTGCCCTCCTTGACATATCGGCTAAACCTTCCACTTTCTATCATTTTATCTCGCCCAGTTTATCATATTCTTTCACCTTACTATTTTCTCTTCTTTCTTTCATTTGTGTAGTGACTCTCTTCTTTTCTTGCTTGTATTTCTTGTATATTTTTCTTTCTTTACTTTTCTTTAACTAATTCTTGAGTCACTTTACTTTTGTTCTTTCTCTCTCTTTGTTCTTTCAACCCCACTTTCTTGCGAATTCCTTATAATAGCCACCCTCAACTCATGGCTTTGCCATGAGTCAAGGTACACAGTACCCAAAGTTGGGTCAGGTCCATAACGAATGTTGTTTACTGCATTATCCACCCTCAACTTATGCTTTTGGCATAATCTGAGGTGCACATGTCCAAGAATGGACCAGGGCCAACACATTGTTCCCATAAAAGATCAGTTGGGGTGAAAAAGAAAGGTCTAATTTAAGCTCAGATCATTTGGATTAAAGAAGGATAAATTTCATTTGGTTTTCTTTTATTTAGGCTAAAAGTGGGCTATATTGAATAAGGGCCTATGATCCTTTCCTAATTGTCTATTACAACTTACTTTTAGCAGGACTAACCAGGCAAGTTCTAGCTCAGTACCAATAGTGGACTTATTCAAATTTTCCTCACTCTCATCACTATACCAGATTATTAGACACCTAGTTCAAATTTTAGACTTAGGGTAATGCAATTGTGTACCTTTATGTTATGCTTAGGGCCACACAATTATCAATTACTATGCCTAGTCATGCATCATTTTCCAGTTTATCAGGATATCATTTTAGCCATCATGCTCCAGAATTTAACTATGTACAAAAGATATAGACATGCCGGTGCAATAGAAAAATTAATCAGTCTTTTGGGGAAAAAGAACACAGGCAAGAAAACCCAAAAAGAGGATAGTGAATTGGGATACTCACTTTCCATTTACCCCACCCCCACCAAAAAAACATGCAATTGTCCCCAATGCATAAAAAGTTAAATACTAGAGTTGTAGGTGAAGCAAACCTGTGGCGCAAAGCGCCGTCGATCAGCAAGCTAGTGGGTCCGGTTCCCCGGAACCCACGTCCTCTGCAATCTGGACACCCATAGTAGTGTCCTCAGCAACAACCGCACTATCAGTAGTGCGTCCTGCTATCTCCACAGTTCGGGAGCTAGACGCCCCAGCCGCTGACTCTGATGCTCTCATCTAGTGCGCCTCCTCCTCAGCAAGTGAGGCTCTCCTCGCAGCCTCCATCACTCGGTGCTCCTTCTTCAGTGCTCGCGCCTCATCCTCTACTTGACCACTACGCCTCTTGGCAGGCTCTCTGGGGGGAGGTTGTGGAATCTCTGATGTGGCAAATACAGCCGCCAACACTGTGTCTTCAGCAGGCTCGACAAAAGGGGCCTTAGACTCAGGCACCCTAGCCTCTAAGATCGTGTCAATATCTGTGCGAAGGCTGTCGACCGCAGCCTGAAGAGTCAAACGTACACTGAACGTCCATTTGCGCCTCTAATTTTTGGGCCCTAGCAAGCGGGACCAGCGCCAGTAGAAGGGCTGTGCAAGAGGAGCTCGGGGCGGTGCTACTACCCGGGATAGACTCGACCGGGGTAGTGTCAGTGGACTTCGCCTGTGTAGCCGTGCAGGCCTGGGCTACCGTATCATTAAGATCATCAGCAAGTGGGGGCAGCTCTGGACGGGGCCCTCTGCATGGAGCTATCTCATTGGCCTCATATCTGATGAGGCCGACGTCAATAGTGCCCTGCGGGGTCTTGAGCTGATCTACGTGCCATATAGGCACACCTGCGGACCTGCAGAGAGAAAAGATCATTCAAGGGAAATGGTTAGTAGTAGTGACCTTGAAAGCCCTCTCGTGCATGACTGCCTGTAGAAGCCACATGAAATCCACCTCGAACCCGGCTATCATCACCTCCCTCAATACTGCTCGATCCCATGTAATGATATTATCAGCGGCTGTGGGGGAAATTCAGTGGCGGACAATCAGCCACAAGAACTTTTCCGTGAAAGTGAGGTTTGCCTTCTTGATGGCCCCCTTTGGGTCGATCACCCAGTCGGCACCCTCTCCATCAACTGACAGGTGCAGGGCCATCCACCTCTTGGTGGTCTCTCTCAGCGATGGCTCGCGCAGTAACTGGCCATCTCTAACAACCTGCTAGCGGTAGTCTAACTCGACAGTAAGAGCGGTCCGACTAGCATCAACACCCTCGCCGTATAGAAACCGGCGGGTGGCAGGTAGGGAAATGTCAACCTGCACGCACCGTAGTCGGAACTGCTCTAGTGGGGCCTGTTCGGCGGGGGCAGCCTGCCTATCTATTTGTTATCGGCGAGTCGCTACGTAGGATGCATAGAACTCTGGGACCATTTCTTCACTATAACTTCCCAACGGACGTGCTGTCAACTCTAGGCGATGCCTGATGAAGAAATTGTGGATCTCAGGCATCGTCGGGAGACTCCTTGTAAGGACCTGCCGCTCCAAGGTGAGTGTTCAAGTCATAACTCCTTTGTCAGTCAGGAACATGGCGTCGGAGTAGACTTGAAATTGCCCGTGGACACACCACCGAGTGGGCTGGTCAGTGGCTGGGGTGGGGGCCTGAGCTGGTGAACCTGATGTGGATTCGGAACTGTCAGCCTCATCAGACGAGGCCGACGCTGCTATGGTGGGAGGTGCGGGAACCTCAGCAGAGCCGGAGGCTTCCTTTGACCACGATACTCCTAAGGAGCAGACGCTCCTTCTTCATTTGTGGCAGACCCAGAAGGTGTGCCGGTCAGTGTGTGCTCCTCATCAGACTGGGAGGCAGTGACTACGCCGGACGCCACCTTTTAGGTTGTGGCTCTGGGAGAACGTCCAGCACTGGAAGGGGTGGATATTTCTGGGGGTACGTACTCGGGGTCACGCTCATCATTAGAGCTAATGACCATGCGGGCAGACGGGGCGGCAGACTTTGATCGCCCGCGTGAGTAGATTTGTTCTTGCTTGGCTGCCATAGTAGATAGTACCTGTAAAAGATCAATATTAGTACGAGTAGTGGCAAACAAGACAAGCAAAACCATACTAAAAAAATTGAAAATAGTATGTCATTGCTATAGTAACAATGACACACGACGGGCCTGGTGACGGCTCGTCGTGACTATGATGGACCGTCATGAGGTCCGTCGCGTCTTACTTAGACTATGTATACATGGAGAACCCTGAAAGAGAGTCTGTGACTAGTATGACGGTATGTGCAGGATGGACCGTCACAGGTACAACGGTCCGTCCAGGTGTCCGTCAGAGGACCCTTGAAAAAAAAATGGAGACACTTTGCAGAGGGGTCTCTGACCGTCATAACGATCATGCAGGATGGACCGTCGCAACGACGACGGTCCATCACATGTGTACGTTGAAGGACACTTAGAAAATATGGAGAGAGACCGTTAGAAATAGGATCTCTTACAACCAGAACGGTTGTGCAGGACCGACCATCGTGAACACCACGGTCCGTCACGTGTGTTCGTGGGGGAAAACTTAGAAAACAAATGATAGACCCTTAGAAACAGGGTCTCTAACAACCCAACCGGTTGTGCAGGACGGACCACCGTGAAGACAACGGTCCGTCACATGTGTCCGTTGGGGGATACTTAGAAAAAAATGAGAGACCCTTAGAAACAGGCTCTCTGACAACCAGAACGGTTGTGCAGGATGAACCGTCGGGAAGAAGACGGTCCGTCACATGTGTTCGTTGGGGGACACTTTGAAAAAAATGGGCAGTGGGGTGTAAGGGCTTTTGGAACGGACCCTACGACGGTCCGTCGTGGGCACGACGGTCCATCATCAGGGTCTCGTTCTGTACATCAGTGACAGAAATGGAGTACCCCGTTCATCCCCGATGAACCCAAATCGAACTTGTAGTGTTTTGGACCTACATTTGTCTAACCCAAATACCTAGGAAACTAGCAATGCGAAAGCACATATATCTAGGGTTGTAAACATGGAAATTTCGAACATTTTTAACATAGGTTAGACAGAATCTTATACAAACGAAACAAACATATCACGAATAACTAAGCTAATACTAATTAATAAAAAAATGCAAGATAAATGAGTAGAAATTAGGTACACATACCTTAGAATTGGGGAAAACAAAATGGACAAGTACTCGGTGACCAGGAAGACACCCAAAGCAGCAACTCTGACTAGTAGATTATTACTTTTAGGGCTTTGGAGAATTGTGGGGGGGGGGCAATGATCGGTTGATAGAGGGAGAGATTGTGGAAGTTGAAAAGAGAGGGTAATGGGAGGAATAATGAAGGAATGGGGGTGAAATGAGGGGTTGAGGAGTTTAATGGTGAAATTTTATAATAAACTCCAACCGGGTCGGGTCAGGTACGCCTCATTAAACACGCGACGATTCCCCGGCGACGGTCCATCGCAGTTGCGATAACCCGTCATTGGTTTCGTCGTGTGTGCCCTAGTTTGAAAATAATAGAAAGACGTACCTAGTATGATGGAGGAATACGACGGTCCGTCGCAGGTGCAACGGTCTGTCGATGTGTCTGTCAGTGACTGCTGCAGAGTAATTTTCTGCAGAATTTCATGGTGATGTGCCTGCAAATTTAAAAAGCCAATAGTAAAAAAATGCTACCATTACTAAAAAGACTATAAGTATTGGGTTGCCTCCCAACAAGCGCCTGATTTAATGTCGCAGCACGACTGGGGACACTTGATTACTCAGACTTCATCAAAATGGTATGCCTCAATCACTTCATTCGCCGATTCAGCATGCCCGAAATAGATTTTTATGCGCTGTCCATTCAACTTGAACCGCACACCCTCCTTAGTTTCCAACTCAACTGCTTCATGAGGGAATAGTTGGGTAATAAAGTAAGGACCAGTCTATTTGGACTTGATCTTGCCCGGAAACAAGCGCAACCTGGAATTTAATAAAAACACAAAATCCAAATCCCCGACCATAAACTCTCGTTTTTCAATTTTGTTGTCATGGTACTTCTTCATCTTTTCTTTGTATATGACTTAGCTTTCATAGGCTTTAGGCGAAATTCATCGAGTTCATTCAACCCATTTAACCTTTGTTCTGCAGCTTTGCTTCAATTCATTTTTAACTTCTTCATAGCCCACATGGCTTTATGCTCTAACTCAACCAGAAGATGACAAGCTTTCCCATATACAAGTTGGTATGGAGACATACCTATGGGAGACCTATATGTTGTCCGGTAGGCCCAAAGAGCATCATCAAGCCTCCTTGACCAATCCGTTCTACTAGCGTTCACTGTTTTTGATTATATCTGTTTGATCTCCCAATTCGACACTTCAACTTGCCCACTAGTTTGAGGGTGGTAAGGAGTGGCCACATTATGGCGAACCCCATATTTCTCCAATAACCCCTTGAAAAATCTATTGCAGAACTGAGAGCCCCCATCACTAATAATGGCCCTTGGGGTGCAAAAATGAGAGAATATATTCTTTTTCAAGAATGCAGTGACACTCTTCCCTTCATTGTTGGCGAGGGAGATGGCTTCAACCCATTTAGATACATAATCAACTGCCACTAGAATGTACTTCATTCCATGAGAACTCACAAAAGGGCCCATAAAGTCAATACCCCAAACATCAAATAACTCAATTACAAGAATGGGGTTTAGAGGGAGCTCTTGCTTTCTTGAAATGCCGCCATCTCGTTGGCATCTGTCACATGCTTTAGCAAAATCATGAGCATCTTGATGAAGAGTTGGTCAATAGTAACCACATTGTATTATCTTATGAGCTGTTCGGATACCACTGTGATGTCCACCAACCGGTGAGGAATGGCATGCCTCCAACACACTCAACATCTCACATTCTGGCACACAACGCCGAATAAGCCCGTCGGCACAACTCCTATACAAGTATGGTTCATCCCAAAAGAACTTCTTCACATAGTACATGAACTTTTTTCATTGATGAAAGGACAAGTCTGAAGGAACAATATCACTAGCCAGATAGTTCACAAAATATGCGAACCATGGGATCAAGTCTTGTGAAGCAGCCAATATATGCTCATCGGGGAAAGTATCATCAATGTCAGTCTTATACCCTAACTCTATCATAGATTCATCCTCTAGACGAGACAAGTGATCAGCAACTTGATTTTCAATTCCTTTTCTATCCATCACTTTAAAGTCAAGTTCTTGTAGCAGTAATACCCAACGAATCAGCCTAGGTTTCACATCCTTCTTCACCATCAAATATCTCAATGTTGAGTGGTCCGTATGCACTATAACTCTAGTACCTAGCAAATAGGAGCGCAATTTCTCAAAAGCAAAGACTATTGCAAGGAGTTCTTGCTCGATTACTATGTAGTTCTTCTGAGCTTCATTTAGGGCTTTACTAGCATAGTAAATGGGGTGAAGTATTTTGGTTTTTCTTTGTCCCAATACTACACCAAGAGCCACCCCACTAGCATCGCACATCACCTCAAATGGACTGTTCCAATCCGGAGAAATAATAATAGGCGCAGAAACCAATTTTTCTTTTAGCTCACCGAATTCTTTAAGACAAGATTCATCAAAACAAAATTTACAATCTTTCTCAAGCAGTTTGCACAATGGATGTGCAATCTTTGAAAAGTCTTTGATGAATCTCCGGTAAAAACCTGCATTCCCAAGAAAGCTTCTCACACCTTTCACTGAGATCGGTGGGGGAAGTCTCTCTATTACCTCGAATTTAGCTCGATAAACCTCTATGCCCTTTTCTGAAATGCGGTGACCCAACACAATACCCTCTTTCACCATGAAATGACACTTTTCCCGGTTTAGTACTAAATTTCAGTCTTCACATCTCTTACGGACCTCTGATAAATTGGTAAAAAACCGCTCGAATGAATCACCAACCACAGAAGAATCATCCATAAAAACTTCTATAGTATCCTCTACCATGTCAGAAAATATCGACATCATACATCTCTGAAATATGGCGGATGCATTGCACAACCCAAATGGCATTCTTCTGAACGCAAAGGTCCCATATGGACAGGTAAAAGTGGTTTTCTCTTGACCTTCTGGTGCAATAGAAATCTGATTATACCCCGAATATCCATCAAGAAAACAGTACCACCCTTTTCCGGCAAGTCTATCCAACATCTTATCTATGAAGGGCATAGGAAAGTGGTCTTTTTCAATCCATGAATTTAGTTTGCGGTAATCCATACACACCCTCCATCCAGTAACCGGTCTCATTAGAACAAGTTCATTTTATTCATTGGGGACCACAATCATTCCCCCTTTCTTAGGTACACACTGAATTGGGCATACCAAACTACTATTGGTGATTGGATAGATTACTCCGGCACCCAACCACTTAATGATTTCCTTCTTCACGACCTCTTGCATAGGAGGATTTAAGAATCTCTGGTGCTCAATACTTGGCTTATGATCAGGCATGAATTGGATTTTATGAGAGTAAATACCAGGAGGGATCCCAATAATGTCCGCAATAGTCCACCCAATAGGTATTTTGAACTTTTTTAGCACCTTCACCAATCTCTGAACTTGTTGTTCATCAAGGTCTGATGCAATGATTACCGGCAAAGTGTCACCATTTCCTAAGAATTCATACCTGAGATGAGATGGGAGAGCTTTTAGTTCTAATTTTGGAGCCTCATCTATAGATGGTTTCGCGGGTGGGGACTCGCGATTCTTCATATCTAGCTCAAATTTCTTCAGTTTAAACCGAACATCACCTCAGTCAAGAGCTGCGACTAATGACTCATACTCTTCAATGCAATCGCTATCAAAATTCATTATCACTGCCGCTAATGCTTCTACACCTAGACGTTATTCTATTTGTGTCTTAGATGTCTCACTGTAGGATATAGCAGATACCGATTGGAGCTCACCACTGTGCCTCATGGACCTACAAAGGCTAAAGGTCACTTCCTCATTGTTCAACCGAAATTTCATCTGCCCCTTTTCCATGTCTACTAAGGCTCTTTCCGTAGCAAGAATGGCCTCCCAAGAATAATGGGCACTTCAAAATCGACTTCACAATCAAGAATAACAAAATCTGCTGGAAATATGAACGACTCCACTTTTACTAGCATATCATGGAGTATCCCTATAGGCCTTTTTACTGTTCGATCAGCAATCAGTTGCTGCATCGCAGTGGGCTTTGGATCACCCGAACCCAACTTCTTGTAAATCGAGAGGGGCATGAGATTTATGCTTGCCCCCAGATCACATAATGCTTTTGCAAAATGTAATAGCCCGATTGTACAAGGAAGAGTGAACGCACCCGGATCTTCTTTCTTTTTGACCAAAGATCTTGCAGCAGTAACACTACAATGCTGCATTCTATCATCATCCTCAAAAGTGAGCGATATTTTCTTTGTGACCAGATCTTTCATAAACTTGGCGTAATCGGGCATTTGTTCTAAAGCTTCTAGCAAATGGACATTGATAGTTACTTCAACATTGTTATAAAACGCCGATATTTATCATTCTCGGTCTTTTTCAATAATCTTTGAGGAAATGGGGGTGGTGTCCTAGGCATGGGAGTTAAAATTTTTAGGCACTTCAGCATTTTTTGCAGTGTTATCCTCTAATTCACCATCAACATCTACCACTTTATCAGTATCTTTTGTCACCTTTTTCTCATTAGACGGCATAGGTGGGTCAATGGCTTGCTTGCCACCGCGAGTAGTAATTGCCATACAATGTCCATCATTTTTCGGACTTTGGAAAGTATTGCTAGGAAGAGTGCCCGGTTGCCGTGTGTTCACAGTTGCAGATAATTGGGCCAGTTGTAACTCAAGTTGCTTAATCGATATTGCATGTGTATCGACTTTTTGCCCAATTCCCGCTAAATCATTCCACAACTCTTTATTGTGCTCATTACTAGCATCAAACCTCCTCATCATTTTACTTAACATATCCTCAACTCGCGACATACTACCTCCACCATCCCTAGTAGTAACTTCACAATTTTGAGGAGGAACATAGGGTCCATTCCTGTCGTTTCTATTACCATAGTTACCCCTGTTGAAGTTGTTGTCGCGATTTTAGTTTCCATCTCAGACATAATGACCCTCACGATTGTAGTTACCATAGTTCCGACCTTGGTTCCCTTGACCTTGGCGCCAATTCTCTTTATTAGAGCCTTGGTCACTTGGTCGGAAGCCCCCCGTCTGTTCATTTAATTCATAGGAATGCTCCTCACAAAAGCACTCATCGTTTTGTGGCAATGGTTTCGACAAGTAGTTGACTGCATTTATCTTTTCTGCACCCCAGTGACATGTTTTAGTACCAACCCAAGCTCAATTCTCATCTGAGCCATTTCTTTGCGAATCTCATCTGTGGCTGGGTTGTGAGTGGACTGCACTGCGAAGGTGTTTTTCCCTGTATCAGACATCCTAGTACTCCAAGCTTTATTATTTTGGGAGATTTTCTCTAATTTTTCAGCAATCTCAGCATAAGGGCATTCCCCATAAGATCCACCTGCTATAGTGTCCAATACCTCTTTATTATTATCATCTTGTCCGCGATAGAAGTATTCCTTCAGTGATTCATCATCTATACTGTGATTTGGAACACTTCTCAAGAATGAGCGGAATCTATCCCTAGAACTACTAACTGACTCTCCTAGTAGTGCTACAAAGTTGTTCACTCTGTCTTTGTGGTTTAGTTTCTTGGAGACCGGATAGTAGCGTGCTAACAAAACATCCCTTAGTTGGTTCCAAGTGAAGATTGAGTTGTATGGGAGCTCAGTGAACCGTATAGAAGCCTCTCCCGTCAGTGAGAGAGAAAACATTCTGAGCCCTATTACATCTAGATCCAAATTAGGCCTCCCTACACAGCTTTTACACACTGCCATACCTTAGCTATACGGACATGTGGATCCTCAGAAGGTAGCCCTGAAAACAAACCTTTGGCAGGGAGCATTTGCATCAGGCTACTAGTTACCACAAAGGTGTGGCCTGTGGGTAGAGGAGGCAAGACAAGTGGCCCATCCGAGTATGCTATGTTATCATAGCCTCTGTAGTATGCTTGGGGTCGTGGAACGAGATTTTGTCCCCTCTATTGGGGTTCACCCGGAGCATCGCGTAACATCTGACCATGAACATCAACCGGAGCTGGGATGTTCTGGTTCGGATCATCATCATTTATTCCCAAGTTTCGATTCATATTGCACAGTGTACTCTCTAATTCGTGATCATAGGGAAACAAGGGTTCTCTTCCACTCCGTGTATTTGGCATAAAAGGAGGATAGTTCTTGTAAAAAAATCAAAAACAATAAAACAAAGTAAAATCAAGAAAATATCAACTAAACTATAGTAATATGTTCAAGTTAATCTAAAAGCTATTTTCCCCAGCAACGGCGCCAAAATTTGATACGCTCAAACTTACTTCTCAAATAAGAAGTAAGGCGGTCGTTTCAAGTAAATAACCCAACTAGTGAGGTTGGGATCGTTCCCACGAGGAAAATAGTCTAGACTCAACTTCAACTTGTTATTACTATTGTTTGGTCAATGACTTCCTTGGAATCTAAGAACAATGAAAGGGCGTTTCTATTTCTTAATGAGTGTAAATAAATAACGAAATTGAAAGAGACACTTAACATCTTTGAATGTTGGAGTTTAATTAATTAATCAAAGTAACTAGGGTTTACGTGTTCCCCACAGGTTCATAACATGATAATTCTAACTATAACAATTCTTTCGTAGTATCTTGCATGCAAAGTGATAAGTTATGTATTTCTAAATCCTTGGTCCGACATCTAGAAAATCTCACTCTGCACCTTGGTCCGTCAATGTGTATTGCTATCCTAACCGTTATCTTTACCTCATATTAAGCATCGTATTCAATATTTGACTAAGTTATTACCTCGTACCAATCAATACTACCCTATTAGATAGTATACACTAAATCTATGTTGATAATTCTTTTCCTATTTTCTACCTCCTTGGTCCAGCAAGTACATTAAGGCGAGTTCTAATGTTGGTCATCCTTTAAAAAGACTTCTAAGCGAAAGAATTATTAATACATGCAAGACACTATTCTAGAATTGTTATTTTAGTACGGTTTTTTCTCATTATTTGCCTATGGTTCCCACAACCCTAGTTATGGAGTTTAGTTACTCATAGTAATAATCACAATATTCAAATATATTAATTAAGAATTCATGTCCTTACTTCCATGAGGAAGAGTAAAGTCCGAGAGTTTGCTTTATTATTCATCAAAAATCACTTGCAAGAATCTCAAAGTAATCAATAATCTCACAAAAAGGCCAACGATAATAAAGAATTTAACAATACAGTATCTACTAATATGATGTATAACAATACGGAGTCTAACCTCAAAAAAAGAGGTTTTTTGAACTATTTATAAAAAATAAAAACCTAATTAAACAAAGACTCTATTTGCTGGAAATCTGCCAAAACGCGGCTGGGTCGACGGACCTCGCAACGGATCGTCATGGTCACGACGGACCATCATGGACTCCGTCGTCCCATACTTATGCAATTTCTTCTACTACTCTCTTCATTACCCTCGACGGCAAGTATGACGGACCGTCATAGGCACAACGGTCCGTTGAGGGTTTTCGTTCCATAACACTTCAAATCTTGGAATATGGGTACTAGGATTACTTCTCTGAACTTCATGATGAACTTGAAGGACAGACTCTCATAGACATGACGGACCGTCACAAGCTTCGTAACCCCACACTTGGTCAGACTTCCCCAGCTTCCTTCAGCAGCTGCACTAAGCTGCCACCTACGGACCGTCACAAGCACGACGGACCGTCATAAGCTCCGTAGGTGTTCTCTTCTGCACTTCTTCGCTCAAAATCTCCGCATTCACCTTTGGACAGATTTCCTGCAAAATAAAAATAAACTTATACAAAAATTAGCACAAAAATTCTTTTGGACACACTAAACTTAAGGAAAAAGTATTAATAATACCGTGAAACCACGGTATATCAACACACCCGGATGGTTCTTACCACACATAGGGCAAGTGGGGTATGTGTTCTTTTCTTAAACACTTCCCTGAGTCTTAAATCCTGATGCTCTACCCTTCTGGTCATACGTATTCTTCGAGGATGGAACACTAGTTGATGAAGGGGCTCGAGCAGAAAACTTCATTTGACCGTGCGAACAATTTGCACAACCCGATTTCTGCTATGAATAGTATTAGTTCCCACTCCAAGCCTTCTTATTTTCCTTAGCCTGTTCCCTAATCTTATCACCCTCAACTTGGTGAGCATGAATCATAAGCCTAGAAATGTTCATATCTCCCAGCAACATAGCATTTCTGCACTTTGTCTTCACCAAATCTGATACTCCATAAAAGAACTTATTAATCTGAGCCCTGGAGTCAGCAAACATGTGAGGAGCATACCTGGAGAGTTGGTAAAACTTCAGCCATACTCTTGGACTGTCATGTTTCCCTGCTTCAAGTTCATCAATTCTTGGGCCTTTGTTTCTCTCAACTCTGTTGGGGAAAAAACCTGTTGACAAAAGTCTCACTGAAGCACTCCCACGTAATAGTAGCTTCATTTGCACCCTATTCTCCTTCCACTGAGTGTACCAGACACGTCTATCAGCTAGTATGACGCCAAATCAACCCGATAATTCCCAGTAACCTGCATCATCTCAAAGATCTTCTTTATTTCGTCGAAGAAATTCTGAGGATCTTCATAGTCTGTGATCCTAAAAACTAAGATGGATTCATCCTAACAGAGTCATAGACCCTTGCTATCGCTGATCCACTATTTTCATTCATTAGATCATGAACCCGATTGTTTTGGTAGGTCATAATCTGAGCCAACATCTGTATGACATGCATGAACTCAGCATTGGAGACTTTTTGATACAGGATTGGAGGATTTGCGTTTAGCATTCCTGGCATTTGCATTCCTAGCGTTATCTCTACGAGGAGGCATGATATGAAACGTAGAACGTCAAGTTAGAGTGGAATAAGATCATACACTACGCACGATAAGAGTAACAAGAAAGTGAAGTTTTTCCTAAAACACTTTATAGTCTCCCTAACCTAGATGTGGTGTACTTCAAACCCATAAAAAGGACTCTTATTAGTGCGGCTTTTTCACACATCTTAGCATTCTTGAAACTAGTTCTCTAAAACAAAGTTTGGCCACGCCCCGAGCTACCCCCTTAGACGTGGACACGGAACCTAGGACCACAAGTGATCCCAAGCTAACCCTACTAGCATTATCATGAGCATACTAAAGAAAATAAACTGTTATAGAAGATAAATCAGACTTAAAATTAATAGATGGGGATTACCCATATTCTATAATGAGATATTTGAACACCAATGAGTTTAATATAAAAAAAATATTAACTCAATGCTAAGCTGAATCTGACTATGTATGAAAATAGCCTCTAATCAAGCCTAGAAATACTAGGACAAGCCCCAGCTAAATCTAGCAAAAATAGAAACTAAATGATACAGACTGAAATGAAACTCATGAATGTTGGCCTCGGAGAATGAGGACTCACCACAGAATCTGCTAAACTGGAGATCGAGAAATGGATCTATGTGTGATCTAGATGCTGAGAACCTGAACCTACATCACTAGAAGATGTAGCGCACATATGCATCAATACTTGAAAGGTACTGAGCATGTAGGATAGAGTAAACATGAAATAAAACATAACTGAAAAAGAAACAAAAACAAGTAAAATAATCCTAATGTGATGCGCTAATTTCTGAGCTAATTGGATGCAATGACCAATTTACAACATGCTAAAACAGAATACTGAATATAGTATAAAATTGTCGATGCAGAGAGTCTGACTAAACTGTGGGAGCTACTAATAAACGATAATAAAACCACGTGAGCTAAATATGGAGTCTGATGTATACGCCCCATCAAGAGGACCCAATATACCCTGCCAAAGTCATAAAGGCATGATGGCGTGATAACTAAACTAATTGCCTACAGAGGGGACTTACAACCTACTTGTCTAGTAGTTATGGGACTATTTGGTACGGAAAACCTTAGTCGAACTCGGTAATATTCTACTCCTAATGAATATTGTAAATTAACTGATGATATTTGAATTTCTGTAAATACTAGATAGCTCAAAACTGTCAATGCAAACAGAGAATTTAATAACATGCGATAATCTGAGTAATAACATTATAATCTTATTTGGAACATATATTTAATAATTTCATGAAGTTATATCAATGTTCTAGAAACCCTAGGTTTAATCATGATAAGAAAATAAAGAACTGACTGAAACTAAGGACACAATGGGTGAAAGGAACCCACTAGTGAATTCCCCTATGCATGGTGATGAAATCCACAGAAAAATACTTAAGTTTCGAGGGTGGAACTGATGGAGCTTGTGGCATTCTTGAACTAGGGTTCTTGAGCTTTTTTCTCCTCTCTTGCTTCTAATTTTCTATGTTTTTATTTAATTATTTGACTTGGATATGTTGTAAGGCTTAAACTGACTGAAATCTGATGATTTCAGGTCAAAATGATGTAACATAGGGTTTAAACAGAGTGGGAAAGGTCAAAAGACCCCTGGGAAGGTTGCGGTCGGGCCTCACGATGTCCTGGGTTGACGGTCCGTCGTATGCCCAATGCCCCGTTGTTGGGTCCGTCGTGAGGTCCTGTTCGACATGCCTTTACTAAAATGGGCATAACTTTTTACTCAGAGGTCTGATTTTAGCAAGGTCGGTGGCTATGGAAAGATAATTAAATTATCAATCTGTGGGTAGGTCATAGGAGAGCTAATTCACTTTTTCTAAGAGTTATTACCATTTTAAGTTGACCCAACAACATTTCTCCTTAAGTGGGTGCAAATTTTCCACCTACGGTCAGACCTATGGACCGTAGGTCTACCTATGAACCATGCTGGTCATCCATAGACTTTGTTAGAGAGTGGTTGAAGGGAGTCCTGATCGATGGTCACGGACTACGGACCGTCGTTTGACCTACGGACCGTATGTCTGTCCATCGCCCAAGACATAACCAATCTTTCTAGGCTGAAAATTTTGGGAGTTTCTGATCCCATTGACGGTTGTGCAGGACGTACCGTGGTTCAGGATACGGTCCGTCGATGCCCCCGTTTCTAGCACCTGCAGATTTTTTTGAAAAACTATTTTTTGGTCTATTTTTGCTACGGGATTTAATATGATCATGGGCTAGAGGATTGTTCTTTAATATATGTTCGAAGAGGTAGTAAGTTATACCTCAATCCACACCTTTACCAGTAGCAGCAGGTCACCCAAATCAGTTGGGTAACTCATGGTACATGTGGTGGTAAGCGCCAAATCGGGTGATATGGTCTTCACGCTCTCCGAGATCAGGGAGATTCTTTTGATGTAGTCATTAATACATTAAGAGTCTTTGATCTCTATTTTTATGGATTGTTAGATCAAGGCGACTACTTTTTCTTTTATAACTCCTTATATTGAAGTCCGATTTAGTTTTAAATCTGAAACTCTCATAGAACCTTTCTCAATCTCAACTCCCTTTGATGACCTTGATATATCTAGATGGGTATAGAGAAATTTCCTTGTCGCGGTCTCTCCAAAATTCATCTCTGCAGATCTTTAAGAGTTAGAAATTGTATACTTCGATGTCATTCTTTGAATGTATTGGTTACATTCTTGATATTCTTTAGTAGTTTTTGGAACTAGGATTGTTCGATTTCAGTTTCGAAAAAAAAAATCTTAGAATGAAAGAGTATTTGCTTAGCGCCTATGGGTCGATTCATCTTTTACCTTAAGGCGAGAAAGATGACTTCTAAAGCTTATCTCTATCATCTAGTTTGGATTTAAGGATTCATTCTCAAAAACCCCAACTCTTGAGTCAGCTCGTGTAGTCAATATATTCCTAGAATTGCTTCCATAAAGTCTTCCTGAAGTTTTCCTTGAAAAGAAAATCGACTTAGGAATTAATCTCTTCTACATACCTAGCATATTTCTATTCCTCCTATCACAACCAAGGATAACTCCCTAGACGTAAAAGACGTCGTATTTTCCGGAGAGGACTTGGACAAACCATTAGTATTCGTCATAACATATCATAGGTAAAAATGTGGAAAAATTAATTTTTTTATCATATTGAGGTATATATAGACCAGTAGCATATGATATATCGAGTTTACTTAGACTCCTCGCATATGAAACTTACAAAGGATTTTCTTTTCGGAAATATAACCAATACATAGAAATTTAGTGTTATACTTTGTCTCACATCAAACAATCTAAAATGAAGTAGAAAATTCGAGCATATCCCTTATAGAAATTCATATTTGCCACATAGGGTTTACAACAATGTCTCCAAAAATAGAAACGAAACGAATGCCTTTAGATAATACAAATACTACTAAGGTAGAATAAGTGGTACAATACTCCAACTAGAGGACCTACAAAAACTAGGGGAAAAGTCCAAGTCTTCTAGGAAAGAGACCTTGATACTTTAACTGCTTGAACCTACATTGTTTAGGAAAAGGGTAGAAATATGGGTTAGTACAAACCACATCTAGTATGTTTTCTATGCATAAAATCACCAATGCATGAGAAAAAACACAATTTAGTCAAAACCATGCATAGTATCAAATAACCTTAACACACACACATATGGAACATCATAAATAAACCAAACATAATATTAACCCAAACACATAAGCAACCAAAACCAAAACTTGTGCAATGCCAAGAATAGAACCCCATAATCTCATCCAAAGCTAAGTATCACATTATGTCACATAATATATATGACACAACCTCATATTTCATCATAACATGCTTGATACATAATATCATAGATAATTTGACCTATATAATATAAAATCAACTTAGTCATACAAGAACACTACTAAGGTCATCCCTTAGTATCCCACATATGCAATGTGTAACATAATTATCATATTCTCCCTCACACTATGTAGTAGCCTTTTAGACAACCCTAATAGGATTTCACATACTTAACTTGTTCATTTACTTTTACTTTTACGAAAGTAAGTACAATAACCGACATTATCCATGTAAGCAACCGGGAATCCGGTGTTCTCCTCGTACACCGAAAAAAGAGGGTTAACACTTGCCAAAGGTGTAACCAATCATACATTGCTATCTAAGTGGATCCACTATGCTATAGTACTATGTGAGCACATATTTAAGGGTCAAGGAGATTGATACTATAAACTTTGACTTGCTAGACGTTGAAGTTTCCATCTCATGACACAATACATATATTGAGAAGTCAGACTTGCTAGACGTGAAGAAAATCACGTGGGAGGCTGGACTTACTAAACGTGAGACCTTCATTTCATTCAAACTCCCTTTTGGTTCTAAGCATCTATTCTATTTAGTATTAATCTTATTTCATCGTACAAGTTCACATTAGTCTCTTCTAGACCCCTATGTAAGCATGTTATCATATTAACTCCTAGGTCATCATAAGTGAGAACAACTCAGATATCACTTCAACGTTTTCATAAAAATTAGGGAAAGACATGGGTCCATGGAAATTTCTACTGAATAACAAGAATTAACCATAACTATTTACCTAAATAACATTAACTGAGCAGAATTGATCACAACTGATTCTCAATTTCATTTTTCAAAGAAGACCTATGTGTAGAGAAAAACCCTAGTTTGGGTAAGTTTAGAAATCTCTTGGAAAGGACCTTTTGGGGTAAGGGATTATATGATATAATAAACCATATGTTAATGAATACATTAGACACCAATTTGATTAGAAAACTTGGGAAATTGGTCACCTTTTTAAAGCTTCAAAGCTTCTTCAATGGAGGTTGAGTAGAGAGAGAAAATAGAGAGAATTGAGAGCTTTCGAGTTTTTATTTGGGTGTTTCATTTGAGTGGAAATTTGTGAGGAAAAGCTTATTGAAGATGAATATATAACTTTCCCCTAAAATACCCAAAAGACCCCTCACTTAAGTTGACCTTTTATTGAAGTAGAACTTTCATTCTAAATTTTTTATTTTCATCTAGAAACAAGTTCTCATTGCGAAGCTATTCTCGCAAGATTTCCAAAATTAATTTTCAAGACACTGGAGTCCACTATGTGTCAGCGATGTAGACCATAATTTTTTTTAAATGGTTGACCATGTCCGGACGTGAACTACTAAGCCAATTAGATGCTGCTTTGGCACCTTGCTTGTCAAAGGATGTTGTCCCTTCAAGGGCCCCTAGAGGATTCGTATCCGGATGTTTTGACCTTATATACATTTTTTACCTATTTATAGTATTTTTACATGTTTTAGACTGCATACTAGACTTCCAAACCTACACGAAATCTAAGGACTCTTACTAGTTCTATTGCACTAGTTTCTGGACGTCATGGTCATCCATTGACGTTTACGCTCTTAAAAACATCCTACTTTGTTTCAATACAATAGTTAGGCTTCGAAACATTTATTAAGGCTCGGTTCATTATGTTACTCTAGTCTGAGTCATAAAGTTCCGGAGTGTTACACCTCCTTACAAAATGGCTTCAACAGAGCTTAAGGAATTGAAATACTACTTGAAAGACCTTCTAAAAAAAAGTCTTCGTCATACCTAGAATTTGGCATAGGGTGAACTAGTGTTATTTTTAAAGAACAGAGATGATTTTCTAAGAATGTGCATCAATTATAGGCAGGTGAATAAGGTCTAGAACAAGAATAAGTTCCCATCCCAAGGATTTGTGACTTGTTCTACCAAGTTTAAGTTCCTAGTCATTTTTCAATGATAGAACTCATATTAGGGTATCACCAACTCAAAGATAAATATAGTGACATTCTGAAGACAACCTTTGGGCCTTGGTATTGTCATTATGAATTTACAGCAATGTAATTTGGACTAACAAATGCTCTTGTAACTTTGATGAATTTGATTAAAAGAGTGTTCAAGAAGTATTTGGACTTTTTTGTTATCATCGTTATTTATGATATCCTCATTTATATTAGGAATAAGGAAGAACATGCAGGTCATTTTTGGGTTGTTCAACAAACTTTCAAGGACCGTAAGTTATTCGCTAAATTTAGAAAATGTGAGTTTTTGTTGCATTCAGTTGCTTTCCTTAGGCATATAGTGTTAGTGAAGTGATTCAAGTGGATCACAGAAAATTGAAGCACTCAAACAATGGTAGTGACCTACCTCTATTAGCAATAAGTGATGTTTCTTGCGTCTATCAGGTTATAAAAGGTTCATAGAAGGATTCTCATCCATAGCATCTCCATTGACTAAATAGACTAAGAAAATGGTCAAGCATCAATGGTCAGATGATCATGCAAAAAGCTTTCAAAAATTTAAAAACTAGGTTCACTATAACTTGTGTCTTGACTCTACTAGAGGGTTTAGATAGTTATTTGATATATAATCATTTACCCAAGATATGCCGGGGTTTCGTGTTGATGCATCAAGGCAAGTTTCTAGCATATTCTTCTAGACAACTTAATGTACATGAGAATAACAATCCGACTCATGGCCTCGAGCTTGTAGCAGTGGTGCTTTGATTTATGATTTGGATACATCACTTGTATGGTGTTCACGTATATGCATTCATGGACCATAAGAGCCTTCAAAAATACCCATAAAGAATTGAATCATCACTAGCGAAGATTACAAAAATTCTTCAAAGAATATAATATGAGTATGCATTACCATCTTGGTAAGGTGAACATTGTAGCAGATGCTATTAGCAGACTATATTTTTGTGGTGTCTTCCATGTTGACGAAGAATGAAAAGATCTAGAAAAGGATGTTCAATGACTTGCTCGTTTAGGATTTCGTGTTATGAATATATCATACGGTGGGGTAACCTTTCAGAATAGGATAAATCTTATTTGGTAGTGGAGGTTAAGGAAAAGCAAGATAGTGATCAAATATTGCTTGAGTTAACGGGTACAATCCATAACTAGAGGGTTGAGGTTTTATCCCAAAGGGGAGATAATATGCTTCACCATAAAGGTCAATTATATGTTCCTAAAGTTGGTGAGTTAAGAAAGCAGATTCTTGAAGAAACCCATAATTCTAGATATTCTATTCATCTAGGAGCACCTAAGAAGTACTGTGATATGCGGTAAATCTATTGGTGGAATGGTATGAAAATTGATATAGAAGATTTTGTGGCTGAGTGCCCTAATTGCTAGCAAGTTAAAATGGACAATTAGAAACCCGGAGGTATGACACAAGAGATTGATATTCTTACTTGGAAGTGGGAAGTGATAAACATGGACTTCATAACAGGTTTACCTCGCAGTCATAGACAACATGAGTCCATTTGGGTGATTGTATACAAAGTTAGAAAGTCATAGTTTTTTTTGGCGGTAAAGACTAAAGATTTAATGGACGACTATGCCAAGCTTTTCATTAATGAGGTAGTTAGGTTGTATTTGTCCAATTTTTTTTTATCATTTTTGATAGTGGTCCATGATTTATCTCTCATTTCTGTAGGTATTTTAATAAAGGTCTTGGTACTCATGTTAATCTTAGCACAAAATTTTATTTGACGACAGATGGGCAGGCAGAGCGTACCATTAAGACATTATAGAACATGTTAAGAGCTTGTGTAATCGATTTCAAGGGTAGTTGGGATGACCACCTTCCTCTTATAAAGTTCTCCTACAATAATAGTTACCATTCCAACATTTAGATGGTCCCTTATGAGGCATTCTATTGGCGTATTTGTATATCTCATGTTGTTTAGTTCAAAGTGAGTGAATCAGCCTTGATAAGGCAAGATTCAGTTATTGAAGATATAGAGAAAGTCCGCATATTATAGATTGACTGAAGACACACAAGAGTCTCGAAAAAATTTATTTACATGTAAGGAGATAAGGAGAAGGGAACTAGAGTTCCAAGTTAACGAATGGGTTTTCCTAAAAGTGTCGCTGATGAAAGGGGTGATAAGATTTGAAAAAAAAAAGGGAAGCTCCGCACCAGAAATTTAGGCCCTTACAAGATCTTTAAAAAGATTTGTAAAGTGGATTAAGAGTATAAGTTTCCAGTAGAACTAGCAGTAGTAAATTAAGTTTTACACATATTGTTGTTAAATAAATATGTGGGTGATCCAACATATTGTACCTTTAGAAAGTGTGGTTGCGAAAGATAGTCATACTTATGAAGAAGTAAAAGTTGAAATCCTTAATCATGAGGTTGGAATGTTGAGAAAAAATAAATTCACTTTACTCTAGGTTATGTGGAGGAGTCAGGTCGTATAGGGAGTTTTATGGGAAGACGACACAGCCATGAAGTCCAAGTATTTTAACCTCTTTCCTCCTGATTCAACTCCAACATGAGGTAATAGTTCCTCTTCACTCTTTGGAGTCATTCATGTGTGATTTCAGTTTTAGTATCATGTTCCTTCAGTCTATGCTTGCATTTTCAGCGTATCTTCATGTTTTGGAACTCAATTAAGTTAGAAACTCAGTCTTTACTAATTAGTGGTAGAGTTAGCAGTTCTTTCCCTCCATTCAAACTATTTAATATTAATTCAAGGATGAATGATCCAAAGAGTGAGATAGAGTAACACGTTAGAAATTAGACCTAAAAAAATTGAACAAATTACGTGAAGAACTGAACCATGGTAGGGTTCGTGGGCTGTAAAATGGTCCACGTCTCATTGACCTGCATGTGGTCCTAACTTTGACTCCACCAGGCCAAGGAGTCAAGCAACGATCTTCTTCCTGGGACATGGTCTTGACAATGGACCGTGGTGGCATTCGCGACAAGTGAGATAGTAGTCTCCCCAACCTAGACCTCAGACACCCCTCGCTTAAGTAAGGACCAAGAGGACTTTCACGGTCCATGCGGGCATTTTTAAAGGATTAACCATTAGCCCCCCTCGCCAGTTCCTTAGAAAAACACGCCAAAGTGAAGAGGACAAACACCTTAACGGTTTGTAGTTCATCACACGGGTCATAGAAGGGTCCTTGAAGTTTGACCCTTAGACCTTCAGTCCAAGTGAAGACTATGACCCACTTCACAGTTTGTTGTCTCTCTCACGGTCTGTAAAGATTGTCGTGGTCAGTCGATCGGCAGTTTAAGTTATGTTCTTTTTGGTCTTTTCACTTTTTGTTGGACACCAAAACTATATTGTTTTAATCCTAAAGTATGCGGGTTTTATCATTTTTAGCTTAAAAACTTAACTAGAACTTACTTAAGTCAATTCATTAATCAAAACATCGAAAATTCAAAACAAAGAAGAAGTAGAGGCCAATAAACATAATTCATGAATGCGACAAGTTTCCGTATGTTCTATTCTTGAAATCTAAAGATTTATCCATGAAATTTGTCACTATGTCTGTGAGATTAAACTAGTGTATTCCTTTCACATATTGGGTTCCAGATTTCAACTATATTCTTCATTCCTTTATCAAAACTAGACATAGGGTATCAAGTACTTCACCAGATTATCATGAATTAGTTATTTACATGTTCCAAATCAATTTATCATGTTATTACTTCATTTCTTGCATGAATTTCTGAACCCTAGCTACTAGTTGTTTAGTTCTTGAATTACATATGTTAGTCTGGATATTTACGTTGTTAAAGATAAACATGCCACAGTTTTGAATGTATCATTATCAGTTAATTATTGCCCTTTCTCAGCTTGCAGGTCAATTGAAGCTATCCAGTAAAAATAGAAATTCACTCATAATGTGTTAATCACCTAATCTATTCGAAGTAGGATAATACAAGTTGTACTAGGGTTCAACGTACTAAAATAGTCCGAGAACTACTAGCCAGGTAAGTTGTAAGTCCTTTCTCTGGTCATTATTTTAGTTATCATGCCAGCATGCCTCTTTACCTTTGGTAGAGTATATTGGATCCTCTCGATGGTCTTATTATCGATTATTAGTAGCTCCAACAGCTTAGTGACACTCCGTTGAATTAACCACATTTAATATAAGCAGTATTCTATTTCAGCGTGTTATAAACTGGTCATTGCATTTGGTTCTCTCAATAGTCATGTTATTTAGTTATATGTTATTTAAATTTACTCCATCTTTCATTCTCAATACCTCTTGAGTACTAACACATACTCTACGCTACATCTTCTTGTGATGTAGGTTCAAGTCCCCTACACTGAGATCACACATGGATATGTTTTCGATATCGAGTACAGCAACATCAATCATGAGTCCTTGTTCATCGAGGGCAACAGTCATATTATCATTTGAGTATTTCAGTCTTTTAGTTTTAGTTTTACTAGATCAAGTTAGGGCATTCCCAACATTTCTTGTCAGTGTAGAGACCTATTATCAGAGATAGTTAGATTTAGTTTAATATTTGAGTTTGATATTTATCTTGTATTTAACGCTCAGTTTTTCATATATTCGGTTTAGTATATGAGTATTCCCAGTCATTTAAGACTTCATTATGATTTAAATTTGGCTCAATTTTATTAATCAGATTATCTCTAGTATGCTTATGATTATTCCAGTAGGGTTATATTGGGGTCACTCTTGATTCTAGGTCTTTTGTTTGCATCCATAGGGTAGCCTCGAGCATGACATTAGCCTAACATGTGGAGAATAGCAAAAGAAAAGTATAATTGGAGAACCCTTCTGCTAGAATACAAATGACTAAGAACACCCCTATTTATACATGTATGGGATGGTTCTTGATATTACAACATCTACACTATTCAATCATTTACTGCAAATATCTAACTCTGTAAAATGTCTACATATTTCTTTAAAGACAACTTCTCTAGAATATTTAGATATTTCATGAAGATAATTATTCGAGATACTACTGTAGACTATTCTAAAAACTATACTGAAAAAATCATTGATATTCTTAAAATCAAATTTATCAATTTTCACATAAATATACTTATATTTTCCTTAAATCTTTCATGTGTGTGCTGGATCAGGTTTTAGGGGATATGGATATCTAGTAATAGAAATCCATATCAGTTGCACATCTAGTATTCATCTTTCATACCTTTTCAAGAAATTTGTCACGACCCAAATCGGGGACGCGACTGGCACCCACATTTACCCTCCTACGTGAGCGAACCAACCAATCTAACCCTTAACATTTCAATGTATCTCAACAGAAAATAATGCGGAAGACTTAAACTCATTAATAAAAACCCATTCAATAACTATTCAAATTCAACATCTATTATTCCCCAAAATCTGGAAGTCATCACCACAAGAACATCTATCCTCAATTTACTAAACTAAGAGTATCTAAGAAAACAAAAACAAGTAAAAAGCTAGTCCATGCCGGAAGTTCAAGGCATCAAGACTTGAAGAAGAAGACCCAGTCCAAGCTAGAAGCATTAGCTCACCCTGAAGGTCCGGTGTGACGAAGACTGGCTAGAATTACTGTTGAGTTGAAGACGACGGCACGTTTTCTGCACTCCACAAATAACAAAGAAGAAAACATAAAAGTAGGGGGGTCAGTACAACCACAAGTACTGAGTAGATATCATCGGCCAACTCAAAATAGGGAACAATATATATCAAGTAATATTATAAAACCAACTACGATACTCAACATGTAGCAACAACAAGTACTATAATCATCAATAAGTACTACCAAGTTCATCCATGAGGACTCACGCCTCAATATCATACTCATTTGGGAATTAGGTTCATTAGATTGAGTATATTAACATCTTTCAAGATTCATTATCTTTCTTCCTCTTGTGTCGGTACGTGACACTCCGCTCCCTCATTATCTTTATTCCTCTTGTGTCGGTACGTGACACTCCGATCCCCTACTACTATGTGTCGGAACGTGACACTCCGATCCCCTAAATCTACGTGTCGGTTCGTGACACCCGATCCCCTAAATCTACGTGTCGGTTCGTGACACCCGATCCCCTAAATCTACGTGTCGGTTCGTGACACCCGATCCCCTAAATCTACATGTCAGTTCGTGACACCCGATCCCCTAAATCTACGTGTCGGTTCGTGACACCCGATCCCTTAATTCTATGTGTCGGAACGTGACACTCCGATCCCTTAATTCTATGTGTCGGAACGTGACACTCCGATCCCTTAATTCTATGTGTCGGAACGTGACACTCCGATCCCCTAAATTCATTCTATCAATTCATCAAGCCTTTTTTTATACTAAGGCATCATCAATCTCCTTACTTTAGTTTATCAAGCCTTCTTTATTACCAAGGCATCATCATTAACAAAGAGATTAGGGTTTTTCAAGATTTGGGATTCAATAACTTCATCATGCTCATATAAACACAATTATATAATCACATTCATACAAGCATACAATTAAGCACATAGCATGGTTTACAATACTATCAATACATATCATTCACTATTAAGAGTTCACTACGAATATCGTAAAAACCATAACCTACCTCCACCGAAGAATTGAATCAACAAGCTATCTTCTCAAAATCCTTGCTATCCTCTTCGTTTCTCTCTCTCTACTCGTTCGTTTCTCCTCTCTTTCTGTTCTTTCTCTTTTGTTTTATTCAAACCCTCTTTCCTTTACCCTAATTAACAAATAATTAAGAATAAAAGAGGACAATAAAACCCCCTAATTAACTTAAGGTTACCCCTTTTAACCCCTAAGTAATTAGACTTATAAATGTTAACCCTCAATCTTTGTAATTAAGGAAAGAATAGTCAAAAACGACCCTTAAAACGTGTAGAGGAATCCTATTTTGCCTGGGACTGCGCAACCTGTGACGGGCCGTCGTGCCTGCGACGGTCCGTCACGATGGTCGTCGCAGCTCCCTCGAGCTCAAGTGGCCTGTGACGGCCCGTCACAGCCGTGACGGTCCGTCCTGTTCCTCCGTCATGACGGTCAGAAACTCGTTTCTTGCACCAAATTCTCAAAAGTTGAAGTGTTTTGCAACGGAACTCACGACGGTTCGTCTTGGATGTGACGACACGTCCTGCAGGTCCGTCACAATTTACAGAGAGTCGATTTTCAGTACCCAATTTCAAAATTCTAAGTGCCATGGGACGACACCTCCTCGACGGGCCGTCGTGACTACGACGGTCCGTCGTTCCATCCGTTGTCCCCGCCAGTTTTTCCAGAATTAAAATCTGTTGCTCAAAACGACTAAACAGGTCGTTACAATAGATACCAATTTACCCATCGTTCGTCCCCGAACGATCAAAAGAAGAAAAACAGTGGCGAAAAGGAGTACCTGAATCTGTAAACAGATGTGGGTATTTTTCTTGCATATCTGCCTCCTTCTCCCAAGTAGCCTCTTCAACCGGTCGATTCTTCCATTGAACTTTGATGGATGCAATCTCTCTCGACCTCAACTTGCGAACTTCTCTATCTAATATAGCAACCGGTTCCTCTTCATAAGTCAAGTTCTCATCCAACAAAACTGAATCCCAACGGATAATGTAGTTTCCATCTCCGTGGTATCTCTTCAACATGGACACATGAAACACCGGATGCACTCCGGACAGCCCTGGGGGCAAGGCTAATTCATAAGCCACCTCCCCTATCCTCTTAATCACTTCAAATGGTCCAATATACCTTGGACTTAGCTTACCTCTTTTTCCAAACCGCATCACCCCTTTCATGGGCGAAACCTTCAACAAGACTTGTTCACCTTCCATGAACTCCAAGTCTCTAACTTTCGGTCTGCATACTCCTTTTGTCTACTTTGAGCCGCTAAAAGCTTTTCTTGAATAGCTTTCACCTTCTCCATAGAATCTCTTAACAGATCAGTCCCCCAAGGTCTAACTTCAAAGGCGTCAAACCAACCAATGGGAGATCTACACCTCCTCCCATACAATGCTTCAAATGGAGCCATATCAATACTGGAGTGATAGCTATTATTGTATGAAAACTCTGCCAAGGGTAAGAAGCTATCCCAATGGCCACCAAACTCTATCACACACGCGCGAAGCATATCCTCCAACACTTGAATCGTTCGCTCAGACTGACCATCGGTCTGAGGATGAAATGCAGTACTAAGGTCCAATCTAGTACCTAATTCAGCATGTAAGGTTCTCCAAAACTTAGAAGTAAACTGCGTACCTCTATCAGATATGATTGAGAGTGGAACCCCATGCAATCGAACGATTTCTGAGATGTAGATTTTTGCTAATTTCTCTGCATTGTAAGTCACCTTGACAGGAATGAAGTGAGCAGACTTAGTTAACCTATCAACAATCACCCAAATAGAGTCATACTTACCCAAGGTCTTTGGAAGACCAACCACAAAGTCCATTGCGATTCTCTCCCACTTCCATTCAGGAATGGGCATTCTCTGAAGTGTTCCTCCGGGCCTTTGGTGTTCATACTTTACTTGTTGACAATTTGGACATTTGGCCACAAACTCCACAATATCTCGCTTCATTCTACTCCACCAGAAGTGTTGCTTTAGGTCGCGGTACATCTTGGTTGCACCAGGATGTATAGAATATCCGGAACTATGAGCTTCTGCAAGGATAGTGGTGATCAAATCATCGATGCGGGGTACACATACTCTTCCCTTAATCCTCAAAATACCTTCCCCATCGATTATTGCTTCCTAGGCCTCTCCTTGCAACACTTTATCTCAAATTCGCCTTAGTTTCTCATCATCAAACTGTTTCCCCTTAATCTGATCAAGAAAAGAAGATTTTGCCTCTACACAAGCTAACAATCCTCCCTTCTCGTTTATTTCTAGCCTCATAAGGTCATTAGCCAAAATCTGCACTTCTCTAGCCAATGGGCGTCTAGAAGCTTGCAAATGAGCTAGACTTCCCATGCTTCCGGCCTTCCTACTCAAAGCATCTGCCACAACATTTGCTTTTCCCGGATGATACAAGATAGTGATGTCGTAGTCCTTCAGTAGTTCCATCCATCTCCTTTGTCTCAAATTCAAATCTTTCTGAGTAAAGACATACTGTAGGCTACGATGGTCCGTATAGACCTCACACTTAACCCCATACAAGTAGTGTCTCCATTGCTTTAGTGCAAATACTACCGCGGCCAATTCCAAGTCATGAGTTGGGTAGTTACGTTCATGCACCTTTAATTGCCTCGAAGCATAAGCAATCACATTCTTCTCTTGCATTAGTACTGCACCCAACCCAGAATAGAATGCGTCACAATAAACAATGAAGTTTTTACCCTCTATTGGCAAGGTAAGGATAGGTGCGGTAGTCAACAAAGTCTTAAGCTTCTGAAAGCTTTCCTCACATTCATCTGACCATACAAATGGAACATTCTGCTTAGTCAAGTTCGTCAGTTGGGAAGCAATAGAAGAGAATCCCTTGACGAATCGGCGGTAGTAGCTAGCTAAACCCACAAAACTCCTTATTTCTGACACGTTTGTAGGTCTTACCCAATTCTTCACTGTCTCAATCTTGGATGGATCCACCATCACCCCATCCTTAGAAACCACGTGCCCCAAGAAGAACACTGAATCTAACCAAAACTCACACTTGGAGAATTTCGCATAGAGCTTCTTCTTTCTCAACAACTCTAACACCATTCTCAAATGCTCTTCATGTTCCTTCTTACTCTTGGAGTATATCAGTATATCATCAATAAACACAATCTCAAAGAGGTCCAAGTATGGCTTGAAAATCCCGTTCATCAAGCTCATGAAGGCAGCAGGGGCATTCGTAAGACCAAAAGACATTACCACAAATTCATAATGCCCATACCTAGTTCGAAAAGCAGTCTTTGGCACGTCCGTTGCTCGTATTTTCAATTGGTGATAACCGGACCTCAAGTCAATTTTTGAGAAGACACAAGCACCTTGTAACTGATCGAACAAGTCATCAATGCGAGGAATGGGGTACTTGTTCTTAATAGTTACTTTGTTCAACTGTCGGTAATCTATGCACATTCGGAAACTCCCATCCTTCTTCTTCACAAATAGCACCGGATCACCCCAAGGAGAGGCACTCGGTCTAATGAAGCCTTTGCTCAACAACTCTTGAAGTTGTGCCTTTAGCTCTCTTAATTCGGCGGGAGCCATTCTATACGGGGGTATAGAAATGGGGCGAGTACCGGGTTCCAAATCAATGCAGAAGTCTATATCCCTATCTGGTGGCATACCGGGAAGATCTGCAGGGAACACATCCAAAAACTCACAGACCACTGAAACCGACTCGATCGAAGGTACTTGGGTAGTGTCATCCTTGAGATGTGCCAAGAAAGCTAGACAACCCTTACTAACCATCTTCTGAGCACGAATAAAGGAGATGATACGCACCGGATTGGGAGTGTAGTCACCCTCCCACACTAACGGATCTGCCCCAGGCTTGGCTAACGTTACCGTTTTAGCATTACAATCCAAAATCGCAAAGTTTGGAGAAAGCCAAGTCATACCCAGAATTACATCAAAGTCACCCATTTCTAAAATAACCAAATCTACATAAGTGTTGCTCCCCACAAAATTCACCAAACAAGACCTATACACTTTTTCGACTATCACAGACTCACCCACCGGAGTAGAAACACGAATAGGCATGTCAAGTAATTCACAATGTAAATTTAGACCGTTAGCAAATGAGGAAGATACATATGAAAACGTGGAGCCAGGGTCAAATAATACAGATGCCATGCAATCACAAACCAAGAGATTACCTGTGATAACAGCATCAGACGCCTCCGCTTCAGACCTCCCAGGGAAAGCATAACAGTGGGCCCCATTATTTGTCTGTCCGTTGCCCCTACCATGTTGTGTAGTAGTGGCTCCGTTTTGCCCATCACCTCTGCCGTTTTGGTGACCGCCATTACCTCGACCACCACGTCCTCTAGAAAAACGACCTCTACCATGACCACCCCTACCTCTAGCTAGGGGGGCTCTGTAACTCTGTTTTGGACAATTCCTCCTAATATGTCCAATCTCCCCACATCCATAGCACTCTCTCGAATCGGGCATAGGTCTCTCGGAGTAGTGTTGACCGTTCTGAGGTGGACCCCCAACTACAGTCTGTAGTGAAGACTGTATTGGTCGAACTGAGTGACCTCCGGAGTTCTGTCCTCTAGAGTAGGAACCATTAAACTCACCTCCCCTTCGAAATCTCTTTGATGTCGATGTCGTGGTGAAGTCATCTGGCTTCACTCCTTCCACCTCTATCACAAAGTCTACCACTTCTTGGAAAGATGTTGCCGTTGCCGCTACCTGTAAGGCTGAAATCCGCAACTCCGACCTCAACCCCTTCACGAAACGGCGAATCCGTTCTTGTGGACTGAAACAAAGTTGGGTGGCATATCTGGATAGTGCGCGAAATTTAGCCTCATACGCGTTTACTGTCATCCTTCCTTGTTCAAGACTCAAGAACTCATCCCTCTTTCTATCTCTCAAAGTCCTTGGGATATATTTCTCCATAAATAGGGTAGAGAATGATTCCCAAGTCATAGGTGGTGCCTCTGTTGGTTGACACTCAACATGTGAACGCCACCACATTTTGGCGTTACCTTGGAACTGATAGCTCACGAACTCAACACCAAACCTCTCTACTATCCCCATCTTGTGTAGTAGCTCATGACAATCAACCAGAAAATCATAAGCATCCTCAGATTTTGCACCCTTGAAGACTGGGGGTTTCAATTTCAAGAACTTACTGAAAAGTTCGTGTTGATCGTTTGTCATAATAGGCCCAGTAGTCAGACATGGAAATGCGCCTATTCCCAATGTTGCATCCATGCGGGGAGCCATAGTAGCCGCATGTCGTATCTCTGAAACCGGACGTGTTGGTGCAGAAACCACTGGAGGTGCTTGACCCTGATCAGACAACCCGCTAAGATAAGCAAGTACTTGGTTGATCATCTCTGGGGTAGGTTGGGGTGGCATTTCCTCATTCTGCCCTTGTTCGGTTTCCCCTTCCTCACCCTCTCTTACTACATCCTCAGTCGATGGAGGAGTCACCGCCCTAGTATCAGATGGGCTAGGGGCTCGTCCTCTTCCTCTAGAGGACGTCCTCCCACGACCTCTTCCACGGCCTCTTGCCGTTGTTCCTCCTCGAGCCACAGCCCCAGTGGCTGGCTCAGTAGTTTCATGTCTTTCCGTTGTCGCTGCTGGTGCGGTCGTTGCTCTAGTTCTAACCATCTGCGAAATAGAGTGAAGATGGTCAGATACCAATTTGTATCACCTAGATACCAATTGGACTCAAGTAGTAGCACGAAAGAAAGAATGAAAGAATGGAATTTTCCTAAAGTCTTATAGCCTCTCAAAGAAAAGTAAAGGCGTCCCCCTACCGTTCCTCAAGACTCTACTAGACTCGTTCTTGTGTGATGAGACCAACGAACCTAATGCTCTGATACCAAGTCTGTCACGACCCAAATCGGGGACGCGACTGGCACCCACATTTACCCTCCTACGTGAGCGAACCAACCAATCTAACCCTTAACATTTCAATGTATCTCAACAGAAAATAATGCGGAAGACTTAAACTCATTAATAAAAACCCATTCAATAACTATTAAAATTCAACATCTATTATTCCCCAAAATCTGGAAGTCATCACCACAAGAACATCTATCCTCAATTTACTAAACTAAGAGTATCTAAGAAAACAAAAACAAGTAAAAAGCTAGTCCATGCCGGAAAATCAAGGCATCAAGACTTGAAGAAGAAGACCCAGTCCAAGCTAGAAGCATTAGCTCACCTTGAAGGTCCGGTGTGACGAAGACTGGCTAGAATTACTGTTGAGTTGAAGACGACGGCACGTTTGCTGCACTCCACAAATAACAAAGAAGAAAACATAAAAGTAGGGGGGTCAGTACAACCACAAGTACTGAGTAGATATCATCGGCCAACTCAAAATAGGGAACAATATATATCAAGTAATATTATAAAACCAACTACGATACTCAACATGTAGCAACAACAAGTACTATAATCATCAATAAGTACTACCAAGTTCATCCATGAGGACTCACGCCTCAATATCATACTCATTTGGGAATTAGGTTCATTAGATTGAGTATATTAACATCTTTCAAGATTCATTATCTTTCTTTCTCTTGTGTCGGTACGTGACACTCCGCTCCCTCATTATCTTTATTCCTCTTGTGTCGGTACGTGACACTCCGATCCCCTACTACTATGTGTCGGAACGTGACACTCCGATCCCCTAAATCTACGTGTCGGTTCGTGACACCCGATCCCCTAAATCTACGTGTCGGTTCGTGACACCCGATCCCCTAAATCTACGTGTCGGTTCGTGACACCCGATCCCCTAAATCTACGTGTCGGTTCGTGACACCCGATCCCCTAAATCTACGTGTCGGTTCGTGACACCCGATCCCTTAATTCTATGTGTCGGAACGTGACACTCCGATCCCTTAATTCTATGTGTCGGAACGTGACACTCCGATCCCTTAATTCTATGTGTCGGAACGTGACACTCCGATCCCCTAATCTCATTCTATCAATTCATCAAGCCTTTTTTTATACTAAGGCATCATCAATCTCCTTACTTTAGTTTATCAAGCCTTCTTTATTACCAAGGCATCATCATTAACAAAGAGATTAGGGTTTTTCAAGATTTGGGATTCAATAACTTCATCATGCTCATATAAACACAATTATATAATCACATTCATACAAGCATACAATTAAGCACATAGCATGGTTTACAATACTATCAATACATATCATTCACTATTAAGAGTTCACTACGAATATCGTAAAAACCATAACCTACCTCCACCGAAGAATTGAATCAACAAGCTATCTTCTCAAAATCCTTGCTATCCTCTTCGTTTCTCTCTCTCTACTCGTTCGTTTCTCTCTCTCTTTCTGTTCTTTCTCTTTTGTTTTATTCAAACCCTCTTTCCTTTACCCTAATTAACAAATAATTAAGAATAAAAGAGGACAATAAAACCCCCTAATTAACTTAAGGTTACCCCTTTTAACCCCTAAGTAATTAGACTTATAAATGTTAACCCTCAATCTTTGTAATTAAGGAAAGAATAGTCAAAAACGACCCTTAAAACGTGTAGAGGAATCCTATTTTGCCTGGGACTGCGCAACCTGTGACGGGCCGTCGTGCCTGCGACGGTCCGTCACGATGGTCGTCGCAGCTCCCTCGAGCTCAAGTGGCCTGTGACGGCCCGTCACAGCCGTGACGGTCCGTCCTGTTCCTCCGTCATGACGGTCAGAAACTCGTTTCTTGCACCAAATTCTCAAAAGTTGAAGTGTTTTGCAACGGAACTCACGACGGTTCGTCGTGGATGTGACGACACGTCCTGCAGGTCCGTCACAATTTACTGAGAGTCGATTTTCAGTACCCAATTTCAAAATTCTAAGTGCCATGGGACGACACCTCCTCGACGGGCCGTCGTGACTACGACGGTCCGTCGTTCCATCCGTTGTCCCCGCCAGTTTTTCCAGAATTAAAATCTGTTGCTCAAAACGACTAAACAGGTCGTTACAAAATTCGTGTGAAAAAAAATCCTGTACTATAATGTACCTTCCTACCAAAAATAGCACAGTACTTAACTTGAAATTTATAAGATTCACATTAAAATTCAATAAACTACAACTTGATAACTTGGGATAACGATTTCAGCAAAACTTTTAGTGCATTCATACAAACAGAAATTTTACTCAACATAAAAGTTAAAGAATTGTATGGATCTAAGCAAACCAACCCAGTAACAAAAAGATAGCTGGTGTTGAAAAGATAAAAAGTTTATTATTTTATTAATTATGAAAACAACCATGAGTACAAAGTTATGATTAGCTTTGAATTCATTAAAAAAAACCCAAAAAAAAAACATGAAGTTTACTAAAGCAGATAAACTAAAGTACTCTTATTTTCTCAAACTAAATTCCTCATTTTAGGTTCCACTCAAATCTTTTGAGCTTAAGGAACCATATGCAGGACAATACTTCTTCCTTATGACTAGGTGCATATAGATTAATTGCTCCTTGGGAAAGGCATCAATAATGTCTAGACATTTCATTGTAGAAATGTCATTTGACGAATTAAAAGATGCTTGGATATGAGTTACTTCTGTAAACAACAATCAGCTTCTCGATAGTCAATGGACTTTAATAATCAAATTGATCTCTAATGTATGGGGGTTGGACTACTCTAGTCTTTCATATGTATCATGTCAGAATGTAATTATGCACAAAAAATATATTGCTAATTTTTTTTTCAAAATATTTCAACAAAAATCCACCTGTCTAGAAATACTGTCTAAATAAAAATAAGAATAGATAAGGAAGAGAAATATTGTGTAATATAATTGAATTAAGTCTTCAAAAAACAACTGCAGCAAATCAGAGCATCTGATCTGTGAACAGATCATGCAGATTAAAAAGTTCCTTCATCATCAACGGCGAGTGTCTAAACTGTGCCATACTCTATTAATATGAGGGAGCAAAGGAGGTAACTGAGTTGGACCATCTCCTGCAGCTTCATAACTGGACAATCCTATTTGAGCTGTTGGTTCTATCCCAGCATCAGAAGTTTGTGCATTCCAAACATCCGATATAAAATCGATATGATTGTCTTTATCCATGGGGTGACTGAGTAATGCTTCAAGTTCACTCTAAATTTTAGGAATTGAATGACCTGAATTTCCACTGCAAGCATCAACACTCACAATAGCATATTCGCCTAAGTGCTCTCATCTGACTACTGCCGTCATCTGCTAGTGTCCAGCATTGCTTGTGATCCGTCGCAAGCAGGTCCAATCATATCCATAGTGATTGGAACTTTGGAATTATAACCCAATTCAGCATCCACGCCAGTTATGTGAAGAACACTTGATTTTGCTCTTGCTCTTTTTTTCCCTTTCTTGTTGGCTTCAACGCACTTGAAATACTTTAGGGCATGGGAAGTTACTTGCATTGCGTTCTTTTTATCATCAATGCCTAGATGTAATTCTCCAGTCAAATTTTCCCCATATATTTTAGCCCCGGAGAAATGACCTATAGCAGGAAAGATACAAATATACATTATCATCTCAAAAGAAACATTAAAACATAAAAGTGACAAGACACCCAATTAAGGCGACCGAGTAAACCCTCAAAATTTGTACCAAGAAACCAACATATGTTCCTCTTGTCCCTCGGAGTCCCTCTTTTCCATTCAACATCTTCTTTCATATTTTGTATGGCATTGCATTACATTTCTGGATAATTATGTAATGGAGCGCGTCAAGATTCAATGTCATCGATATCTTCTAAGAGTATATTATAGTAATCCTTGATCTCATCAAATGATTTTCCAGGAAGTTCTTCTTCCATCTTCGTGAGTAGATTGTTACCATTAAAGTATATTGCTAGGATATTTTAAACGATTCTTTCCTCCTCCCTAGTCCAGGTTGAGCTATTGCATGTCCGGTCAGTGCTTATTTTTTTTAGACCTGCAAGGAAATATCAAGCATTAAAAAGGAAAGTACTTGAACAAGATTCAGAAAATGGATGAGCGTCAATATATAACACAAACAACCATAAATAAGTGGTATTATACCCACATATATTCCTATAGATACAAAACATTTAAGAAAACATTTTTGTAACCCCTTACATTTAGTAAACAAAAGAAATCGCAACAAGACATGTATTCTTTTATATAGGCTATGTATACTAAGAGAAGTTATAAGTGACTGGTAAAACGAACAAACATGAAGATGCAAGTGGTATACTACCCATATAGATTCCAAGAGATACGAAACAAATACGGAAACTATCTACGTTCTTTACCTTTTCTAATGGACGGAAGGTTTTATAATTACAAAGAAGAAAACTACAAAGAATGAACCTCTCTTTGATACCATGTAAAGATATGACACCTGACCTAAATTCAACCCCACGAGCTATCTTTTTAGGTTGAGATAGACCGAGGTGTCATATCCTGACAGTTACTTTTTATCACTTATTTCCATAAAATTTTTCTTGAACTTCTTTTTTACACTTAAAATATCTCTATGACTCATATTTTTGTGCAACAAAACCAAAAATTAAAATAACATAGCACTTTCATATTTCAGTGGAATACTTTGCATTAATATAAAATGTGCTAGACAATGTTATGTAAGTATCAAAAATATGTAAGTTGTTAGCATGATTGGACATACTCTAAATATTTGTACATATCTACGTTATAGTTCTAAATATTTGTGTAATGATGATAGGAGATAGAATAGATTCATGTCGCATATTCTCATAGATATTACAATTAGTAATAACATATACTTTGTTATATATAATAGATTTTACGAGTGTAAATCACAATTCTTTCTATTCAATGCAAGTACTCCCATTTAAGCGAACTCATTCAGCAAAATTGGCTTGGTATCCCAACCTTTTGTAGTTCTTTGATTTATAGTGTCTTCCATCTGTGGTTTCCTTTATATATATATATATATATATATATATATATATATATATATATATATATATATATATATATATATATATATATATATATATATATATATATATATATATATATATATATGACTCTACTTACTGTTGTTTAAACAGTTAGTCCTAAATATATTGGAATTTCAGGCATCTTGGAATCTTAGTCTTGGCAATTCTCGTTATTTTGTATCGTTGCATTTCAATCTTCCTTATCTTGTCAAAAACATGTCGTCATATCTATTTGAGTCCTTCCATTTTCCTTTCATTGGAAAAAACTACTCTCACTAGGAATTTTAATTGCAACTATTACTTATCGAGAAATAATTATTGGGACATATAGATGGAAGTGATCCTATTCCGACTAATCCTACAAAGCTCGGTCAAAGGAAAGTTAAAGATTCTTGGATGATGACATTGATTTTTGGGTCAATTGACCCTCTTATTGTTCTTAATTTTAGTCTATACAAGACAACAAATGACATATGAGATTATTTAAAAAAGGTTTACTACCAAAACCACAATGCACGGAACTTTTAGTTACGGCATTAAATTGCTATGTATTCTCAAGGAAGTCTCTCTGTTCAAGATTATTTATCCGGATTCAGACTTTATGCGCTGATTTTACCAATATAGTTTATGCTAAAATACCTTTTGAATCTCTCTCCGTCATTCAAGAATTTCATGAACAAAGCAAGTGAGATCAACTTTTGATGAAATTACAATCTTATTTATAAAGTGTTAGCTCCAACTTGATGAACCGTGATCCATATCCCTCATCGGATTTCTCTTTTAGGGAATTAGATCTTGCAGAGAAGCGTCTGTTCACACAAAATGCCTTTCATCAAGGACATGTTCTTAATGTTGCATTTGTAGATCAAGGGAAAGGAAAGGACATGGATATGGCTAGAACTCAATGCTACATTTGCAAAAAATATGGTCATATTGCTAGCAATTGTGGCAAGAAGTTATGTAATTATTGTATGAGGCAAGGGCACATTACCAAAGAGTGTCACACATGTCCTCAAAACCATAGGGCAAATGATTTTCAAATTGGGAAAAGTGGTTCCACTACAGAGAACTCGTCTTTAGTCAGACAAGTACTTACTCTTGAAATGGTACAACAAATGGTCTTGTAGACATATTCAGCTTGGGGCTGTAAGATAATATCTAAATTTTTGCTTGCTGATTCTGGCGCTTCCAATAATACGATCAACTAAACTAATATAATCAAAACATTCGTGAGAATAATTGTCCATCAAAAATTTAGGTTTCCTATGGTAGTAAGTTACCATCACCATGGTTGAGGATATTATTGAATCTTTCAAGAATATTTTTGTACCACCAAAGCTCTCTACTAGTCTTATTTAAGTTGGCTAAGTGGTCTATAACAATTATAATGTGATTTTTTCTTGTAATGGTTGCCTAGTGCAGGATAAGGTGTTGGGGACGATGATCGGAAAGAGGCCTAAAGTATGAAGATTGTTCCGTATACACTTATCTTTTCCTTGTGTTCTATCCTTTGCTTCTACCAACACAAAGAATGAGGTTTGGCATAAACGTCTAGGATATCCAAATCCGATTGTGTTGCCTCATTTACCAAACTATGGTTTATTGAGAAATAAAAATCTATGTTCAGCGGCTTCCTTTGATTTTTCTACTTGTAAATTAGGAAAAAGTAAAACTCTTCCTTTTCCTAATTTTGGTAGTCGTGCTGCAAAGTGTTTTTGTGTAACTCATAGTGATTTTTGGGGAATTTCTCTAATTATTTCTCATTCTCATTTGAAGTGTTGTATGAAGATTATAGATGACTACAGTCCGTTCACATGGGGGTATTTTCTTTGATCTAAATATGAAGTGTTTTCCATATTCAAGCAATTTTTGGCTTACGGTGAGACTCAGTTTTCCACATGCATCAGAATATTAAGATATGATTCAGGTAGAACATATATGTCCCGTGAATTAATAAATTTCTTGCTTGAGAAAGGAATCGTATCACAACTCCCTTACCCATTTATGCCACAACAAAATGGGGTTGTTGAGCGTAAAAGTCGTCATCTTTAGATGTCACACATATATTATTTATTGAGACCCTTGTTCCATCTAAATTTAAGCTTTGTCCACTTCTGTCTATTTTATTAACTAGTCTTCGGAACGTGCATCGCACGTCTGTCCTGTAATTGATATTAGTAAATTTAATCTTATATATCTATGATCAAATCTATATCCTTTCTTATGTAAGTTTAACATAAGAATTTAACTTTGCAAAAAGTATAACATGAAAATCTTGTGTTAGATGATGGAGGTCTGATATATTAAATACTTAATGAAAAATGAATATTTATTTTATCAGAGAAATTAATATATTTTAATTATTAAACATAAGTTTTAATAATCAACAAAGAAATTATCTATAAAAGATATGTATAAATAAAAATATTACAAAATGTTTGGGCGGTATACCATCAAATTTATAGAAAAAATGAAAATTTCAAACGAAAAAAATAAATAAATAAATAAAGACATCGCATCCATAAAAAAGACATCACATTTAAATATATTGACAAAAATATTTTCATACTAATTAAATTACATTTTGTTAAAAGTAGACTTATTCTAGTCAAAACATGACTTACTCTAGACGAAACATATCATATGCATAAAAAACTATAATCATATATAATAATAAATAAGACAAATAGAAAAGAAGGCATGAATATGTTAAGAATAAAGAAAAAATTGTATTTCTTGATATCTATATCTATATCTATATCCATATATATATATATATATATATATATATATATATATATAGATATATATATATATATATATATATATATATATATATATATATATATATATATATATATATAAATGAATTCTAAAATAATATTATTCAATGTATCATTTAGTCATTTTTTACTATACATGATATTTTATTTTATTTTTACTTTTGCACTTATTTTGTACCTCTCTATAACAGTTAGGTACATGAATTTTTTGAACATTTGAGATTACATATAAAAAGGAAAAAGTACAAATATGTTGGTTTAAAAAGATAAATGATTATCAAATAATGAAAAATACATAATTATTGTTCTATGGGATTTAGAATGTTAACCCTCAAAATAATTAATGATAAATACAAAATTTGATTAGCTTTATTACATATATCCTAAAAATAGAAGAAAGGATGAATACAAAAATACAGTACTCAATTACAAAGTTATATTTAAAAACTTAAAACGATGGAGATGTGAAAAATAAATATTTTCGTACAACTTCATTTTGGAGTATATTCATCTTGTAACTATCATAATTTACATATTTCTCAACAAAAAGAAGATGAATATGTATGAAATTTTAAAGGATACAAATAAATAAAATAGTAAGAATTCTTATAATTACAAACTGGTAATGAAAATTTTACAAGGGATGTAGACTAACCTACTGTAGTATGCATGATGATTACAAACTTGAATAAAATAAGGAATATACATAATGTGGTGTGAGTGTGTTTGATAGACTCTTCACTACCCCCACTTATCTTACAAATTAAAGTTGAAAGGTTATTAGACTTTTCATTATCTACATTTAATAAGTACATGGATATATGATGCATTAAGATCTTATTTGATGCATGAATTTAAATCTAACTTTTACTTAATATTTAATTAATTAAACAGATATTAATATTAATTTATTTTAGAGGTAAGATAAGGGTAAAATGGTAATTCAACTTTGAGGTTAGAAGCTTCCCACTTATAATAATATATGATAGAATTCCATCTAAAGTATTAAATCTTGAGTATCCATATTACCGCCTTTTTCAAAAGCATCCTAACTATCTTAATTTTCATACGTTTGGTTGTGTTTGTTTTGTCCACCTGCCTACTTCACAACGCAATAAACTCTATGTTTAGTCTATTAATAAAGCATTGAGGGGCTATAGTACTTCGCATAAAGGTTTTTTTTTCTATGATCCAAGTTCTAATAAATTTCATATTTCTAGAAATGTTATTTTATTTGAAAATCAATATTTCTTACCTACTCATGTTGAGTCATCTTTTGTTTCTCCTTTTATTCCTAGTTTTGAGCTTTGTCGTTATCTTCTAAGCGCTTCAAACAAGGATTTGTGTATGAACGATGTTAGCCAAATTTTCCTCTTCTTGAAACAAATCTGCAATGTGAGACTACTCCACAACAAGAATATGAGATTTCTTCAAGGTCTGCTCCTCTTGAGCCACCTCGGTAATCTACTAGAGTATCTTAAACTCCTAAACTGTATCGTTTTTTGGCTCGTTAAGAAGTAACAGATGGGATGTTATTTCTTATCTTCCAAATGTCCGTCCAAGTGGATGTAAATGGGTTTATTCAATTAAACTTCATTTTGATTGAACTCATGATCTGTACAAAGCTCGATTAGTGGTCCTTGGAAACAAACTAGAGTATGGACTAGACTATGAGGAGACTTTTTCACCGGTTGCAAAAATGACTACGGTGAAACTATTATTGCCATTTCTGCATCACAAAATTAGTCTCTTCATCAAATGGATTTCAAGAATTCTTTTGTTCATGGTGATTTCAAAGAATATATATATATATGAATCCCCACCTTGTTTGTTCTCATCACCTACATCAGATGTATGCAAATTGGTTTACATAAATTAAAACAAGTTCCAAAAGCTTGGTTTGACAAGTTTCTGTCTACTTTGCTTCAATTCTCTTTTTTAGCAGATCAAATATGATTCATTTTTGTTTCATCAGAAAACATTCGCAATGTCTTTTCTTTTGGTGTATGTAGATGACATTATTATCACATGAACTTAATCTTCACTAGTTACTAGACTCAAGAATTAGCTTTAAGATTCTTTTGATTTGAAAGATCTTGGTACTCTTACATACTTTTTGGGGTTGGAAGTTCATTATAATTATTAGGTGTGTTCTTGAACCAGCACAAAAATACTCAGGACTTGATGGCTTTTGCTGGTCTTCAAGAATATTCCTCAGTCAATACTCCATTGGAATTAAATGTAATGTACTATCACGCAGAAGGATATCTTCTTCGTGATTCAACTTTGTACTGGATATTATTTGGGAGCCTAAATTAACTTACTATTAATCGGCTTGATATCTCTTTTGCAGTTCAACAAGTGAGTAAATATATGCATGCTCCATGCCATCTACATTTATTGCTTTCCGTCGCATCATTAGTTATCTCTTGGGAATATCTCCTAATGGATTATTCTTTCCTAGTGGTTCTAGGAATGATCTTAATACATTTTGTGATTGTGATTGGATGGATGTTCAGATACTCATTGCTATGTCACGAGTTGGTGCATGTTTCTTTGATATTCCTTGATTTCTTTGAAGAGCAAGAACCAAGATGGTGTATCAAAATCTTTCACCGAATCTGAATATCGAGCAATGTCTACGACTTGCTCTGAGATTGTTTGTCTTCGTGGTTTACTTGTAGAAATTCTATTTTCTCAATCTAATCCCACTACTCTCTATGCTAAATAAAACAAGTGCTATTCAAATTACTACTAATACATTTATCTTGAAAGAACTAAATACATTCAAGTGGACTGTCATTATATCAGGGAAGCTGTAGATAGGAGAGTCATTACTCTTCCACATGACTGAAGTAACTGAATGATCATATGTAAGCTTGATTAAATAGTTCAATAGCACGTATAATTTACCTCGTATCAATAAAAACCAAATATGTCACATATCAGTCATTCAAAATAGGCAACATAATAACTTAATCATATATTACTAAAAGTGGGACAATCTTAATTTCAAAGTTGGATTCCTATTTAGCTCCTACAATAAATTAAAACTTTATAAAAAAAATCTAATAATTTTTAGCATATTAAATATAAGTTAGATACAAATTATACTATGTCCTTCTATTTAATTTTCTAAAGTATTTAAATCTAGGGAGAATATTTTAATTTTATGTAGTCAATGTCTTTCAATTACCTAAGGCAAATAATCAGATTTTTAATCTATTACTCTTATTTATTCATGCATCACTTAATTGCTGAAGTTGAAAGGTTTTCTAAGCTTTAAATTTTGAACACACTACTAAACATACATTTAATTACAGACTAATTAACTTACTTTTGAACTTTCATATGTCACTTCAACCTTTCTTATTAACTTGAATTTTAAGTTTCATCTTCCGCATATAATTGAAATGTATAGATATTTCAGACATGTAGAAAGAAATAACAACACAAATAAAGAGCACTCAAAAGTACAAGAAATTATATTCAAGCCTTTTTTTTCATGGAATGAATATTTTCTTGGTCTTCGCTATTGCCTGAAACTATATAATGGTACAGAATTAACATTTAAATGGGCGTACGAAAAATCTATTGAAAGAGTATGTCACAATTTTAGCTATTAATTTTATCTTTAGTTACTTTCCTTTTTAATTTTTTATTTATAATATGATTCTCCCCTTTATATTTAATAATTAGATTGTTATATTTATATAATCTGTTTGTGTGTTAATAGAAAAAAGTAAGGTGAACTACAATTTGAGGATGTGTTGTTCATAATGTTTTTTGTATTTCTTTAACTGTTTGTCATTGTGTATGTTCTTTTTGGCTATGATACAATTTTTAATGCATAGTTTTTTTCTGCTCTCTTCAATATTTTTCTTCTATATTGCATTGTGTAATAATTTCCTTAAGTTTTCATTGCATTTATCCCTTTTTTTCCAGTGAAGGTTTTTTCTGGTTGAACTGTAAAGAAGATTTTAATAGTAGAGTATAAAGTTGAATTATCAGTTTAGTCCTATGTTAAATCAAAATATTCTAAAACATTTACTTAATTAAATATTAAATAGTAATCATTCTATATGCTACACTAAATATTAAAAAACTGAGTTAAGCAAATAGTTGAAACACAATATTCAAAAAAAATATTAGGCATTTCTACCCTTTTAAAGACTAAATTAGTTCAATTTTTTAGATCTTTTTCTTTACATGAAAAAGTAAATCATTCTACTATGAGACCATTGAGTTAAATCAATATATAAAGACCATAATGCGCAGTACAAATTTAATAATTATTTAATCTCTAAGGGTAAATTATTCCTTCATTTTATTGAAGGAATGCTAATTGAAAGATAGAGGATCTTGTAATGTTTCATCGACAATAACTTAGACAAAATACTTGGTGCCACTTTAATAACAACTTTTTTGAATAAAAATTACAGTCATTGTATTTTTTTTCTTTTCATTGTGATAAAGGAATAATGTATTCATCTTTCATAACTTGTACTATCTAATTACTCGGTTTTTATTCAAATAAATTCATTTTTATTTATTTCATGAGGACCCGCTATTCTTTTCATTCTATAGTTTAAATAGTGTACCACTTATATCATTATTGTGCTATTTGATTCATACTATAATTAAATGAAGAAGACTTTTGAATTATAATTGTTTGTGGGAGAAGTGTCAGCAAAAAGTCGAATAAAAATATGGTGATTCTATTTTACTTTTTTCATATACATATTGTTATGATTAAAGTCATAATATGATGTGTATGTTGTTTCATGTTTTTTCCTTTGCTTATTTTTTATATATGTTTTCTCTTTATTAATTTTTTTAATGTGATTTTATGTAAATTTCATATTGTTCCAAGTGTATTCTTACTTAGGCTAAAATTAATCTTTTGTGACTATGATGCAAATTGACTAATTACTATATAAAGTTCTAAATTTACTGTTTGTTGCTTAAAATAAATTGTAAACATTTAAATATGATCCCTCATTTGATATTTCTTGTAACAATTTTAAAAAATTAATTTGAAATTGCTGCATTTTATTATTCGTTACATGCACGTACAAATGCATCTCAATTAAACCACAAGAATAGACTATATCGACAAGGACACAACATAGCGTGAAAACTTTTGATGACAAATAGAGGAGTGTAACAACCTGATTTGGTCATTATGAAAAAGTCAATGAAGAATGAATTGGGGCCAAAAAATCTTTCCATAGTAACTTGAAATTTCCTATCCTAATCTACATTTGGACGAAATCATAGTCATTAAGGTGTAGGGAAATCTAGTACTGAATGAGATATTGAATTGTGAATTTGATTACATGAGCGGAAAGCTAAGACGAAAAGGAAATCATCGACTTCATGGTATCACATTTGGATGACTAGATTTCCGAGAATTAATCAAACTGTGAAAGGTATTTGTTGAGCATCATTGGTTAGAGGTGTGATGTGAAAGGAGATTTTGGAATTCCTTTAAGGGAGTTACTAGGTCAGTTTTTACCGCTCTAGCGCGAATATTACCATTGTGGCGGTGCCGGTGTAGCAGGATGGGAACCGTTGTGGTGGAAGTGACAGGACTTATAATCGTAAATACATAAAAAGTACTCACTATTTCTAAAAAACTGTTGTGACGGGATTTTGGGCCTCTCTACCATCATTGCTGCAGAGGGATGAGGATTGGTGTAGCGTGAATTAAGTCGTTAGTAAAATCCGTAAACAACCTTATTTGGAACTTTATGACCTTGAGAGATAAGGAATGACCCATGTAATTTCTACTCATTTTACTATACTTGAGGCTAAATGTATGTTATTCACTCGCCGAATTTCAATCAGTAGAACGTAATAGAAAGCGTCAATATTGATTAAGTGGAGGTTTTATCTAGATTTATTGTGGAAAAAGCTCTAAATTGGGTATGAGGATTTTAGGTATGGTCTAGTGTTATAGGGTTTATTATAATATGAATAATTAGACCTTTGATTGTTGATCTTTTCATATAAATTATAGGTTGTAGAACTAGAACAAGAGGAAAGAATTCACAAAGGGATTATCCTAGTGCCTTAGGGGATTCAAGCTTGGATTCGAGGTACGTGATGGTTTTGACATGTTATTGTGATATATCTTTGTAATTTCTTTGTTATAATGCATGTTTGTATGTGAAAGTTGCATTGTTGATCACCCTAATTGTAAATGAGAATAATTTAACAATTGTATGTCATGAGTCACCTTTTCTTGTATGATCTTGATGATGTACTTGTGTTTGTGATCGTGGTGTGTTAATGGATAAGATTCTCATATTCTGGCATACTAACTTGGATCTGATTGCCACGTTCTGCCATAATCCACATAAATATGGGATATGTTGCCACATTCCGGCAAGGTAAACGTTAGGGTTAGGGTTCCATTCGAGGACTATTTAATTGGGTTCAATGAGTGGACCATTGAATTGTATTGTGTATCTACTTGTGATGATTACGCTCATAACTAATGATGACTGATATTGAATAACTATTGTTTGCTCTAAAATGATTTCAATGTAAATTGTTGAGATTAGTCAAAACAGTTCATTGATGTGAATGATGATGAATTGTATATAGTGCTTGTTTTATAATGTTGTGGTTGCTTACATGCGTTTTAGTTGTTGGTATTGCCCCGTGATCCTATATGTAAACTTTGGGTGTGTACTAATACTACACTTGCTCTTATTTTATTTAGTACATGCATGTTCCGGCAGCTATTGACAGACCTCTCGTAGAAGATTAGTGACCATTTTGAATTCAAGGTCGAGTTAGTTCTTCCAAGCTATCTTTGTGTACTCATACTGCACTTGCTCTTATTTTTTTGAGTACATGGCATCTTTCGGCGGCTATTGACTGACCTCGTTTAGAAGATTATTGACTGTTTTGAATTCAAGGGTGACCTAGTTTTTCGAGGCAGCCTTGACTTATCCTTCGTTTAAGTTCCTTTCTTTGGGCTCAGACTTTTTTATTTAGTTGTTGTTTAGTTTGGGGGTTGTTCCCCTTGTTCTTAGAGTTGTCGTCAGTAGAATTTTGGTACAATGAATTTTAGGTTCTAGAGTTTGTATTTAGAAATTCGTGTTAGATCATTTTTTTAGTTCCTTAATAAATAATTTAGTTATTGAAAATTGCTTTTAGTATCTTTAAATGCCTACTTTTTTGTTAAGTTTATTGGTTGGGTTGAAGTAATGGTTCTCCCACCGGAAGATTAGTAAAGGTGCTAAACATGACGGTTTGGGTCGTTGCACTTTGGTATGAGAGTTATAGGTTCGTTCATCTCATTGTAAAAAAAATGAGTCTATTAGAGTCTCGGAATGATATGATGACGTCGGTGCTTTTCTTTGAAAGGGTATAGGGATTTAGGATAAACTCTCTTCTTTCTACTCCTTCGTGTTATGAATTGAATCTGATTCATACCTAGGTGATACAAATTGTTATTTTCCTCTTTCAGTGTATGGTCCGAAATGAAAAAAATGAATTGGTTAGTGTATCATGTGATTAACGGGTAGACCATGATTATCCTATTTATGATGATAATTCAAAAATTGCTAAGTTAGGAACCCTTAGGGGGGGAATTTGGAAAGAATAGAACCCCAGAAAAATTATTTGTAGGGGTTGTGTATCCGTTTTGGCAACTGTAGTGGGACTTTTCCCTCAAATGCGAGGTCACCAGTGCGGTAATATTCTCTTCTAAGTTTGACAGGGCGAGACAAAATCTTATCCTTATCTCTCCTATTTTTCTAGTAATAATTATGGACCACAAATCTTACCCAAACTATCCCTGTGATTTGATTCATTGGTCGGCATATATAAGTTATTAAGTGTGTAAAAATTGTGGAGAACATGGGCATATGAGGGTCAGATATAGTGAACGTAAGTACAATAACTGTTCCGACCAGATGGCTTTTATTTTGTTTGATCCGGGTTCTACTTATTCGTACATATTAGTCCAATTGACTTAGATTTGATTTAGGTTTTGATATACTTGAATCCCCCCTCCATGTTTCTACCCTAGTTAACGAGTCAGTCATACTCACCCATGTATATCCTGTTGTCCTATTGTGTTTTAGATTTTCCGATTTTTGGGTTTATTTAGCTATACTAGATATGACTCACTTAAAATAATCTTAGACATGACTTGGTTATCCCTCTATTATAAAAGGCTTAATTATGATGCCAAGACAATAACTCTAGAGATATCAGATTGGGAAAGGTAGAGTGGGACGGGGGAACAAATCTATGTCAGCTAAGGTCATATCTTTCTTGTAGGGTAGGAAACTGGTGGGGCAACATTGTTGGACGTAATTGACTCATATTTGGGATTTTGAGATTGAATAGCCCCTTTATTGATTCTATTCATGTTGTTTTATATTTGAGAGAGCTTAAAACATAATCAAGGGCTTCATAATAAAGGTTTTGTCAATTCTACTGCTTTCCTGTGGGTGTTTTTGTCTTGTAGGTTAAGAGAAAAGAGGTTAGTCTTATGACTGCTAATTTTATCTTAATCCATAAAGGAGTGGACTATTACCAAACGACAATCCTATGGATAAAGAGAGTCCCATTGAGTATACTTTGGTGAAGGCAATGAAAGAATTTAGGAAGACCCTACAAATACTGTGTTAGTTCTTTGAATTTGATGAGTATACCTGAGTTGAGTTGCTATGTTGATGAAAATATTGATTTGTATCAATAGTCAAGGTTGAATGAGCATATTCTTAATAAGAGTTCGTGGTACATTGTGATGAGATGAACTATATGATAATATTGTGGCTATGAAAATTTGGTGTAGTAATTATGACTGCGAGTATCTAAAGTTGTGGTTTTCTAATATTTGGTGAGTAACGTGGTTATATGGGATGTTTTAAGAGATGATGGGCCACAATTAAAATAGAAATTAAAGAGCTAGAGTTACAATAAAAAAAACAATGGGATGAAGTGCATCCTTTAGAGAGAGGCAGAAGCAAGAATATTGTATTTGATTGCAAGGGCTAAAGAGATATCTTTAGAGGGGTAGATAATTAGGTTCAGAGACATGTGATTTCATTTGTTTTGTTTTGTATATGGTAATAGTGTAACAATTCCATCAAATTTATTATAAACTATTGAAAAAGGCTTAAGAAATGAATGTACAGACACTAGCGTGAATGTGATGATAATTGCTTTTGTTTTTGTTTTGAGTTTTCAAATAAATACAATTTTAATTTTAGAAAAAATATATTGTAAGATTAATGGAGATGCGATCAATAACAAGAGAAGATTTAGGTGTTTCATAAAAATCATCAAAGTATAACCTTATGTTTAAAGATAAGGAGATTGTGTTCTACAGATAAATTTACAATTAAGGTTTTCCATTGAAAGTCTATATTTGTGGTGATATATTTTGTCGAGGTATAAATTTGCAAGGTGCCTGATTCTTTTTAAGAGCTATTAAGTATTTCAAAGAATGTACACCTAGGATGAGTCGTAAAACATTGTATTAATTGATAGGCAAGTAACTACAAAGATTTCGTTTTAAAAACAAGTGCTGGGTTATAATAAGGTAAATGGTCGTAGTGTTATGATGGTTGTTAATATTGTGAGTACGATTCACTAGATATGTTGACGTCTGTTTTATGTTTTGGGATGGATCCCTATTAGTGGATCAGTTGTATTGATCCTACTACTTTCTCTTGGTTAAGTGAGGTGATTTGGGTATATGTGGTTAATTTAGATGATTTACACGGTATGGTCTTTGAGTTGTTAGATTATTTTAATGGATTTTTTTAGGATAATTATACAAGAGCTACCTTGCGTATTTATTGTTGTCCGAAAATCTTGATTTTCATCTTGTCGTCAAGGTCATGTACCAATTATGTGTAGTTGAATGTGTGGGATCATTTAATCCATTTCTACTGTCCTTCAGAGGTAATGTACAATTACTAAACCCATCATTTCGATAGTGTTGTTGGATGGTTTGTTAGTTTCTTGTTTGGACATATCGCTTAAGGAGAATGTGATCTCCAAAGATTGAAACTTTTGTAACATAAGCTTATGGTAATTTATGTAGTGAGATGGAGATGTTGATAAGAGCAATGATTGTTTGGGTATTATGAGTGTGTGTTGGTTGGTTTAGGTTCACCTCTAATTGTGGGGAGTTTTGATTTTTTATTTTTTTTCATGGTTATATGAATAAGGATTAATCCAAATGATTGTGTAAAGATCCCTGATAACATGTGACACATCCGTGTACGATCAACTTTGGTGGTTGTTGGGATTCATTTTGTTGATTAGTTAAGCTTACATACAAAAATGTTTATCACTCTATTGTTGAGATGAATCCATTAAGGCTTTGTAAGGGAGAATGTGTAGGTATTTAGTTGGTTAACTTAAGGTTGGAGATGTGAATTCCATAGGGGGTAGTGAGATTTTGTAAAAAGGGAATGCGAGAAAAGTATCCCTAGTAATTCGACGATTTCGATACTTGTCTACCCATACATTAGCTAGTATTCTCGTAGTTCATCACTCGAGGATCAATGATGAGTACAATGGTATCTACTGTAAAGACCTGATTCCGTCATTAGGCAAAAGCCAAAAAGAATTAATTGGGGCCGAGAAAACATTTTTGTAGTAACTTGAAATTCCCAACCTAGTCCAGATTTGGAAAAATATAAGAGTCGTTAAGGTGTAGGTAAATCTAGTAATAAATGAGAGATCTAATTGTGAATTTGATTACATGAGTGGATATATAAGACAATAAGGAATCCGTACAACTTTATATAATCGAATTTGGATTAGTATATCTCTGCGAAATGATCTTAGCGTGAAAGGTATTTTCTAAGTGTCATTGGTTAGAGGTGCATTGTGAAAGTAGATTTTGGAATTCCTTCAAGAGACTCATTGGTTCTGTTAGTATCCACTCAAATTTGTAGATACAAAAGAAATGCTCACTTTTTTGAAAATACCGTTATAGAGGAATTTTAAGGTTCTCTGGCATCATCCATACAACAGGATGAGGGCCACTGTAGCGGGACAAACACATATTATAATAAAACCCCTAAACGACCTTATTTTACACATTTAAATTTTTTGAGACAACAAATGACCCCAGGCAATTTATACCTTTTTCACCATTCGTGATGTTAAAGATATGTTTTTAACTCCTGGAATCCATTTTTCAATTCGTATAACGTAATAGAATGGGTCAATATTGATGGGGGAGGGTTTTGATCTAGAATCTTTTGTGGAAAAATCTCTAAATTTTGTATTATGATCTTGAGTTTCGTCTAGAGTTATTTTATTTGATATACTATGGATAATTAGACCATTGATTGTTGATCCTTGCATATAAATTGTTGTTTGAAGACCTATAACAAGCGGATAGAATTCAGAAAGGGAAGATTTGAATGCCTTAGGGTTTTTAATGTAGGTGATTGTTTTGATTTTATGTTGGTGTGATATATGTTTGTAATTATTTCATTATAATGCATGTGTGTATGCAAACTTTGCATTATTTGTCACCCTAATTATAAATGAGGATAATTGAATACTTCTATGACTTAAATCAGGTTTTGTTGTATGATTTTGATGATGTACTTGTGTTTGTGATTGCGGTGTGTGAATGAAATCAGATCGTCACGTTCTGACATACTAACTTTGATTGGATTACAATTTTGCGGCATCAATATTGGATAGGATTGCAACATTTTAGCATAAATATGAAATCGGTTGCCACATTCTAGCATAAATATGGGATCAGATTGTCACATTCCAACAAACTAGTAGTTTGGGTTTGGTTCCATAAGAGGACCATTTGATTGGGTTCCGTGAAAGGACCATTCAATAGTGTTGTGTCTCTACTTCTTATGATTACGTTCATAGCTAATGATTATTTATATTTAAAGACTATTTGCTTCTCTACAATGATTTAATTATATATTGTTGAGAATTTCGAAATTGTTAGTGGATGTGAATGATATTGATATGGAATATGTTAGGTATATTCATGTTTCATAATGTTGTGGTTAATTACATGTGTTTCATTTATTGGGATAGCCGCTTGATCCTAATAATACACTGTGGTTGTGTACTGATACTGTTCTTGGTCTTATTTTTGTTGAGTACGGCGCATCTTCCAGCGGCTATTGATTGATCTCGTTTAGAAGAGAAATGACCGTTTAGAATTCAAGGTTGAGCTAGATCTTCAAGGCGGTGTTGAGTTCTCCTTTGTTTAAGTTCACTATTTTTGAACTAATTCTATTTTTCAAGGTGTTGTGTAGTTTTTGGGTTGTACCCTTTTTTCTCAGACTTGTCGATAATGGAGTGTTTGTACAACGAATTTCAGGTTTTAAAAGTTATATTTTTGCATTCGTGTTAGGTCATTTATATAGTTCCTTAATAAATAATTTGGTTATATAAAACTGTTCCTATATCTTTAACTTGGTAGTATTTCGTTAAGTTGCTTGGTTGGGTTGTAGTAATGGTTATCCCATCGGAAAGTTAGTGTCGGTGTCAATAACAACGGTTAGGGTCGTACAAGGAGTTACTTCCATCACATTTAAACCACATTTTTTTAAGGTCATGTGTTCGGCCAAAACTGGATTTGACAGTTTTCCTTGTCTGTGATTTCTTGCATCAAGCATATCCAACGAAAGAGACACTTGCTAACATTTTGGCGTAAAATTTCCAAAATATATAACTTAAAGGTTTTATTTATTCAAAAGTTAAAAATACATTTTTTTATATATTATATTAAATAATTTATCGATACTTATAATTATTTCACCAAATTTATGATTTTTATCAATTAATTTTGATTATATTTTTGTAATAATTGGTTGAATATGCTTATACAGTTAATCCATTTGATGAAATTATTATTTTTTAGGTAAAATGCATTTGTTACATGCAATTCATTTCATTCATTAGATTTGTTAATTTTCATTTCATTTGGTTACTTTTGTTAATAGTAAATTTGGTATTTTTAGCACAGTCTAGAAATATTTTTAAATAAGGAAAATAATTATACACACAAATATTTTAGTAAAGAACAATTTTGGGTCACAGTCTCGAGCCGACAATTTGAGCCCATTGTGTAGCTATTCCCTAATCAAGTTTTTATAATGACAAAAAATAAAGTGGGTGATGAGACATTTTCAAGTAGATAAAAAACCCTAAAATATTTTTCTATCCTATTCTAAAAGAATAGTCGCCACCCAAAGCCCCTATTATTTTTCCAGTGATAACCAGCCAAAACCACCATCATCAACCCCAAACAAACCTCAATCACCTCATTGAAACAATTAGTAAAAAACCAATAAACCATCATCTAAACAACCACCTCTCAACAAAATGCTCCACCAATCAATAACCTAAACAATCTCAAACTTTCTTCCATTTTCATTCACCAAACACCCTCCCACCCCCCACCCCCTCTTCATTATTCTCTTTTTTCACGTGAACCAGTAAGACATTAACTGTGGCAAGCAGTGAGCTTCGAGTTTGCATAATGAAGACCCTACTGGCAAAAATAACGAGAGTCTTGACACACGCCGCTAGATCAAAAAGAATAAACAAGCAACTCTTACTAGCCTTTAACCTTTAGAACTTCTCGGTAAAGCGACACTTCAGTAACCCTATTAATTTTCTATTTTTATATCTATGTAGGTTTATAATTTAGTGTCTTTAACGTTTTTAATTTTATGTACATGTATTTAAATTTATTACTATTTTGGGGTTTGCATTGATTTCATTGTTTGATTATTTGTTTTTACTTATTAAGTTATTGTTTGTGCTAATTAATTGCATATTAAATTATTGTTATTTTTGTTTTTACTGACTCGATAATGCTTTAACTCTATATTTTCATGGTCCTTTGCTCATATTTTTATAAATATTGGCAAATTATTCTTCTATTTCATTGTTCAAATCTCTATTGTAATTGGTTGATTCATTTCATATTTTATTAACTTTATTTTGATTTTTATGCTAAACTAAAATTATTGTTGATATATTATCAAATTGCTTTTATTTTATTTAATATTTAACATGTAAATGATAATTTTTCCACCTGGATTTTTCATTAATTTGACATGTGCGCATTTATAATTTTTCTTACATTACAAGTTAAGTTTGACAGATAAAGAAATTACCGTTAATTTCCAAGGCCTTCAATGTTTATGAGACAGGTTTTATGTTTACATTATTATTACGTTCATGTATTATCTCCTCCTCAATTTGAAATAAATAAATTTAGCCGAGACTCATTTTTTGGATTCGAAGAATGTCAAACACCTTCACTTCAAAAATAATTTAATCCTTACCTAGAATCTATTGATTTTGAGAATATTTTTTTCTGTAATTAATTAATTGGTTTCCTGGTTAGTTACTAAAATTAGGTAAAATCACTTTTATAACTCTTTTATTCTTAAATTTCTTTTAAAATTTAATTTAATTGAATGAATTATATTATTATTTTTAGTTACCACAACGTTTCACCCTATTCATATAAAGTAGAGATGCAACAACTCCTACTCATTGGATTAAATACATGAAAAATATCACTAAAACTAAAATTCAAGACCAACTCTCTTGACTCCTACTCGTTAAATTAAATTAAATAAATTCCAATTTTACTATATAAGCTCATCAAATTAAATACTCCAGAAAATATCGCAAGAACTGAAATTTCAAATTTATCCTTCCGACACCTACTCATCAAATTAAATCAAATATAATATTAGAAGATTTGACAGAATGTTCTAATCGTTGTGGGTCCTACTCATTAAGAAATTGAACGAAACTAGTAAAAACATCGTTGAAGATAACATTTCAATTATCTATGTGATGAATACGAACACAATTCTTTAGATATCCCTCTCCTAATAAGGAGTCTGAGGTGTAAAAATTATCCTCTAAAGAGAGCTCAATGAACATAGAGCATAAAGCTGAGATTGCAAAAAGAAGTATTGATCATCTTTCATATGTATGGCCTTATACCATGGTTGGGTAATAAACATCTGAATACACAAATCTAGATTTTTGCGATTTTAAAAAGGAAAAGTATGAGCACTGCTATAAGGTTATGAACGTATTGGCTGCCAATGATAACCTGGATGCCATTCCTAGATTCTATCCAATCATCAAGAAGATTTTGTCTCCTGCATTTAAATTGCACATAACAATGTTAGTTCTAGATCCTCTAAATAAAGGTGAAACCAAATGACTATATGAGGGATTTCTAGCTTCTTGTACTAGGTAATGATTAGGGAACTTAGAAGACACTTAAGTTCATTGTATGCTAACATATTTGGTATCTGCAATGAGTGGAAACAACTACTATGTAATAGAGTTATTTACATTGGAAGGAAAAACAGGGGACCTCGTTGAATACATGTATATGAACTAGCGTCCTAATCTCATGATAGATATAAAGTTAAACTATGAGTTTGTTGAGGTCTTGTCAGACCATGTTCACGCTAGTATTGGTCATGTTGCATACTTTGATAAAGAAAAACTGTTTACTTGTCATTTCCATCGAGAAGGAGATCCATTTCTAGTTCCTTCAAAGGATATGTTTTGATGATACAATTCATATATGAGAAAAGAGATATAATGAAGGGTCTAGTTTAAAGGATCCCTCAGGAAAATCATTCCTCTCCATCGAAGTCATCTTCATGGAGAGAATTCAGTGAAAGAATCTAAGCATATGCTCTGCCAGAACTAAAAATTGGTCTCCTACTCGATGAAAACGGCAAGTAGAGCCTTTTGCTTTATCCAAGTATTCAACATGCACATCATTGCACCAACATAGTATGACAAGATCTCAACAAACTCGTAATTGAAATTATTATTGCTCCCAAAATGAGGACACCAGTTCACATCCCAATCTTTAAGGAGGTCCCATGGTTTTTCTTCCGTTGGAAATATCTTTATTTTTTCGTTGATGTTTCTATTTATATCAAATACCAAATGTGCGAACATAGGATGATCTTCAATGTAGTCAGAGTTTTCTAGTTTTACCTAGCACAAGAAGCTTGAAAAACCTCAAACAGCCAATTAGAATAATACTTGTTAAGCCGCTCTTGCTCAAAAACTATGTTATGAAAAATTTAAATACAGGAGACAAAATCTTCCTAATGACTGCATAAAATTTAGGAATGGCATCCATGATATAAAAGACAAGCCATACTTTCCCAACCTTAAAGTAGGACTCGTCTTTATATTGTAAAAATCTCTAAATATTGATTTGCATATCTTATTATTATTGAGTCAGTCATAGTTGAAATGCCTACATCTAAAGGAAGATCAACACTTCCTTTTGCAGTCTCATATTCATCATATGTTTTTGCAGGCTCTCTTCATAGGAGAAATGTTGCACCTCTGACTCCTTAGTTGCAGAGGGATATCGAACCCCCTTAAATTTCTTATAAGCATCTTGTTCTTCATCACGTAGATATTTGACATGTAGTCGACAGAACATGCATCTAGGATGGTGTTTCTCATTGAGAAATTTAAAATTTGTCCATGATAAGCACCAACTTCACAATTTTCACTAGATTCTATTGTTGTCTTCACAACTGTCCCAACCCGAGCCTACACCCTGGACATGGATGGTACATTAGAAGCATTATTGTTTCCCAAAAGAACCCTTATCATGGATAACTACAAGAAGAACACTAACTTGAACATACATAAAAATCAAATTGAAAGAAACATTAAGAAACAACTTACTAAATCCTATAACATTGCTGAACATATTGAATATCCAGAAATTGTCTATCTATGAAACCTCTACTATACAAATATGGGTGTTGTAACAATACCCATGACTCCTCAAAAGAACTAATACTTACTACTCATAAACTGGAAGACTCCAAAAGCAAAAAGGTCTTACTCAAAAGCTTGCGAGCAGATGATGTGATCTTAACAGACTCTTGTTAAGGATCCTAAGAATCTGTATCTACATAAATAAAAGATACATGTGAAAGACATGCATACATTGAATGTGCGACTATGTAATATAGTCAAATAACAAATAACTATATGGAATTATTGGAATAGATAAAAATGTACTCAAGCTGAATATATTGAAATAAAAGAGTTAAATCATTTCAAGTTTATAAAATACTTTCTCATCTATGAAATCATCATAATAAGTGATTTAACTCTTGAGGATATTCTCTAACCGACAACCATCACTGAATTTGTAATAAAATATTTGCTTTAAGAGATTCTCAAAATTTATAACTCAAAATAGAGTTTATGCTGATCTCAATAATAATATGTGAAAACTCAATGCTATGAAGTCAAGAATTTAGAACTCAAGAACATAGAACTCAATGATGTTATTCATCTCAATAATATTAAATTCATAAGGTTTATATTGAAGTATAGACATGAACGTATTCAACTCAAGAATGTCAATGCATAACATATAGAAATTCAAAGATTAGGAATAGAATTTTAAAAATTTTCTGCAACTCAATAACTCCAAATAAACTCATCTCAAGAACACTGAAATTTAGGGATCGAATCCTAGACTATTATTTTACTGATTTAAAAGTATATGTAGGGTTTAGGGTGTGAGTAAAAACTCGTCCAACACTATTATAGCCTTACATACCTGCAAAATGAAGGTTCTTGAAGAATCTTTAAGAGATTCGAAGATGAACTTGATTTAAAGTCTTGAGATTTTTTTAATTAATTTCTTGAAACTCTATGACCAAGAATTATGATTTTCATTATTAGTTCATAATTGAATGAAGGAATTGTGTTGGAACGAATGGAATCAATGGAGGAATTTCCATTATAGATCCTCTGTAGAAGTGATTTGACTTTTAAATTTGGACCTTCATATTTTTGTCAAACTTCTTGAATTGATAGTAAAATAATTATTTATAAGAGTCAAATATATTTTTAACTCATTTTAACTTTATGTTGTGACATGGCGTATTTGATTTAGCTCCTGAAATATCAACAAATTGTGATTTAAATTCGTATAATATTTTAGTAAGCGCCTTCAGTATTTCCGTAAATGAAATACTCGTTTGTGATAATTTGCATGTGAAGATTTAACAAATTTTACGCTTGTTAAATATTAAATCATTTAAGTTTTTATGTACTAGATTGAATTTTTTTATTGCAAATCAATACATAAGAATAATGTAATTTCATAAAATAGTCGAGATTTAAAATACTTACAATATAAACGATTAAGAAAATATCACAATAATTAATATTTTAAATTTACCTCGTTCATACATATCAAATATAATTTAATAACATTTAAATTCAAACTTGTGGCTACTCATCAAATTAAATTATATGAAAGTCTAACATTACTCTTTTGAATCCTCCTTATCAAATTAAATGCTTAAGATAATATCACAAGAGCTATAATTCAAAATTTACCCTCTTAGGTCCTTACTCCTACTCATCAAATTGAATAACATAGGAAGTATCACACAAACTAAAATTTAAAATCTACCCTCTTGATTCCTTCTCATTAAGTTAAATTAAATTAACTAGCAAATTTACTCACATAGGTCATTAAACTAAATGCATAAAAAATATCATAATAACTTTAATTAAAAATTTTTGCTTTTGATTCCTACAGATAAAATTAAATCAAATAAGACTTAAAGTTTATCCTCATGAATCCTACTCATGAAATTACAGAAAATAGAATGTTGTAAAGAATGGTAGAAACTATTAATCTTTCCTAGATCCTACAGATAAATGCTCAATTACACCTCATCCAATTCCAAGTGGAGATGATTGTGAACCTGCAAGGAGCAGTACAAGTTTGAGTTCAATTATGAAGTTACCAATATGATCTTGTTGGTTAGAAGAACAAAAACTATCGAATTAAATCAGATAACTGAGTGAGTGACAAAACATGTGAGATTGGGGGGGGGGGTTGTTAATTAGCAGCTAAAAAATACGAAAAAGGGAAATCAACAAGTTAAAGATGCATACCTAGGATGTGATCGATTAAAGACTAAATTCTCTGTATGGGTAATTGAAAATTATAAAAATTGCTGAATCTCAGTAAGTGATCTAGACTACATATGAAATAATATCTTTCTCTCGAACAACAATTACGATTCAATCGAGTTTTCTCCAGCCTCGACAAGCTTAACAATATAAAAGTCCAAAACCTTAAATTTATCTACTCTGTCGAGCTAAATAGGTAGAATTGAGTTTAGAATTTACTCTATCAAGCTGAACCCACATAAACCCAATAACTACAATCATTAATTGAAAATAGTGGTTCTAACTCCTTTTTCTCATGAAAGCAAAGAACTCTAAGATAGAATTGCATTTGCAACTTCAATTCATAGATTAATAAGCCACCGTCAATTAAAAAAACTTTCATTAAGCATTAAATTAGTAAACAACAATGCCCATAAGCTAATTAAGCCAATAATTTCATGATTACATCCCAATAATTGAGGTTTTAGCTACACATCATAAAAAAAAAAGAAACAATAACCAACTATATAAGCCATGAGATGAGTTATCATTTTCGAGTTCTCCACTGCTTCAAATACAATTAAATAATAAACCCAATTTTTTCCCTCAATCAAGTCACAGAAGCTTAAAAGTTAACAAAGGAATCTCAAAAACTAAGAGAAAACTAATATTGTACACACTTTCGGAATCCAAACTCTTTTTCTTTTAAAAATTCAAATTATAGTTTCCTAATTTTTGTCCTACAAGTTCATTAGGCGAAGGATGTTGATCTTGCTAACAAGGTCGGGGATCCTGTCCATCACCAGTTTTCATAGGATCTCACTCCTCAGGGGTTCTTTGACATTAGGCGGTTAAGGTTGATGCCACTGAGTAGGTGAACGATCTGCCAACTGCCCATTTCTGTCGCCAAGTAGGTTCATCCTTAGGGATGGCACAACAGAACATTGGGCGAGCTAAACAGTAACTCAACAGTTCCCCGAGTAGTATTGGCGATAACCAGGATTGCCTACCTTAAACTTCTTAAGCTTGTCTTCTTCTTTATGCCCGATAATGTCCTTGATTTTCTCATTAGCTTTCATTGCTTTACATTAACACTTCACCATCAGTGTATGTCACGGCCTAGAGATATCCCCTAGATGTACACGATGTATTCGACCTTGAAGGGATCTCATACTGTCACGCCCCGAGTCTACACTCTGACATGTTAGTTACTCAATCACTATTGCCGACCTTTAGTGGACCCTTGGCCTGACCTACTTAACTCAACCTAATACTTAACTCAATCTAAAGAAAGAAATATTCTCATAAGGATAACCTAAAGTAAAATATCTTGGCCAAAATGGCACTTAGGTCTCACAATAGAGTATCTATAATGCAGATAAAGAGAGACCCAAAACTAAAATGTCTGACAGTCTATTTGTCTATGAAACCTCTATAATACTAAGATGGAGGTCATGAAAAACTTCGAGTGCTCAGTTGTATCAATGATGTGCTGGATGATGTTAATCCTTGTTATCTGCTTTTGCATCATGATACGATGTAGGAAAACTAACATCAGTAAATTGATTGTAGGAGTATGGGAGTTTGATTGCTAACTCATGAATAACTTTATCAAATATAAAGTAATAAGACACATGCAATATATAAAAGCTTGTAAAACAATGTAAACACTTAGTCTGTTAAATAAAATGTAATAACAATCTCAAATTTACTTATATATGAAGTAATATAGTTTATGTGGGAGATTCTCTAAGCGAAAACCACCATTATGAGTGTAAGTTGTGATACAATGTGTTTCTCATGCTACCAAAACTTTCATATACTTTGCCATCACATAAATCTCCTTAACTTAGTTGATCTACTAGCTTAACTTACATGATCATCCAGAAAGTATGACTCTTTAATGCCCATGATTGCTACATTATTTTCATGGAGACTTGAGTTAATATGAACCCTTATCCCCACATTGATGCTCAATACTACTACCAAAATGTACTTTAGCTCATGCTTTTAAAAACAACTTCCATTCTTTGGGTTAAGATAATTTCTCAATAGGTCGCTTTAAAAAACTTTTTTTGAATCAATGTTCCTTTTTCTTGATCAAAACTCTTTTTGGAAATCTTAGTTTCCTTTAAATAGAAATGTGAAAACACTTATAAACCTTTAAGGTATACTTATTTTCATTATAAGTTTTCATAAATGAACATAAATATTTACTCTTTGCTTAACTTGAAACTTAAGTCTTAAATCAACACTTATTGAATAGTTAGTTCCCTTATATTTTTTGAAGGAAAGACTTGAACCTTTTAATCTTTACTTTAACTTGAAACATGAGCCTTAAAACAAAGTTGAAACGTTTAGTATAGACTCTTGAAAACCTTTAAGAACATTGTTTTGGATTAGCTTGTTAACTTTAGACTTGACTCTTAACTTTTTTTACTTTGATCTTAACTCTTCTTGAATTTGGTTATGGATTAAAGGTTATGATTCATTATCTTTGGTGATTTATAGGTGTTTAAAAATCATTTTAAGTAACTAGAATCATTGGAAGGTGTTAATACACCTTAGACGGACTTAAAAAGGCGAAATTACGACAACTGAGAAAAAAACACCGATTTGAGTGCATTTGAGCAAGCTGCGCTAGACCAGTTTGTCTGAGGCATCTTTCAAGCACACAGTAGGTGCACCGCCCCATGCATTCTGGCTTAGGTGAGCCACACCGCACCTAGTGCTACCTAGATGCGCCTGAACATCTTTCTTCTCTCGCTTTATGATCCTAAAATGCCTAAACCTCCATAGTTCTATTCCCAAAACCTTAGGATCATTAATAGATTCAGTACACAATAGATCTAACTTGAAAAACAGTTCGGAATTTACGAATCAACATCAATGGGTATTCAAACAACTCAACCAATAAGGATTCGACAAGATTCAACAAGAATTCACTTCTAATCATGTAAAATGTACCAAAACCATTGAACTGAAACATGTTTTGGGTGTGTCTAAATTAGCCCAACATGAAAGATCTCACATACATTGATAGCGATCACTCCCGACGAATTCCACTCGCAAATCCTTGGCGGTCTTAATGAATCCTTGACTTTTCTCCCTTTGTTTCTTCTCTTCTCTCTTCCCCTAGATCTAAACATAAAGTTAAACTTTGTAATCTGAAAAAAGCTATTTTTACCCAAAATAAATCCCTAAAATGAAATAAGAAATTAATTGGTGAAAACACAATTTTTGCCTTCCTTAAATTCGGATTGGGACCTTCCTCAATCCAACAACCCAACTTTGGATTGACATATCTCCTTAAAAAATATCGAGAAATGCGAAAACACAGAAGCATTAGAAACACCTCTCCAAGGGCTTTCATACTTTATGAAGAAATACCTCTAACTCATCCTAATGTAGGAGCTATGGCCGTTTTAAAATGACCAAAACTAACTTCCTTAACTTAGAATGTTTTCCAGATTTTCCCTTTCTTTCCAAAAGGAATTATTTTAGTTTATGATCTTATTCTTAGATACTTAGAGTTATAAGATATTGCAATGTTTCCCCCTTTGGAACATTCGTCCTCGAATGAGATTTCTTTCGTTAATCTAAGAATAATAACCTCAAGTTTTACTCTAAATAATCAAAAGCAAGTAACAACATGCTTACTCATAGTTTATTATTAAGAAGAAAATTAGTACTTTAATATGCATTCTTTTTGGATACAGAGAGATGTGGATATCTCTTGTTTATATCTTTTTCAGCTTCGCAAGTCTCTTCTTCAACAAATTGGTTCCTCCAAAGGACCTTGTCTTACGTAACCTCCTTTGTTTTTGACTTGCGAACTTGGCGATCTAAAATCAGAACAGAAATCTCTTCATAGGATATGCTATCCTTAATTCCAACATTTTCAGTTGGTACAATTAATTAATGATCACCCATGCACTTCTTAAACATGGATATTTGTAAATATCAGATGAACTACAGCTAACTCTTGTGCTAGTTCCAAATCATAAGCTACATTGTCAATTCTCTTGGATATTCTATAAGGATCAATGTGGGGGACAAAGTTTCCCCTTATTACCTAACCTCCTAGCACCCTTCATGGGTGAAACTTTTATGAATACCTAATCATCCACTTCAAACTGCAACGGCTTTTACCTAACATATGTGTAGGATTTTGACGACTCTGTGCCATTTTAAATCTCTCTTGAATCACCTTTACCTTCTCCATGAACTAGATCTAGCCTTATCAGGCCTGTTTCACCAACTTCAAACCACCCAATAGGATATCTAAATCTTCTCCGGTAAAGAGCTTTATATGGAGCCATTTGGATACATGAATAGTAGTAGTTGTTGTAAGAGAATTCAATGAGAGGCAGGTAATTGTCCAAATTCCACTTGAAATCAATCACACAAGCCCTCAACATATATTTTGAGGTATAGATAGTGTGTTGTACTTTCCCATCTGTCTGAGGATGAAAATATGTGCTTAATTAAACTTTAAACCCAAACCTTTCTCGAAAGAGTTAAAGAATTTAAATTGTGCACCTCTATCTTAAATTGTCAAAACTGGACTCCATGATGTCTCCCCGCCTCCTAGATGTATAACTTTGCATAATCCTATGCCGAACGAATGGTCTTTATAGAAAGAAATGGGATGATTTTGTCATTCCATTGAAAATCACCCAGATTGAATCACGCTGTCTGCGCGACCTTAGAAAGCCTGTGATGAAGTTCATTTTAATCATCTCCATCTTCCATTCCGGAAGTTCTATATTCTGAGCCAACCCTCTTGGCCTCTAGTGTTCTAATACCACTTTTTTCTAATTCGGGCACTTGGCAACGAACTGAACAATGTTCTTCTTCATACCTTCCCACCAATATACTTCTCTCAAATTCTGGTACTTCTTTGTGGAATTCGGGTGAATTGAATATCTGGATCTATGAGCTTCCTCCGTAATCCTTTCTTGGAGTCCACCCACCCTAGTTAATACCAATTTACCTTGATACTTCAACACACTATCTCCCCCTTGTTCAAAATCCAAAACTCTTTGCTTACGAATATTCATTTTGTAATAAAGATAACCTAAAATAAAATGTATTTGCCAAAATGGCACTTATGTCTCACAATAGAATATATGCTATGAAAAAAAAAGACTTAAAACTAAAATTTCTGACTGTCTATGAAACCTCTATAATACTAAGATGGATGTTGGGACAGAACCCATAACATCCTACAAAGAAAACTGAAAAGCATGTAAATGTGTCCTCAAGAATGCAAAGGAGGCTCACCACTTACTTTTAGTGCTAAGCTGGATCAATGAGGCACTAGATGATGCTGATTCTAGTCACATACATTTTCATAATGATACAATGCATTCCAATAAGCCTCAGTATATTGAATGTATGAGTATGCAAGTAAGAAAGCTAACACAACTTAAGTTTGAAAAGAGTATGAAAAAGCACTTACCTTGGCACGTCTCAACTCATGAATAACATGATTAAATATAAAACAATAAGACACCTGCAATATACAAAGCTTATAAATCAATGTAAAAACATAGTTCGTTAAAGAAAATGAAACAACAAACTCAATTTTACTTATTTATAAAGTAATATAGTTTATATGGGAGATTCTCTAACCGACAACCACCACTATGAGCCTAAGTTGTTATACAACGTATTGCCCACGCTGCCACAATTGTCCTATACTTTGCCGTCGCATAGAACTTCTTAACTTATTGGACCCATCAGCTTAACTAACTTGATCATCTAGAAAGTATGATCCGTTAATACCCATGATGACTACATGGTTTTCATGGACACTAGAGTTAATATGAACTCTCATCCCCACATCAGTGCTCAATACTACTCCCAAAATGTACTTTAATTCATGCTTTTAAAAATAACTTTCTTTCTTTGGGTTGAAATAATTTCTCAAAACTTAGCTTTAAAAAGCTCTCTTGGAATCAATGTTCCCATTTCTTGTTCAGAAAAACACTTTTGGGAATCTTAGTTTCCGTTTAACTTAAAATTTTAAAACATTTATAAGCTTTTAGGGAGTACTTAGTTCCCTATAAATTTTTTTAAATGAACTCATCTATTTACTCTTTGATTAACTTGAATCTCGAGTCTTAAATCAACTCTTAGGGAAGATGTAGTTCCCTTATATTTCTTGAAGGAAAGACTTTATCCTTTTTACTCGTTACTTTATTGAAACTTGAGACATAAAACGATGTTAAAACGTTCAATAAAGACTTTTAAAAACCTCTAAAATCTTTGCTTTGGATTAGGTTTTTAACTTTAGACTTCACTCCTAACTTCTTTAACTTTGATTTTAACTCTCCTATAACTACATTATGGATTCAAGGTTATGGTTCATGTTCTTTGGTTAATTTTAGGTGTTTAGAAATTATTTGAACTAGAATTACTAGAAGGTATTAAATACCTTAGAAGGATGTAAAAAGGCTAATCTATGAAAAATGGGTGAAAAACACCAATTTGGGCATGTTCGGGGCGCACCGCGCCAGATCTGTCTGTCTGAGGCACCCTTGTGGCACATTGTAGGTGTGCTGCCCCATGCCTTCTGGCGCAGATGGGGGGCGCTATGTCTAGTGATACCCATATGCATCAACACGTCTTTCTTCTCTCATTTTGTGATCCTAAATCACCTAATCCTCCATACTTCTATTCCCAAACCCTTAGGACATTCAATATCTTCAACACATAATAGATGCAACTTGAAAAAAAACTTGGAAATTATGAATCAACATGAATGGGCTTCGAAAGTACTTAACCAATAGGGATGATACAAAATTTATCAAGAATTCACTTCTAATTATGTAAAAAATTCTGAAACCATTGAATTGAAACAAGTTTGGTGTGTAGATGAATTAACCCAAAACAAAGGATCTCACGTACCTTGATAGGGATCACCCCAGCGGATTCTACACGCAAATTCTTGGCATTCTTGGTTAATCCTTGACTTTTTTCCCATTCTTTTCTCTTCATTATTCTCCAAGACCTGAGCGTAAGTTAAACTTTCTAATTTGAAAAAAGGTATTTTTACCCCAAATAAATCCCTAAAGAAAAATAAGAAATAAATTGGTTGAAGTACTAGTTTGCCCTTCCTTAAATCCGGATTGGTACCTTCCTCAATCTGATTGCCCAACTTCCGACAGCATATCTCCCTCAAATGATATCGAAAATGCACAAAATCAACGGCATTGGAAAAATATCTCCAAGGGTTTCTAACCATATCAAGAAATACCTGTAACTCATCTTGAGCTAGGAGTTATGTCTGTTTGAAAATTACAAAAACTCACTTCTTGAACTTAAAATTTTTTCGAGATTTTTCCCTTTCTTCCCAAAAGTGATTATATTTAGTTTTTTAGCATATTCCTAAACATAGCATAACAATAAACATAAAAATGATGCAGAATTTAAAACTTTTACAATCAAAGTCTTCTAATTAATATCAAAAGTAAGAGTCTAGACATTATCTGAATGAGCCATCTTGTACAATAGAATTGCAATAGAAGTCATAACTCTTGACAATATATTCTCTAAAATAAATGTAAGATAAAATCTAAAATTGAATAAGTCTTGTGCTCAAACCATGAGGACTCGCCGAGCGGGAAGAATAGTCAATCCAAACTCTACTCGGAAGGCAAAGTATACCTCAACTACCGGAACATGCATTAAAATCCTTAAAACATACTCAAACAAGACATTTAGTTGAAATGATGCATTTATAACTTAAATTATAAAAAAAAAACCAAATCTATACTAATGAAATGCAAAGGAAAGATCCCATAACCCAACCAAATGCCATGTACCACTTTGAGGTCACTTTAATCCTACATATATTTCCTTGACCTCATCATTCGACAACATTCATATATAAGGAAACATTCATATTCTTAAATTCTAATGAATTAACTTATAATTAGCAAAAATTCATATCATACATGAAATTCACATATCTTAGTAGCATAAGGAAACCATCCTATAATCCCTTTCCAAAGCCTAATTGTGCAATGGATAAATAAAGTCCCATAACTCCCCCCCCCCACATACACACTAAGTACACTTCTTAAGAAGTCATTGGTGTAGGTAATGTTCTTTTCATATATGGAAATATAGACTTTATTGATATAGACCATGTGAGCTACATGGAATCTGACATATTATTCTACTCCAAAAAAATGTGTCCTACTTGCCTAAGGTAGAAATCATGTACAAAATTTTAGGTGGATCAACTAGCTAAAAACCTATGTGGGAACGTAGATATGGGATAAGGAGATTGTTACTAGATAACCGTATTTCCTAATGTAAAAGATTACCATCTCATTAGACGACTATGTGGGGAAGCTGGACTAACTAGTGCAAAAACATCCATCTCATATTCATATCCACTCGACGCTAAGAGTTATAAACTTTAAATTTCATGTTAAGTTCATAATCCTTAAAGAATGCACTAGGTAGTCAAACAAACATGGTGTCACGATAGATCATAATTTATTAGGTGAGAATGTTCTTTCAACATTAGAACCGTTAATATGTGAGTAAAACTTTCACATCATATTAATAGTTTATTCATGAGAATAGCTTTTCATTGAATATAACAATACTATCATGGTCGTAGAAATTTCAAACATAGTCATGTGTAAGGGTAGAGGGAGAATGGTCTTACAACGATACAACCAGAAAACAATAATATATCGGATCTTTACTCTCTAGGTGAATCATAAGATCATACACAATTCTCATCTTTATGTACAATACTTCATATTTTTCCCTTCAAGGCCATATATCAAAGTCAACCCAAACATATAGAATTACTACATTAGTTAGGGGAAAATAATGATTCAATAAATCAATCAATATAAACATAATTAATTGACGTACTTCTGTAATCCTTCAACCCACATTATAAATTCGTAACTTAGATATATGTGGGAGTCATGTTTTCTTGGTGGAATTTCATCAGAAATCAACAATTTATCACAAATTCAACTATAATATACAAGAATCAACCGTAAATCAATAATGAAAATGTTTTGAAAGAGAATCCATGACTTAGATTAAAACCCTAGGTTTTGGGGAAATTGAAAGCTTGAAATCAACTTTTGAAGGGACTATATGGGTGAAAGCTACCAATAGATTAAAAATCTCCATAATATGACTATATAAATCAAAGAAATTTGAGGATAAGACTTTGAATTCTCCTAACACTAGTTTCAATTCCACCTTTCTTCTTTTATGAGTTTTAGAGGGAGAAATATTGAGAGAAAGAGAACTTTTTTCTTTGATTTGGGTGTTTTAGTATAATGACTAGTTTTTTTGGTGAATTTTGACTTAAAACATCTTATATATTACCCCTAAATTACCCAAAACCACCTCACTTAATTGAACTTAAAAAGGATATGACTTAACTACTCTTCATTAATTGACCTCGCCCAAGTGTCACGAGCCACCATCGCTAGCCATGGTGAGAAGCACGATCCGTGGTACCCTTATGAAGGTGAGCGAGTGTCTTGGAAATTAGAGAAGGAAGTTCACTAGACAAAGGCAACCCAGAGGCGCTCTATGTGTCTTGGTCAAGACCACGAGTTATGGTCCCTCTCGTGGTCCTTGAGACTTGATCTAGGCTACTTTAAGACAGAAGATAGCTTTCCCAATTCATATTCATTAAAGGATACACGAGTATGTCACGACCCAAAACGAGCCGCGAGTGGCACCCACACTTATTCTCCTATGTGAGCGGACCAACAAATCTAAAACCTAACGTTTACCAATATTTAAACCATAACGAACAAAATATAATGCGGAAGACTTAGTACTCATTAATATAATCAATAAATAACTTCTAAAATTTAATACTCATTATTCCCAATATCTGGAAGTAATCACAACAAGAACATCTATCCTTAAATTACTAAATCTAAGAGTATCTATGAAGCTAAAATAAGTAACAAATAGTCCATGCCCGAACTTCAAGGCATCAAGACGTGAAGGAGAGAAGATCCAGTCCAAGCTAGAAGTAATAGCTCACCCTGAAATCTGATATGCTGAAGACTGGCTAGAGTTGCAGACGAGTCAAAGTCGATGGCACGTTTGCTGCACTCCACAAATAACAAAGAAGGAAAATTACAAGTAGGGGTCAGTACAAGGAACACGTACTGAGTAGGTATCATCGGCCAACTAAGAATAGAAAGCAATATATACTGAACAATAACATAAAATCGACCACAATACTTAACAGGTGACAATCGACAAGTTCAATATCCATTTGCAACAACACAAAACACAACTATGAGAACTCAAGCCTCCACACCATACTCATTTAGGAATTAGATTCTTCAAATTTAATATCTTAACATAATTCAAGATTATTCCTCTTTATCATTATAGTGTCGGAACGTGACACTCCGATCCCCTACTACTACATGTCGGAACGTGACACTCCGATCCATTATTCCTATATGTCGGAATGTGAACCTCCGATCCCCTACTACTATGTATCGGAACGTGACACTCCGATCCCCTACTACTACGTGTCGGAACGTGACACTCCGATCCCCTACTACTACGTGTCGGAACGTGACACTCAGATCCATTATTCCTATGTGTCGGAATGTGACACTCCGATCCCCTATCACTATGTGTCGGAACGTGACACTCCGATCCACTATTACTATGTGTCGGAACGTGACACTTCGATCCACTATTACTATATGTCGGAACGTGACACTCCGATCTACTATTACTATGTGTCGTAATTTGACACTCCGGTCCACTATTACTATGTGTCGGAACGTGACACTCCAATTCACTAATCTCATTATCTCAGTTCATCAAGTCCTCTTTATGCTAGGCATTATCTTAATAGAGAGAATTTAAGTTTTAAGATTCAACAGCCTCATCATTCTTATCCGCCATAATTTCATAATCACATTATTCAAAACGCACAATCAAGCATATAGAAGATTTTAAAGAAACACCCAATACATATCAATCGCTATTTAGAGTTTACTATGAAATAGCATAAACCATAACCTACCTCCACCGAATAATCGGGATCAAGCAAGCTATCTTCCCAAAACCTTTGCTTTCCTCTGCGTTCATCTCTTTCTCTCGCTCGTTCTCTCTTCTCTTTCTTTTTCTTTTTCTCTTCTTTCAGATTCTCTTTGTTTTACCCTAATTACCATATAATTCATTATGATAAAAATACCCCATTATTTATTTCCAGATTATCTTCTTTAATCCCCAACTAAATAAATTATTAACATTAATCCACTAACTTTATAATTATAATCATGAATAGTCCAAAACACCCCTTTAAAAACTTTAGCAGAATTCCGACACGAGTGGACTCACGCAACCTGTGACGGTCCGTCATGACTGTGGCGGTCCGTCCTGCAGGTCCGTCATAAAGTTCAGAGAGTTAATTTCTGTGGAAAGGTTTGTGACGGTCCGTCGTGTCTACGACGGTCCGTCCTGTAGTTCCGTCGCGAGGTTCAGAGAGTCGATCTCAGTATCCAATTTTCAGAATTGAAGTGTTTTGGAACGAAACCCCCTCGACTGTCCGTCATGCCCATGACGGTCTGTCGTGGGATCCGTCGACCCAGTCAGTTATTATCAGAAATAAACTCTACTTCTCGAATTGACTAAACAGGTCGTTACAATAGATACTAATTTACCCATCGTTCGTCCTCGAACGATCACAGGAAGAAAAACAAGGGTGAGAAAGAGTACCTGAGTTTGTAAAGAGACGTGGATATTTTTCTTGCATATCAGCCTCATTCTCCCAAGTGGACTCTTCAACTGGCCGATTCTTCCACTGAACCTTAATATATGCAATCTCCTTTGATCTCATCTTGCGGACTTCTCTATCTAAAATAGCAACAGGCTCCTCCTCATAAGACAAATTTTCATCAAGAAGAACTGAATCCCAACGAATTCTGTTGTTTCCATCCCAATGGTATTTCTTCAGCATAGACACATGAAATACCGGGTGCACTCCTGATAGTCCTGGAGGCAAGGCTAACTCATAGGCCACCTCTCCCACACGCTTAAGTACTTCAAATGGTCCAATATACCTTGGACTTAGCTTACCTCTTTTACCAAACCGCATCACACCCTTCATGGGTGAAACCTTCAGCAAGACTTGTTCACCCTCCATAAAATCCAAGTCTCTAACCTTTCGATCTGCATATTCCTTCTTCCTACTTGAGCTGCTAAAAGCTTTTCTTGAATAAATTTCACTTCCTCTAATAAATCCCTCAGAAGGTCAGTACCCCAAGGCCTAACCTCAAATGCATCAAACCAACCAATGGGAGACCTACATCTCATCCCATACAGTGCCTCAAATGGGGCCATATCAATACTTGAGTGATAGGTATTATTGTATGAAAACTCTGCCAAGGGTAAGAAGTTATCCCAATGACCACCAAATTCTATCACACATGCATGAAGCATATCCTCCAACACCTGAATCGTTCGCTCAGATTGTCCATCTGTCTGAGGGTAAAATGCAGTACAAAGATCCAACTTAGTACCTAATTCAGCATGCAATGTTCTCCAAAACATAGAAGTAAATTGCATTCCTCTATCTGATATGATAGAAAGTGGAACCCCATGCAATCGAACCACTTCTGAGATATAGATTTTGGCTAACTTCTCTTCATTGTGAGTCGTCTTGACCGGAATGAAGTGCGCAGACTTAGTTAACCTGTCAACAGTCACCCAAATAGAATCAAACTTACCCAATGTCTTTGGAAGACCAACCACGAAATCCATTGCAATTCTTTCCCACTTCCATTCAGGAATGGGCATTCTCTGAAGTGTTCCTCCGGGCCTCTGGTGTTCATACTTTACCTGCTGACAATTTGGACATTGGGCAACAAAATCAACAATGTCGCGCTTCATTCTACTCCACCAAAAATGTTGCTTTAGGTCACGGTACATCTTGGTTGCACCAGGATGTATAGAATATCCTGAACTATGAGCCTCTGTAAGAATAGTGTGGATCAAATCATCCACACAGGGAACACATACCCTTCCCTTAATTCTCAAAACACCTTCCTCATCAATTATTGCCTCTTTAGCTTCTCCTCGCAACACCATATCTCGAATTCGGCTCACCTTCTCGTCATCAAACTGTTTTCCCTTGATCTTGTCAAGAAAAGAAGATCTTGCCTCTACACAGGCCAAAAATCCTCCCTTCTCTAGTATTTCCAGCCTCATGAAGTCGTTAGCCAAAGTCTGAACCTCTCTAGCCAATGGGCGTCTAGAAACCTGTAAGTGAGATTGACTTCCCATGCTCCCTGCTTTTCTACTTAGAGCATCAGCCACCACATTTGCTTTTCCTGGGTGTTACAGAATAGTAATATCATAGTCCTTCAACAGTTCCATCCACCTCCTCTGCCTCAAATTCAAATCTTTCTGGGTAAATACATACTGTAAACTACGATGATCTGTGTAAACTTCACAGTTAACCCCATATAGATAATGTCTCCATTGCTTTAATGCAAATACAACTGCAGCCAATTCCAAATCATGTGTCGGATAGTTACGTTCATGCACCTTTAGTTGCCTCGAAGCATAAGCGATTACATTCCTCTCCTGCATTAGCACTGCACCCAACCCAGAATAAGATGCATCGCAATAAACAATGAAATTCTTACCCTCCACTAGCAAGGTAAGAATAGGTGCAGTAGTCAGCAAGGTCTTGAGTTTCTGAAAGCTTTCTTCACATTCGTCGGACCATACAAATGGAATGTTCTGCTTAGTCAAATTTGTCAGCAGCGAAGCAATAGAATAAAATCCCTTGACAAATCGACGGTAAAGCTAGCTAAACCAACAAAGCTTCTCACCTCTGAAACATTAGTAGGTCTTACCCAATTCCTTACCGTTTCAATCTTAGAAAGATCCACCATCACTCCATCCTTAGAAACCACGTGCCCCAAGAAGGACACTGAATCTAGCCAAAACTCACACTTGAAAAATTTGGCATAAAGCTTTTTCTTCCCCAACAACTCCAATACAATTCTCACATGCTCCTCATGTTCCTTCCTGCCCTTTGAGTATATCAGTATATCATCAATAAATACGATAACAAAGAGATCCAGATATGGCTTAAAAATCTCGTTCATCAGGCTCATGAAAGCAGCAAGGGCATTCGTAAGACCAAAAGACATTACTACAAATTCATAATGTCCATACGTGGTTCGAAAAGCGGTCTTTGGCACATCTGTTGCCCGTATTTTCAATTGATTATAACCGGACCTCAAGTCAATTTTAGAGAAGACACAAGCACATTGTAACTGATCGAACAAGTCATCAATGCGAGGAATGGAATACTTGTTCTTAATAGTTACTTTATTCAACTGCCGGTAGTCTATGCACATCCGGAAACTCCCATCCTTCTTCTTCACAAATAACACAGGAGCACCCCAAGGGGATGCACTTGGTCTGATAAAACCTTTACCTAATAACTCCTGAAGTTGAGCCTTTAACTCCCTTAACTCCGCTGGGGCCATTTCTATAAGGGGGAATAGAAATGGGGCGAGTATCCGGCTCCAGATCAATACAGAAATCAAGATCCTTATCCGGTGGCATACAAGGAAGGTCTGCAGGAAACACATCTGGGAACTCACGGACTATCGAAACAGACTCAATAGAAGGTACTTGGGAAGTATCATCCCTGAGATGGTCCAAGAAAGCTAAACAAACCTTACTAACCATACTTTTAGCATGAAGAAAGGAGATAATACGAACGGCGGTGGAAATGTAGTCACCCTCCCACACTAACGGATCTGTCCCAGGCTTGGCCAATGTCACAGTTTTAGCATTACAATCTAGAATTGCAAAATTTGGAGAAAGCCAAGTCATACCCAGAATTACATCAAAATCAACCATTTCTAAATTAATTAAATCTAGATGAGTATTGCTCCCCACAAAAGTCACAAGACTAGACCTATACACCTTCTCAACTATCACAGACTCACTCATAGGAGTATAGACACGAATAGGCATGTCAAGCAAATCACAATGTAAATCAAGGCCAGTAGCAAAAGAGGAAGATACATATGAAAATGTGGATCCAGGATCAAATAATACAGAAGCCATGCAATCACAGACCAAAAGATTACCTGTGATAACAGCATCAGATGTCTCTGCTTCAGACCTCCCGGGGAAAGCATTACAATGGGCCCTATCACCTGTCTGCCCGTTGCCCCTACCATGTTGCGCTGCAGTCGTTCCAACTTGCCCGCCACCCCGAATGATTTGGTGACCACCATTTCCTTGGCCACCACGTCCTCCAGAATGGTGGCCTCTACCATGACCACCTCTTCCTCTAGCTATGGGGGGTCTGTAACTCTGTTTTGGACAATTCCTCCTAATATGTCCAATCTCTCCACATCCATAACAATCTCTGAAGTCAAGCATAGGTCTCTGTGAAAATGACGAAGTCTGGGGATAACCTCCAGACTCAGAGAAATGTTGACTGGTCTGCGATGGACCCCAGCTACAGCCTGCAGTGAAGACTGAATTGGTCGAGATGGGTGACCTCCTGAACTCTGCCCTCTAGGTAAGACCCACTAAACTCATCTACCTTACAGAACCTCTTAGATGTCGAAGCCAGGGTAAAGTTGTCTGGATTCACCCCCTCCACCTCTATCACAAAATCAACCACTTCCTGAAAGGATTTTGCTGCAGCAGCTACCTGTAAGGCTAGGATCTTCAAATCTGACCTCAATCCCTTCACAAAACGGTGAATCCGCTCTTGTGGACTGAAGCAAAGCTGTGTGGCATACCTACATAGTGCACGAAAATTAGCCTAATAAGCAGTAACAGACATCCTCCCTTGTTCTAAACATAAGAACTCATCTCTCCTCTTGTCCCTCAGAGTCCGGGGTATATACTTCTTCATGAATAAGTTAGAGAATGATGCCCACGTCATAGGTGGTGCGTGTGCTAGTTGACATTCAACATACGACCTCCACCACATTTTAGCATTCCCCTGAAACGGATAGGTCACAAACTCAACACCGAATCGTTCTACTATGTCCATCTTGTGTAGCAGTTCATGACAATCAACCAGAAAAATCATAGGCATCCTCAGATTCAGCACCCTTGAAGACTGGAGGTTTGAACTTATAGAATTTAGTGAAGAGTTCATGCTGATCACTCGTCATTATAGTACCTGTAGTCAATCGAGGAAACGTGCCTACTTCCAATGAGGCATCCATGCGGGGAGCCGCAGCAGCTGTATGTTGTACTCCCGGAACCTGGGGTGCTAGTGCAGAAAACACTGGAGGTGTCTTACCCTGATCAGATAACCCACTAAGATAAGCAAGAACCTGGTTAATCATCTCTGGGATAGGTTGGGGTGGTAATTCCTCATCTTGCACCTGTTCATTTTCCCCTTCCTCACCCTCTCTTACTACCTCGTCAGTTGGTGGAGGAGTCACCGCCCTATTACTAGCTGGACCAGGTGTTCGTCCTCTACCTCTAGAGGACGTTCCCCTGCGACCTCTACCGCGGCCTCTTGCCACTGCTCCTCCTCGAGCTACAGCCCCAGTGGCTGGCTCAGACGCACCCTGTCTTGCCGGTGTTGGTGTTGGCACAGTCGTTGCTCTAGTTCTAACCATCTGGGAAATAGAGTGAGGATGTCAGATTCTAATTTGTATCACCTAGATACCAATTGGATCCAAGTAATAGCACGAAAGAAAGAAAGAATGGAATTTTCCTAAAGTCTTATAGCCTCTCAAAGAAAAATAAGGGTGTTCCCCTACCGTTCCTCAAGACTCTACTAGACATACTCTTGTGTGATGAGACCAACAAACCTAATGCTCTGATACAAAGTTTGTCACGACCCAAAACGAGCCGCAAGTGGAACCCACACTTATTCTCCTATGTGAGCGAACCAACAAATCTAAACCCTAACGTTTATCAATATTTCAACCATAACGAACAAAATATAATGCGGAAAACTTAGTACTCATTAATATAATCAATAAATAACTTCTAAAATTTAATACTTATTATTCCCAAAATCTGGAAGTCATCACCACAAGAACATCTATCCTCAAATTACTAAATCTAAGAGTATCTATGATGCTAAAATAAGTAACAGATAGTCCATGCCCGAACTTCAAGGCATCAAGACGTGAAGGAGAGAAGATCCAGTCCAAGCGAGAAGTAATAGCTCACCCTGAAATCTGATATGCTAAAGACTAGCTAGAGTTGCGGAGGAGTCGAAGTCGATGGCACGCTTGCTGCACTCCACAAATAACAAAGAAGGAAAATTACATGTAGGGGTCAGTACAAGGAACACGTACTGAGTAGGTATCATCGGCCAACTCAGAATAGAAAGCAATATATACTGAACAATAACATAAAATCAACCACAATACTTAACAGGTAACAATCGACAAGTTCAAGATCCATTTGCAACAACACCAAACACAAGTATGAGAACTCAAGCCTCCACACCATACTCATTTAGGAATTAGATTCTTCAAATTTAGTATCTTAACATAATTCAAGATTATTCCTCTTTATTATTATTGTGTCGGAACGTGACACTACAATCCCCTACTACTACGTGTCGGAATGTGACACTCTGATCCATTATTCCTATGTGTCGGAACGTGACACTCCGATCCCCTACTACTATGTGTCGAAATGTGACACTCCGATCCCCTACTACTACGTGTCGGAACTTGACACTCCGATGCATTATTCCTATGTGTCGGAACGTGACACTCCGATCCCCTATCACTATGTGTCGGAACGTGACACTCCGATTCACTATTACTATGTGTCGGAACGTGAAACTCCGATCCACTATTACTATGTGTCAGAACGTGACACTCCGATCCACTATTACTATGTGTTGGAACGTGACACTCCGGTCCACTATTACTATGTGTCGGAACGTGACACTCCGATCCACTAATCTCATTATCTCAGTTCATCAAGTCCTCTTTATGCTAGGCATTATCTTAATAGAGAGAATTTAAGTTTAAAGATTCAACAGCCTCATCATTCTAATCCGTCATAATTTCATAATCACATTATTCAAAATGCACAATCAAGCATATAGAAGATTTTATAGAATCACCCAATACATATCAATCGCTATTTAGAGTTTACTATGAAATAGCATAAACCATAACCTACCTCCACCGAAGAATCGAGATCAAGCAAGCTATCTTCCCAAAACCTTTGCTTTCCTCTGCGTTCTTCTCTTTCTCTCGCTCATTCTCTCTTCTCTTTTTTTCTTTTTCTCTTCTTTCAGATTCTCTTTGTTTTACCCTAATTACCATATAATTCATTATGATAAAAATACCCCATTATTTATTTCCATATTATCTTCTTTAATACCCAACTAAATAAATTATTAACATTAACCCACTAACTTTATAATTATAATCATGAATAGTCCAAAACACCCCTTTAAAAACTTTAGCAGAATTCCGACCTGAGTGGACTCACGCAACCTGTGACGGTCCGTCATGACTGTGACAGTCCGTCCTGCAGGTCCGTCACAAAGTTCAGAGAGTTAATTTCTGTGGAAAGGTTTGTGAAGGTCCGTCGTGTCTACGACTGTCCGTCCTGCAGTTCCATCGCGAGGTTCAGGGAGTCGATCTCAGTATCCAATTTTCAGAATTGAAGTGTTTTGGAACGAAACCCCCTCGACGGTCCGTCGCGCCCATCACGGTCCGTCGTGGGATCGGTCGACCCAGTCAGTTATTATCAGAAATAAACTCTACTGCTCGAATCGACTAAACAGGTCGTTACAGAGTAGTAGTAAATACCACAAGCCGTGATCCCGGTAGTGAAGTTGAGAAAGTTACTAGGCCACTTGGTAGATTTCTCCTTTTGGGCAAACCCTTCTCCACGAGCCTTCTCAGGAGCCATGGTCAATCACCATGAACATTGAAGTGGATTGTGAAAAAGATCCTTTTTCTGGCAGATTTTCAAGAGCATAGTGCAGGCTACCAAAAGACACACCATAATCTATGGTCCCCACCACGTGTTGTGGGGGTAGTCGTGGTCACTAGGCAGTGCCTTGGTGTGACTTGACTGTTTTGGTCCTCTCCCTTGGCTCTTGCCCTTATCTCATGACATTAACCCTTATGTTAGGCTCTAGTTTCATCTACTATTTTCTGGAGTGTTATAATATATCCCCCTTGAAAACATTCATCCTCGAAGGACACTATAGACACCTTACAAAATTATAGACTCAATGCTCGCATGCCATCATGCATACAACATAAAAATAATGCACATTTCAAAGGAGGAAACATCAACTCAATCTCAAGACATAAATAATGCAACACAAGGAAGTAGGATCTACATCCACAACCCATTACGCACTAAACTCATCATTTCACATAAACATAGGAGGAACTACGTTCTCCAACTCAAGGAAAGTTCAACATAATCGAGTCAATATGCCATTTTGTCACAAGCATAACTAAACAAACATGTTTTACCCTGAACTAAAAACTCTTTTGCAATTTTGGATTTTAAAGAGTCGTCACCTAACGAGTTAGGGCGCGTTAGGGAACCTATCGAACCTAACTAAGTCTAGATAAGGTCAATGAACCATAAAAACGGGAAAGGGTTCAAATTACCTCAAGGGGAAGGTATTAGGAATCCCTCAAAGTCCACAAGTGTGGGCCCCGACCGTATCTAATGAAATTTATGTGAGAGTTACAACTAGCAAAGAAGATCACTTCGTCGTTTATTTATTTAATTCACATGCTTTCTAGGTGATAACAATATTGAAAAATTAAAAATATTTTATTAATTTATTAATTTAAATATACAAGTCTAGGTAATAGTAATATTAAACAATTAAGATCACTTTTATTTTATTTAACATGTGAGACTGTGTGATATAACAATTTGAACAAGTAGGTCCTATTATTATTTTAATATTTAAGCACATGAATTTAAGTGATAACAATAAATAAAATATATATAGTAAGAAATTAAATAAGAGATAATCAAGAGGATAGAAAAGGGACAAATAAATAAGCAAATCATTTATATTTTTGCTTTAAACTACCCCAAATAAACATAAAAGGGATAAAGGGAAGGGAGACTCTAAGAGAGCTTTCGGATCAACACTCGACTTTTTTTATATTTTCCGATAGGTTGCCGTATAGGGACAGACAATACTAAATTTTATCTTTTAAAGCCTGAATCTATGTCATATCTCCAAAGGTCAAACTACACCTACCCCACCACCGTATGCATTTCGTACCTATAAGGTGCCTAGTCATCCCAACTTTATGTACAAGAGGCATTGGACTCTTAATAGGGTGGTTTTAGACAAAATAAAATATAAGACCCTCTTAGACACCAAGTCAAACAAACAAGACAGTCATTTTAGCATGATAATCTTCAATTTGGCCTTTAAACTTTAACTAGACATGCTTAAATATATCACATAATTGTGAAAGGTGTTCATGTTCGTGTGTGGCATATGAACAGAAAAGTTATAATAACAAAAATTTATTTATGAGAGGGCAAAAATTATGACATGGATGCAGATTTTAGTTTCAAAATAATTAAAGTGAGCATAAATTTATAAATGATTTTTATCTTTTGATTCCAAGCAGTAGAGAAGTGATCCCATATGCATGTATATTTCAAAGCAGTAAAAAATTTAACTATTAAGGCAGAAAATATTATTTAGAACAATAGACTTTTTTGGTTTAAGGTATAAAAATTTTTTAAGGACGACAATAGATTTATTACTGATGTAGAAAAATATTTTTAAGTAAAAAATTTATTATAAATGCAGAAAATTGCTTTTAGAACATTGATGGATTTACATATTGATCATTAATGTTGAATTTTTTTTTAAAGAGAAAAATAATTACAATGCAGAAATTAATATATAGCAGATTTTAGATGCAAAAGAGGTTAATTATGATGCAGAAAAATATTAATTACTATTTTATTACAGATTTTTTCTAGGCAAATTAGTATGACAATTTTTAGATAAAAAAAACAAAAAAATAATGTATGCAGAAATTTGTTGTTTTACATATAGCTGAATATAGTAGCATATTATCTTGTTTTAAAATGCTGAAAATTATTAGAGAATGACTTTAATGAAAAATCTTATTTAATTAGATCCCATAAGCATGGTTTCTAAGTGAACATCTTGAAACTTATTAATAAAAATTCACATTAACAAATAAAGTACAGATTGACATTTGAAATTTTTATTACTTTCAAAATGAGTTAGCATGCTAGAAATTAGTTAGTGATTCCTATGAACATGAATTCTAGCTGATTGGAAAGTCAAAACAAATCATACAAACATGTTTTCAAACACAGAAAAGTTTGCTAGATAAAAGATAGATAACACATAATTCCCCTCCCCTTATACGATCCCTAATATATTTCTTATATGAAGTTAGAAAGCTTTACAATATAAAAAAAAATATGAACCAAGTAAACACATTAAAATTAATTGCTTCGTCTAAAATTTTCTTCTAGGCCACTCTTCAACACCTTGAACTCTAAGTTCAAAACCTGCTAGAAGAGCTAATGTAACACATATATAATGGAGAAATAATGGTAATATAAAATACTCATAGTAAAAAATTACTCTCATATATACATATATAAAGAACACACAGAAGAAATAAAAAGGACAAAGCATAGGCATAGACATATTACCACACATAGGGAGAAAAGATAAGGAAACTAATTTGGATGTTTCCTTTGTGTTTCCAACACAAAACAATGATAATAATATAAAAATAAAATTTAAAATAATAAACAGGGCTAACCAATTACGCAAAAGGTTTATCAATAATGAAATACTGATAGATTTTCCAAACCACTACAGCAACATATTTAAGAAAGCACTTGAATATTTCGTAGAAAATTCTTATTCTCTTTAATAATACAGAGGGTATATGGGCAAGTATTAGGATGTGAGAGTGAATGAGAAATGAGAGAATTAGTGATGAAAGTGAGTGAATGAGTTTCTGTCAAATAATAAAAGGGAGGGGTCTTATTTATATAGCAAAGAGGGGGCCATATAAGGAAAAGAAATATTTAAAGGAATCAATAAATATACCAATTTCCTTATTTTAAAGGAGAGCCAAATCGGAAATATTTTTGAAAATATACCATTACAAAATAAAAACAAGTAAGCAAATGAAAACATAGGAATAATTATTTTTTCCTTAAATATAGAAGAGACAAAATCAACTTATTCTAAATTATTTTTTACCAAAATAGACAAGTAAAAAATCTAATATGACAAGAATAAAATTAGGAAAAACAATATTATTTTCCTTTGAATAGAAAATCCAAATCAGATTTTAAATTATTATTATCAATAGGTTATTACCAAATATAAACAAGTAATAATAAAGAAGAGCCAAAATAGTTACTTTACCATATTTAAAAAAGTAAGATATCAGTCAGTTTCCATACAAGGAAAAAGGAATCAATTAATATTGTTTTCTTTATTCTCAAGGAACCAAAAAATAGACTTAAACAAATATTTTATTATAAAAAGGTAAGAATAAGGTTAGGAAGAGTAAAATTATTTTACCATAAGCAATGAACATTATATTAGAAGAGTAAATTCATCATCCTAAAATTCACAAAGAGAGGTTCAAAGAATTTTCTAATTAATTAAGGAGAGGCAATAACAATCCCGATTTATCAGAAAGTCTTAATCCCAAACATCAAATTGTTCTAGTATTCAACTAAAAAAGTCCATTCAACATTCCAAATAAATGTCAAACATATAACATAATTAATAAATGTAACCAAAAGAGAATAACATAATTAACCATGAATCTTGCAAACATAATTAACCATGAATCTTGCATAATTATTCTTAAAATATCAACAAATCAAAATTAGAGTCCAGAGGCATACTTTCATTGAGCATATTTGGAGTAAAAGGTATTATCAATTGTATGAATCGCACGAGCAACAAGTGAATTCACTATCTCAATGAGGAATTCAACTTTAGGACTAAGATAACTTCTATATATGCATGGAACTTCAAAAAAAGTTGCGCTTCCAATGAAGAAAAGAATAAGATTGCTAACAGATGATAAAATAATTTAAATAAAATTACCGGGACGGATCTGTTGAAGATCCATCTTTTAGCCCGCTTGAAACCTAAGAAACTACACCAGAGTTTGCTTTTCCACTGGATCGAGCAGCCTTAGCCAGAGTCAGAACCGCCTTGGGTTGCCTACTGGTGCTTTGCTGCTTCATAGGCTGCTGCTGGCAGTTTCCGCCAGAGTTGCTCACTGTTGGAGCAGCTCGCTTCTGGTCATCGTGGCTACTGCTGGCGGTCAGGTGAGGAGAGAAGGAGGAGAAGAAGAAGGCAAAAGCAAAGAGGGGAGAAAAGAGGAAGAAGGGATGCGGCGGCGGCTGTACGTGGCGCTTCTCCAGTTGTTGCTGCCTACCGGTGTTGCTTGTTGCCGCTGGAGTCGAGAAGAGGAGGAGGAGCAACGTAGAAAAAGGAAGATGACAAAGAGAGAGGGGGAGGCACTGGTCTAAGAGAGGGGGGATATGAGGGAGAGAGGAAAAGAGGAAGCTTAAGAAGGAGCGATAGGGAGAACTCACCGGCGATGGTGGATTTTTCAGGAAAGAATGGGGGAGAAAGAGAGAGGGGGCTGGTATCTTGAAGAGAGGGGAAGAAGATGAAAATTGAAATTTTTTTAGGTTTATATCTTTGATAGTTTAAAATAAGGAAAATGAGGAATTAATCTCAACCGTTGATTTAATAAGAGATAAAGGGTTACGATTCGATCTGTGATTTAATGAATTAATGGATGGATGAGCTTAAAAGATGATGTCTTAAAAATAAAATTGGATTGGCCAAAATTGAAATAAATATTGGCTACAATTAAAATGAAAAGGTGACTATGATTGAAATATGATTACAATTGAATAGGCTTGAAGTTGAAAGAAATTCCAATAAAATGGGCTAAGATTTAAACGATTTAAAGAAATGTTATTCAATTCAAATAATACAAATATTATAATATTTATATAACTAAAGTCACTTGAATTTTAAAATGTTTAACTACAAAGATTATTTCAAAATTTATTAATGATTTTTTTATATTTTATTAATATTTACTATAGTTTTATAAAGCAAAGATATATATATATTTATATATATATATGTTATACAAAATCGACTAAATTTTAAAATGTTTAACTACAAAGATTATTTCAAAATTTATCAATGATTTTTTAATATTTTATTAATATTTACTATAGTTTTATAAATCAAAGCTATATATATATATATATATATATATATATATATATATATATATATATATATATATATATATATATATGTTATGCAAAATCGACTAAAATTCTAAACTTGAAATAAATTTTTAAATACATATCTAGTCGAATAGCATCCCTAAAATTGGTTAAAGGTCACTAAAAATTGGGTGTCAACAGCTGCCCCTTGGTTGCTTGGGAATTAAGAATGAATTGTAGAGCAACCAACGTTGACATAGTAGCCGATTTTGTGGGACCGACGAGAGATGTCATTGGTATCAATTAAAGCGATGTAGAATTGAAAAAGGATACGACCGAGGCTTTGTTATTAAGCTGACTACATATCTCTGGTTATACAAGAATAAGGTTGTGTGTAGTTCTAGATTCAAGAGCAAATGAAACTCTTAAAACTTGAAAGAGCGCTGAGGTATTTGAAAGGCACGAGATCGGCAAGAATGGATAAGATTAGAGTAGTGAGATGAAAGAGATGGAGAAGCAAGAATAGAAGAGATGATAATAACCCAACTTTGAGAAAGGTTCGAATAAAAAGAGCAATATGTGAAGCGAAGAATTGAGAAGTACTTTGTTCCGTTAAATGTAAGAACGATACTTCCAATTGAGGGAGCGATTGATCACACCTGCAAATTCTAGTACGACTAGATAAAATGTTAGTTCATAAAATACCAAAAGTATGACCAACATGATACAATTTGAGTTTCTGAAGAAAAAAAATAAGATAAGAAGAGATAAGAAGTGTTTCTGTTTTGAGATTTCTTGTTAGTCTTTGGATTAACTTCTTGAAGAGTTGTGACCCATCTCTGAAAGATAATGTCAACATCCAATAAATAGATAGCATAGAGATATAATAATATAGAAGAAAATATCTAATTGTAAGGTGGATGGACATAAGCATCCTCTTGTAAGACAGAAGATCCTCAATGTCCTATTGTAAGGCGGACGAGCATAAAGTCATCTTATAAAGAAGACGGGCCTAAATGTCATATTGTAAGGAGGATGAGCCTAAGCATCCTATTATAAGATGGAAGGGCTAAATGTCATATTGTAAGAAGATGAGCCTAAACATTGTATTGTAAGGTAGAAGAGACTAAATGACAAAACAATAGGGCACGGTAGCGAGTTGAATCCGATAATATCTTCAAAATATCCTGAGTAGCCGAACGATATTGTGAGTAGACATGAATTTGACGGAGCTTTGTTTGTAAACATGGAAACCGTTGTTTAGAGGGTAATCAATTTTTTTCTATAATCCGCACATCTTTAATTTGTAATATGACAAAATAGAGTTATTATAACAGATTTATCAAAATAAATGGTAAATGTATCAATGACGCAATTTCCCACATGGACCATGAATGTTTGCCTTAAGACTCTGAAAAAATGATGTCTAGGGCCATGATACACAAAATGTTTCCTCAGGTTATGAAAATGTTGTCTATGGGCCGTGAAAAATGATGCCCTTAGACCATGACACCTTTGAATCATGATAGACGGAAATTAAATTCTTAGGCCATGATATGATGTCTGCAGGCCATGTGGATGATTCCTTTAGACAATTATGCCTTAGGAACATGATAAGCATACAATAAGTCCTGGTCCCATGAAAGATGATGGCATTGGAGGATGACACCTTCGAAATATAAGTAATGAGTAAGAGAGAGTATCTGTTTTGTAGCATCTTGCAATTTGAATCAGTAGTAACTCTCTACAGATGTATTCGGGCGCATTCAATTTTAGGGAAGAATCCAGTCTTCTGGCAAATGTAATCTGGCGCACAATGCAATCTTGGGCACAATGAATTTCAGGGCACGATGCAGTCTCGGTCATACCACAATCTCGAGCATGATTCAATAATGTAGTTCTTGGGACATGCAATTTTCGGGCACTATGCGATCTTCGGGCACAATGCAATCTTGGGAACAATGTAGTTCGGGCGGATGTAATCTTTGGGCGTAATAGTTGATTAAGGGTGTAGGCACTCAATATCTAGCATATGCAGTTCGGGCACAATGCATTTCTAGCACGTGCATAATAGTTGATTGAGAGCATGGAGTATCTTGGACATTTGCGTCTTTGGAGGGGTCGAGTGTCATTTGTCGTTCTCAAATTTGTATATTGAACCTTCAAGCAATGTTGAAGTTGCCTTTGCATATGTACATGTACTTCTGCATTCAAAGAAAAATAGTTAGTTTTAGGGGGAGATTGATTTGTATCTATCATTTGACACAGTATGATAATTTGGCCTCTTCTAGGAGGTCCCTCGAAGTGTTGTCTAAAATTAGGAGGTCTCCTCAAATTTTTCTGCCCCAGTATAGAACTTCTGCTATTCTGATTTGTTGTAGATTGTAGATCGACAATGAATTTTAGAGCCCCTCTCAAAAATTCTTCCCAAGTCTAGATTTGCGAGACAATACGTTTTTGAGAGCATTTTTGTATGTTCACATTTGAACTTTCTTTGTTGCAAAATACTCCAATCTTTGACTTTAGCATCAATAAGTTGTTGAATCTTGTCTTTTAAATCACGACATTCTTGTATGTTATGTCCTTCCATATCTCAATGATAAGCACAAAATTTAGAGGACTCCATCAACAATATGCATATATTCATCCTTATTTCATTGATAGGAGCGATATGACCAGCAATCCTCAATTTTTCATAAAGTTGGCCTATAGGCTTATTCAAAGGAGTATAAGTTTTATTCAAGTCTCTTCTCAACCATGAAGAGGTTTTTGGGAATATGCGGTTAATTGACGACTTTGGCACTATGGCAAGATATGTTTGTGGTTGATATGGACGAGGAAATCTTTAGTACTGAGACATTTGATATGGATGGATTTGAAAGTGGAATAAGAGACACATGATGCCAAGAAACTTGATGCAGAGGTGTTTTGTATCGAGGATGTTGTATAATAGGATGATGCGGGTTGTATTGAGATTTTGAGGTCTAGGAGCATGACGATGGAGAGGATATTGATAATTTGGAGCATAGATGTTCTTTGGAGGTAATTGAATGGAGCTTGTTTGATTTTGAGAAGCGGAGTAATTTTGGAGGAGGATTATTTTGGAGAGTGGCTTGACTTGCGAAAGGTTACATATCTATGTTCGTCTTAAAAGTAGTATTGGCGGAGAGTAACAACTTTGACCACTCGCGCATATCAAACACTTCTTATTCTAAGTTCTTTATTTTCTACTCAAGGCTTGATACAATGTCGTCTGAAAGACATTTCTTTTCAATAATCTTGCATATGGCCTTGTCATTCATTACTTTCTTCTTTCCTTTGTGATTCTCAGTTGGGAGAGAAGGAAGAGAGCACTTTGATAGCCTGTGGTAAGCCATGGTCTATAGATAAACCATTAAGGGTAAAATAAAAATAAAATAAAACAAAGCCCAAGTTAGATTAATGTAAAATTTTTTATATCAAGCACATTATTTTTACATAAACTCCTCAAATGCAAAGGAGCCTCGTTGAGCTTGAGGTAGGCCTAAGTGACAGTGATGCACAATAATTAATTGAAGCCTTATTTTACAAGTGGAGTTTATATTAGAAGAAACAAATAACTTTCATTTATTATAAAATTCGAATAATACATTATAACTGAAAAGCACAACCGAAATAAACTAATGGAAAAGGGATAACATGGGGGAAATTATCCTAAATTCTGAAATCTTGGAGGTATTGACTCAAAGAGCTTGGTGCCAATTGACCTCTTGTATAGGGAGAGACTTCTTGTCTCATGTTAAACACACTTCCATATGTTTTCCCATTCATCAGTGATCCCATGGTATCCTAATCCACTTTGTGTTTGGACTTCAAACTCTATCAAGATCCATATACAGTACTCATGTTTGTATAAAGCCTGTCGTGCACCCATAGGAATGGTCAACACACGCTCCCATAATCGAATTATGTTGTGTACTTATTATTTATTTAGTTCAAACTCATACTCAAACTTTTTCACATCATAACAGAGTGGTATGACTAGAGTTTGCACAATTTAGCGAAGTAATCAAAGCGGCGCATATGGTTGGACGCCTTTTACGCCAATAATCTCAATGAAGTATAGGTTGTTCCCTCTTACTATGGCATTAGGCGTGGACAACCAATTGAGCTTCCATTGGATTCCGCGGCTCTCAAGCTCTGTCAAAAAGATCCGCCAATCCATAAATCCTACAAGTGCAGCAAAACGTGCCAACCTTCTTGGATTATTATCAATATTGTTTCCATGACCAGGATAGGTGTCTACCACGTCAGATCGCTTGTGTAAGTGATCGACAGCCCATAGTTGAAGTTGAATGTTGCATCATTCGAAGAACATTCTACCATCGATACATTATAATAGACTCCTCATTATCTCCGCCAAGATCATGGTCAGTATAGTTTCCTAGGCTCGTCCCCTTTTTGAGCTAGGTCTTGTACTACGTACCTTAAACATGTGTCGATTCTTCCTCTTGTTTTAGGAAAAACCAATGATCGTAATAAGGCGATGGCAAAGGCATCCATATGATATTTTTCCCATTCCTTAATGGAGCACTCAAATTCATAGCTACAAGTATAATAGCTATCATCTCGGCCAATTCGTGATTATAGGAAGTCTAAATGAGTCCATCCAAGGTCTAAAGAAGTTCAGATTGGATTAGTCTTAATCCCAATACTTTATAAAATACCTTTGATGATGGATTATAAGGTATCATAATTTGACACTCATGATATGGAAGGTCAATGAAACCACTAATTTCTTCAATTGTTGTTGTCAAGATACAATCTGTAAATTTTAAAACAATATCACAGTGTCCAAAAATTCAAGTAGGGCCCAAGTCAGATGAGGGTTTTGTGTGACGAAGATATGATATGCAAGACCACCCAACAATTGACGAATCTCCGTTTCTCGATCTCTCTTTATATACATCCACCAGCTCATAAGTTTGTGATTCACCTTTGTGACCATTTGAGGGTTTGAGAATTTGTACTAGTCCATGACTCTGGAAACAAACAATAAACAACTTCTACACTCCATTTTGGCAAAGTTGGCTTGATTTAATTATTATGATCACACTGACACATAAATATGCAATTTATCTAGAGGGTGTTGGGGCCCTTTAGATGATAGTGTGGCTACTAATTATGTGAATTGAATCAAAGGGTCAAACCACCTACGACATATACAACATGTATGACCTAACTAGAACTTCTATGAGTAGGCTTTACATGGACTTGAAAGGGATTCTATGTGAGAGTCTCGTGGTTTCGAGGTAGTAAACTATCTGTTACGTCCCCACATATGCCGACTCTCTATAATGGGTTTTTAAAAATAGAATCGGAGTAGTTGTGAGAGGTGCAAAGGCAAAACATAACAAGAACCAAAAAAAAAGGGAAGGGGGTCCCAATTTAGGGAAGTATGAATGGAATGCCAGTTATCAAAGCAGTAACATTTAGCATATAAATTGGAAAGCGCTAAAACATAGGCATTTTTTAAAAATAGATAAATAATTAAAATGAATACACTTAAGTAAAGGAATGTAAGCTATAAACGTATTAAAAATCATGTATATAAGGAAAAGCGTAAAATATGCAAGGAACAAATAAGGGTAAAGGGAAAAGGTGAAACATGGTAATAAACAAATAAGAAAGAGGGAAAGGGGTGGAACATGGAAAGAAGACAATAAAGAAGTCAACAAAATAATAAATAAAAATGGTAATAACTAACCAAATAATGAAATAACAAATATAAAGCAAACCCCACATAAATAAGCACAAAACATGTAATGGTAAGAACCTTATTTCTCAAGCGGAGTCGTCACCTAACAACTCTTTTGGGATTTGGGGTTTTGAAGAGTCTCCACCTAACAAATTAAGGCACGTCAGGGCACCTATCTAAACTAACTAAGTCTAGATAAGGTCAAGGGACCAGTGAAACGGGTAAAGTTTCAAATTACCGTGAGGAAAAGGAGTTAGGCATCCCTCAAGGTCAACAAATGTTGGTCTCTGCCGTATCTCATGCAATTTATGTGGGGGTTACATGTAGTAAATAAGGTCATTCGTCTTTTATTTATTTAAATCGCATACATTCTAGGTGATAAGAATATTGAACAATTAAAACTATTTTATTATTATATTAATTTAAATAGACAAGGCTAGGTAATAGCAATGTTAAACAATTAAGATCTTTTTTAATTTAATTTAACATGCGAGACTATGTTTTATAACAACAAGTTGAAGAAGTAACTCATATAATTATTTTAATATTTAAGCATGTGAGTCTAAGTGATATTAATAAATAAAATATATATACTAAGCAATTTAATAAGAGATAACAAAGAGAATAAAAAAGTGACTAATAAATAAGCAAATAATTAGATATTTTTTGCTTTAAACTACCCCAAATAAACATAATCTAAACAAACAAATAAAAGAATAAAGAAAAGGAAGACTCTAAGAGACCCTTTAGATCAACACTCGACTTCTCTTTTTATTTTCCAATAGGCTGCCGTATAGGGATAGACAAAACCAAAGTTTGTCTTTTCAAGCATGAGTTGATGTTATCATTCCCATAGGTCCAACTACCCCTACCCCACCACTGCATGCATTTCTTACCTATATAAGGTGCCTAGTCGTCCCAACTTAATGTCCAAGAGGAATTGGACTCTTAATAAGGTGGGTTTAGACAAAATTAAATATAGGACCCTCCTAGAAACAAAGTCAAACAAACAAGACAAACAAGATGGTCATTTTAGCGTGATAAGCTTCAATTTGGCCTCTAATTTTTAATTTGACATGCTTACAAACAACATAAAATTGTGAAAGGTCTTCATGCTAAAGTGTGTGGCATACGAACACACAAAGTTATAATAACAAAAATTTAATTATGAGAGGGCAAAAAATTATGACATGTATGCAGATTTTAGTGTCGAACTAATTAAATTGAGCATAAATTAATAAAAGATTTTTATCTTTTTATTCCAAGTAGTAAAGAAGTGATCCCACATGCATATATATTTCAAAGCAGTAGAAAATTTAATTATTAAGGCAAAAATATTATTTAGAACAATAGATTTAATTTGTTTAAGGCAGAACATTATTTTAAGGACGACAATAGATTTATTACAAATGCAGAAAAATATTCTTAAGTGACAAATTTATAATAAATGCAGAAAAGTGCCTTTCAAACATTGATGGATTTACAGATTGATTATTAATGTTAAAAAACATTTTTTAGACAGGAAAATAATTACAACGTAGAAATTAATTAATTACAGATTTTAAATGCGAAAGAGGTTAATTATGATGCAGAAAAGTATTAATCTTTTTTTTTTGCAGATTTTTTCTAGATAAATTAGTATGAGAATTTTTAGGAAGAAACACAAAATAATAATGTAAGCAGAAATTTATTCTTTACATAGAGCTGAAAATATTGACAAATTATCTTATTTTATAACATCTTGAAAATTATTAGAGAATGACTTTAATGAAAAAATCTTACTTAATTAGATCTCATAAGCATGGTTTCAAAGTGAACATTTTTAAACTTATGAATAAGAATTCACATTAACAAATAAAGGGCAGATTGACATTAAGGATTTTTACTCTTTTCAAAATAAGTTAGCATGCTAGAGAGTAGTTGTTGATTCCTATGAACATGATTTTTAGGCGATTGGAAAGTCAAAACAACACATATAGGCATGTTTTTTAAATGGAAAAGTTTGCAAAACTAAAAGATAGAATAGCACATATTTCCCACTCCCCTTAGATGATCCCCATGTGGTTTGACCCTTTATATCAATCCATATAAATAGTATCCATACTATCGTCTAAAGGGCCCCAACACCCTCTACACAAATTGCATATTTATGTGTCAGTGTGATAATAATAATTAATTCAAGCCAACTTTTCAAAAATGGAGTTTAGAAGTTGTTTATGTTTAGATCTTTGATAGTTTAAAATGGGGAAAAAGACGGATTTGATCTCAACAGTTGATTTAATAAGAGATGAAGAGTTGGGATTTGATCTAGGGTTTAATGAATTAATTGATGGATGATATTAAAAGACAATGTCTTAAAAATCAAATTGAATTGACCAAAATTAAAATAAATATTGGCTAGAATTAAAATTGAAAGGTGGATATGACTGAAATAAGATTGCAATTTAATAGGCTCGAGATTGAAACAAATTGAAATAAAATGGGCTAAGATTTAAACGATTTAAAGAAATGATATTCAATTCAAATATTACAAATATTATAAGACATTTTATATAACTAAACTCACATGAACTTTAAATGTTTAGGTAAAAAGATTATTTCAAAATCTTTTAGTGATTTTAATATATTTTAATAATATTTACAATAATTTTATAAAGTAACTATATATATAATGCAAAATCGACTAAAATTTTAAACTTGAAATAAATTTTATAATACGTATCTAATCGAATAACATCCCTAAAAATAGTTAAAGGTTGCTCAAAATTGGGTGTCAACAAACACATCTCATGAACTCAAATATGGAATCATCATACTAAAATTCAAATCAAGATGAGGAACATATAAAACATGAAAACTCAACTTATGCATCGACGGAAAGTAGGCTGAACCACGGTCCGTCCTGCACAACCGTAAATGGGATCAGAAAATCCCAAAAAATTCATCCCAGAAAAATTTGTTAAGTATTGGATGACGGACGGACTCACGGTCCGTAGATCAGACGATGGTCCGTAGTTTGTTACCTTCGATCAAGACTCCCTTCACCTACTCTTTCACAAAATCTATGGATTACCAGCATGGTCTGTAAGTGGAAAATTTGCAGATAGTTAAGGGAAAATACAATAGTGTCAACTTCAAATAGTCATAAATCTTAGCACAAAATGATTTAGGTGTCTTATTATTTACCCCTAAATAGATAATTAAATTATTTTTCCATAGCCACCGACCTAGCAAAAATCAGATCTGCGAGTAAAAAGTTATGTTCATTTTAGTAAAGGCCTGTCAAACATGCCCAGTCGACGGACCCAACGACGGGCATCGGACAGACGACGGACCATCAGTCATGGCCATTGTTTTGTCCGACAACAATTTTCACAGTAGTCTCTTTTTGACCTTTCCCACTTTATTTAAACCTTATGATATGTCATTTTAACCCTCAATCATACGATTTTAGTCAGTTTAATCCTAGAAACATAATTAAGACATATCCAAGTCGAATCATTAAATCAAATCTAGAAAATTAGAAGCAAGAGAGGAGAAAAAGCTCAAGAACCCTAGTTCAAGAACGCCATAATCTCTAGCAGTTCCAGCCCTAAAACTTACGTATTTCTCCGTGGATTTCATTATCAGGCATGTGGGATTTCACTAATGGTTCCTTCCACCCATTGGGTGCCTAGTTTTCAGTGAGATTCTTGATTCCCTTATCATATGATTATTCCTAGTGTTTCTAGAACTTTGTTAGAACTTCATTAATTTTATTAAAAATTTGTTCCAAATCAGATTATCATGTTATTACTCTGATTATCGCATTAATTTTAGAACCCTAGTGGTAGATTGTTGTCCTAATTATCCTTGAAATCTATAACACACACACTCAACATGTTTTCTAAGGTTTGAATGGTATGGTTAGTTCTGCTTGACCATCCATTTGAGGGTGGAAAGCGGTTTTAAATTTCACCTTATTACCAAGCCATTTTTGGAATGCCTTCAAAAAGTGTTAAGTAAATGGAGAATATTGATTTGAATTAATAGATAAAGGAACCCCCACGAAACTATACTATCTCTTTTATGTATAACTTGGCATGGTCTTCCGCCAAATACTAAATTTTGACGGCAATAATGTTCGTGAATTTTGTCATTCTATCAACAATGACCCAAACAAAATCATACTGCCTTTGAGTACATGAGAAACTCACAAAAAAGTCCATATTTACATCTTCCCACTTCAATGTAGGAATATCTGTATATTGGTAAAAACCTCCCAGTCTTAGGTCTTTGGCCATAACTTATTGAAAATTCTGACATTTGGCTAAAAACCCCTCTATATATTTCTTCATGCCATGAATCCAATAGACTTATAGTAAATCATGGTACAACTTGGTGACTCCTGGATGAATATAATACTACAAACCATGATATTGTTCTAAAATTCACTCTCTCAAGCCATCAACATCCAGAACACATAAACAACCTTGGTACTTAATCACCCCATCTCCCCCTTAGGGGAAAGACTAGATGGACTTGTTGATTACCTATTCTTTCAACTCCAATAAAATAGGATCAAGCTTTTTCTTGGACTTACCGTCTATTACAAAGGATGATTCGGAAGCATTATGGACCGTGACGCCACCCTTGACAGAATCAACTACTTGGGCACCTAACAGAGCAAATCTATGCACATCATGAACGAACTCCTTCTTTTCATCCTCTACATGGGAAAAAATACCCATGGACAATTGACTTAGGGAATCCAAAACTACATGAATTTACAGGGGTGGTAAAGGACACTCATGTCATAATCCTTAAAACTTCGAACCACTTTTTTTTCCAGAGATTTATTTAATTTGAGTAAACACATATTGCAAGCTTTTGTGATCGGTGAAAACATCTACATTGACCCTAAAAAGTAATGTCTCCATATTTTTAAAGCAAATTATACTGCCGCTAATTCAAGATAATGGGTAGGATAATTCATTTCATGGATCATGAGTTGACTTGAAGAATAGTCAATCACCTTACCATTTTGCATTAAAGCACATACCAACCCCACTTTTGAGGCATCACAACATTCCACAAAGCCATCAGTACTCGCCGATAAGGTCAAAACTGGAGAGAAAGTAAGTCTATTTTTCAACTCTTGGATGATTTTCTCACAAGCCTCCATCCACACAAACATAGCTTTATTTTGAGTCAAAGTTGTTAATGGAGAACCAATGGAGGATAAATTCTCAGCAAACCTCCTATAATAATCGGCCAAACCAAAAAGGCTTCTCATATAAATAAAAGTTAGAGGTCTAGGCCCACCCTTCACCACATCTCTCTTTATAGGATCTACCTCATAACCTTGCTCGACAAAATATAACCAAGGAAGGCAATGACCTTAGACAAAACTCATATTTACTAAATTGTTCATACAACTGGTTGTCTTTAAGGACTTGCAATACAGGCCTACAATTGTTCATGTGCTTATTTTCACTCCGTGAATAGATCAAAATATCATTAATAAACAATATGATAAACATATCAAGGTAGTGTCTAAACACTCTATTCATTAGTTCCATTAATGCCATAGGGCATTGGTCAACCAAAATGAGAGAACCACAAATTTATAGTGACCGTACCGAATCCTAAAAGCCATCTTTGGAATTTCAACCCATTTTAGTCTTAGTTGATGGTAACCCAAACAAAGAACTATTTTAAAGAAATATTAAGCCCCTTAAAGTTGATCAAACAAATCACCAATTCTAGGAAGGGGATATTTATTCTTATTAGTCACCTTGGTCAATTGGAAGTAGCCAATACACATTCTAAGGAACTCATCCTTCTTTCCAACAAACAATATCGGAGCAACCCATGTAGAGATACTCAGTTGAATAAATACTTTTTCTAATAAGTCCTAGCCTTGTTACATTAAATCTTTCAACTCAACTAGATCCATTCTATAAGGAGAAACGGAAATAAGTTGTGTATCAACATTAGATAAAATATCAAAATCAAGTTATTGGAAAAAACTTGAAGAAACTCATTCACCTCGAGGACAAAATCTAAGAAAGGGGTTAGTGACTCAACATCCCCAACCGTAATAATATGGTAAATACAGCCCTTGGAGATCATTTTCCAAGCTCTAAGACAAGAAACAAATCGACCTGTACGGATAGAATATCCCTCCTTCCACCTAGAGTAGACTAAGTTGGATATTGTAACTTTACTACCCGACTCCTACTATCAATAGAAGCATAAAATGCATGGAACAAATGCAAACCCAAAATTACATGAAAATCTAACATGTCTAACTCCACCAAATCCACCAAGGTAACACTAAGGGACAAGGAAATAAGATAGCTTCTATAGACTCTTTTTGACACTGCTGGTTCACCAACTGCCAATGAAGGTTCTTTTTACACATCAGGGAGTATTTAAAATTTTATAGCCAAAAGAGATGTAACAAACTACAAAGTGGCATTGGGGTCTAACGATGCATATGCATCAAAATGAAAGAACTGAAATATACCGATCACAACATCTAAGGAACTCTCTTGGGTCTAGCTGGGTACTATAGGAGCTTTGTGGATGGTTTTGTGCCCATAGCATCTCCTTTGACTACTTTGACCCAAATCATGAAAGATAGGCTTACCACCGCTCCGGTGTTGACTTTACCGGAGGTTACTAAGGTTTTCATGAAATATTGTGATGCATCCCGAGTGAGATTGGGTTGTGTCCTTATGCAACACGAAAAGTTATAGCCTTTGCTTCTAGACAACTTAAGGTTTATGAGAACAACTACCCAACTAATGATTTTGAGTTAGCGGTCGTGGTGTTATCCTTGAACACAACTATGGGTGGTGTATCTTATATCGAAGAAGGCAAGAAAGACCGTGTGAAAGATGTCCATGGATTGGATCGTTTTTTTCTTAGATTAGAAGATTCTCCAAATGGTGGTTTTACGTTCCATCATAACTCTAAATCATCATTGTTGGTTGAGGTGAAGTCTAAGCAACATGTTGATCATCAATGATAGAGTTAAAGGAATCGGTTCTTAGTAAGCTTAATGAGTCATTCTCTTTAGTGGGATGGTTTTTTGAGGTACCAAGGTAGGTTGAGTGTGCAAAATGTGGATAATTGGAGAAATCAGATCGTACAAGAAACTCATGGTTCATGTTATTCGATTCATTCGGGTTCTACTAAGATGTACATGAACTCAGAGTGATATTTTCATGGGATGGATTAAAAGGGGACATAACGGAATTTGTAACAAAGTGTCCAAATTGAAAACAAGTGAAAGTCGGGTGGTTTACTTCAAGAAATCCAAGTTCCTAATTCTAAGTGGGATTACATTAATATCGACTTTATAGTGGGTTTGCCTCGGACTCGAATGCAAAATGACTCTATATAGGTGGTGCTGGATAGGATGAATAAGTCCGCTCACTTTATTCCCGTTCAGTACACTTACTCAATCGAGGATATGCCAAGATCTACATAGATGAGATTGTGAGTCTCCATGATATTATTTTATCCATCAGATCACAGAGTGGAGCAAAATTCACATAAAGATTTTGGAGATCATCTCAAAAATTATCGGGTCCAAGAATAAATTTAAGCACAGTTATTCATCCCCAAGCGAATGGGAAAGCAAGTGTACCATTCTAACTCTTGTTGATATGCTTATAGATTGTGTGATAGATTTCAACGGAAGTTGGGAAGAGCACTTGCCTTTTCTAGAGTTCTCTTATAACAATAGTTACCATTCATCTATAGCCATGACTCCTTTTGCGGCATTGAATGGTAGGAGATGTAGATCTCTGATAGGTTGGTTTGAAGTAGGCAAGTATTAGATTCTTCGTCTCGATTTGACCTATAAGTCCTTGGTGAAAGTTAATTTCATAATGAATTGATTGCAAACATCCTATTGCCGGCAAATGTCTTATGCCGACATTAGGAGAAGAGAATTAGAATTTGAAGAAGGTGATAAAGTGTATTTGAAAATTTCATCTATGAAAGGGGTGGTGATGTTTGAAAAGAAAGGGAAGTTAAGTCCTTGTTATATGGGTCCCTATGAAATTTTTCAAAGGGCTGGATAGTTTGTTTATTAGGTTATATTACCTAGTGAGCTAGCTTCTGTTTACCAGGTTTTCCATGTATCCATGTTTAAGAAGTGCATTGGTGACCCCGAGTCCATTCTTCCTATTGAATGTCTATGAGTGAATGAGAATATGTCCTACGAAGAGGTTCTAGAGGAAATTCTTGACCTTCAAGTGAAGAGGTTGAGTAACAAAGAGGTGGCCTCCGTAAAGGTTTTATGGAGAAACCACATAGTTGAGGGAGCAACATAGGAGGGCAAGACCGACATGAAGTCCCATTATCCTAATCTCTTTGGTAATTAAGGTTAGTTGTTTCTCCTAAAAATGAAAATAAGGAATAAATTGAATTTTTCATGTCTTGCATAGATATGCATAATTATGGTAAAGGTTTATGCTAAAATGAGTTTTCATGGAAAAATGCTCTTTTGCTTGATTTGAAGTTATTTGGTGTACTTCGTAAGTTGTTTCCCTTATAAAGTGATATTGAACATGTGGATGTGTTTTGAAATTAGTATTGCCATAAGTGACTTTATATGTAATATTGAGCTCTCATATGTAGTAAATGAAGTTGAGTTGCTATGCGTAAATTCCTTGTTGTTTTGTTGGTTGAGTTGTAACTCATTTTAATGATGTATGTTTTTGGTTGGGCTGCTAGTATTGGGTCTATCGTTTTCTTTCCAAAGATTTAACTATCATTCGTGGATGAATGTTCCTAAGGGGGGATAATATAACACATCAAAAGTCCAAGACCTAATCTAGAGCCTCACATGAGTATCTAAGGTTTTTAGAATTGATTTAAGGTCAAACATAATAATTATGAGTCAGTTAGGAAGTTCTAGAGTCAAGACGTCAAGTAATGTCCATGACGTCCATAGAATTGTGAAAGAGGTGCTAGTGTGACTTAGGTTATTTCACAATGATTTAAGAGTCGTAAATTGATGAAATTTGTAATAAAGGTGTGATAATAGTATTATAGGTGATTTAGGGTCAAAACGTCTGGTTACGACTCCCCAAGGACCACTGTAAGGGTCCTTGAGGAGGACCCTTTCATTATGGCCTAAAAGTTGTCAAGAGGCAGTGTCTTCCTACGAGTGCAGGCGACGAGGCGTAGGTGGATCGAAGGGGCATCAATGACTTTGTCAACAAACACTTAACCAATTTTTCAAAAGTGTTCAAAATCACGGTCTCTTAACAAAATGACGTTTACCAGTACGATGGGGTGAGGGGGCGTCGACTGATCTATGACCTGTAGGTCGGGGTCTCATAAGTCAGGCCTACGACTTTTCTATCTTATTTTAGGTTGGTTTATTTAATTAGTTAATTGGTTAAATAAGGATTAGGGGAGTTATAATTAAGTCAATTAAGGACCAATATAAAGACCTAAGCCATCTCAAACTAACCCAACCTCACATTTTCCCAAAACATAAATTGCTCTTCATTCTCTCTACTTTCTCTCTCCCAAAGAAGATCTCAATTGAATTACTAGTTCAAGGTCATAGGGAAGCAAGAAGTCATATTTTCTCCATCATGCTTGAAGAATTAACAAAGGGTTCTTTTAAAAATTTTGTTTAATAAGATAAGTTCATGTGGGTTTCTTCCTAATACGAATTTGATCTTCTTAATCATATTATTTATGGGTTTTTTTGGTTATTATGATTATATTATTCTGTATTATGGTTCAATTACATTGGTTCTTTATGAATTAACCTAGTTTTTGGAATAGATCATTAATCGACCCAAAATTCCCTAACCCTAGTGATGAACACATGTTGAATTGATTAATATTGATGCAATTGAGTTAGTAATAGTGTTAATTACTCTTTTATGATGTTGTAAGACCAATTGATGTATGAAACTGGATTGGGTGAGGGTAAGACCATTGTTGATGACTTTTGAAGGAGAAATTGGTAAGACTTTGTGATCTTAAACCTTTACTTCAACAATGGTGGATTTTTTTGTTGATGAAGTTCAATTGAATCATGCCTTGTGATTGAATTAGGTATTGTTGATATGATTATGCAGTTTAAATATCTTGATTATGAGGATGTGATATTATGTTAAGATGTTATTGTATAAGGTTGGTTATGAATTGCCTATGTGCCTTATTATGACATGATGATGATAATGTGCTAATCTCACATATGATCGTTGTATTGAAAGAAGATTCTCATCCAATTCCTAATGATAAAATGATATAAATATACAAGGGGTTAGTCTCCTATGCCCTATACTAAATTATGATGATTAATAAAGGCTAAAAGACATTTCAAAAAGTGACTATAGCATAGAACTGAGTGAACTAGATGTGAGGTGTGTCCCTTCCCATTGTGGAAAGGTACGTTCACTATGATACTCATGAGAATCGAGACTTTAATGCAATGTTAATAAAGAGTTCCCCAAGTATATCTCCTAGTTCTTGAAATATGTTTCCCCATAGGAATTATAGCTACTGGATCCACCTAGAATGCTATGTTCATGTTTGGTACTACCTTGGCAAGTAGTCCACCTTCTTTTGGTGTAGGGTTTCGTGACACCAGATTATATATTTAGATCATGTGGTCTATATTGGTTAAGGCAAGTGTTACCGAAAGTAAAATGAAGTAATAATGTGAACACTAACTAGGGTTACCTAAGGGGCTCGACTTAGTCTAGGTAGGGTATGAGACTCTAACTATACATTGCACTAGTTTTCATTGAGGGAAGTCTTGGGAAGTTTTTCTTATGTATATAAAGTAAGTATTATGCATTTGTTGATGATACATATTCATGATCAAATATGATGTTAGTTTAACTTGTGAACATGCTAACGGTCCATATTGCTAAATATGATGATAGCTTATCTTGATGCTATGCTATGTGAATATAGACAATGCTTGTGATCCCTTGTTGGTTTACCTTGTTGAGTAAGGATATGGGGCTTTGCTTGTTCATTGCACATGTATACATGAAGTCGGGCTACGAGTAAGGTTTTGGCATACGATGTAACGTTATGGAATCTTTTACATGCTTTGTTTTCATAACATGATGTTAGAGATGTTTGGTTTTGTACACAAGAATGCGATTATACATGTTGACTTGATTATACAAGATGATGTTGAGTTTGTGATATAAATAATCTTGTCCTAATGAATATGTGCTTATTGGCTTATATGAGTCTTGAATGTGCATTAAAAACTCTGAAATAACTTAGCATATTTTTTAATGTAAACGTCCCTTTTCTCATACATTCATTCAAATGATTTATGTGCATGTTTCCATAATTAGTACAAGTGGTGTACTAACCCATTATTTATGTTTACTACCAAATGTATGTTCAGTCCATTGAGCTTCAAAAAGTCCCATTTGAAAATGCTTTGATTCTCATACTCCATGTTTCGTAGGTCCTCATTTTCAGAGGACGATACCACTATCTTTCTATTGGATGTTGTTTAGTCGTAAGGAAACTTTTGTTCATTCTCTTTCATTTGAATACAAATTTTGTATATGCATATATGTGGATTTTATCGTATGAAGTATGGGCTATGCCCGATGTTGTACTCGTTTAGATAGTTTAATATGAGACGTATATTAGACTTCTTATGAATATATATTGAGATCTTATGTAAACTCGTGCTTCCTGTGGGCGGAGTCTATGTAAACTCCCTATATATATATATATATATATATAAGAGATAGGTCTATGTAAACCTAAATATAGAAGTAAATAAAAATATTTAAATTTTCCGCAATCTAACCTATGAAATATAATGACGAATGCTAAGAGGTTAGTCTTAGTTCTCTTTGAGAACGACGAACCTGTTACTTCTAGGGGGTGTTCCTCGGATGTGAATTAATAATCTCAAAGAAATTTGAGAATGAACCCTTGAATTCTCTAGAACCTATCTATAATTCCACCTTTCTTCTTCTATGATTTTCGGAGAGAGAAATATTATGTGGAAGAGAACTTTTTATTTGATATGGGTATTTGAGTATAACGACTTCTTTTGAGTGAATTTGAACTTACAACAATTTATATAGTACCCCCAAGAATACCCAAAGTGATATTACTTCATTAGACTTAGAAAAGGAAATGACATAATTATCCTTCATTAATTGACCACAAGAAGGAGTCACGAGCCACCTTCACGATCTGTGATGAGGATAATAATCCCTGGTCCACCTCGTGAAGGTGAGGAAATGTCTTGGAAATAAACGCATGAAGCTAAGTAGCCCAAGAAATTCCCACGAGGGGCTCCAAGAGCCATGGTCAAACCACGAACCATGGTCCCGCTCGTGGTCCATGAGTTAGAAGCTAGGCTATGTTGTGCCATGAGCTACCTTTCCCAAGTAGTCTTCATGAAGGGCTCCCCGGTCCTTGGTCAAGACCACGACTCATAGTACTTTCTTCATCGACCAATTTGAAATTGTGATACAAGAAAAACTTTTAAGCCAAACATTGTTAAATAATGAAAAACATCCATGGTGGCAACTATATCTAAAAGACAAAGTGATAATTTATATGTTAAATATTAAATAAAATAAAAGAAATGTGACAATATACCAACAATGATATTTTTAGTTTGAAATAAAAATCCAAATAAAGTAAATATAATATAAAGTAAATCAACCATCAACAAAAGAAATTTAAACATTGAGACATAATTTGCGAATAATTATAAAAAGTAAACAAAGAAACATGAAAACCTTACGATGAAGAATTATTTAATCAACAAAGATAATAATAATAATAATAATAATAATAATAATAATAATAATAATAATAATAATAATAATAATAATAATAATTTATATGCAGTAAATTAGCTGCAACAACAACTTAATAACTAAAAACAAATAAATGAAAAATAAGATCAATGCAACCCCAAAAATATTAATAAGTGGTAATATATTTTTGTAGAGTCAACAAGGATAAATAAGATGAAAAATAACTCAGATAGATTTAAAAAATACAAAATTAAAAGGGTTGCCGAAGTGTTTCTTTTCCAAGGGGATCTTAAAGTTTAAGGCTTGCTGGAGTTTCTAGTTTATTTATTTAGATTTGGTTGTGTGCTCCAAAAGTTGGAGTTGTGTTTGCCATTAATGGCTTCGTTGTGAAAACTGGAAGCTCGCTGCTTTTTAGAGTTAAAGGCTCACTAGTTCACTGAAAAAATAAGAAAAATGAAGTCGGGGGAGGGGGGCGGGGAAGTTGTTTGGTGAATGAAAATGGAAGCAAGTTTGGGGTTGTTTGGGTGGTTGGAGCAGTAAGTAGAGCGGTGGTTGTTTGAAGATCGAGAAGATGAGTTGTCTGGTTAATTCAATGGCATGAGAGAGGTTGTTTGGGGGTTGTTTATTGTGGTTTTGGTGGTTGTCGCCGAAAAAAAAGGGGCTTTGGGTGGTGTCTTTTCTTTTATTATAGGATAGATTTTTTTAGCGGTTTTCCCTTCTTGAAAATTTCCCACAACCCACTTTATTTTTTAATTAGAATCTTAGATAGAGAATAGTTATTCAATGGACTTAAATTGTGGGCTCGAGATTGTGTCTACAATTGTTGATAAAGAACTTTTTTGTGTATATTATTATTATCCTTATTTAAAGGTATTTCAAGATTGTGCTTAAAAAAATATTAATAACACTAGAAAATAAATTGAATATTAACTAGTGTAACGAATGAAATAAATGACATGTAAGAAATGCAATATATAAACATATTCAATAAACCATGACAAAATATGTAACCAAAACTAATTGATAAGAATCCTAAAATTTTGATAAATTAAGATAAGAATTGATATTTCAAATATATTTTTTAAAACGGAATTTAGAACTAATGAAAGAATAAAACTTATAAGTTATTAATTTTAAAAATGTTAGGTCAAAATGAAAACAATTGTCCCCTTCTTTCTATATGATTGATGGATGAAATCATAGACAAAAAAAATTGACAAACTCATTTTTTGTAGAACACATGACCTACGCATAAAAGTGTTGTTTAATGTGATGGAAGTCGCGTCCTCAATTTTTTATCAAAAGGTTTCACCGTGTGTGTTCCCTTGTTAGCGTAGTCCACACCTGTGGCTAAATTAAAATGTATCCATTTGGATGTTCTCAAAAAAACTAAGATAAAAATCAATCGTACAACATAATTTAACGAAAAGGGTAGCATACCTTTCGATACTTTCTACCATCCTTTTTTTGCATGTTTTTGTTGATACGCTATTATCTTTCTTATTCAAAGTTATTCTTGCTTCCAAATCCATGCATGTTAACAATCTTGTCTGATTGTTCAAGTGTGATATGATTTTATTAATAATACAAGCATATCTATCAACATAATATTAGTGATTGTTACTCCATTTGATACGATAAATGTGAATCCATAGACAGAATATTTGGCAAAATAAAAGCATTTATGTTGGTAGAATGTGTGAGAATCAATCTATAGGATTAACTGTAATTATTTTTCTATTGGAAGGATAAATTAGAAGGATCAATCGAGTGGATATTTTTGGACAAAACCAATACATGTCCATCAGTAGGACATTTAATAATCAATTGATAGATATATGTTGATCCATTATTAGGATATAAATACTTTTCCATCACTTGGATATAGATACATGTCCATTAGTACGAGGAATGAAAATGATCCATTGATAGGATATGAATGTTTGTCCATCAGTTGTATGAATGAAGATGGTCCATTAGTAGTATATAAATCCATGTTTTGTAGGACGCATGAACATAATCCATAGGTAGGATATTAATGTAAGTCCATCATTAGGAATAATGAAGATGATCGATCAGTAGGATCTTTCGGAAATATAAATACATGTCCATCAATTGGACATATGATAATTTATCGATAGGATTATGTGAACACTGCCACTTTTGATAATGTAATATGAATATCCTTCAATGTTCATCTTCGAATGTCAATATGAATTACATAAGGTGCACATCCTTCACCTCCGAATAAATATATCTTAAAAATGTCTTTCTACGTGAGCCTCCTCCTACAACATGTAATAGATAGGGGGTATATCCTTCACCTCCTAATAGTTGCGACTTAAAAATATATATGAACGTTAGCCTCTTCTGACTTCAACGTGGAATAGATGGGTTCAAGTCCTTCGCCTCCAAATATATGCGCCTTAAAATATCTTTTATTGTCAACTTACTCAAACTTCAATGTGTAATAGATAGGGTGCACATTCTTCACATTTGTATAGATGTAGGTTAAAGATAGCTCCTAGTGATGGCTACTTGTTAAAGAATCTTCAAACAGAGTTTATTTTGTATTTTTACATACAAACCGAGTTATATTGTATTTTTTCAATATATTATGTTGTAATGTACTTGTTTAAAAGCTTTTCTTTATTCTATTATTATTGGTTTTATCTTGAAATTAGTTAAGATTGAGTTGAGGTTGAGTTGATTTAAGATGAGGTCAGTTGTTTTTTCTAACTAAAGCTTATGTCATGTTTTAAATTTCCCCTTGCATGCTCGTCAAATCCATCTACTTACTCTATTTGGCCACCATCTTTCATGATGCAAACATAGTTCCCCAACATCATCAACAAGCATTTTTTTGATCCAGTTGAATTCTAGAGTTGTTTGGTGAGCCTTATTTTTCCGGAGGATCCCTTGTTTATCTTCACTTATTTCAGTTTCTTAGGATGATAGGGATTCTTGTCCTGACATCCCTCATAGTAATTGAGTCTTTATAGATAGATAAATAGTAGTTCATGAGTCTTTTATTTTAAAGTAATAATGTTCTAGAGTTGAGTTGCTTATTCTATGTAGTTGAATATTCTATTATATTATGTGTTTCTTATTTGAGTTTATCTTTTAATATTATTCTATGTTAAGTAAGTCTTCTACTGAGTGTTAGGCAAGGACAAGGGTTTTCTTGGGGTGAATTATGATTCTTGAGTGTCGTCCACATCTAGGGTATAGGCTCGACGAATAATATTTCCCTACAAGATATGATTTACAAAGATAACAAAATGCTCAAGAGAAAAATGATGAATGCTTAGATCAGTCAAAATTATAAGGAATTTTGTAGACATTTTCGCATTAATATTTTCTTAAATTTTCTTGGTCAAGTTGATAGCTAAAGAGATATTGTATATAAATCTTTCATTTTCGAGTTTAGGAATAGATGAAAGCATCAAACAAATGACTATTTCAATATACCGAGTCATGAAACTATAGTTGGACAGTCATGAAGCCAACTACCTTTTTACATTAAACAATCATCAAGCCATCAATCTCGTTATAACCGACATATTTTTTTCACTTGCAAAGAGGGTCATACCATTTGTTATTATCGCTGAGGGCCATTACATGATTAGTAAAAAAAGGCTACTATTGAAGAATATTCATAAGTCACTTCTACTCGGAGGTGAAGAGTGTGCACCTTATTTATTCCTTTAAAGTAGAAAGCGGCTGGCGTTTAATGATATTCTTAAGTAACATCTATTCAAAGGTGAAGGATATAAAGCCTATCTATTCAACATTGACGTCTTAGGAGAATGATGTTGAAAGATAGTTTTAAGTCATATATATTCATAGGTGAAGGATACTCACCCTATATATTTCATATTGAAGTCAGAGGAGGCTAACATTGAATAATATTTTTAAGCCATATATATTCAGAGGCAAAGGATGGGCACCCTATCAATTATATAGAGAAATCAGAGGAGGGTGGCATTGAAAGATATATATATTAAGTCGCATCTAAGCCGAGGTGAAGGATGTGCACCCTATTTATTCCATGTTTGGTTTAGAGGAAGCTGACATTAAAGGATACTTTTAAATCACATCTTTTTGGAGGTGAAGGATGTACACCCTATTTATTCCATGTTGAAGATGGATAAGGCTGACGTTAAAAGATGTTTTTAATCTCGCGTCTATCATGAGTTGAAGGAAGTAAACCCTATCTATTGTATGTTAAAGTTGGAGAAGGCTGACATATTAAGATATTTTTAGCTGAATTTATGCATAAGTGAAGGATGTGAACCTTATCTAATCCAATTGAAGTTAGAGGAGCTCGATATTGAATGATATTCATATTACATTACCATAAGTGGAAATATTTGCATACATCCCATACATAAATTATAATATGTCCTACCAATGGAAATGCATTTATTTTTCCCAAACTTCCTACCCAAATGGATCATCTTCATTTGTCCTACCGATGGACATACATTCATATCGTGCAAGATGATTATCTTTATTCGTCCTACAGTTAGGCATGTATTTATATCTTTCTGATATATCATTTTTATTCGTCCTACCGATTGACATACATTCCTAACCTATCAATGGATCATATTCATTCGTGCTACCGATAAACATGTATTTTTATCTTACCGATGGATTATCTTCATTTTTCATAAAGATGGATTTGTATTTATATCATAGTAATGGATCAACAAATATGCTACCGATGGATCCTCAAGTGCCTCATTAATGGACATGCATTTATTTTCTCCAAAATATCTCGCCGTTGGATCGTTCAAATTTTTCCTACCAATGGACAAACAAGTATAGTGCAAAATATCCTACAAATGAATTCTCATGAATCTTAAAGTCATACATGCTTTTATTTTGCCAAATATTCTATCAATGGATTCACAATTTGTCGTATCAAATACACGAATAATTATTTTATCACCACAATTATATTCTGTTGATAGATATGTTTGTATTTTTAAAAACTCATAGAACACATCAAAAATCAGATGATAGTTGTTAACATGCATGGATTTTAAAGCAAGAATGACATTGAATAACCAAGATTATAGAGTATCCATAAAAACATGCAAATAAGATGGTAGAAAATATGGACATGGATGTTACCCGTTAATTTATAGTATGTTTAATCATTGAATTTTATTTCAGTTTTTTTGAGAACATCAAACTAATATTTCTCAATCAAACCACAAGTCTGGACTATATGGCAAGGACACAACACAGTGTGAAAAATTTTGATAACAAATTGAGGATTGTAACAACCCAATTTCGTCGTTTATAAAAAATCCAATGAAAAATTAATTGGAGCCAGAAAACCTTTTCATAATAACTTGAAATTTCCCAATCTAATCTAGATTTGGACAAAATCATAGTTTCTTAAGGTGTAGGGAAATCTAATACGTATGAGAACTTTAATTGTGAATTCGATTACATGAGAGAACAACAAAGATGATAAGGAATTCATACGACTTTATGGAATCAAATTTTGATGAGTAGATCTCCGAGAATTGATCTTAGCATGAACTGTATTTGTAAAGCATCATTGTTTAGAGCTGCGTTATGAAAGGAGATTTTGGAATTACTTTGAGGGACTCATTGTTCCGGTTTGTGCCTCTTTTACGGGAATATTGTCGTTGTGGATGATGTGACAGGACTTAAAATCGTAAATACAACACGAGCGCTCACTATTTCGAGACCTTGGGCCCCTCCGGCATCGCCGCAACAGAGGCATGAATGTCGTTGTAGCAGGACGAGTACTAATTGAGTAGTTAGTCAAAACCCTTAAACAACCTTATTTGGAATGAATTTTAGATAAGAAATGACCCCCAGGTGATTTCTACTCGTTCCATAAAATTTTTGAGGCTAAAGGTTTGTTTTTATCTCCCTGTATCCATTTTTTGGTCCGTCGAACATAATAAAATGGTTCAATATGGATGGGGCGGTTTATCCAGAATTTTTGTGCAAAAATCTCTAAATTGGGTATTAGGATCTTAGTTTTTGTCTAGGATTATTAGGTTTTGTTATTATACGAATAATTAGACCTTTGATTGTTGATCCTTGCATATAATATTTTTTTGTAGAACTTGTACATGAGGAATGAATCTGGAGAGGGAAGATTCAAGTTCCTTAGGGGATTTCTTGTTGGATTCAAGGTAGGTGATGGTTGTGACATGTTTCTGTGATATATGTTTGTAATTGCTTTTTTGTAATGCATGTACGTACATAAATGTTGCATTATTGATCACCCTAATTGTAAATGAGGAAAATTGAACAATTGTATGTCATAAATCACCTCTTATTTTATGATCTTGATGTTGTAGGTGTGTGAATGGATCAGATTACCACATTCTGGCATATTGACTTAGATTGAATTGCCACGTTCCGATATAAATATTAGATTGGATTACCACATTTCTGCATAAATATGGGATAAGATTTACATACTCCGACAAGCTAATAGTTTGGGCTTATGTTACATGAGAGGATCATTGAATTGGGCTCCGTGAGAGGAAAATTGAACCGTGTTGTGTTTCTACTTGTGATTATTACGTTCATAGATAATGATGATTGATATTGAAATACTATTTCTTACTCTAAAATGATTTAATTATATATTATTGAGAATTTTGAAATTGTAAGTTGATGTGAATGGTGATGATATTGTATATGTTTGGTTAATGCATGTTTTATAATGTTGTGGTTACTTACATGCGTTTCACTTATTGGGATAGTCGCGTGATCCTACAAGTACACTATGGTTGTTTATGGATACTGTACTTGCTCTTATTGTTGTTACGTAGAGAGCATCTTTCGATAACTATTGAATGACCTTGTCTAGAAGAGCAGTGACTTTTTCAACTTCAAGGTTAACCTAGATCTTCCGTGCAACCTTGAGTTCTCCTTTGTTGAATTCCACTGTTTTTAGAATCAGTCTATTTGTTCATGTGTTGTTTAGATATGGGGTTGTACCCCTTATTCTTGTACTTGTTGTTAGTAGAGTTTTGGGACAACGATTTTCAGGTTGTGGAAGTTGTATTTCTGTATTTGTGTTACTTCATTTGGTTAGTTCCTTAATAAATAATTTAGTTATTTAAAACTGCTTTTGTATCTTTAAATTCCTAGTTTTTCGTTAGGTTTCTTTGTTTGGTTGTAGTAATTTTTCTCTCATTGAAAAGTTAGTGTGGGTGTCAATCACAATGATTTTGGTCGAGACCAGGAGAGACTTCCATCACATTTAAACCACACTTTTATATGAAGGTCATGTGTTCAACCAAAATCGAATTTGACTATTTTATTTATCTATGATTTCTTACATCAAACATACCTAAAAAAAGAGATATTTGTTGACATTTTTGCCTACCATTTTCAAAATCAATATCTTATAAGTTTTATTCATTCAAAAGTTCAAAATACATTTTTATATATACTATTAAATATATTTATCGACGCATATCATTATTTCACAAAAGTTTAGGATTTCTATTAATTACTATATTTTTGTATTAATTGCTTTTAATATGTTTATATAATTGTTCAGTTTGATGAAATCCTTTTTTTTGTTAAATTGCATTTCATTCATTACACTAGTTAATATTCATTTTATTTGCTACTTCTGTTAATATTTATTTTGGTATTTTTAGCACAATCTAGAAATATTTTTAAATAAGAATAATAATTATAGACACAAAAATTTTATTAATCAACAATTTTTGGTCACCGTCTCAAGCCCACAATTTGAGCCTATTGTCTAACTAATTTCTATTTAAGTTTTTATTAGCCCAAAAAATGAAGTGGGTGGTGGGACATTTTCCAAAATACAAAACACCATAAAATATTTTTCTATCCTATTCTAAAAGAAAAACCCCCAAGACAAACTGAAGATGAAACTCGCACTTAGAGAACTTGGCATATAATTATCTATTTTTTAGAGTCTAGAGAACTACATTGAGATGCTTAGTAGGTTCTTCTTCATTCATTGAATAGATTTGTATGTCATCAATGCAGATGATAACAAAAATATCGAATTAAGGCTTGATCACCCTATTCATAAGATATATGAATGTTGCATGCGCATTAGTAAACCCAAAGGACATGACTAGAAACTCATAACGATCATAACGAGTCAGCCAATCCAAAGAAGCTACAGATATCTATGGGATTAAGAGGTTTTGGCCAGTTCTTAACAACCTCAGTCTTCTTGGGATCGACCTCCACACCTTTGTCAGACACAACATGACCCAGGAAGGTCTAAGCCAGAATTTACACTTGCAGAATTTGGCATACAACTGATGTTGTCTAAGTACCTGTAAGGTTAGCCTCAAATGTTGTTCATGCTCTTCCTTGGACTTAGAGTAGATGATAATTTCACAATGAATACTATGATAAAAGAGTCAAGTTATTCACGAAAGACATTGTTCATGAGATCCACAAATGCAGCAAGTACATAAGCGAGACCAAATGACATAACGAGAAACTCGTAATGACCATAACGTGTACGAAAGGCTGTCTTTGGAACATCTTCATCCCTAACCCTAAGTTGATGGTACCCTGAACGAGATCAATCTTCGAACAAGTCATCTATTCTGGGAAGTGGATACTTATTCTTGATAGTGTCTTTGTTAAGATAACGATAATCGATACACATTCTAAGTGTTCCATCTTTCTTTTTCCCAAACAACAATGGAGCGCCCCAAGGGGATATGCTCGGCTAGATGAAACCCTTACCAGTGAGATCTTTTAATTGGAGCTTCAACTCTTTCAGTTCAGCTGCAACCATTCTATAAGGCGGAATTGAAATTGGTTTAGTATCGGGTTCTAAGTCCATACTAATGTCAATCTCTCGAGGGGGAGGAACTCCAGGCAAATCATCAAGAAATACATCTTGGAACTCATTTACTACAAGCACTGAGTCTATGGAAGGAATGTCATGATCTAAATCGTTAACACTCACAAGATGACACAATAACTCCTTGGACATCTTTTTATTGGCCTTAAGGTTCAAAATCAAGGGATTAGGACGACTCGAGTTGTAAACCTCCCAGACTATCTCTTCTTCATTAGGGAAACAAAATCTCACAACCCTATTACGACAATACATGCAATCATAACAACTACGAAGCCAGTCCATGCCAAAAATAACATCAAAATCATGCATTGGTAACTCAACCAAGTCTGCACACATACTCTTACGACATACAACTATTGGGAAATCCTTGTATACTCTATCAATTCATATATTTTCTACTAAAGGTGTACTAACCACTATAGGATCATGCAGAACTTCAGGCAATATCTCAAAAGTGAGAGAAAGCAAAGGAGTTACAAAGAAAAGTGTAGACCCTGGATCAAGTAAAGAATAAAAAGAAGTTAAGCATACATATAACATAAGTGTGACCACATCAGCGAACTTCTCCTACTCTTCTGTGCTCTTCGGGGCGTAGAACATGTTCTTCTTAGGAGGCTCGATTGTTGTTGCATATTGTAGATTAGGCCTAGGCTGAGCATTACCTCTATCCTGATCTCTTTTCTGTGGGAATGCCTTAACCATGTGCCTGCTATTACCGCAACCGATGCAGGTATTAATGCCCTGTCTGCACTCTCCACTGTGAGCACGACCACACTTATCAGAGTTTTTTCTGGGATGTTGCATCTCACCTCCATTTCCCTTCCTGGGCTCGGGTCTGCCTCCTCTAGGTGTTGTACTCTTATGAGAGTTAGAGTTCCTGAACTCTGTTGCCCCTTTTTGAACCTGGGATGGTCACGGACCCCAAAATTGTTTCTGTGGACTCCATGGCTGGGACCTGCCTGATCTTGAGGCTTAGGCCTCCTAGCATCATGAACGCCCCTCTTCTTGGGGATGTCCTCTACCTGCTGGACATGCACCATCAACCTAGAGAGGTCACTGTTAACATGAAGCATCACAGACCGATACTCCTCCTCTAGATCTCCGTTAATTCGTGTGAGGAACCCGCTTATCTCATCCCTACTGTTTCATACAAGGGAAGTAGAATTCTTGGAAAATTTAATAAACTTTAGGGATTACTCCCTGAATGTCATGGATGTCTACTTAAGGTTGATAAAATCCTCAACCTCGCCCTCCCTCATCTATCTGGGAAAGAATCTCTCCAGAAAGGCTATCTTATAAAAAGCTCCCAGGTGACCGTAACTCTGCCCCAAACTCAGCTATCTTGCCACATCTTGCACCAAGTCTGTGTAACATCCTTGAGGTTATAGGAAGATAAATCTTCTTTCTCAGTATCTGTGGCCCCATAGCCACCAAGATCTTATGCACCTCATTCACAAACTCGTGAGGATCCTCCGAAGTCAGACCCTGTGAAAATAGGAGGATTCATCGTCATAAAGTCTCTCAGCGTGTAAGCCATACTGCGAGCCAGTGGGTTCTCCCTCTGAACATTCTTCCGTTTGACCTGGTCAGTCATGGCCTGGTCCTACATAGTGATGGACTATGCCATTTGGTCCAAATATGCCCTCACCTCAGCATTAGTCAACCTAGCAGGGTTAACCGACATAGACACTACTTCTACAGAAGACTTGGGTGGAACCTGATTGTCCTAGGCAGTTGTTCCTCCTCTTTTTTGACCAATGGTTCTCCTAGTATTTGTTTTGTAAAAGAACAACAAGGATTTATGTTAGACACACTCATTATTACAAGAAATATGACATTAGGAAAAGCCATGATGAGATTAGAAAAAGGGAAATTTTCCTACGCATCATGCAGTCTCTAATTCAGGATAGTGGTGCACTTCACAACCATGACTTAGAAACTACTCAATGTGGTTGATGTGAAATTATTATACTCGAATTTTAAACTAGTGCTATGATACCAACTTTGTCACGACCTTAATCTAGACCCCAGACGAGACCAGCGTCGTTGAACTCTCAAAGGTCGCGGACAAGCCTACATACGTCATTCTTACTTCATCCAAGTTAATTTTAGCAGAAAATTTGAAATTTTTGTTTCTTAACATATATGTATACATACTACTTAACATCATAGGCATTAAAAAATTAACCATATAATAAAGAGAGAGTCAAATGAAAGAATCAGTTCATAATTTTATGAAATGTATTTTTGCCAAAACGGCACCAATACAAAGTCTGAACAAAAGTTGAAAGAAACACTAGTCGAACAAGCTCTAATAGCTATATCCTACATCTAAGATAGATAATAACGCTAGAAATCCTCTAAAGCATGAGTTCATACCAAGTTTGGATGAAAGCTCCACGTTCGTTTAGCTGCAATGTCAACAGGTAAGCTTTAGCATCCACTTGTGACTGCACCTAATGTGATTAGTACACACTTGTAATAAGTATGGGTATATGCAAGCACACACCAAGGAAATGCATGACTAAGAACAAATCTTTGCTAACAACATGATTATGGAAAGTCATGTTAGTGGACTTGCCAAATTGGGATTAGTAATGTTATTGTGCTTTCCAGATTTGGATTTGGAAAGTGAGTGAACTTTTAAAATTTTGATTAGGAAAGTCATGCCATGAGAGTAACATGCATCATCATACTTATCATATTGCACACAACACATAACATCTTGCACATAGCAGATAATATGCCATGACACCTTGGAATCATGGACTTGACATCAACACTTCACAAAATGAAGGCTCAACATATGGGACCTCAACTAGACAGCCTTCTTTAGTAAACACCGAGTCTGCTTCATTAATTCATACGTACTTCATTTCATTTTATTCATAAGCTACTGAGAACACTAGCTATACCTAAGATGTAGTTTAAGACATTCATCGGGTTCTCTGTGCAATGATCAAGAATGACCTAGTGTCATTACTTGAGTCTAGCTCAACTATTGATTATCCTATCCTAACACCTTTGGTATCATTCATTTCATTATGTGCATCATTTAAGGCTGGACTCATTCATTCATGGGGGAACTTTAATTTTTACCGACATAGATCATGTGAGCATCATGAAATCCACTGTCTCCCACACACCAAAAAGAAGTGGAATCACCGGCCAAAGTGACCAAAAACATGCAAGCGTACATGGGAATTGAACCCTGCCACATCCCTATATTGGAAGTATAGGTTCAAAGACTAGGAGATATAAGGAGACGCATATCATGATGGACAGTCTCATATCATGAGAGTTACGTGTACCTCCGCCCTTCCCAAAAGAAGGCATCATCGTTCATAGCTAGTGTATCGGTGCTTAGTATAAAGTTCCATTACATTCAACTCAAAAGGCATGGAAGCTTGTTGTAGTATGAGGACATCATATATAAATAGATTATTTCTCATGTAATCATTAGTATTAAGTGTGTTAATCTCAATACTTTCATTAGAGTGTTCATAGAGACTGGTTTCTTCATTAACTTTACACTCTCATTGGTGAGTATGTTTTCGGTATCATTTACTTAGGCTCATTTGAAATTGCTCTCATCTTTTACATTAGCCTCATATCATGTTATCACCACATTCATTAACATTAGCTCATTTGCGCTGAATAATTACTTACCCCATTTTATGTGAATGTTCATTTCATCATATGCTAATGCACTTGGCAATTTAGTGTGTTTCACACTCTTACTTAACCCTTCTAGGGTTTCATCATTTTATTGTTCATTTTCATCAGTTGTTTGTTTATTTCATCATTTCAGTGTCATTTCTTCATGTGCCAATGCACTTGGCCATTTAGTGTGTTTTACACTCTTACTTAACCCTTCTGAGGTTACATCATTTCATTACATACATCTTAGGTTCACTTACTTTTAAGCGTATATGGGTCTATACAAACAAGTCATGAGGCTTTGTTCATAGTTCATTTAAGTGATTCATATCTTCCTAATATTATGTGGTACAAGACTTATGCATCTTTTATGTATGTCAAGATCTCTATTTCGATCTAAGTAGGCAACACTATTCTTGAATATTTAATTCACGTATGATTTATGAATCAATACGGAATTTGGGAAAGAGAACCCATACCTTTTATGATGTTCAATCCTTGAAGTTGCTGCCCAAATCTTCTCCAGCACTCACGTCCAAAACCAATTTTCAACACCAAATTTTTCAGGGAAAACCGTCCCTTTGCCTAACGTATTTTTCTTAGCATTTGATTTTGTTTTTCCTTGTGAGCTCTTCAAGTGTGAAGAACTTTGGTTTACCTACTGTTCTTGTACATTATTTGGCTAAGAGAACGTGAATGACAGTGATAGAGACGTGAGAGAGAGATGAGCATGAGAGGAGAGAGTTACCTTAGGCTTAGGAGTCTAGTTTAGCACTTAGTCAAATAAGGTATATTTGATTGTTATAAAAATATGATTTCCTTTTTATTTTAAATCAGATAATAATAATAAATATAAATTTCTTATATTAATTTACAAACTTAAATTAAAACAAATTTAATTCATTGCTTCCATCTAGGTTCGAACCCGGGTGGACCAAAATTTCACTCTAAGGGACAATTTTAGGCCTTCTCTCCCAAAAATTCCGTCAACCTTATTAATTAAATAATTAGTTATATTTTTAAGTTAATTACGATACTACCCTTATTCTAGAAAAAGACCATTCTACCCCTAGACCCTCCAAAATTAAGATTCCCTCTTTTTATGTCTGGTAAGGACTCATCTGAGTAAATTTTCATATTCAGGATCCCTACATGGCTGGACCCAACCTTTCCTAGATCAACTAACTCCCCAATTTAGTTGTCTTGGATATCGTAAGGTTTCAGAGGTCTGATTCTACGCACATCAATCCGTGTGAACCCGGTTTAATCTAGGCATTCTAGGCACATTAAGAATTATTTAGCTTAGCCATTTTAAGGGTTGATACACAATTTCCCATTCGAGAGGATTCTGGGAAGATAATTAGGAAATACCTCCGTAAATTTCCTTACTACGGGGGATAATTCAATGGAACGATTTTTGCAGTCTAAATCTTCGACTCTTACAATGTGATATAGATACCCTTTCGAGATCATCTTGCAAGATTTCAAATAATAAATGATACAACCTATAGGAATAGAATTCCCCCCTTCCACTCTAAGACAGTTCTATTTGGAAAGATAAACTTCACCACCCTTGTTATACAATCTATGGAAGCAAAGCAAGCATGCAACCAATCCATCCCTAAAATGACATCAAAATCGACCATATACAGTTCTACTAATTCGACATGAGTCACTCTATTGAGAAACATTATAAGACAATTTATATACATCAGTTTTGCAACCATTGACTCGCCTACCGAGGTAGTTACCATGAAACGTTCATTTAGAATATTAGGCAAAATATCAAACTTTCTAGGTATCAAGAGACTAACAAAATAGAATGTAGCACACACATCAATAGAAAAGACATTCAACATACCGGTTATCACATCGTCAGAAGTCTCTTGCTAACCTCCAGATAGGAGATCATAAAAGTGATTTTTCTTCGGAGAATAAACATTAAAACCAATAGCTTGCCCGCTACCTTTGTCTTGCCCCTTCTCATTTGGGATATCCCTAACCTTGTGACAACTCTTGCTACACCCAAATAAATTGTTTATCCCAATAAGGAAATCATTATAATGCTTCTTTCCACACTTTCCACGAGTTAGGTTCTTGCTTGGTGAGCTAGTACGTCTACCCTTTTGAGAATTAGGATTAGACACTTTATCATCACGAGTCTTGGGAAATTGTGCATGAACTTGATTATAAGACCTCTTCTAACCCTAGGCTTGTCGTAGATATCAAGCCTACCCTTTGAAGAACCACTATCAAATGACTTTTCCCTCTTAGCATCTCTACTCTTTCTCTTAGCCCTTGTCTCTTCTACTTGTTGAGCATGAACCATGACACGAGAAAAATTCATATTGTCATGTAGCTTAGCCGCATGATATTCTTTCTTCAACTCATCCGAAACTCCCATCAAAAAAAGGCTCATTTCATCTCTAGGATTGGAAACCAAAGAAGGAGCATACTTTGACAATTTAGTGAATTTCAAAGAGTATTCAAATACAACCATACCTCCTTGACGAAGGTTGATGAATTACACAACTTTGGCTTCCCTCTTCTCCCTAGAAAATAACATATCAAGAAAAACCTTATTGAAAATCTCCCAAGTCACCGCTGCACCTCTTAAAGGCCTATTTTCTCTTCATTTGACGTACCAAGTCGGGTCACATTCTTGAGTTGGTAAGTAGCTAACTCGCTGTAACACGTTGAAAATTAAAGACATGTCTTAAATCCTAACAGAAGTGTCGTGAGGTCTAAACACTGCTTTAGGGACTATTTAATTGAATATAGGTCATTTAGGAAGTGTAGGAATCAAAACGTCCGGTTTTACGGTGCTTCCAATGCTTTTTTCTTAATTTTAGTGTGTGTCTAAGGCCTTTTTGTAGTAATTTTAATGTGTTTTTCTCTGTGTTTTCAGGAAAACTGTCTAGAATGAAAATGCTGAAGACTATACTAAAATCTGTAGAAGTGATGACCTACGGAGCCACCGACGGTCCGTCAACCCTGTGACAGTCTGTAAGTGATGATCATCAACTGAAGGTCCAAGCATCTGAAATAAAATCGAGGAAATCTTACCAAGTGTAGGGCTATAGAAGGAGTGATGGTCCATCGATCTACTTACAAACCGTCATGGCTAACCGTCGGTGGTAACGGAAAGTAGTGCCACTACCCAACTTGAAGAAACCACTAAGTATAAAGGAATGGAGGCCATCGACGGACCGTAGGTCCACTGACGGACTGTGTTGTTGGTTCACCGATGATAACAGAAAGTGTTGAAAAGTGGAAACTAAAAAAAATTGAAGTAGGACCAACGGAAGTTGGGTCGTCGACGGCAGATGCATTTTTGATAGATTTTTTCCTTAAATAGAACTCTTTTTTATTTTAGGAGTTTATTATTATAAATAGGACTAAAAACCTCATTTTTGGGGTTAGAATTTTTACTATTTTTATGATTTGTGTTATTTGAAGTTAAACTTTGGTTTTTGGGGAACACTTAAATTTTTTGGAATCGTTTCTTTCAATATTTTAGTGAATTTAATTGATATTTCTGGGTTATCTTCAAACTTGTTAAAGTAAACACATGATTTCTTGTTTAACTATTATGAATTCTTTAATTCTTAGCATGGGTAACTAAATCCACAACTAGGGTTGTGGGAACCATGGGTTACTAACAAGGTAAAACCAGCTAAATAATAATTCTAGAATAAGGTCTTACATGTATTGATAATTCTTTCGTTTAGAAGTCTTTTAACGAGTGCACACGTTAGAACTTGCCTATTTGTACTTGTTGGACCAAGAAGGTAGTTGATAGGAAAAGAATTATCAACATAGATTTAACATACATTATCTAATAGGCTAGTTTGAATTGGTGCAAAGTAGTAGCTTAGACATACATTGAATATGATGCTTCATATGAGGTAAAGTAACATTTAGTAAAGTACACACATGTATCCAGACCATACGGAGTGGAATTCTCTATTTTCTGGACCAAGGAATTAGGGATACATAACTTATCACTTTGCATACAACATACTAGGAAAGGATTGTTATAGCTAGGATTACCACGTTATGAACCTATGGGGAACACTTACACCCTAGTTTCTCTCATCACTTGATAAACACTAAAGTTATAAACTTGCTATTTGTCTTACTTAAAAATAATTAAACATTTTTTGTTACACGACCCCCCCCCCCAATTCAATTAATTATTTTCGGAAAGGACTTGACTAAATAGACGTAATCATAGGACTAAAAACCTTGTTTTTGGGGTTAGACTTTTAACAATTTTTCAGATTTGTGTTATTGGAAATTAACCTTTGGTTTTTGGGGAACACTTTAATTTTCCAGATTTGTTTCTTTCAATATTAGTGAATTCAAGTGATATTTCTGCATTTTCTTCAAACTTGTTAAAGTAAGCACATGATTTCTTGTTTAACAATTATGAATTATGTAATTGTTAGCATGTTTAACTAAATCCACAACTAGGGTTGTAGGGAACCATAGGTAGTTAACAAGGTAAAATTAGCTAAATAACATTTTTAGAATAGGGTCTTGCATGTATTGATAATTCTTTCGTTTAAAAGTCTTTTTAACGAGTGCACACATTAGAACCATATTTTCTACTTGCCAGACCAAGGAGGTAGTTAATAGGAAAAGAATTATCAACATAGATTTAGTATACACTATCGAATAGGCTAGTTTCAATTGGTGCAAATTAGTAACTTAGCCATACATGGAATATGATTTTTAATATGAGGTAAGGATAAGGTTTAGTAAAGTAGACACGCATCCGAACCAAGGTACGGAGTGAAATTCTCTAGTCGTCGGACCAAGGAATTGTGATTCAGTCATCATGTTATATTGAAGTAAGCCTTGTATTAGGATTTATAGGGTGGTATGAAGTTGAATTGAAATGTCTTGACTATGTTGTGAGGTTGATTAAGGTGTATGTGTCATAAGGATGGTGATGACTATCAATGTGTCTTATTATGATATGAAATGTTAATGTATTAACCTCACTTATATGAATTCTAACGAAAGGACTTATACTCATGCAATTCTTATTGAGCAATTGATGATGGTGATTATACAAGGGTTATACCCTCTGACCTAAACTAAGATATGATTGATACTGAAAGCCTTAAAGATATTTTAAAAAGGTACTCTAGCTTAGGACCGACTGATAGAGTGAGGAGTGTCCCTTCCCACATAGGGAAGGTAGGATCACTAATGTACTCTTGAGATTGGAGACTATAATGCATGAAGCATAAAGAGTGTCCCAACTATATCTCCTAGTTCTTGAACTATGTTGCCCCCATACTAATACTAGCTAGTGGATCCACGTAGTTGCTATGTTTTATGTTTTCGTACTACCTTGACAAGTAGTCTGCCTTCCTTCGGTGTAGGGTTTCATGACACTGGATTCCACACTAGCTCATGTGGTCTAAGTTGGTTAGGGAAAGATGTTGCCAAAAGGTAAAATGAATTTAAGGATTGAACTCTAACTAGGATAACCTAAGGGGTCTAGCTTAGTCTAGGTAGAGGTATGGGATACTACCTACCATTGCACTAGTTAGCCTTGAGGGGAGTCTTAGGAAGATGTTATTATGTATGTTTATGCTTTTAATGATATATGATATGTATATTATGAACTTGCACATTGTTGATTTTATATGTTGATTAGTTCACATATGACTATGCGTTCATTTATATTACTAAAGTAAGCTGAAATGTATATATAAATGTTATGTTATGTGAAGTAAGATGTTAGTCATGGTTCTTGTTAGGTTTCTTGATTGATTAAGTTTATAGGGCTTTACTTGGTCACTGCACTAGTTAACTTAATAGGGGTCGTGAGTTTAAACTTTCGCAAAGCTAGTCCCCTTCATTTCATAAGCAGTTTCTATTTATACATCTCTTTCTTCCTCACTTTCCACCCTTTCTTCTGTTTTTTAGGCTTCTTTCAGTTTCTTAGTAAGAATGGGTGAGGGTATTCTGCCTAAATAGTATACACAGGTAATAAATAAAAGAATACAAAAGATTCGATCCATAAAATTTCTCAATTCTAATACAAGGTACTTATTAGATCGAATGTACTTATTCGTAATGAAATGTACTCTTATTCATTCTTATTGTTAATATTACTTGATGATTGAGTGATTTGAGTATATGCCTACTTACATGGTATGAATGGTTGACTTGACTAGACTTGATGATGTAGGGTTGTGATAAAAATGCCTATGACTTAATAATGTGAAATATTAATTTGAATGATATTGTTGAATATGCATAAATGTTTTAAATGAAAAATGCATACTTATTGAAATGTCCCTTTTTCTTGGCATGTATTACAACTATGTGTGCACATGGTCTCATACTTAGTACAAGTGTCGTAGTAACCCCATTTCTTCCCTTTTTCCCAATATTTTAGGTTCCAGTCGTTGAAGTGTTTCGGAAGGATACGGAAGAAGACTTAGATCCTTTGATCATCCAAGTAGTGTAGGTCCTCATTTTCTGAGGGCTTTACGAATATGAGCTTATATTTTTGTTATAGTACTAAGACTCTTTTATTCTATCTCCTTTCATTAGACTACGAATTGTATAAAGCCTATATATGGTAATGAAAAGTTTTAAATTTTTCCGCTTAATTTGACTAATGAGATTAAAGCTAAGAGTATAGTCTTAGTCCTCAAAGAGGACGAAGACGCCGGTTACGTCTAGGGGGTAAACCCGGATGTAGTAAAATTGGTATCAGAGCATGAGGTTAAATTATCTTATAGACGATGTCTCTATCTCAAACACGTCTATTTAAGCTCATATTCATAACTGTGAAGCACGCCACACTTATGGATAGGAACCTACATGATGCCTAGGAATTGAAACTCTCATTTTCTTGGATATATTATATCATTCCATTAAAGTACACATATGATGTTCTTTTGCATATAATCCTATTGTTGTGATTATAGGAAGAATGAACCGTTGATGGAATGTGGCACGAAGACTTGAAGAGGAGATTGTCAATGCAGGAGCTCTTCCCCGTAGTGATAAAGTTCCTCCACTTAAAGAAGATGCTTATGAAAATCAATCTCCATTCAATCCTCCACCCTTGACGGATGGTGATATAATGACTTCCCTTATCAAATCAGCCCAATCCGTCACAAGAAAAGCCCAATCTATGACGGCTCAAGCTAACAGGGAGGTGGTACCCCGTCCAAATCAGCAAATTGCTACCATGGCCTCCCGTCTAAGAGAATTCACTCAGATGAACCCTCGTACCTTCTACGGGTCTAGGGTTGAGGAATACCCCCAAGAATTCATCGATGCAGTCTATAAGATACTCTTGTATATGGAGTTGTCCACAAATGAGAAGGCCGAGTTGGACACTTATCAACTCAAAGATGTGGCTCAAGCATAGTTCGTCCAATGGAGAGATAATAGGCCATTGAGGGGTGGTCCAATGACTTGGGAGATCTTCAAGAAGGATTTTCTAGATCGATTCTTTCCTAGGGATATGAGGGAAGCTAAAGTGCTGGAGTTCATCAACCTTTGCCATGGAGGTATGATTGTTCATGAATACTCTTAGAAATTCACTAAATTGTCAAAGTATGCTCCTTTTTTGGTTTTCAATCCTAGATATGAAATGAGTCGCTTTGTGACGGGGGTGTCGGGTGATTTGCAAGAGGAGTGTCATTCGGCTATGCTACATTATAACATGAACATTTATCGTCTTATGTTGCATGTCAAGCATGTGGAAGAGGCAAGGTCTAAGAGGAAGACTAGAGATTCCAAGAGGGCAAGATCTTTTGATTGAGGTTCTTCAAAGAATAGGCTTGAGATACAAGACAAGCCTAGATTTAAGAAGTAGATTTCTAGTCAAGTTCCTTCCAAATTTCCTATGGCTAGGGGTGATAAGGTGTGTAAATCTAACTCTAAGAAGGGAAAAGGTACTAGTTCACCAACTGAGAAGCCAACTTGTGGAAAGTTTGGCAAGAAGCACTATGGTGATTGCCTTAACGGGACGGACAATTGTTTTGGTTGTGGTAAAAGCGGGTTCAAGGTTAGGGATTTCCCTAATGTGAGGGGTGAAGACAAGGGTAGTGGTCAAGCTTAAGAAAGTTGTTCAAATGAGGCTCCAAAGAAGAACCACTTCTCCGCTCTAGGGGTGAGCAAGAGACTTCTCCCAATGTGGTGACCGGTATGCTGAAAGTCTTCTCTATTGATGTATATGTCTTACTTGATCCTTGTGCTACTTTATAATATATTACCTCTCTAGTAGCTAAAAAGTTTGATATTTTATCCGATATTTTGCATGAACCTTTTATAGTGTCTACCCCAGTGGGTAAGTCAGTTGTTGCAAAAAGGGTGTGTAGAAATTGTCCTACAATTTTTCCCATTAGAGTTTCTTATGTTGAACTAGTAGAACTTGATATGATTTTTTTATTATATTGGATATGGATTTGTTGCATTCTTGTTTTGCCTCTATTGATTATAGGACAAGGGTGGTGAAGTTTAACTTTCCAAATGAACCCATTGTAGAGTGGAAGGGGGGAAACTCTATTCTTAGAGGTCGTATCATCTCTTGCCTAAAAGCATGCAAAATGATCTCTAAAGGTTGTCTAAACCATATTGTACGAGTCCAAGATCTAGACTCTAAAATTCCTCCTATTGAGTCGGTCCCCATAGTGAGTGAATTTACGTAGGTCTTTCCGAATGACCTTCCCGATATTCCTCCAAAACTGCAAATTGATTTTGGTATAGATTTCATATCCGATACAAATCTCATTTCAATTACTCCTTGTCGGATGGCTCCGGCCGAATTGAAAGAAATCAAGGCACAACTCACAGATTTACTAGATAAAGGCTTCATAAGACCTAGTATTTCTCCATGGGGCGCTGCGATTTTGTTTGTAAAAAAGAATGATGGATATTTAAGGATGTGCTTTGATTACCGCCAACTCCATAAAGTTAGAATGAAGAAAAAGTATGTTCTCCCTCAGATTGATAAATTTTTTTATCAACTCCAAGGGGCAAGCTACTTTTCTAATATTGAATTGAAATTGGGGTGTCACCAACTTAGGGTGAGAGGTGAGGATATACCAAAGACGGTATTTCAGACTAGATATGGTCATTATGAGTTATTTGTAATGTCCTTTGGTCTCACTAATGCTCTGGTGGCGTTTATGGACCGAATGAATACGGTGTTCCAAAATTACCAAGATTCATTTGTCATTTTCTTCATTGACGACATCATGGTATATACAAAAAATGAGGGTGAGCACATGAACCATTTAAGGTTAGTGTTGCAAGTACTTAAAGAACATCAATTGTTTGCCAATTATAGCAAATTTGAGTTTTGGTTGAGGTCGGTGAAATTTCTTGGTCATATCATCTCATGTTAGGGAGTTGAGGTTTATCTAAGGAAAATGGGGGCGGTGAAAAATTGGCCTAAAACTTTGACTCCAAAAGATTTTAGGAGCTTCTTAGGTTTAAAAGGTTATTATCATAGGATTTTGGAGGGTTTTGCACTCATTGCATCTCCCTTGACTACCTTCACCCAAAACTGTAATAAATATGAGTGGTCGGAGGCATGTTAGAGAAGTTTTCAAATGGTGAAAGATAATCTTACTTCCGCTCCGATACTTACCATACCGAATGGTACAACGGGTTTTGTTGTGTAATGTGACGCATCTTGAGTGGGTTTGGGGTGTGTGCTTATGCAACATGGGAAGGTGATAGCCTATGCTTCGAGACAACTTAAGGTACATAAGAGAAACTATCCAACTCATGACCTTGAGTTTGAGGCCGTGGTTTTTGCTTTGAAAAAATGGAGGCATTACATGTATGGTGTCAGTGTTGATGTCTATACCAACCATAAGAGTCTCCAATATGTTTTTACCCAAAATGAGTTGAATTTCCAACAAACAAGGTGGTTAGAATTGTTGAAATATTACGACATGAGTGTCCTCTATCACCCCGGCAAGGACAACGTGGTTGCGGATGATATAAGTCGTATGATTATGGGTAGTGTATATCACATAGATAAAGCCAAGAAAAACCTAGTGAAGGATGTTCATAGGTTGTATAGGTTGGGTGTGAGGTTTGAAGATTCTCCGAGTAGTGGATTCATGGTCCATCACAACACCAAGTCATCATTGGTAGTTGACGTGAAGTCCAAACAACACCTTGATAAATCGTTGATGGAGTTGAAGGAATCGATCCTTGGCAATCTTAATGAGTCATTCTCCTTAGGGGTGATGGCATTTTGAGGTATCAAGGAAGTTTATGTGTTCCCAAGGTAGATGAGTTGAGGAACCGGATCCTTGAGGAAGCCCATGGGTCTCACTACTCCATTCATCCGGGTTCGACTAAAATGTACATGACCTTAGGGAAGTATATTACTGGGAAGGTATGAAGAAGGACATAAAGGAGTTTGTCACTAAGTGTCCGAATTTCCAACAAGTAAAAGCCAAACATCAAAAGTTGGGTGGCATACTACAAGAAATCCAAGTTCCAACTTAGAAGTGGGAAGACATCAATATGGATTTTGTAGTGGGTTCTCGGACTCAAGGCAATATGACTCTATATGGGTGGTTGTAGATAGGTTGACCAAGTCAGCTTATTTTATCTCCATCAAATCTACTTATTTGGCGGAATATGATGCTAGGATCTTCATAGATGAGATTGTGTGTCGCCATGGTATTGTGTTATCCATCATATCGAATCGGGGTTCACAATTCACACCTAGGTTTAATAGGTCATCCCAAAAAGGGTTGGGTACTAAGGTGAAGTTGAGTACTGCTTGTAATCCCCAAATGCATTGTCAAGTGGAGTGTACTATTCAAACACTTGAGTATATGCTTAGGGCTTGTATTATTGACTTCAAGGGGAATCAGGAGAACCATTTGCCTTTGGTGGAGTTAGCTTATAATATTTTAATTCATCCATTTCCATGGCTCCATATGAAGCTTTATATTGTAGGAAATGTAGGTCTCCTATTTGATGGTTTGAAGTGGGAGATTCTTCGCTTCTTTGTCTCGATTTTGTTTATAAGACTTTGGAAAAAGTTCATATCATAAGGAAACAATTGCAAATGGCCTATACTTGGCAAAAATCTTATGTTGATCATAGGAGAAGGGATTTGAAGTTTGAAGAAGGTGATAAGGTTTATTTTAAAATTTAGCCAATGAAAGTGGTAATTAGATTTGGCAAGAAAGGCAAGTTAAGTCCTCGTTATGTGGGCCCCAATGAAATCTTGCAAAGAGTTAGTAAGGTTGCCTATGAATTGAATCTTCCTAGTGAATTGGCTTCGGTTCATCCGGTTTCCATGTTTCCATGCTTTAAAAGTGTATTGGTGACCCCCAAGTCCATTCTTCCTATTTAGGTCTTGGTCCAGCAAACATAACCAACCTATGATTCAATGGGAGCTAGTGACAGGGACATGCAACGGGGAACAATCCTAGTTTTTTGGAATAGATTAGTCTGAACCTTAGGGGGTATCTCGGGAAAGGGTCCAAGAGAGAAGAGAACTCATACCTTTTTGACGTTCAAACCTCGACTTGATGCCCAAATAAATCCTCCAAACACCCGTTCAACACCAAAATTTCAGCACCAAACTCGACGGAAAACCTTCTCTTTGCCTACGTGATTGATTAAGGTTTGTTTTTCTTATTTTTTTCATGTAAGTTCTTCAAGTGAGAAGAACTTTGGTTTACCTAATGTTTTTGGAGTTATTTTGGAAGAGAAAACATGAATGAGAGTGATAGAGATGTGTGTGAGAGAGAGAGATGAGTGTGGGAGAGAAGAGTTTTCTTAGGCTTAGGAGTTTAGCTTAGGACTTAGTCAAATAAGGTTTTATTTAATTATTAAAAATCTGATTTCATTTTATTTTAAACCAGCTAATAACTAATAAATATAAATTAATTACATTAATTTAACAACTTAAATTAAAAACAATTTAATTCATTGCTTCCACCTAGGTTCGAACCCGGGTGGAGCAAGACTTCACTTCAAGAGCCCAATTTCGACCCTCTCTCCCAAAAATTCCCCTCCACCTTATTAATTAAATAACTACTTATATATTTAGGGTAATTAAGATACTAGCCTTACCCTGGAAAAAGGCCATTTTACCCCTAGACCCTCCAATCCTAAGATTTTCTCTTTTTAAGTCCCGTAAAGACTCCTTCGAGTGAATCTTCGTATTGGAGAGCTCTACATAGTTTGACCCAACCTTTCCTAGCTCAAATAACTCCCCAAGTTCTTCGTCTTGGATGTAGCAAGGGTTCCGAGTTCTTGTTCTACGCGTATTAATCTGTGTGAACCCGGTCTAATCTTTGTCATTGTAGACACATTAAGCATTACTTAGCATATCCATTTTCAGGGTTGTTACATTATATCCGCTTAGGAACATTCTTCCCCAAATGAAACATCTCTTTACTAACAATAAGTAAGTCATCTATAGAATGTATGCATACATAGGTAATTCAATACTCCCCAATTGGTGAATATCTGATTCACATATTAACATGATGGTCCACATCCTTGAAACCTACTAGTAGCTTTACATTAATAGACTAAGGAACACTTTCCTAAACTAGTATCATAGAATCATACAACATAAGTAAACATGTAATTCATACAAATCACCAACCAACATGATGACTCAAACATATTTCTCAAATAAGAAATAAAGCGGCCGTATCAAGTAAAGAACCCAACTAATGAGGTTGGGATCGTTGCCACGAGGAAAATAGTCAGACTTAACTTCAAACTATTATTACTACTATTTAGTCAATTATTTACTTGGAAAGTGAAGACAATAAAAAGGGTTTTTTTTACTTCTAAATGAATAAAATTAACTAGCTAAATTAAAGGAGACAACTAACAGCTTCGAATGTTGGAGTTTAATCAATTAATCGAAGTAACTAGGGTTTACGTGTTCCCTATAGGTTCATAACTTGATAATTCTAAATATAACAATTCTTTCCTAGTATATTGCATGCAAAGTGATAAATTATGTATTTCTAAATCCTTGGTCCGGCATCTAGAAAATTTCACTCCGCACCTTGGTCAGACTAAGTGTGTTGCTATACTAACCCTTACATTTACCTCATATTAAGCATCGTATTCGATATTTGACAAGTTATTACCTCGTACCAATCAATGCTAGCCTATTAGATAGTATACACTAAATATATGTTGACAATTCTTTTCCTATTATCTACCTCCTTGGTCCGACAAGTAGCATTAAGGCGAGTTCTGACGTTGGCCATCCGTTAAAAAGGCTTCTAAGCGAAAGAATAATCAATACATGCAAGACACTATTCTAGAATTGTTATTTTAGTTAGGTTTTACCTCATTATTCGCATATGGTTCCCACAATCCTAGTTATGGAGTTTAGTTACCCATAGTCATAATCACAATATTCAAATATGTAATATAAGAATTCATGCACTTATTTCAAGAAGAATAAAATCAAAAATTTCACTTGATTAATCAACAAAAATCACCAACAATCAATTACTACAATTAATTGAAGACTAAAGATTCTCCAAAAGTGTAATAATAATCACCAAGAATAATCCACAAAAGAAGCTCAAATAACCAAGAGTCTAACCCCAAAAACAAGGTTTTTCGAACTGTTTATAAAAAATAAAAACCTAATTAAATAAGGACTATATTTGCTAGAAATCTGTCAAAACACGGCTGGGTCGACGGACCTCGCGACGGATCGTCGTGGTCACTGACCATTATGACGGTCTGTGCAGGACGTCCCTCCATGGGAAAGGTGGTCCGTCGAATGTTTCCGTTGGTGGACACTTGGGGAAAATTGGACAGTGGGTTGTTAGGGATGTTGGAACGGACCCCATGACGGTCCGTCGTCGGTACGATGGTCCGTCATCGGGGTCTTGTTCTGTCATTCAGTAACCCAAATGGAATTGTTAGTGTTTTAGCCTACATTTGTATAACCAAAATACCTAGTAAACTATCAATGCTAAAGCACCTATTTCTAGTGTTTTAACAAGGCAATTTTAAAGATTCTCAACCTAGGTCAGACAAAATATATATTAAAAAATGAACCCATCAATAAGAAATAGGCTAATACTAATTGATAAAAAAAAATGTAATGTAAATGGGTGAAATAAATGGGGTGGGGTTTTTAAATGTTAAGAATTTTTAAAAAAACCCAGCTCGATCGGGTCGGTTATGCTTCATTAATGACGCAATGAGTCCCCGACGACGGTCTGTCGCTGTTGTGACGATCCATCATTGGTTCTGTCATGTGTGCCCTAGTTTTGAAAATAACAGAAAGATGTACCTGGCAAGACGAATTCATGCGACGGTCCGTTGCATGTGTGACGGTCCGTTGCATGTGTGACGGTCCGTCAAAGTGTCCGTCAGTGACTGTTGCAGAGTGATTTTCTGCAGAATTTCTGGGTGATGTGCCTGCAAATTTTAAACCCATTGGTAGAAAATGCTACCATTACTAAAAAGAAAAAACTATAAGTATTAGGTTGCCTCCCAACAAGCGCCTGATTTGACGTCGCGGCATGACTGAGGACACTTGATTACTCAGCCTTCATCAAGATGGTATGCCACTATCACTTCATTCACCGGTGCAATATGCCCAAAATAGAGTTTTATTCGTTCTCCATTCACCTTAAACTGCAGTCCCTTCTTGGTTTCTAAGTCAACTGCTCCATGAGGGAATACTTGGGTAATCAAGTAAGGGCCAGTCCGTTTGGACTTGAGCTTGCCCGGAAGCCAACGCAACCTTGAACTGTCTAAAATCACCTAATCCCCAACCATAAACTCTCGTTCTTCACTTTTTAGGTCATTATCCTTCTTCATCTTTTCTTTGTAGGATATAGCATATACCGATTGGAGCTCACCACTCTGTCTCATGGACCTATAAATGTTGAAGGTCGCTTCTTCATTGTTCAACCAAAATTTCATCTGCCCTTTTTCCATATAAACTAAGGCTCTACCCGTTGCAAGGAATGGCCTCCCAAGAATAATAGGCACTTCAAAATCGACTTCACAATCAAGAATAACAAAATCTGCCAGAAATATGAACGACTCCACTTTTACTAGCACATCGTGGAGTATCCCTATAGGCCTTTTCACAGTTCGATCAGCCATCAGTAGCCGCATTGTAGAGGGCTTTGGGTCACCCAAACCCAACTTCTTGTAAATTGAGAGGGGCATGAGATTTATGCTTGCCCCAGATCACATAATACTTTCGCAAAATGTAATGACCCGACTGTACAAGGAATAGTGAACGCACCCGGATCTTCTTTCTTTTGTACGAGAGATCTTGCAGCAATAGCACTACAATGCTGCATTCTATCATCATCCTCGAAAGTGATCGGTCTTTTCTTTGTAACTAGATCTTTCATAAACTTGGCATAACCGGGCATTTGTTCTGGAGCTTCTACCAAATGGACATTGATATAAAGCTACTTCAACATTGCTATAAAACGCCGATATTTATCATCCTCGGTCTTTTTTTACTAATCTCTAAGGAAAAGGGGGGTGGTATAGGCATGGGAATTACATGTATAGGGACTTCTGCATCTTTTCCAGTGCTATCTTCTGCTTCACCACTACCCTCTACCACTTTATCATTATCCTTTCTCACCTTTTCCTCATTAGATGGCATAGGTGGGTCAATGAATTGCTTACCACCCCGAGTAGTGATTGCCATACAGTGTGCATCATTTTTTGGATTTTGGACAGTGTTGCCAGGAAGAGTGCCCGGTTGCCGTGTGATCACAGTCCCAGATAATTGGGCCATTTATAACTCGATCTGCTTAATCGATATTGCATGTGTATCAACTTTTTTCCCAATACCCGCTAAATCACTCCTCAAATCTTTAATGTGCTCATCACTAGCATCGAACCTCCTTATCATTTTAGGCAACATATCCTCAATTAGCGTCATACTATCTCCACCATCCCTAGGAGTAACTTCACAATTTTGAGGAGGGACATAGGGCCCATTCCTATCATTTTTGTTACCATAGTTACCATATATCGTACCTTGGTTCCCTTGACCTTAGCGCCAATTCTCTTGATTAGATCCTTGGGCACTTGGTCAGAAACCCCCCGTCTGCTCATTTACTACATAGGAATCCTCTGCATAATAGCATTCATCATTTGGTGGTGGTGGTTTAGACAAGTAGTTAACTGCATTTATCTTTTCTGCACCCCCTGTGATATGTTTTAATACCAACCCAAGCTCAGTTCTCATCTGAGACATCTCTTCAAGAATCTCATATGTGGCCGGGTTATGAGAGGATTGCACTACGAAGGTATTTCTCCCAGTATCTAACTTCCTAGTACTCCAAGCTTTATTGTTCCACGAGATTTTCTCTAACTTTTCAGCAATCTCAGCATAAGGACACTCCCCATAAGAACCACCCGCTATAGTATCCAACACCGCCTTATTATTATCATCCCATCACCGATAGAAGTATTCCTTTAGTGATTCATCATCTATGTGATGATTGGGGACGCTTCTCAAAAACAAGGTGAATCTATCCAAAGAACTACTAAGTGACTCTCCTGGTAGTGCCACAAAGTTGTTCACTTTGTCTTTATGGTTTAGTTTCTTGGAGACTGGGTAGTTGCGTGCTAAGAAAACGTCCCTTAGTTGGTTCCAAGTGAAAATTGAGTTGTAAGGGAGCTCAGTGAACCAAATAGCAACCTCTCCCGCCAGTAAGAGAGTAAGCACTCTTGACCCTATTGCATCCAAGTTCAAGTCAGGCCTCCCTACACAGCTTTTACACACTGCCCTTAACTTAGCTATATGGGCATGTGGATCCTCAGAAGGTAGCCCTTAAAACAAACCTCTGGCAGTTAGCATTTGCATCAGGCTACTAGTTACCACAAAGGTGTGGCCTGGTGTTAGAGGGGGAAAGACAAGCAGCCCATCGGAGTCTGCTATATTGTCATAGCCTCTGTAGTATTCTTGGGGACGTGGAGCGGGATTGTGTCCCCTTTGTTTGTTTTAACCCAGAGCATCGGGGAACCACTGACCATGAACATCAACCGAAGATGGGATGTTCAGGTTTGGATCATCATCATTAATTTCCAAGTTTCAATTCATGTTGCGTAGTGAACGCTCTAATTCGTGATCGTAGGGAAATCCTCTTCGTGTATTTGACATACAAGGAAGATGGTTCTGCAAGAATAAAAAACAATAAAACAAAGTAAAATAAAGAAAATATCAACTAAGCTATATTAATAAGTTTAAGTTAATCTAAAAGCTACTTTCCCCGGCAGCGGCACCAAAATTTGATACGCTCAAACTTACTTCTCAAATGAGAAGTAAAGTGGTCGTATCAAGTAAAGAACCCAACTAATGAGGTTGGGATCGTTCCCACGAGGAAAATAGTTAAGACTTAACTTCAATCTATTATTACTACTATTTAGTCAATTATTTCTTTGGAAAGCAAAGACAATAGAAGGGGGGGTTTACTTCTAAATAAATGAAAATAACTAGATAAATTAAAGGAGACAACTAACAGCTTCAAATGTTGGAGTTTAATCAATTAATCGAAGAAACTGGGGTTTACGTGTTCCCCACAGGTTCATAACTTGATAATTCTAACTATAACAATTTTTTCCTAGTATCTTTCATGCAAGTGATAAGTTATGTATTTCTAAATCCTTGAACCTGCATCTAGAAAATTTCACTCCGCACCTTGGTCTGGCTATGTGTGTTTCTATACTAACCCTTACCTTTACCTCATATTAAGCATCATATTCGATATTTGACTAAGTTATTACGTCGTTCCAGTCAATACTAGTCTATTAGATAGTATACACAAAATGTATGTTGACAATTCTTTTCCTATTATCTACCTTCTTGGTCCGGCAAGTAGCATTAAGGTGAGTTCTAATGTTGCCCATCCGTTAAAAAGACTTCTAAGCGAAAGAATTATCAATACATCCAAGACACTATTCTAGAATTGTTACTTTAGTTAGGTTTTACCTCATTATTTGCCTATGGTTCCCACAACCCTAGTTATGGAGTTTAGTTACCCATAGTCATAATCACAATATTCAAATATGTAATATAAGAATTCATGCACTTACTTCAATGAGAAAGAATAAAATCCAAAATTTCACTTGATTAATCAACAAAAATCACCAACAATCAATTACTGCAATTAATTGAAGACTAAAGATTCTCCAAAAGTGTAATAATAATCACCAAGTATAATCCACAAAAGAAGCACAAATAACCAAGAGTCTAACCCAAAAACTGGTTTTCAAACTATTGATAAAAAATAAAAACCTAATTTAATAAGGACTCTATTTGCTGGACATCTGTCAAAACGCGGCTAGGTCGACGAACCTCGCGATAGATCATCATGGTCACGACAGGCCGTCATGGATTCTGTCGTCCCATACTTGTTCAATTTCTTCTGTTGCTCTCTTCATTACCATCAACGGCAGGTTATAACGGATCATCACAAGCACAATGGTCCGTCGAGGGTCTCTGTTCTAAAACACTTGAACTCTTGGAATTTGGATACTAGGACTACTTCTCTAATCTTCATGAAGAACCACCAGGATGGATCCTCATGGCTACGATTATCCATCACGCACTTCGTAACCCCACACTTGGTTAGAATTCCCCATCTTCCTTCAGCAGCTGCACTATGATGCCACCTACGGACCGTCACGGGCACGACGAACCGTCACACGCTCCGTAGGTGGTACTTTTTTGTATTTCTTGCTCAAAAACCTCCGCATTCATCTTTTTGACAGATTTTGTGCAAATAAAGAGAAACTTACATAAAAATTAGGACAAAAAGGCTTTTGGACACACTAAACTTAAGAAAAAGCATTAAAATATCGTGAATCCACGGTATATCACCTTCCACTGCACCCCTGGAGTTGAGTGCGAAGAATCGTTGCCTCCTTGGATCCTCTTCACTTGGACCATTATGTTGAACTCTCTCCTTCCCTTGTTCTTGACTTCTCCTATTCAGACAATTCTTCACTATGTGACCTGGTTTGCTATAAATCTAACAAGAATTAGAGACCCTCATACACTCTCCTCCATGAAGTTTTACACACTTCCTACTCTTAAGCCTAGGCTTGGAATCCCCATCATAGAGATACTTGGACGAACTTGACTCACCTTGGTGGCATAGTCCCTTTTTAAACATAGGCTTATCCCTGATTTCAGTACTACTCATCCTTTAAAAGTTCTTCTCAGGTTTTCTTAACCTGTTCCCTGCCCTTGTATGCTTCATATTCCTGTTTTCCTTCACTTGTTGGACATGGACCATAAGCCTGGAAAGGCCCATGCTGGCATGCAACATAGTTGTCCTACACTCCTCCTCGATATTCTCAGCAAACTTAGATCAAGTGTAAATGGGAGGATTCATCCTCATGATGTCCCTTAACCATGTGCCCTCTATTACCACAACCGAAGCAGGCATTAGTGCCCTGTCTGCACTCTCCACTATGAGCACGACCACACTTATCACAGTACTTTCTGGGACGCTGCATCTCACCTCCATTGCCCTTCCTAGGCTCGGGTCTCCCTCCTCTAGGTGTTGTACTCCTATGAGAGTTAGAGTTCCCTGAACTCTGTTGCCCCTTTTTGAACCTAGGATGCTCACGGACGCCAAAATTGTTTATGTGGCCTCCATGGCTGGGACCTGCCTAATCTTGAGGCTTAGGCCTCCTAGCATCATGAACTCCCCTCTTCTTGGGGTTGTCCTCTACCTGCTGGACATGCACCATCAACCTAGAGAGGTCACTGTTATCATGAAGCATCGCAGACCGACACTCCTCCTCTAGATCTCTGTTGATTCGTTTGAGGAACCTGCTCATCCCATCCCTGCTGTTTGATACAAAGGAAGTAGCATACCTGAACAATCTAATAAACTTTAGGGTTTACTCCCTGATAGTCATGGATCCCTGCTTAAGGTTGATAAACTCCTCAAACTCGGCCTCTCGAATCTCTCCAGAAAGGCTGTCTTTTAAAAAGCTCCCAGGTGACCGGAACTCTGCTCCAAACTCGGCTATCTTGCCACATCTTGCACCAAGTTTGTGTAACATCCTTGAGGTTATAGGAAGCTAACTCTTCTTTCTCAGTATTTGTGGCCCCATAGACACCAATATCTTATGCACCTCATTCACAAACTCCTGAGGAGCATTTGAAGTCAGACCCTGTGAAAATAGGAGGATTCATCCTCATAAAGTCTCTCATTGTGTCAGCCATACTGCGAGCCAGTGGTTTCTCCCTCTGAACATTCTTCCGGTTGACCTGGTCAGTCATAGCCTGGTCCTGCATAGTGATGGACTATGCCATATGGGCCAGAGATGCCCTCACCTCAGCATCAGTCAACCCAGCAGGGTTAAACGACATAGCTACTCCTTCAACAGAAGACTTGGGTGGAACCTGATTGTCCTAGGCAGCTGCTCCTCCTCTCCTTTGACCAATGGTTCTCCTAGTATTTGTTTTCTAAAAAACAATAAGTATTTATGATAGATACACTCATAATATCAAGAAATATGACATTAGGAAAAGCCATGATAATATCAGAAGAAGGGAAATTTTCCTACGTATTATGCAGTCTCTAATTTAGGATAGTGGTGCACTTCACAACCATGACTTAGAAACTACTGAATGTGGTTGATGTGAACTTATTAACCTCGGAATTCAACCTATTGCTTTGATACCAACTTTGTAACGAGCGGAATCTAGACCCCAGACAAGACTGGCATCGTTGACCACTCAGAGGTCGCAGACAAGCCTAAATATGTCATTCTTACTTCATCTAGGTTACTTTTAGTGGAAAATGTGAAACTTTTTGTTTCTTAACATGATTACTAAACATTCTACTACATAAGTAATTGTTCACCATCAACCATCTAACATTAAGATCGTCAAATGAGAAAAAAGTTTATTATAACGATAAAGATGTACTTGCCAAATGGCACCAATACAAAAGCGAAAGAAACGCTAGTGGAACATACTCCACTAGCTCAATCCTACAACTAATTTTAGAATGTAAATGGGAAAGGATCCTCAAAAGCATGAGGTCCTACCATGTCTGGATGAATGCTCGACGTCCGGATAACTACAACGTTGATCCTATAGCCCTAGCGTACACCTGTAATAAGTATGGGTATATGCAAGCACAAACAAAGGACATGCATCAGTAAGATTAGCTCTTTCCTAACAACATGATTATAGAAGGTCAAGAGAGTGGACTTGCCCAATTGAGATTAGGAATGTGAGTTAGCTTTCCAAATTTGAATTAGGAAAGTTTATGAGCTTTACAAATTTGGATTAGGAAAGTTATGCCATGAGAGTAACATGCATAGTCATACTTAACATTTTGCACACACCACACAACAGCGTACACATAGCACATATCATAATTCCTATAACACATAATGTTGTTCATATTATTTATTTGTATGCCATGAGACCTTGGAATCATGTACTTGACGTTAAGACTTCCCAAAAATCAGGGCTCAACATATAGGACCTCAACTAGGGAGTCTGCTTTAGCAAACACAGAGTCTGTTTCTTGCATTCATACGTACTTCATTTCATTTTATTCGTGGGCCAGTTTAAACACCAGCTATACCCAGGATGTATTTTAAGACTTTCATTGGGTTCATTCTGCAATGACCAAGAATGACCTAATGTAATTACTTGACTCTAACTCACCTCTTGATTATCCTATCCGAACACCTTTGGTATCGTTCGTTTCATTATGTGCATCATTTGAGGCTGGTCTCATTCATTTATTGGGAACTTTAACTTTTAATGACATAGATCGTGGAGCACCAGGAAATCCAGTTTCATGAAACTTCAAACCGAAAATAGGTGCAATCACCGGCCAAAGTGACTGAAAACATGCTAGCGTACATGGGAATTGAACCCCCCCCCCCAGATCCCTATATTGGAAGTATATGTTCAAAGACTATAAGATGTAATGAGAACCATACACGGCATGACGAATAGTCTCATCTCATGAGAGTTACGAGAACCTCCGTCTTTCTCGAAAGAAGGCATCACCACTCATAGCTAGTCTATCGATGATCAGTATAATGTTCCATTATATTCAACTCATACGTCATGAAAGCAGTCTTCTAGTATGAGGACATCACATCTCAATACATGATTTCTCATATCATTATTATTATTGAGTGTGTTAGTCTCAATACTTTCATTAGAGAGATTAGCGTGGGAGAGAATATTTTCTTAGGCTTAGTAGTCTAGTTTAGGACTTACTCAAATAAGGTTTTATTTAATTATTAAAAATCTGATTTACTTTTATTTTAAATCATCTAATAACTAATAAATATAAATTAATTACATTAATTTACCAACTTAAATTAAAAACCAATTAATTCATTGCTTCCACCTAGGTTCGAACCCGGGTGGAGCAAGACTTCACTTCAGGAGTCCAATTTCGTCCCTCCCTCCCAAAAATGCCCCTAAACCTTGTTAATTAAATAATTAATTATATATTTAGTCTAATTAAGATACTATTATTATCCTGCAAAAAGACTATTTTACCCCTAGACCCTCCAAACTTAAGATTTTCTCTTTTCAAGTCCCGTAAAGACTCCTTCAAGTAAATCTTCGTATTCGAGAGTCCTGCATGGTTGGACCCAACCTTTCCTAGATCAAATAACTCTCCAAGTTAGTTGTATTGGATGTATTAAGGGTTCCGAGGCTTGCTTCTACGCGTATCAATCCGTGTGAACCCGGTCTAATCGTTTGCATTCTATACACATTAAGCATTACTTAGCATATCCATTTTTAGGGTTGTTACATTTTGTCATTGAATAATATTTCTTTCACTAAGCTAAGAATACTAACCTCAAGTTTAAAACTCAGGAATCAAAAGCAAGAAATAACATGCTTACTCATAGATTATGAAGTACCAAGAAGAGAATTAGTACCTTGATCTGCATCCTCTCTGGATTCATAGAGATGTAGATATCTCTACTTCATATCCTCTTCAGCTTTCCAAGTTGATTCTTCAATAAATTAGTTCCTCCAAAGGACCTTGACTGATGCAACTTACTTTGTTCTAAACTTGTGAACTTGTTGATCTAAAATCTGCACCAGAATCTCCTCATTGGATAAGGTATTCTTAATTCCAACATTTTTAGTTGGTACAACCAATGAGGGATCACCCATGCACTTCTTAAACATGGACACCTGAAATACTAGATGAACCGCTGCTAATTCTTGATGTAGCTCAAACTCATAAGCTAAATTTTCAATTCTGTTGGATATCTTATAAGGACCAATATACAGAGGACTAAGTTTCCCCTTATTATAAAACCTCATAACACCCTTCACGGGTGAAACTTTTAGATATACCCAATCATCCACCTCAAACACCAATGTCCTTCTCCTAACATATGTGTAGGACTATTGACGACTCTGTGCCATTTTCAATCTCTCTTGAAGTACCTTCACCTTCTCCATTGCTTGGTGAACTAGATTTGGTCCTATCAACCCTGCTTCCCCATCTCCAAACCACCCAATAGGAGATCTACAATTTCTCCCATAAAGATCTTCATATGGAGCCATTTAGATGCTCGAATGGTAGCAGTTGTTGTACGTGAATTCAATTAGAGGTAGGTGATCATCCTAATTCCCCTTGAAATCAATCACACAAGCTCTCAACATGTTTTCAAAGGTCTGCATAGTACACTCCACTTGCCCACCCGTTTGAGGATGAAAAGCAGTGCTAAAGTTCACGTTTGACCAAAACCTTTCTGGAAAGACTTCCAAAACTATGTAGTAAATTGTGCACTTTTATCTGAAATGATTGAAATTGGGACTTCATGGAGTCTCTCCACCATTTAAATGTATAACATCGCATAATCCTCTGCCGAATAAGTGGTCTTTATTGGTAAAAAGTGATTTTATTGATAATCACCAAAATTGAATTATGTTGTCTGCGAAACCTTGGAAAGCCTGTGATGAAGTCCGTATTAATCATCTCCCATTTCCATTCTGAAATTAATGTGTTTTGAGACAACCCTCCAGGCCTTTGGTGTTCTACTTTCAGTTGCTAGCAATTTGGGCACTTGGTAACAAACTCAAAAATGCCCTTCTTAATACCTTCCCACCAGTATACCTCTCTCAAATTGCGGTACATATTTGTGGAACTTAAATTAATGGAATATCTGGAGCTATGAGCCTCCTCCATGATTCTCTCTTCGAGCCTATCAACCCTAGGTACACACAATCTACCTTGATACTTTAGCACACCATCTCCCCCTTGTTCAAAATGTAATACTCTTTGCTTATGAACATTTGCCTTCAAATCAAGCAAAATGGGGTTTTGGTCTTTTCTTTTACCTCTGACACTAGTGATGATTCAGCCCTATTGGTCACCACTAACCCTCTTTCTGTGGAATCCATAAGTCTGACTCACAGGTGTGCGTGTATGTGCACAACTTTGGTTCAATCCCTCTTTTCTTCCTCAACATGAGTGGTTCTCCCCATAAATAATCTTCTTAAAGCAACAATAACCACATTAGCCTTACCTGGTTGATAAAGAATACTCATGTCATAATCTTTGAGTAGTTCTAACCACCTCCTATGTATGAGATTGAGCTCTTTCTAGGTGAACACATATTGAAAGATCTTGTGATCATTTAATATGTCAACAGGAAAACCATACAAGTAGTCACGACATATCTTCAAGGCTAAAACTATAGAAGCTAACTCTAAGCCATGGGTTGGATAATTCTTCTCATGAAGCTTCAACTGACTAGAGGCATAAGATATAACATTGTCATTCTGAAAAATTAACATACAGCTCAAACGAATTCTTGATGCATCACAGTACACCACAAAACCTTGAGTATCCTATGATAAGGTCAAAATCAGGGCAGTATTCAACCTCTTTTTCAATTTCTCAATTTTTTTCTCACAAGATTTTCTGACTCATTTTGGCCAAAGGAGACGAGATACATGAAAATCCCTCAACAAAACTTCAATAGTAACCAACCAAACCAAGAAACTCCTTACATTTGTTGGATATGTGGGTCTAGGACAACTCTTATTTGTTTTTATCTTTTGGGTATCAATCCCATCACCAGAAACTATGTGGCCCAAGAATGCCACAGACTTAAACCAAAACTCACACTTGGAAAACATGGAATATAACTCTTTATCTTTAAAAGTCTGAAGAACTATCATGAGTTGACTAGCATGATATTTTCATTCCTTGAATAGATTAGTATGTCATTTATGAAATTGATAACAAACAAATCT